>CM056200.1:28315398-28915398 GCA_029692085.1 Gymnothorax javanicus | reverse complement strand
ACCCCTGTGGCAGGGCTGTACCCGTGCCTGCCAGAAATGGACAAACCCCCGCCATACAATGAGAATCCAGCTGCGCCGACCGCGCCCAAGGCAGAGGGGACAAAAGACACGCAACTACACGCGAAAGCCACGCCACAGACTGACGAACTGCAAATACAAGCCCCAATGATGAAAGTAACCAGTGGTATGTTGGAGGTAATCGATGCCTCAATTAGTGACGGTAGGAGAGCAAGTAGAAGATTTTGTCAAAGTGTCAGAGGAGATTGTGGCAGCTCTTAGAACGGGACATGACATGACAAGTGATAAAATTAAGACAGAAGTGGCCTCCCTCCTAGAAGTAGAAAGAAGTAGGAGACAGGATGCTAGGAGACATAGGCAAGGAAAGAGCAAGTCACAGGAGCAGAGTACAGACCGGGATGAGGAAGGAGAAACGTCAGGTGAAGAGGGGGATGGTAATTGGTCTGAGGCAGAGGACTCGGGAAGAGATAGTGAGGGCAGACGACACGCACACAAGCACACACATAAGAATACACCAGAACACATCGATTGCAGCCCAATAAAGAAAGATACGGTTTACAAAGACTTGCCACTCCCACACCACACCTCCACCGTTAGGAAGGAGGACCCCCGCCAAAGGGGAATGCATGAGTGGGGAGCAGTAACGGTGACCTAACGGGACCTGAAATTGACTACCACGCTAGGTGAGGAAGAAGGAGTAGACTCAAAAGCCCTGACTGAGATTTATGACTCCACAGAGATGCGCGAGCGGAAGCGCAGACAGACACAATATGACGAAGAGGACGAATGTGACGACTTCATTGACTTAGGGCTAGAACAGGGCCCCAACACAATGCTTCCCTTGTTCGAGACCGCCTCAGGAGACCGATATCGTCCTTGGTGCCGCCAAGACTTAGATACGCTTATAAATATCATACACCTTAAAATACCCAAATTGAAGGGCCTTGTCTTCTGGAATGCGTTTTTAGAAAATATACATTTTGTTGTAAATCCACGCTGGTGGTGGCAGTGAGTGAATTGGGAATGGAGCAAGGAATGTTTTCGAGTGCTGTTGGCAGGTGCTTTAGGTGCTGAGGTGTATGTGTGTGTATGCTGAGCTCAAATTGTGTGTGTGCGTGGAAATCAATGTGAATGAACCGAACTCTGTGTCTGTAAACAACTGCATTGCTGGCATATTTGTTAGTTCGGTCTTTGTTAGATTGAATACAGTTGTCATTCTATTCCATGAAGTGCTCATATAGATCCCCACAATAAATTAGCATTTATTCAAGATTAATTTAAGGCGCCTGTTGATTAGCCTATATTTACAGTATTTTATGGAATTCTTAAGAGTAATTGCAGGATTGGTCAAAAGTGAAGTTGGTCAGAGTAAGTGAAATTAGTTGGTCCGAGTAAGTGAAGTTGGTGTAAGTGGAGTCGGTTAAAGCAGGAGTTTAGCCATTTTAATGGCTGCGGTTGGTAAAAGTAAGTGGAATTAATTTGGATGGTAAACAGAGAGCGGGAGTTTAGCCATTTTAATGGCTGTGGAGTTGTAAAAGGACGAAGTTGTAGAAGTGAGCAGAATAATTATTCCTTGTGAAATCAAATAAAAGTCCCTATTTCTTGATTAAATAAGAGTATGCCCTTCTTGAACGATCAGTAACTATAAACAGAGGGAAGTTTAGAGGACGTAATAATTGAACGTCAATTACATGAACGTGGACAAGTGTTTCTAATGTGGCTAACTGAATTGCTTTGAGATGCAGGACAAAGTCCAATATTTAAATGCTCTAATATTTGGCGGTAGTGATTCATTGCTGAGAAAACCACGACTAATATCCTCTCTGAGCGTGAAGTAATTACACCATTTGAATTTGTTCAATATTTGTAAAATTGTAAAGAGCTAGAAAATCTAAGCAGTTTTCTGTAAATAATTAGACTGTGTGAGATTGGTGTGCTAGAAGCATATCTCTGAAAAGAAAATGAAGGAAAAGTACAAACAAGCATAACACTGTGTGTTTAAAATTTGCCAAAGTACTGTTTAACACTGTATACAGTAAGAGACTCTGTGCCAAATTTTATTGATACAGAGGTTTCTCAATTATTGAAAATTTTCAATTGATATTTGAAAAAGATCAGAAAAGTACCTGGAAATATAAAATATAATATTGTAATGTTGGGGGGAAAAAAAGAGCCACTAGATGGCAGTATTGATTTTTTTTTTTTTTTGTTAAGCCCAGTCTGGAGCTAGGTTTTGGGACATGTCCTGGGCATGCCTCAGAGGGGGCTGGAAAAGAGTATATAAGGAGAAAAATTGAGAGAGTAGGGAGTAGGAGAAATTGCAAGGAGAAATTGTGGAAGGATACATTTGACCAGACCTGTCGCTCTTTTCAAGACCTGTGAAGCTTTTTGTGGATTTTTGCCTGTGTTGGAGCATTTTCCTGTCCCAGGACATCGCAACACAGCAGCCCATCTCAATTACCAGGGGACTGTAAATATCTTTTTTTTTATTATTTCAATCTTGGTCAGTAGGGTAGATTGTAGATTAGTTCTAAGTGTTTGTTTAATTAAATCTGTTGAAGTTTAAGAATTTTGTCTGTCATCCCTTGCTGTCCGTGATGTCATAACAAATTGACGCCATAACAAATTGGGGCCATAACAATATGAAATTTAATGGTACATATTAGATTTATAAAAATAAAATAAAAAATCAAGTGAACTATTGTGGGATTAGAGACTGGATGGGTTTTTAGATGGAGGAATGCAGAGTCAAAAAAATAGAGGAATGGAGCCTTATTGACCAAAGCAGATTAGGGAGCACAGACAAGTGAAAGGTCAACATGCAGAAGTCAGAGGACAGAGAATGATGCATTGTGATTGAGCAAATGTGACTGGAAGCTTTCCTGACCGAAGAAATGCAAATGAATTAATGAAAGATCTTTTCAACCAGTGATTCTACATGGAAAAAAAACTAAGAGGGGCATGATAACCTTAATCTGTTTATTTAACTTCTACAGGAAAGGATCCAAGCGAGTGGAAAAACGGCAAAATTATGTTGATGAAGTTTTTTTTCATTGTTGTATGCATCTAAACTCATTCTGTTGAAACTTTTTCACAGAATGCGCACTGCTGAAAAGAAGAGATGAAAATTAACCTTGTGTGAAAGTGATGAGCTGGCCAGCTGGGGATTAAACTGTGGGTTTTCAGCCTAAGTTTACCTTCTAAAATAGATTTGGGGAAATCCAATTCGGAGTATTAACACAACACTAAATTCAAAAGGTGGACCACCATGTAATTGAAAAAGTCCACTAGTAACGTGATCACATGTTACTTTGCTATTTCTAAAATTTATTTTTGATTAAGTGGATAGTCAAATAAAAGGTACTGACTGAGATGACCTTTATGTGCTGGGAGCCCAACAGAAAAACTAGTACAGTTGAATGTTCAATACGCACTCCATTTTTTTTTGTGAATAAAACAAAATTAAAAAAAAAAAAAAATTTGCATATTGTAACACGGTCAAAGCAACTCCACCCGGTTCTGCTGATGACATGGGGAATTCAATGGCTGGGGCTAACAAGCCCTGACTGTGCATCTCCTCCATGCTTTTAGCGGAACCCTAGACAGAGGTGGATTGCTCAAAAATAATTAATGGGAAAAAAACACTTTGAAAAGATATTATTGTTACTGCACCATTTTTGACCCAGAATACAGAGGAATACCAATTCATGAATATACTGCAAAAAAAAAAAAAAAATATATATAATATATATATATATATATATATATATATATATATATATATATAAATGCAAAATTGACAGGAGCTCAGTAGCAAGGATGGGCAAATTTAGTAATCATGAATTTTGAAATAATATTAATTTATCAAGGTGGCACACGCACTGTGATCGACAAGGCAGTGTATTGCAAACAATTCCAATGAAATTGATGATTTTGTAAAACACATTCAGATCAAGCGAAAATAGACAAGACAAAGTTCTTGAATTGGGATTTATTCGGCAGGTAAAGAAAGGATCTAAGTGAATTCCATCGACTCTTTTGCTTGATTTCGTTTAACAGATTTATTGATTTTTATAGATGTTTTAGTTTCCCCATTTCATTATCTGCCAATTATCATTGTACACTACTTTGATTCAACTTTGTTGTTTTAAATGTTCTCTATAAATAGACCTGACTTGACAAATGTTGCTGAAGGAATTTTTGTTGTTACTGTTATAATTCCTCTAACTAGTGTTAAGTGCACTTAGATTTTATTACATTATAGTTTTACTGCTTCAAAACAAAATAATATATACTTGTTAGAAATGCCAATGCTTATTTTGTTCTCCGCTTCAGGCTCTGAGAAATCTGTCTGTGGGAAAGTACTGATAGGAGGAGTAAATGCACCTGGATAGGACTTATGGACTCATGTCTGGGAAATGTCCCAACTTAGCAAGATAGCAGAATTGTTTCTATCTGTACCAGGCCTTGAAACTGAGCCCCTAAGCACAAGATGTGACTCCTCCAAGCGCATCCCTAGAGCAGAAATCTTCAAAGAATAAAATGTTTGTGTAATTTTGTGATTGATTGCTTGAAGGATGCCCTGGCTAGAAGGGTATACGAATTGCTTGTGAAAATTATTCAGCAGAGACCAATCTCTGACTGCTGTGGACACAGAGTCCCTGTTTGCTCTCTCATTCTGCAGAATTATATTGCAATAAACTGTTGATCATGTTTCTTAAAAATAAAAAAATAAAAAAACATTTTGTTCCCATTGTTTCAAAGAAGTCCTATCTAATAATACTGCATGTCCTGGACTCAAGGACACCTCTCTATCAAATCCTGAGATTGAATACTTTGTTGATGGTTCGGCGTCAAGAGTCGATAAAGCCAACCCATGTGTTGGATATGCTGTCTGTACTCATGAATCTGTGTTGATTGTGGCCCTCTGCAAACCAAACATGTTGACCCAATCAGTTTGGCTGACGCCTTTACAGACAGAGAAGCAAGAGCAACAGCCAAACACACTCTTGTGGGGCTATTACACCAATCTGAGGACTCAATTTCATGTGACCTGCAGCGAGCAGAGCATGATGCTGCTCCCCCACAAGAAAAACGTCAATGGACATCACATGGAACCCAACACACTGATGACGGGTGGGTAGGACCCAATGGTAAACCAATTATATTACCAAAATCTCTCTTCCATATTGCTGTAGATTTGGTGCATGGGCAGTGCCATGTACCAAGAGGGGGGACCAAGGGGTTAATAGAGCAACAGAGCAAAGTTACTATCACTTATTTACTGAAAAAATTTTCTAAGAAATGTCCAACATGACAAAGATGGGTAGTAGTACAGAAGGGGGCAATCCCTACACCCCTTGGGCCAATGCACACGTATATCTAACACCGTGTGAGGGGAAGAGGTATGCATTAGTATTGATATGACCTTTTTCTAAATCGTAGAAGCTATAGATGCAATCACAGTAGCAAAAATTCTGAGTAGAGAAATTATTCCAAGGTGGGGGATTCCAATGACATAGTATAGTGACAATGGGTCAGAATTTAGGAATGAAGTGTTGACCCACCTGGGAGCAAAATTGGGAATAGGATTGAAAAAGCACTGTGCATATCATTCGCAATCTGCAGGATTAGTGGAGAGAACTAATGGAACCCTGAAAGCAAAACTGGCAAAATCCATGTACTCCACTAATTTGACCTGGGTTTACGCCCTCCCACTGGCACTATACTCTATGCGCCAGCAACCAACGAAGGACACGTTTCTTTCACCACATGAACTACTCACTGGAAGACCCATGCCTGGGCCTCCGGGAGACCCTAACGTGGTCCCCACCGCAGCTTTGCTACAAACAGACTTGTCAGATTATATGCGGGTTCTGGGCAACATGACTAAGCTTCTCTCTCGCCAGGTGCAAGCAGTAAATTCCACAGGAGACGAGGACAACAGCACCCCGGCCCCAAGGGTGACCACAGGCGACTGGGTCTGGTTAAAGGCACCAGGCCGTCCACGCTGGGACGAACCGATCTGGACGGGACCGTTCAAGATCACTGAGGTTTCCGACCGCGCAGTGCGGGTCGAAAAGGAGGGAGATAAGACCTGGCATCATTTTGCACACTGTGCAAAAGCAAGACCGCCAGAGCGGTCACTGGAGCAGGTAAGAACTAACCTGTTGTCATTGCAGGACATCAACGAGGAAGATGGAGATGGAGAATTGAAGGAGGGTGAGGAAACGTAATGAAATGTGGCTAGGAATAGGGAAGGAGGGATTAGCTCTCCTAGTAGGATTTTCTTTACTTCTTGGAGGCGCTTTGCTATACACTAAACGCACTCAGAAAGACGCCCATACGACACCTACACCACACCAAGAATTCACGGAAGACATGTTGATGGTAGCGGCAGTAGTAGGAGGACTAATAGCAGGGGGAGCATTCTCCAGCCTGGTCTTGCAGTATATACATCGTTGGGTCTTAACACATACATCACCGGAGTACACGGACAAGACAAATTTAATTGCACGTCCCAAAAGTAATGTGAAAATAGCAAGTACTATAGTAATCTTGGCTTTGGTACTGGTAACAGACGCAGCTACAGTGAACTCAGACCACTGCGGAGCCAAGGTAATTTTAAAGGTGGACCCGGACAGTGAGAACACATTTCAATTTGATTATTGTAACGTAATCAACTGTGGTACTGACCCCTCCAAATGGAAGGGGTATGAAGATATTGAGTTAGAGGAGTACCAAGATGACCCCATAGGCCCGGAGACCGGGGGACTTGCCCTAACCTCGCCCGACGAGGTGACTATGTTACTGTACCAACAGGTGACCGGAGATGTGACAGGAAGTGACGAGTGGGTGTGTCCTCCATTGGAAATCTCTACTGCAAACATGGACAAGGCGGAGGAGCAGGTTGGGCTTGCTGGAAGTGGGCGGAGAAGTATCGCCCAGACCTGCCTAACCTCAGAAAACAACTTCTGACTGATCCTGAATTTCAGCAAGCCTACTGCCGGGAGATTCTGGGGTTGTCTGAGGAGGAGTGTGAATGAGATTTGAGTGGATGAAGGGTATTGGCCTACTAAATTCATGACACTACAGTGTGCTTATGTGCTAGATCCATATTCCGTGATAGTGGCTGATGAGTGCACTTGCACATATGAAGTAAAATTAAATTGCCAAATGCAAGGTTTCGCTTGGAGTGGATGCTGGGCCGGCAACTAGCCAAGCCGACTTCCACTGGCGTCATGGCCAAGCCATGGTCATGTGGATCCCTAGTTGTCAAGGGGTGAAGGGGGGCACCCAAGGAGGGGTCCTAGTGGTCAAGTAGAGCCTGGAGGACAGGTTTTGCTTCGCTGCGCTTAGGATGCTAATGCAAACACCCCATTGATAGCAATATGTAGTAACGAGGGTGCTCACAGCACAAAAAGGGTGAGAATGTAATCGCTTCAGTACTTAGTGTTGCCCCCATAAAATGAGGCCAAAGGAGGGAGTTGTGGAATAATACAAAACATCCTTTGCATTCTTATCATCTTATTATCATCAGTATTGTTATCAAAACATCTTTTGTACTATTATTATCTTTTACTGCTTAAAATATCTTTTATGTCAATACCCCAAAGCTTATAAACCTATTTGCCCAGAGCGTGTGACTGTGTGTGTGAAGAACTATGCAGGGGAGATAGTGGCTCAGGAATGCAGAAATCCAACCAAAAGAAAACGCCCTAAGCGCAGTCCAAAGTGGCATCAGGTATCCCGTAACCGCCTTTCTGTGACCTGTCTAAAGTAGACTGGACAATACTATGTAGAAAGGCGGGAACTGATTAGACTGCGGTTACAGACAGATCTACAGCCAATTGATGTACAGCTAAAGGACTGTGGATTATAAGAACTGATGCTCGGGCAGAGCGCTCTCCAAACTGTGGCTGAGAACATTCCTCTGTTGCGGTTTGTAATTAACTCTTTGTCTGTCATAAATTTACTATATTTCAATCACAATCTGGTCAAGTGTTTATTTCAATTGTCTTCCACCCTTAACGAACACCGCCGGGTAACAAGAGGTAATCTCCTCACACAAGTGAACAAAATAGTGCTGTATTACTTTAATACTCAAGCATTTGCAATCTTAACAAGCTTTAGTACTAATATGACTCTGTATGCATGCGCGTTGGAAAGAATGGCATAGCCCATCTTAGCTGTCAAATGATATAGCTAGGTTCGTAAAACTCCAGTTTATGAGACATGCATTTTCATATACAGCCCATATCACTCACTGACCAAAAGCCCAAAGGCAGGACTAACTTCCAGCCGACCTCGTCTGGCCCACGTGAATGTGACGGATGCTAGAAGATGCACCACCAATGGTTTTTGACCTTTTATTCTGTGGTCATCATTGTCAGCTTGGAGCTTAGAAGAGAGAAAAACAATGATGAATACATTGTGTTACAGTCATGCTTACAGTGCGCATTTAAATCACTTCTCTTTAGAGTTTGAAGATTTCTGGGTCCAGTTTTCTGTGTCCTGCAGTTTCTTTAGCATGTTCATTTTCACATCTGTTGGCTCTATTTGTCTTGAGGCATTGCGTGCAGAGATGTCTTGAGTTTGAGAACTCTGTAAAACACCTATCAATTAGCACCACAGGAAATGTGTGTAATGTGGTTTTCCTATAGGCAATACTCACTATGTTGCCAGGCTGGCCAACAGGTCGCACAGCATCTGGGTCCTGTGAAAAATGTATTTTCTATGACCATCACATCACTGACCTTATAGCAATTATGGACAAAATGAGTATTTCCACAAGATTGACATAATGCCTCAAGCCTTCTGGAGTCCAGCAACACAGTTTCCTTGTCTGCTGCTGCAGAAGTACCTTCCTCGTGCCATACACAACAGAACTTGTATTGACCTAGTGTTGACAGGACATGCCACGCCTATGCTTTTAATGAATAATACTCACTGGATCATCTTCTGGTGGCTCCAGAGTCAGAAAGTCCACATAACACCATATAAATGGTTCGTTGAGTTCCATGTGCAGTACAGGAATAATATACCTTGTATGAAGGGGACAGTTTCTGTAGGAGTGACAGTAAGTGGAGGTTCCCATTCTAGATCCTGTAAAACCCCACAAAACAATACCAACGATGGAAATTGCAGGGGGCGAAGGCTCAACGTGTTCTTTGGGCAGGTGTTACAAGCGCGATCTTTTGGCTGGTGTGAATCACAATAAATTGAATCAATTTTCTCCGTTTGAAGAACGCGGCACAAAAGTACAACGGTAACAATTAATCTGACTCCATAGTAAATTTAGAATACCAAATTTAATTATATTCCCATTAAATATCTGACTCCAAATTAGAATTAGAATTTATAATTTAGTGAAAACATGCGTGGACCTCGGGGTGATTACACCTCGGACTCGTAGGTGAAGGCCTGCGTTACTCAATATATGCCGCCGGGTTTTAGCATTATTGCCGGATCTTAGTTTGGTGATAGTTTTAGAGGATGGAAGAAATCACCATGATAATAGCATCTTGGCTTAAAATTATCATTAACCCAGATTTATGTGAACCCAAGGGTTCCTGAAGGCGAATTTGACAGGCACTGGCTTATAAGCCCTGGGGTGCCCTTTAATGCCAAATCCCCAGAACCGGTACTACATAAACCCTTTATATAAGTAGACCGTAATTTACAATCCAACTTAAAACCCATCACTACTGTAATGTGGTAAAAAGCCACTAGATGGCAGTATTGACATTTTTTTTTGTTAAGCAATCTAAAAAAGCTAGGGTTTGGGCATGTCGGGCATGCCTCAGAGGGGGGGCTGGAAAAAGAGTATATAAGGAGAAAAATCGAGAGAGTGTAGAGTAGTTGGAGACATCGCAAGGAGAAATAGTGGAAGGATACATTTGACCAGACCTGTCACTCTTTTCAAGACCTGTGAAGCTTTTTGTGGATTTTTGCCTGTGTTGGAGCATTTTCCTGTCCCAGGACATCGCAACATAGCAGCCCATCTCCATTACAAAGGAACTGTAAATATCTCTTTTATTTGATTTCAATCTTGGTCAGTAGATGTAGAGTGTAGATTAGTTCTAAGTTTTGTTTAATTAAATCTGTTGAAGTTTAAGAATTTTGTCTGTCATCCCTTGCTGTCCGTGATGCCATAACAAATTGAGGCCATAACAAATTGGTGGCTCGTCCGGGATAGACCATTGTGCAAGTCATTGATTGAAAATCTAAAGTTTCAAATAGTGAAATTATTTTTTTGAATTTTCCTAGATATATATTGGCAGATCAACAGCAATGGATGATTTCTTGGCATCACCAACCGTAGAGGTTTTGAAGTCTTTTAAAAAGACACAACTGCTAGAAATATGCAGACAGTTAGAGCTGACAGATGTAAAACCAGCCATGCGAAAAGCAAGACTGGCTAGAGAGATTGTTGAATATTACATTGATGAAAATGTGTTTGCACCAGGAGATCTGGAACAGTTTCCAGTGGAAAATCCAAATGTAGAATTGGAACTTAAATTAAAAATGCTAGAGATTGAAAGGGAGGAAAAAGAAAAACAAAGGCAGTTTGAGTTAGAAAAATTAGCAAGAGAAGAGAAAAAAGAGAGAAAAGAAATTGAGGAAAAAAAAAAAAAAAACAAAGGCAGTTTGAGTTAGAAAAATTAGCAAGAGAAGAGGAAAAAGAGAGAGACAGAGGAAAGAGCATAAAGAGAGAGACAGAGACAGAGATTTCGATTTAGAAAAAAATTAGATAGAGAAGAAAGGCTCCAAATCGAGCTACTAAAAATCAAAATGCAAGGGAAAAACAAATTTCGGGCTAGCCAGGAGGTAAAGCTGGTGCCTCCATTCTCAGAAAAGGAGGTTGATAAGTATTTCCAGTGCTTCGAGAAGGTAGCTAAGAGTTGTCAGTGGCCAAAGGAACACTGGCCTCTGATGTTGCAAACTGTCCTCAAGGTAAAAAAGCTCAACAAGCCTATTCGGCTTTGTCTGCAGATGATTCCTCTGATTATGAGGTTGTCAAAAGGTTATTTTGACAGCTTATGAGTTGGTTCAGAGGCTTACCGACAGAAATTCAGAGGTCTGAAGAAATCTGACAATCAGACTTATGTGGAATTTGCTAATGAGAAGAAGGTTTGCTTTGAGCGCTGGTGTACTTCTATGGAGGTCAAGGATGATTTCAACTCACTAAAAGAGATGGTGTTAGTTGAAGAATTCAAGAACTGTGTCAAGGATGATATTAAGACCTACCTTAATGAGAAGCAAGCACTGAATTTGCAATCAGCTGCCAAATTTGCAGACGAATATGTTCTCACACATAAGTCCAAATTTCAGTCTAGCAGTAACAATAGATGGTCCCAATTTCAGAAGAAAGGTAACGGTGATACCCAAGATTCCTCACCCAAAGACAAAGACAAATCTGGTGATGATGCTCAGAAATCCAGTCAAAGGTCTGATCAAAGTGTGAAAGCTGACAGTGACAAAAGTGGTCTAGTTTGCAATTATTGCAAGAAATCTGGTCATGTTACAACTAACTGTTGGTTCCTTAAAGCTAAGAAAGAAAAAGAAAAGGATACCAAACCCAATGCCTTTGTGAAGACAAGGTTAGAAACCCCTGTAATAGATGACCGATCTGCTAAATTGCCTGCTCCTTGTGAGGCTAAGAAGCCTGATACTGCTGACTTTGTGAGGGAGGAATTCCTTCCATTTGTGTCAGAGGGATTTGTGGCTCTGAATGAGCATTCTCCTCCTGTCCCCATATATATCCTAAGGGATACCGGAGCTTCTCAGTCACTTTTGTTGATGGACTCCTTGGAGTTACGTGATGAGACCGCTTCTGGGGATTTCATACTTGTACAAGGTATTGAAGGGAAGACTGTATCTGTACCCCCGCGCTCTGTATTCTTGAAGTCAGATTTAGTTACAGGACAGGTAAAGGTGGGACTTATGTCAAGTCTACCTATCAAGGGTGTTTCTCTGTTGCTAGGCAATGACCTGGCTGGGGGCAATGTAGTTCCCCTGTTCATCTTACTTCACAGCCGAGCACTGAAGATGGCGATGAAGACCCATCTCTGTATCCTTCCTGTGCAGTGACTCGTGCTATGGCTAAGAAGGCTCAAGAAGAAGATGATGTGGTGCCGTCCAGCACCTTGAATAGTCATGACTCAGGTGGTTCGCCTCATGACTCTGTTCAGCCTACTATGGTTTCTCTGTTTGAGGACTTATCAGACACTTTTATCAGTTCTCTATTCAGCCAGCCAGACGGGTCTGGTGATTCTGATGTGTCTGTAGACTTGTCTCTGTCCAGAAAGCGGTTGATTCAGGAGCAAACCAATGATCCTGAAATTTGTGTACTAAAGAAGAGAGCCCTTCCTGATGAAGAAATAGACGCAGTTCCAGTTGGGTATTATCTCAAGGATGGAGTGTTGATGCGGAAGTGGCGCCCTCCTGATATCCCTGCCAATGCAGATTGGGCAGTGGTCAAGCAAATTGTTGATCCGAAGGTCTACAGGAATGAGATCTTAACAATGGCTCATAGTTTGCCTTTAGGAGGTCATCTTGGTGTTAATAAGACTGTTGACAAGATCATGAAACACTTCTTCTGGCCTGGACTTCGGAAAGATGTTTCCAACTTTTGCAAAATCTGTCACACTTGTCAGGTAGTTAGAAAACACCAGTCAGACCCACCTATTGCTCCATTGCAGCCTATCCCAGCATTTGGGGAGCCCTTCTCCAAGGTCATTATTGATTGTGTTGGTCCATTACCCAAGACTAGATCTGGAAATCAGTACTTGTTGACAATCATGTGTGCATCTACCAGATTCCCTGAAGCCATCCCTCTACGCAACATCAAGGCAACTGCAACCTTGAAGGCTTTGATAAAGTTCTTCGCGTTGTTTGGCCTTCCCAGGGAAATTCAGTCAGATCAAGGTAGCAATTTCACTTCCGGATTGTTTCAGCAGGGTGTGTATGAACAAGGTGCGAAGCAGATTCTTTCCAGTGCCTATCATCCAGAGAGTCAGGGTGCCTTAGAGCGGTTTCATTCCACTCTCAAGATAATGATGAGGACTTATTGTTATGACCATGAGAAAGACTGGGATGAAGGTGTTCATTTGCTGTTGTTTGCAGCTAGAGAAGCAGTGCAGGAGTCTACTGGATTCAGTCCGTTTGAGCTAGTGTTTGGCCATGAAGTGAGAGGACCTTTGTTATTGTTGAGTGAACAATGGCAAGAGAAAGAGCCACATATCAGTCTGTTAGACTATGTTAGCAAGTTCAAGGAAAGACTGCGTGCAGCTTGTGACCTAGCCAAAGAGAACTTGAAATCAAGTCAGGGAAAAATGAAAACTTGGTATGATCATAAGGCTAGGAGCCGTGAGTTTAAACCAGGAGACAAGGTCCTTGTATTGTTTCCCTTGCAGTCCAATCCATTGCAGGCTAGATTTCATGGTCCTTATGAAATTCTGACAAAACTCAATGATCTCAATTACATTCTGAAGACTCCAGATAGGAGAAAGCCAAAACAGTTGTGTCACATTAACATGCTGAAGCCTTATCATGATAGGAATGCTAGGGTTGCAGCTGTCACTTCAGATCCTCCTATGGCCGAGACTTGTGAAGATGAGGGGGAGTTTCAAGATGATGAACCAAGAATTAAAGCTGAAGTTCTTTCATGTAAATTGTCAAATTCTGAAGTGTTGCAAAATCTTGATGTAAAACTCCAGCACTTAGAACCCTCACTGAGAGATCAGTTTGAGAAGTTGATCAAGAAATATAAAGATCTATTTCCTGATGTTCCAAAGAGAGTTTCTATAGCCTCTCATGATGTAGATGTTGGTGATGCCAAACCAAGAAAACAGCATCCGTGCGGATGAATCCTGAAAAGAGAAAGATTGCTGAGAAAGAGGTTGAGTACATGTTAGAACATGATATTATCAGACCCTCTAACTCAGATTGGAGTTCACCCTGTGTTCTAGTTCCAAAACCTGATGGAAGTACTAGATTCTGTACAGATTATCGCAAAGTCAATGCTGTAACTAGAACTGATGTGTTTCCAATACCTAGGATTGATGATTGTATCGATAGAGTAGGGCAAGCAAAAGTTTCTGACCAAGATTGATTTATTGAAGGGTTATTGGTGTGTGCCTTTAACTGAGAAGGCCAAGAGCATCTCTGCTTTTGCCACACCATCTGGGTTATACCAGTATGAAGTCCTACCCTTTGGCATGAAAAATGCCCCAGCCACGTTCCAAAGGATGATACAGTCTACAATCGCCGGTTTTGCCACACGGGTGCGTACATCGACGACCTGATCACATGGAGTGACTCCTGGGAAGAACATCTAAAAAGATGTAGAGACGTTGTTCAGCACTTGACCCAGGCTAACCTGACTGTTAACCTGAACAAGAGTGACTTTGGTTGTGCTACTGTCACGTATCTTGGCCACGTCATAGGCCAGGGTAAGGTGGCACCCATAAATGCTAAAGTCCAAGCCATCATGGACTTTCCAGTTCCTGACAACAAAAAAGCTTTGCGCGCTTCCTTGGAATGATTGGGTACTACCGCAAGTTCTGCAAGAACTTTGCTGAGATGCTCTCAGTCTCACCAACCAACTGAAGAAAGGCGTAAAAGTTCACTTGGGATGAAGCATGCAAAAAGAGCCTTCAATCGCCTGAAGTCTCTGCTGTGTCCCTTCCCGTGTTCAAATCTCCTGACTTCAACAAACCGTTCTCCATGGCGGTCGATGCTAGTGACCAAGCTTGTGGATCTGTGCTCCTATAGAGAAGTGACTCTGATGACATTGAGCATCCCGTGGCATACTTCTCCAGGAAGTTCAATCGCCACCAAAAGAACTATTCCACAATTGAAAAGGAGCTGTTGGCTCTGGTTCTATACTTACAACACTTTGAGGTTTATGTTTGGACAGGGCAAAAGCCAATGATTGTATATACTGACCACAATCCGTTAATGTTAATATATGAGAAAGGTTTGTCATTACTATAGTGTCAGAAAATGTAAACAGATGAGTTTAAGGTCCAGTTTCATGAAACACCTAGCCAGGGGAGAAAAAGATTGTTCACGGGGGGGGGGGACTGTGATAGTCACCCCCCTCACATTGCCAGAGACCTGCTTATTGTTCCCTGCCGTCATCAAGCCCCCAGTCCCTCACAGACACAGTCCCAGCTGGATTTCCCGTCTTACAATCCCTTCCATTACAGGCCTCCCTTGGTTAATGTGAAGGGCCAGCTCCTCTGCTGGAGTGAAGTCCTGGGTTGGTCGGCCACCCCCTGTGCCAGATAAATGAGCCTTTTTCTTCACAGCTAATAATCATAACAGACAAAATATGTGAGCAGGCAGCTTGTAAGTAATTAATACCCCTCGTTTGTTCATCGTTATCAACAATCAAGGCCCTTACCAGCCTGAAAAATGTTCTTGCACTTGACCTTGACCTGTTGCCAATTCTTCTTCTGACCAGTCATGTTTGTTCTGTGTGTGTATTTTATATTAAATAAATAAGAGTGAGAGAGTGTGATTTGCTCATATAGTTGTACTTTTTTTTGCATTTTGGATGTTTGTAGTTAGTCTTCATGATAAATTTCCAGAGTAACATTACCTTCCACTGCTCACTTTATAGGCAAAGTGCCCAAATGTTTGTTCAAATCACAAGTAACGGTCTGAATTATATGGTTTCAGTGGAACAGTGGTTAGAAAGTGCATATTTTTGGATGACTTAGGCATTCAGCCGGTCCGCAATTGTCTGCAAGGCTTTCGCTCTTTGTATAATTATAGCGCCGTACTGCCTTTTTTTTTTTTTTTTTTTTTTTTTTACATATTATACGTTTAACTTTCTCGTAGCTTTGCATTGTAAGTTCATGCTCACTTGAGGAGAGGTACTCGGCCCCCCTTCTATCCCTTTCTGCATCCGTAAATCTGTGATCGACAACGCGGTCAATTGAAGAAAGCCGTGAATGCGCACTTACCTGAATTTGTTACACCTGGCTTGACATAACTGCTCCTCCTCAGCCAGGCTTGGCAAATGTGAAACGGCTTAATCCAGGATGCACAGAGTAGAATAGGTCAAGCCTCGCTTTCTCAATCATCCTCGATTTCTGAATTCTGCTTTTGTGCAGCAGCCCCCAGCATACCAGCATATGTTGTGTTTTGGTGCTGGTTTTTCCAGCAGGGGAGCCCTGAACTAATCACATATCAGGCAGTGATGAAGTCATTACTGACCGATTGTGGATTATCGGTGAACTTATACATATGCTGACCGCTATGCTAGGGAATAATTTTAGGACAAAAACTGAAAATAGTTCATTGACATGGAACCGAGAGGCTTGGTTTGTAACTCTAAACTGCTGTCGTTTTCAGCAACAGCACAAGCCCCTGTTATTCTTGATTTCTGCTCCCTACAGTAAACTGCTTAATTGTGTGTGTTGCTTTAGATCAGGGTTGGAGATTTACCATCCTGTAAGTTCTCAATTCAACCCCAATACACCTGACTCTACTCATCAGCAGCTCTGTGAGATCTCACACCTTTGATTGTGTTCTCCTCTCTAAGGATTGACATGAAAAACCTTCAGGACAATAGATCTCCTGGAACAGATGCCAGGCTTTAGTGAAGTCTATGTAGTGAAAGCAGAGAAAAGTACTTGAAAACTGCAACTTAATTATTGCCTAACACAGATATGGAAGTCAAACCATCATGAATGCACCGATTATTATCTGCGGAAATAGATTTAGTGTATCTCATTGCTCAATTTCTTTTCTTTGTGAGGATGAAAGAGAATTGTGTGAGTCTGCTTTGATGAACCTTGTGGTTTCGTGTGTAAGACCTTACACCAGGTTACAGTCTCACCTGTGCTCCAGTAGGCCGACTGCATTACGTCACTTGTTTGTCTGGGATGCGCTTCTTGGATTGCATCACTGACAAATAATATATTGTTAGAACAGGGATGGGGGGACTCATCTACCCCTCCTTTTAGCCCCTCCTCTGTTTTACTGCAGAGCTGTTTGTCACATCACAAACTCACTCTGCAAACCCAACCCCCCTATATGTGAGTCCTCTTGCACACCCACCCATCCTTAAATATAATCCTGTGGTGACAGGGTATTGTAGAGTCACTGCAAATGCTGCTGTTCCCTCAATGGATTTGTGACTGGCTGTCATCTGTACAGCGTACAAACCACTAAGATTTATATATTTACATGAACTGGAACTTAATAAATTGAATCAAAACATAACCCTACTGGACACAAGTGATCAGGATACAGGGGCCTTCTGGGCTGTCTGACCTTGAGGAGTGTTATGTTGAGCTATTGCAGTTTCTCTGGTAAGTTTTTCATTTTCTCAATCTGATAAAACCTCTTTAATTTCTTAAGCTGTGCTTGAGTGAGAGACTTTTGCAGACAATAAAAAAAATAGACCCAAAGGGCAAACCTTGTCTTCTGGGAACACTGTCTCCAATCTTAGGGAGCTCCAGTGCAGTTTCACAGAGTAAAACTGGTGTATCAGAGGAGAGGTAGTTTTCCCTGGATGGAGGAAATCTTCCCAGAAAACAAAATCTATCCTTCAGTGTAACAGTGCAACTAAATTGTGTGAGGCTCCTTGACAAGAATAATTTCTCAAAAGAGAGAGCTTGGCTTTGTGAAAAATAGGCCATTATAAGTGTTTCCATCCCTATTGTGCAGTAAATGTGTTATGATAAGGAATACTTTAGAGAAAAGAAAATAATGTAAAAAAATGCTGGAATCAGCATGAGAACATAATTAAGCCTTTCAGTCAGTTTAAGTGGTGAGTTCAGTTAAGCTTGACCATGTAACTTACATTCACTCTCTTTTCTAAGGATCATCAACCCTCAAACCTGCGAGATAAAATAAAACCAAAATGAACAGCTCTGTCATCAATTCTAGCCTACCCTCCAACCACTCCTCATCAGGATCCAGTCTCCAACTCTCGAACACATTTAAACTGTGCTTTTATTCACTTCTTGGGAGTTCGTTTCTGTTTATTGAAAGAAGCATCAACCTATTAGTGGGCTACCCTGCCAACATCATGGTAATGTGGCTGGTGGCCAGAGAGAAGAGTGACTCTTCCACCTCCAATATCTTTATCTTCAACCTGGCCATCGCCGATGCATTGCTCTGCGTGATGAGCCCCATCTGCTGCTTTGGCTTGGACATGCTTGGAATCAGATATTTCCGAAATATACTGTTCTTTACCTCTGGGATCAAAAACACCTCCCCGCTCTTTCTCATCTGCATTTGCCTGGACCGCTACGTGGCCGTGGTCCACCCCATTGTGTTCACCAGCATCAAGGATAAGAAGATCAGAGTGGCTATTTCCATGCTTGTTTGGGGGCTCATGATAGCCTTTGCTCTCTGCAGGACATTGTGGTTGATCCTCTCAGGACACATCGTCACTGGGCTGATCCTGGCTGCCTTTGTCATCATGGTTTTCTGCAATGTTTCTATCATGTGGAGTCTGAGGAAGTCAGTCTTGGGCAAAGAGAAGATGCACCCCATGAAAAAGAAAGCCTTCAGAACCGTGCAAATCTATCTGGCCATCATAGTGTTTCATTACCTGCCTGTAGTCGCCATCCTGCCTTTTAGATTTAAACCTGATTTCCCAGAATTCTGTGACATTGATTTGATTATGTTCTCCATTATGTACCTCAGTTCCATCACTGCACCCTTCCTCTACATCTCCCAGATTAAGCAGCTGCCATGGCTGAAAAACTTGCCCTGCATCTGCTGCCGAAGCCCTTCCCCTGAGTGACATAATGTAAGCACATGAGAAGTATGCTTGTGATTGTCTGTTACATTGCATGTACCCTCTTCATGAATTTGTGAAAATGAGTTCATGAAATGAAGCAAGAATGTTATCTGAGTTTTAGGCAAATATATTATCTTTGGTTTGACTGTAATGAGGATAGAGATGATAATTAACACAACTATAACCATTATGCATTGATTAAAAATTGAAAACTGTTTGCATCACCCACATGCCTCTATCACCATGATTTCATTTGACGCAAATTAAACAGTTTTTGATTAAAAATGGGAATGTTTGGGTTCTGAGCATGCGTGAGTTCTGAGAACGAGACCCAAGGAGGGTAATTCAACATGACTGCTGCCTGTATCTGCTAGCCACGAAAACCACTGTAAGCCGCACTGGAAAGCAGAACTTTGGCGAACAGACCCTTATTGTCTTAAGGGCCCCAGCACCTAACAGAGACCTCTGCGGCCATGAGAGCAGATGCAATTAGGGTCTGTATGGCCTCAATTAGTCTGCGCAACTTCATTTGCCGCAGCTGAAGCGGCCGCCGGCCTAGGGGTTAATGGACAATCTCTGGGGTAAAGGTTGGCATTGAACGTCTTGCAAACCCCACGAAAACGAGACAACTTTGGCAGAGAGAATGCCACAGTGCCATAAACTGGACTTTTCAGAGATTTCACCAGCAAAATGATCCACATTACCTCCTGTAATGTTGCAAATCCAATGTGTATTTTTGTTATACGACATAAGCTGATTGTTAACATTAATACCAGTTATCTTTGTAATTCTGGACTGTAACTGATGTTTCATGGCAAACTATAGTGCAAGCATATTGTGTTTAGTATCATTTTACTCCACTAAGATTCTGAAATCGCATGGTGCATATTTCAAAGGGATTCAAATTATACTAAACCCGCATTCAATGAGTATGAAAAGAAATGTACTTCTACTCTGGTAATGTCCCCTCCCAGATTCTCTCTGAGGAGGGGTTGCCTTCCTGATTACCATGATTTATGACCCTGCAGGGGAAGTGCTTCTGGAGTTTGGGCTTAAAAGGTGGAGAAACAAAGGAGTCGGGGAGGACCGCACCCGGCTTCCCACACGTGCATCTGTATGTGTGTAGCCGTTCTCACAATGGAAAATTGCATTCAACTTCCCCACGCGCATCTCCATGCCGTGGTTAGCCTTAATCTAGTCATGGCAGATGTTAGGCGATTTCCCACACGTGGTCTTGGAGCCGTGTGCAGACGTGATATTGCTATGGAGGCTTGTATTCATTCTTCCCGCAGTGTACATTTTGTGCATATGTGAAGTTGTGAACTGCGCCAGGTATGATTTGACTTCTTCTTGATATTTTCTGTAACGGTATAATTTGGTTTTTAATTTAAGCTTGTGCCTACCTGGCGAAATAAATTGATAATTGCATTCTGTTGTGGTTCTCTGACTCGGACTAACCAATATTCTTCCAGTTCGGACTGCTGTAGCCCAATGGGGTATAATGTAGGGCTATGAGGCCTGCCTGATCACCAGGCCTTCCTGCTAGGTACACAGTGGTGTTCCATGCTGCAATTGGTGTTATTCTGATTGGTTTCAGGGATGTGTCGTTAAACTTGAGAGTCCCTACACGCCTTCTTTTTTTTGTTTTACTGCGTTATACTTTTATATAGTCCCTGAATGCCTCTTGCGCTATACTCCGAAAGTTTTAAGTGTACATTAATTCTGGCCCCCGTAGTCACTAGTCATAGCTATTCTCTATGTCAAACCACCAGGCAGAATAGGACCGCCAGCCTCTGAGTTCTCCACCGAGTTGGGCGGTACAGATGTTTTTGGTCCGGCGGAGCAAGGTATTGACCAGTATGGGTCCGATGCACAACATAGCTCTAAATTCATAAATTGGAGTCAAATCAATATTTATGCAAACGCATGGTAACCGCGATTGATTAAAACTAAAATGTTGTGTTCTAAATTTAATATGGAGTCAGATGTATTGTAACCGCTAAGATATTAGGGCTGCAGCATCCGCTGGACACGTTTCAGGCCATTTAAAAGCAGAGCGTGAAAGACGTCATCACGTTTGGCCTGAGGCAGTGGTCTAGTGCTGACGCTGTAGCCAGACCCCATTATTATAATGGAGACCGTTAGGACTTTCTTTTCCCTGGCTGTTAAGGCAAACACGCTGAGACCTTCCGCCTCAGCTAGGACCCTCCTTGACCTAGTTGCACGGTGTTTACACCACGACCATAAGAACGACATCAGAGAACAGTAAAAGCGCACTTTCCCAGTTATTACAATAAAACACTCACAGTGGAGAACTTGGAGAAATTTATCGACAGCTACTTCGTTCACCCTGAAATGGATCAAGCTTCAAACTCACCGACAGACACCAGCAAACCGGCAAAGAGGAAGAAGGCAGGACTCATCCACCAGCACAGAGGATCTCATAACCACCGATGTAGAGGTCAGTGTACTCGCTCCGATTAATAAAAAACTGGATGTACGTCAGCAGTTACACCACGAAATAAAAGATCTTCGTACGAGCCTTGAATTCACCCATCACCAAATCGACACTCTAAAAACTCAAAACTCTGTGCTGCAAACCACTGTGGATACTCTTAACTCCCAAATGGATCACGTCATGAAGGAAAACAAAATGTTGAAAGAAACTGTGCTGGACATACAAACAAGGAGTATGCGTTTATGCAACGAGAACCTAAACTCGAACCGGAAGCCATAAACTGCATCACCTTTCACCGCGTCGACCGTCTCGGCGCACGGAAAAACCAAAATCCACGACCCATCATCGCAAAATTTGAACACTACAAGCAAAAGGAGCTGATCAAAAGCAAAGGGAAGGAACTGAGAGGCTCCAAGTTTGGGAACGACCAGTTCCCCCGAGAAATTAATGAAGGACGCAAAGTTTTGTGGCCCGTCTTTAAAAAAAAAATAGAGAACACGGAAAACGCGTCTCCTTGGTCGTGGACAAATTGTAAATCGACGGCTGTCTATTTAGGGAGACCGAAATCACACCCTGGCTTTATTAGAATTATACTCGGCTGGCATGGAATTAATAATTAGCCTCCAGTAACAGCACCAACTCACTCCCTCAGTACTTTCTGCATCTCTCTCTCTTTTTCTGTGTAGATCTCTCTCTCTCTCTCTCTCTCTCTCTGTCACATACTGTGTAGATCTCTCTCTCGCTCTCCCCCCAATTCTCTGTGGACCTCTTTCTTATTCTGTGTGGATCTGTCTCAAAATGCATGTTTTGTCCGTGCTGTCCAATGTTTATTTTTGTGTGTCTCAATGTTCATTCACTTTTCGTGTAAATCTCTGTAAATTAAAAAAACCCTGCTAATATTTGGGGAATCTTAATTGATTCCTCATACAGTAAGATGCATTGTTGTACTGCTAAAACTACTATACTTAAGTCTATTTTTACTGGGTTAATTCCATCAATGTCATTCAATCTTTGTTTATTTCTACCCAAAGAAATGGAATTTGGGACGTGTTGACATGTTATCTGTTTGTCTTTGTCAGCAGGTTGTTATGTTTTTGTTTATGGTTTTTTTCTTACCTAATTATGTTAATTTTTCTGTTTATGCTTTTCAATTGCCACATGAATATCGGCAGGCATGGAACCTACGTTGAATTTACTTTACTGTTTATATCTGCATGGATTATGGTTAGCTCTTCTGTTATCCCTAGAAAACATTCTATGGTATATCTGACCATCAAAACCCATACTCTATTAATCTTAAAGCCTAGTCTTTAAAAATGGGAATAGATAGTCTGTATCGCCAGTTATAACTGCAATAGGCTCGCAGATAAAAGGAAAAGACAGCAAATATTTACTTGGTTTAAAGAGAAAGATTATGCTATTTTTTGTCTGGAAGAAACTCACTCAGTCATGACAGATGAAATTATATGGATGGAGGAATGAGGTGGGCAAATATGATTTTCACATGGTTTAAAAAATTCGAGGGGAGTTATGAACATGTTTAAAAAGAACTTTAACTATACTCTCCAAGCTTTAGAAACTGACCTTCAAGGAAGGTGGATCATTTTAAATATGATTATTGAGGATAAACAAATATGTTTGGTTAATTTATATGGTCCAAATAACGATGATCCACGCTTTTTAGAATCTATTTACAACATTATTAAAACCTCAAAATTCACAAGTAAATATCTCATAATGGTTGGAGACTTTAATACAGTAAAGAATAACTTAATAGATCGTAAGGGAAATAATTCAACTAATTACCACCCACATGCTACAGAAATCACATCAATAATGAATACAATGGATCTGGTGGATGTTTGGAGATTTAAGAAATCCAGAATTACATAAATATACGTGGAGAAGACAGAATCAGGCAAGCCGTATAGATTATTTCCTTATTTCCTTTTCTTTGTTATCCAAAACAAAAAAGGCAGTAATTGAAGACAAACTAAAATCTGATCTCCAACTTATTTCACTTCATTTAGAACTGAATATCCACAAGGACAGGGATACTGGAAATTTAATCAAAAGTTACTAGAGGATCAGACATTTGTAGACAGTACAAAAGAATTTATTACAGATTTTTTTACACATAATATAAGATCAGCAGACCCTCTTATTGCATGGGATACATTTAAATGTGTCTTTAGAGGCCACGCGATTCAATTTGCCTCAAAGGAAAAAACAATGAAGATTCAATGAACAAAAAATTAAAAAAGAAATTGAGATGCTTACATCACTACTTGACAGCTCAGAAGCAACTCTGGATGTGGCTGACAAACTGGACCAAAAACAAAAAGAATTTGAACAGGGGGGAATGATGGTGTCAATGATGGAAGGGGAATGATGGCGTCTGCATGGCTGGTAGTGTGAGTTGCCCTCGGAAACGCGTCTCAATGCATTAACAAATGCTAGTCGGTTGTAGCTAATTAAAACAAAACCAAAACCCTGGATAATGAACTTCGGCAGCTAGAAGATTTTATAGACAGTTACTATGGTAACATGCCAAACAAACAAGAAAAAAGCGACCAAGACCTACCTTGACTTCAAGTGAAACAGAGGAAGGAAAATCGGTCCCTGGTAAAAAGGAGGATATTTCGGAGGAAATGTCCACACTGTCGCAACAAGATAGTGCGTTGCTCAAGTCCATGAGCGAGCAATTAAAAAAACTAGACCATTTACAAGGGCTAATACAGGATGTGGCCGAATTAAAGGCAGCCGTAAATTTAAACAACAAGCTCATTGAAGAATTAAAAGAGGAGAATAAAGCTTTAAAACTAACCGTAAACAAGCTCCAAATTACAACGGACCAACTTCAGACTGAAAACAAAAAAATTAAAGCGGATCTCCTCGATTTGAAGTGCAGATCTATGCGTAACAATATTGTAATAATGGGTCTAAATGAGAAAGAAAATTAAACTTACCAGGTGACGGAAAACTTGGTAAAAACTTTCTTTAAACAAAACCTAAAAATGCCCGACGACCAGGTGCACGGAATTGGAATTGTGAGGGCACACCGCTTTGGTCGTAGGTCTCCACAAAAGCCACGTCCAATAGTGGCAAAGTTGTTCGACTTTAAAATGAAAATGGCAGTGCTACAAAAAGGTCGAGAATTGAGAGGCTCAAAACTCTCCCTAAATGAACAATTCCCTCCGGAGATCATGGAGCGAAGACGGATATTGCTTCCAATAATGAAGGAACGCAGAGCACAAAACTTAAAAGCACGCCTGGTATTGGATAAGCTATATGTTAATGATCAGCTGTACCGCGATTCAAAAATTACACCCTGGTTGTTCTGAATGGACTAATATGTTGTGTTTGAATGTTTCTATCGTCGGATAAAATGTTTAATCGCAATGGTTTAATTGTTTGCAGGTGACGGCGGTGCGCCTCTCAACACCGAGGTAAATTAGTTAATGCAGCCCAGGTGTGTGCGATGTACACCGGCTGATCTGAATATTGGAAAGCACTTAATGTTACCACGAGTCGTTTGAAATTTTCGTCTTTTTCATTGTCTAACCTATATATATAACCTATGTCTAACAACTATTGCTGAGTGTTTTCTGAGACGCAATATTGCATACAGCGATGTCTTTCAATGTTTCTGTTTGTATCTTCTTCTTTATATATATATATTTTAATTTTTCTTTTTTTTTATTTTTGCGCAACATGGTGCGTGGGTGGGTGGGGGTTTGGGGGGCTGGTGGACACTATCCAAATCTCGGAGTGCACTTATCCTCCTTCTAGTTCAAAATGTAAAAATTGTATTCAAGCATTCGAATCAGACCCTCAAGGAAAGGTGGATTTCAGCAGTGATGTATTTGACTACTGGTTTGTGCAATGCCCTTTAAAAAAGAAGAAAAAAAACATTTTAAAATACTATGTCAATAGAACAGATATCGATTGCAAGTTATAACTACAATGGCTTGGTGGATAAAAACAAAAGGAGAGAGGTTTTCACATGGCTAAGTGATAAAAAATACAGCATCATCTGCCTGCAAGAAACACATTCTATGGAAAAGGATGAAGTTAAATGGAGAAAGGAATGGGGTGGGCATGTTATTTTTTCTCATGGTGCAAGTAATTCCAAAGGTGTGATGATATTATTTAAAAATAGTTTTGATTTCATATTATATTCCTCCCAAATAGACTCAGAAGGAAGATGGATTATATTGGATATTTCATTGGATAAAAACAGAATATGTCTTGTCAACTTATATGCACCAAATAATGATGACCCGCTTTTTTTTTGTGGAAATTCATGCCATCATAAAAGATTTACCCATAGTTTGCGATCAAATAATAATGGTAGGAGATTTCAATACGACTTTAGATACAACAATTGACAGAAAGGGTGGACATGCAACAAATTACCATCCAAAAGCACTTCAGGCTATTCAGGATATGATGCAGGCATTCGATCTGGTAGATATACGGAGGCTAAAAAATCCAGACACTCCACGTTTTACATGGAAAAGGGCAAAACAGGCAAGTCGGATAGATTTCTTTTTAATATCCTTCTCAATAATACACAAAATCACTGAAACAACCATTGCAGACTCTCTTAGGTCAGATCACTATCTTATAACTTTACATCTGACACTTTGCAAAATTCTTAGAGGTCCAGGATATTGGAAATTCAACCAAAGCCTTTTTAAAGACAATACATTTGTTACTCAAACAAGAATGTTTATAACAGACTTTTTTAAATACAATGTCGGATCTGCAAATCCACATGTAGTCTGGGATAGTTTTAAATGTGCCTTCAGAGGACACGCAATTAAAATATCTTCCTACAAACATAAGCAGTATCTTTTAAAAGAGAATTCCCTGATTCAAGAAATTATAAATCTAAATGTAAAAATAGACAAATCTACAATAATACCAATGGACTGGATAGATCAACGGGATGAAAAACAAGGTGAACTTGAGGCACTTTATAAACAAAGAGCTGAGGATATTAATTTGAAGAAAATGGCTAAATGGATCGGGAAAGGGGAAAAATGTAATAAGTTCTTTCTGAAACTTCTACATCGAAACTCCTCAAAGAAGAATATAACTAAATTAATAAAAAATGATGGTGAAACTTGTATGTCAACAGCTGAAATATTGACAGAAGAAACGATATACTTTAAAGGAATATTCTCCTTTAAAAATAAACCAGAGGCACTATCTGATGAGCAATGTGAGGACTTTTTTCCCATTGACTACACTAACAAGCTCTCTGAGACACAGAGAAGTACATGTGAGGGTTTAATTTCAGAGGAAGAACTACAGAAAGCCATCTTCTCTTTTCAAAGTGATAAAACACCAGGACTTGATGGCATTCCTGTTGAAGTTTATCAAATATTTTATGAGGAGATTAAGGCCCCTTTGCTCTCATGTTTTAATTATTCCTTTAAAGACGGCTCTTTATCAGACACACAAAAAATAGGCCTCATCTCATTATTATTAAAGCAGGACCCACAAGGACAGTATAAAGACCCAGCCTATCTTAAAACTGGCGGCCATTAACGTTACAATGTTGTGATGCAAAAATACTGGCAAAATGTATTGCTCATAGAATGAAAAGACTTTTACCGGACATAATTCATTATGACCAAACAGGCTTCCTCCACGGAAGATATATTGGAGAAAATATTCGTCAACTATTAGAAATAATGGAATATTATGATAAAACCAAAAACCTGGCTTAGTTTTTTTATTGCTGATTTTGAAAAGGCCTTTGATAAGGTAAGATTAGATTTTATTTATAAATGCCTAGATTTTTTTTCAATTTTGGGAAGTCCCTAATAAAATGGATAAAAGTATTATATCATGAACCATGCTGTAAAATTATAAATAATGGGTATTTTTCAGACCGTATACCACTGTTCAGAGGACTTAAACAAGGTTGTCCTTTATCCCCATACCTCTTTATCATAGCAATAGAGATGTTGGGGATAAAAGTTAGAAACCAATGACAGTATAAAAGGACTAGAAATTAATGGGGTGGAATTTAAGGTATCAATGTATGCAGATGACACAAATTTTCCCATAAACCCTCAACTGTCTACTCTTCAAAACCTTATTGAAGACCTAAATACTTTCTCAAAATACTCAGGCCTAAAACCAAATTATGAAAAATGTAGCTTATTGAGAATTGGATCATTAAAGGATACACACTTCAATTTACCATGCCTCTTTCCTATACAATGGACAGATGGACGGTAAATGTCCTTGGGATCCATATACCAAAAAGACATGAAAGGATTAGTGGATACAAACTTTAAATTAAAATGTAGCAAAATGGATAAAAAGGCTGCTACCTTGGAAAGGTCAACATTTAACATTATATGGGAAAATTGCTCTAGTTAATTCCTTGATTGTTTCTCAATTTACATATCTATTTATGTCCTTACCGTCACCATCAGATTCTGCCTTCAAATTATACGAACAGAAGATATTTAAATTCATCTGGAATAATAAACCAGAAAAAATAAAGAGGAAATATTTATACAACAACTATGAACATGGAGGATTAAGATTATTAAATTTAAAAGCATTGGATCTAACTTTAAAAGCATCGGTGATTCAAAAAATCTATCATAAGCCAAACTGGTTTTCTCACAGATTATTATGTACATTTCATCACATATTTGAAAGCCAGCTCTTTCCATTTCTGCAATTAAGATCACTCCATATTCCCCTGTTTATTCAAGAAGTCATGGCGATTCATCAGTCTTTCTAAAAAGAGTCTATAAAAAGCTTGGTTAAGTTTTCAGTACCATCCACCAGACCACCCTGAAGAAATCTTACAACAAATAATATGGTTTTAACTCAAATATTACAATTAAAGGATATCCATTTATATGGAAACAAATGTCTGCTCGGGGCATTTATTTTGTGAATGATCTAATTGATGGAAATGGGAAACTAATGTCATACAATAGTTTTTGTAATAGGTATGGTGCCCTTTGCTCTATACAGAATTACAATCAACTGGCTGCAGCATTGCCTTCACAATGGAAAAGAAAGGCTAACAAAATAACTTCTCAGGAACTAGTATGTCGGCCCTCCATAAAAAATTTCAGTTGGATTGCTCATAAAAAAATCAATAGGAAAATGTACGATTTTTTTATGGAGAAAAATAACCTAAAGGAAATTCCCTACAGAATTCATACATATTGGGCGGATATAGTAGACACGCCAATCCCTTGGCAACGAGTTTTTAACTTAATTAATCAAATTTCTATTGGGACAAGGACTAGAATTTTCCAATACAAATTGTTATATAAAATCTTGGCAACAAATAAAATGCTGCAAATATGGGAGATAAAGGAATCCAATACATGTAGACTTTGTGAGGACGAGGAAGAAACCTTGGTCCACTTATTTTGGTATTGTCCATATGCTGTTGGCTTCTGGATACAGGTGCAGGAATGGCTACAAACACTTAATAGTCCATTCGAGGTGACCTTGTTTACAGTTATGCTGGGGGACCTGAAAGATACTTGTCCAAAATTAAATAATATAATTATAGTTCTTGGAAAAATCTTTATTTTTAACCCTATAAAGCCTGAACTATGAAAGAATTGGCAGAAAATTCCAATTTTTTGAAATTGAACCCTTTATTTAGTCCTATAACAAAATGTAAAAAAAAGATTTTTCTTTTGAGTATCATATCTGAGGTATCATATATGATACCAATGGCTTTATAGGGTTAATACACAAAATAGGAATGCACTAAGATTAAGTAATTTCAAAATGTTTGTTAAAAACAGCTATAATCTGGAAGGTATAGCTATGAGAAACCTGGGCAGAGCATCAGAATTTTTAAGGATGTGGCAGAAAATAAGTACAGGTGAGGGATGGGCATTACTCACCATATGAATGAATCTTATCTGCGTGAATAAGTTTGTGTGATCTGTTTTTTTTTTTTTTTCTTATGGAGACAACATTGCATGTAAAATACAATTCCAATCATGCATTGGAATGATGAGGCTTTAGGAGGTTTGGGGGGGTACAGGAGGATTGATAACTTTGAGAGTTGTTGGTGTGTGGTTATGTACTTTATTTTTCTAGGTTTTTTTTTTTCTCCTTTCATTGCTTTGTCATATGATTGTATTTAAGTCCGGCAAAATTATTAATAAAGTTGTCCTCCAAAGAGGGGGGTGGTGGCGGGCTAGAAAAAAAAAAAAGAATTTGAACAACTAATTTATGACTGGTTAACTATAATGCATTATAGGAATAAAGCAAAATGGATGGAGAAGGGTGAAAAATGCAATAAGTTATTTTTAAGTCTCCAACATTGAAATTTAGCAAAGAAAAATATATAGAGGTTAAAAAGGAATGATGGGATAATTCTAACTTCACCTATAGATATTCTGACTGAAGGAGAGAGCTATTTTACAGAGATCTTCTCCTTCCAGTCATCACCTGTTCCACTACATAACATAGATTGTTATCTGTTTTTCCCTCGTAATCAAGTTAAATTATCGGAGGAACTTGCGAGGGTCTAATTACGGAAACTGAACTCAACTATTCAATTATGTCCTTTCAAAAGGGGAAAGCGCCAGGATTGGATGGTATTCCAATAGAAGTGTACCAACCTTTCTAAGAACAGATTAAAACCCCCCTACTTACAAGTTTAAATTTTTCATATGACAAAGGTATTCTCACAGGGACTCAGCAGGAAAGTGTAATATCTCTGCTCTTAAAACAAGAAGCTAGTGGCCACTATAAAGATCCGGTTCACTTAAAAAACTGGAGACCACTAACTCTTCAGTGTTATGATGCGAAAAAATTAGCTAAATGCATAGCGTTGCGGATAAAAAATGTCCTACCTGATATTATACACCATGACCAGTCTGGTTTTATACAAGGATGAAATATTGCAAATAATATAAGACAATTACTTGAAATTATAGAACATCATGATAAAATAAAGAAACCAGGTTTAGTTTTTATAGCAGACTTTGAGAAGGCCTTTGATAAAATAAGATGGGATTTAATTTATCAATGTTGAGAATTTTTTAATTTCGGTGAGTCTCAAATACAGTGGGTTAAAGTTATGTACAATAACTCAATCTCCAAAATTATAAATAATGGTAATATTTCAAAACCCTTTCCCCTTTCACGGGGGGTAAAACAGGGCTGCCCGTTATCTCCGTATTTATTAATTATGGCAATAGAAATACTCGCAATAAAAATATGTACAAATAATAATATCAAACGCTTGGAAATGCAAGGGCTAAATACAAAAATTTCAATGTATGCTGATGATACAATTTTTCTATTGAGCCCTCACTATACATCGCTACAGAGCCTTACAAAAGACCTGGATGACTTTTCGAACCTATCTGGGCTGAAGCCAAATTATGAGAAATGCCAAATATTGAGGCTTGGTTCCCTGAAAAAAAGAAATTTCACTCATCCATGTAATTTACCAATTCATTGGACAGATGGATCGGTCAATGTACTTAGTATACACATCCCAGAAAATATGAGTGAAATTTCAACGATTAATTTTAATAAGAAATTGAATAAAATCGAAAAAATTCTGCTGCCCTGGAAAGGGAAACATCTGACCATTTATGGCAAAATAACTTTAATTAACTCATTAGTTGTATCCCAGTTTACATACTTATTTATGGCATTACCAACCCCAAAGAATCATTCTTCAAAATATATGAACAGAAGATATTCAAATTTATATGGAATGATAAACCTGATGAAGTTAAACGTGCATGTCTCTATAATGATTATGTATCTGGTGGGCTAAAACTCTTAAACATAAAAGCTTTAATTTTTTCACTGAAGGCTTCCCTTATTCCAAAATTCTACTTCAATCCAAACTGGTTTTCGAGCAAATTACTTAAAAGTGTCCATCCTATGTTTGATAAAGGCTTCTCTTCATTTCTGCAAATTAAACCTATGCATTTTGCGTTAATTAATGACGTTTTCTGGTGTCTCCCCTTTTTTGGAAGAAGCTCTACAAAGTTGGTTACAATTTCAGTTTCACCCACCAGAAAATGCAGAACAAGTTCTACAACAAATAATATGGTTAAATTCTAATACACTTGTTGATAGAATGATGATTTTTTGGAAACGCATGTTTGATATAGATATTATTTTTATAAGGGATAGAGTGAATGAGGATAATAAACTCATGTCCGACAAACAATTAACTAGTTTTTATGGAACAGTCTGTACATTGCAACAATACAATCAACTTTTTGGAGCTTTACCAAGTGCTTGGAAATCAAAAATTTTGAAAGGAACAGGAGGGCATTTAGTCTGTAGACCCCATATGAAAATGGCAAATTGGTTAAATAGAATAAAGATCAACAAACATATATACACCTTTTATTTAAGAATAAAGAACTTAGTCGCTGTACCATACAGGATTCTAGACAGTTGGGAAAATATGTTTGATACACCAGTCCCATGGAACCAAGTTTTCAAAGTCCTTTACAGTACATCACTTGATCCAAAGATTAGATATTTTCAATATAAGTTAATATATTAAGTTTTTAGCAACTAAAAAGATGCTACATATATGGCGAATAGAGTCATCACCCCTTTGCCGATTCTGTCTGTAAGAAGTGGAGTCTGTTGACCATTTATTTTGGTACTGTCATGGTTATGGTTTTTTGTCATGTTTATGTTCATGTTTATGTTCAAGTTCAGTGTTCATGATTTTGTCTTTTATTTATTCTTTTTGGTTATTGTAATTCTCAGGTTTTAGTTCATTTCATTTCTCTGCTCCATTGCACTTGTCTCCCCTGTCTTGTGATCTAGTTGGTTCAGTCCGTCTTCCTGATCTGTGTGCTCACATGCTTCGGGTGATTTAAATGATTTTTGGTGTTTAATATATTCCTTCAATTCTCGTTTACTTCCTTTGCCTTACTGTTCTGATTACTGACAAGACTAACATGTGTATTTTGTATCATAGTCTACTAACACAACTAATCCATGTATATTTATTACTAACTTACTAACGAGCACTCTCGTTAAATCATTAAAGTTTGCACCGCTACTAATTAATACTAATTCCCTCTCAGCAATCGCCCTGTTCTAGTCTCTGCCTCTTGCTCAGCTTTAACTATCTCCCCCTGCATTTCTGCGAGATCTCTCGCACGTGCTAAATTACTTTCCTGCACTCGTTATCTGTGCACTTAGAACTCCTTGACCGGAGCTGTTTAAATGTCATCGGCTGTTTGTGTGATTCCCGTCCGTGTCTTGGCTTTCGCCAATTTTCGTGGTTAGGGTTTCCCTCATGTGATTCTCCCATTGTAATTAGTCTGATCCAGCTCACCTGTTCCCTGCCTAGCATGTGACTTCCCTCTCGTCTATTTAAGAGTCCTCACTGCAGTTCTGACGTTGATCAATATTTCTTTGTGCAGGGCGCCGTGTATGCCATTGAGTATTGTTTTCCTTCGACTGGTTTGTCCGACTTCGATTCTTGCCAGAGCCCTTCTTGTATTGTTTTGTCTTTTTTGATTTTGACCTATTTTTTTATGACCACGATTTCTGTGTTTGGATGCCCTGTGTATGATCCTTGGCTTTGTTCATCGACTACGACTTTTTGCCTACCGTCTATGTACCTTTGCTCATCTGTCTTCCTGGTTCTGACCCCTGCCTGTCTAATCGACACTGTTTTTGGATTACGTGATGTGGCTTGGCAATTCTTTAATTTTTTGGCTTTAACTCGGACTTCATTAAAGGCATACGTTTTTTGGATTTCCATCTCTTGCGTGTGGTTCCTGAACGCTACGTCACAGGTACTGTCCTATAATAGCCTTATATTGGATAAAGGTACAAGGCTGGATATCTCAGTACAATAGTATACAATTAGATTAATTTAAAGTGTTACTGGGTGATGTAACAAAAGGAACACATCTAATCTGTAATACAGTATAATTATTTATTTAGCAAAAATATTTTTCGGGTTGACATCTGTAGAGGCATTAAGATTCGAGAAATTCAAAAATTTTGTCAGGTATTACAGTAAAATTGAGTGATGGCCCATGAGACTGGACTTGAAATTTATGCCAAAAGATGGGATAAAGTAAGGGAGACTGAAGGTTGGGAATAATGACTATTAATGCAAACGGTAGTAAAGGTGTGTGTGTGTGTGCACTTGTTTTCATGTCAAATGAGGACAATTTTATGATAACACACCTACAATATGAGGACGCTTGGAGAAATGAGGACATTTTTCGGGTCCTCATTTTTCTGCCCTCACTACAGTGTTCTAGACACTCCCAGCATGCCCCTGACGAAAAATCTCCAACGTTCTAAAATTTCACACATTTGCTCCATGGAATGTGTGTGTGTGTGTTTGCTCACCTTCAGTCACGGCCACTAGCGGTCAGCTGTGAAACTTAACACACTTGTAACACAGTGTGGTCACGTGACTCAAAAGTCTCATGCTGATTAATTAGCTAGATATGCTAATGTTTGCTAATCAGCTGAAAGTAACGTGGTGCTACATGGAAAACTGGATGGAACCGGAAGGAGTGGACTTTAAATGAAGGTAATTTAATACTGTTATTACATATTCAACTGCAAAGACAGATATTATCTTAGGTGTTTTGTTTTTTAAGCACGAGGTGTTTTGTGGAATTTAGATTTGAATGATATTTCTGCTTTACCAAGCTATGTAGTAAGTCATTTATGCTAATATTTTCGGTTTCGTGTGTCGGTACTTGTTTTTAGGGTGTATGAACTAAGGACTGACATTTACTGGAGAGCTTTTACGCGTAAACGTATTAATAAGATGGATTTTTTCGTATTCTCTTTTGATCGCTGTGGCTTAATTAGCTCGTCAAGGTCAAGTTGCTTGTATCAATGCTACAGGCTGTTGTGTGATATCGTGCTGAGCTCTCACAGTAAGGGAGCTATTCATTCTGCCCGAGGCTTGATTTAGTGCTAGATACCATTTAATAATCGAGAATCCGAAGTGTAAGATTCACTTTAGTAATAGGAAAATAGAGAGCCTACATTGTAAAACTGTGGAACATGTTGCATGTATATAATATAAACACTAGCATGTAAAAGCTAAATGCCTGGTGATTAGGTGTTCTCATTCAAAACACCGATGTTCCTTAGATGTTGCCAACTAGGTTTTTCAGATTTATTGAATACACTTTAAAACTGAATCTAAACACTGTGCCATGTTTATGAAGTGTTACAAAAAGTGTTTGGCATATGTTCAAAACTTAAATATTTGGTTGTACGGTGAAGTTGAGCTGTTCTCGCCCCTCATGTAAATGTTATTGGTGTTTTTTTTTTTTAAATATTTGACTCGCTGACTTTTTGTCATTTTCCCATGTAGGTAGTCACTAGATTGCCAACAGAAGATGTCTAAAAGGAGACCAAGGCAAAGCCCTGAGGCTGAGGCTATTCAGTTTATTCAGTTGTAAACTTTTTTGAATTAGGACGTGGTGTGTTTGCCTGCACCCCGATTGAGAAGGGATCCTTCGTTGTTGAGTACCGTGGGGAGTTAATCCCAGAATATGAACGGGACCAGAGGCAGAAGATGTACACAGAAAAGCAAAGTGTTTTTTTGTTTGATTTTGAATGGAACAATAAAACCTGGTGGTAAGTAAAGGCCCATAAAATATATTCTCCAGAGCATTGTGTTTGTGAAGAAAAACTTATCCATGCATGTTTATGACTTCAATTTTAGCATAGATGCATCCCACAAAGATGGCTCCCTGGGCCGGCTGGTGAATGATGCCCACTAATCCCCAAATTGCAAGATGAAAAAGCTGACAGTCGAGGGTGAACCTCATCTTTGCTTGTTTGCATTTGAAAACATCCAAGCGGAGAATTAAATAACCTATGATTATGGAGAATTTCAGTGGCCGTGGCATGCTCTGGTAAGTGAATCCTCTTGACCGATTGTACAAGCAAACACAAGAACAAGATTGTATAAGATCCGTGTTGATTAATAAACGCTTTGACATTTCCCTTCTTATCATGACTATAATTGTAATAATATTATCTCTGCATGTTTTACTGAAGGTTGTTGTTGTATTTCATTGTAGACGACGAGTGGCAAGATCCCGACTGAAACTACAGCAGACTTGGAAGGGAGCGAGGGGTCCAATTCATTCCCTACAGGTTATCATATATTTATTGCAAGTTGTTTCTGTTGAAATTAAGATGTTCCACTGCAGTCCTATACATGATTTGAATGTCTGTTCACTATATTGAACAAACTGCTGTTTTGGAAAATGTTCACATAACATTACCATGGCTTGTTGAATAGCATAGCGGAGAGAAACCATTCCTACCAGTTGATGGCACAAACTTCTGTTCAAAGCATAAAATAGATTTTAAAGCTGCCTTCACACCGGATCATTTATTTTTTCACTGTTGCTTGCTTTGCCCCTCCACTATCGCTGTATCACTCGGCAGCAATCGATCGTCAAGCTGGCATAATTTAACAGATTCACTTTTCCGCTTTGATGACGTCATTTGAGCGAGCCAGGCGAATTTCATCTCGCCTGGAAAAGGATTTAGCTCTTCCTTCGCGCCATTATTGATTGTGTGATCCAACAGGATTCTGTGGGAAGATACAAGTACAATCAGCTTGTCCGCATCCACTGCCATCTTTCTCTCTGCTGTTGCTACCGGAACCTCCTTCAGCGCTGAGCGGCAAACGACTGGAGCCAGCGAAAAGTCGCTCGACTTGGAATTTTTTCGAGTTGGGATCTTGGGTGAGGAGCAAATTTTTGCTCTGTTGCTGTTGTTCATTGCCCAAGCAGTTTTCCACCTGAGCCAATGTTCACTCAGTTGCTTGTTTGCATTGACTTTGTATGCAAATTCATCACTGGTGAAAAAAGTAAATGGTCCGGTGTGAACGCAGCTTTATTCTTACTGAAGTCTGTTTTTTTTTCTCTCTTTGACAGTGGGTTTTTGCCCATTTTTTCCAGCTGCCTATCATTGAATATGACTTCATTTGTATAGATGTGAACCCATAGACATTACTGCGGAGCTTTCAGCTTTCTTTGACGACAACAGAATGAGTGAGAAGTCAGAAACACTGACTCTGTATGTGTTTAGATATCAGGTCCTCATTTTGTTTGAGGCTGCGTTAGACTTGAAAGTGTTTTAGATGGTGTGTGTGTGTGTGTGTGTGTGTGTGTTTTTTTTTTCTCGTCTGTTCTGAAGTTGGCTAATCCCTCTCCTGCAAGCCCATTTTTCTCATTCCTGGGGGCATTTATTTTTAAAAAAGAAAATGCCTTAAAATGCAGATCTCTTACCTATTGATATACCTTCTCGGTTACCTGGCGCTACAGATACCTGTGGCTGACGTGTCATTGAACAATGAGGTTCAGCAAAGCGCATCTATGCCTTGTCTATGGCCTGCCGCACGCTCTGTGACCCCTTCGGATTCGGATAGAGATCTTGCCAGGACGACACTACTGCTCAAGATGGGCTTCTCATCCTGGTCATGTTCTCCCCGAGGGATGCACCGGGAGGGTTGCGGTGTCTTTGGTCTTGGGGAAGTGGGAGCCTTTCTCCTTACGTGGAGGTCACCAGCGGCGGCAGCTCCATTAAGTTTCAAGCACAGAGAGACTGGTTTGTCTTTCTGTTACTCCTATCAGGTAATATACAGTGCTGTGAAAAAGTGTTTTGCCCCCTTCCTGATTTTTTTTTTTGCATATTTTTCTCACTTAAATGTTTCAGAATGTTAATATTAGACAAAGAAAACCTGAGTAAATACAAAATGCTGTTTTTAAATGATTTCATTTACTGAGGGGAAGAAGCTATCCAAACTCACCTGGCCCTATGTGAAAAAGTAATTGCCCCCTAAACCTAATAACTGGTTGTGCCACCCTCAGCGACAACAACTGCAATCAAGCGTTTGCGATAACTGGTAATGAATCTTTTTACATCGCTGTGGAGGAATTTTGGTCCACTCTTCTTTGCAGAAGGATTCTCAAATTTTAAACTTCATAGACACTCAGCTATATTTGGATTAAAATTCTTCATGATGTTTAAATCTTTATGATCTTACCTAAATCGTAGTGTAAATGGACACTCAGCTCTGTTTGATTTATGAATCTTTATGATATCTTAACCATAATCAAACTGTTTTTTGGAAGGCGGAACTTTGACAAGGGCTTCTCCCGCGACCCTTTCAGTCATGATACATGCTGTATTGAAATTGTCATGGGACTATACAATCATGCGAAATAAAAACAAACAAACAAATAAATAAATAAATTCAGGTTGGAGGTTTATCGAGCCTGGGGCCCATGCCACTGTCATGGTTTTGCCCGGCCAGCTGAGGGCGAAGCCGGGCGGGCACTGGGACCATGTACCCAAAAAAAGGGACCCACACGCACAGGCTGAGTAAAAAAAAAATCTTTGATTTAAAGATAAAACTAAACACGAGAGGAGCAGCGGCAAAATCAGACAGGGCTCCTGGACACAGAATGTAGCTGGCAGTGCAGTGCTTAAATACTCTAACCTGCACCTCCACAAGCAACAGGTGTGGCTCGTTGAAGTGGAGGTGCAGACAGCAGGAGGGGGGAGGGACTGCAGGGCAGGACCATCACAGGACCCTCCCCCAGGACACGCCTCCTGGCCTGCCAAGAGCCCATGGCGGCCGCCACCGGAACCAAACGGTGCCCACATCTGGCGCACTCTCCTCCGGACCACACTGGGGCGCCCAACCTCCGGACCACGCCGCTCCCCAGGCTGGAGCCCTGGCGCCCTCCTCCGGGAACACTGGCGCCCACCTGGCGCCCAACCTGGTGCCCACCTCCGGGAACACTGGCGCCCACCTGGCGCCCAACCTGGCGCCCTCCTCCAGGAACACTGGCGCCCAACCTGGCGCCTCCTCCGGGAACACGCCCTCCTCCAGAACACACCTCCGGGCTACAGGGCGTCCATCTCCCGGAACAACTGGTGCCACCTGGCATCCACCTTCCGGGACAACTGGCGTCAACCCCGGAACTGCTCCCCAACTGGGCCCTGGAAAAAGAATGCTGCCGCTGCTCCCCTCACTCCGCCTGGCTGGGTCCCATGCTGGCAGCTGCATTCTGTCATGGTTTTGCCCCCGCCCGCTGAAGACACAAAGCCGGCGGGCACTGGGACCATGTACCCAAAACCAGATGAAGGGACCCACACGCACAGGCTGAGTAAAAATATAAAAATCTTTCCTTTAATAAAAGATTAAATCAAACAGGAGAAGAGCAGCGGCAAAAACAACAGGGCTCCTTCACACAGAATGCAGTGCAGCTCTAAAATACTCTTCACTGCACCTCCATCTCAACGAGCAACAGATGTGGCTCGTTGAAGTGGAGGTGCGGACAGCAGGAGGGGGGAGGGACTGCAGGGCAGAACCATCACAGCTACAGCAGCTCAACTGAGGAAAGTCCAGACACTGACTAGGCCACTCCAAAACCTTCATTTTTTTCCTAAACCATTCAGAGGTGGACTTGCTGATGTTTTGGATCATTGTCTTGCTGCAGAACCCAAGTGGGCTTGAGGTAACAAACTGATGGTTGGACCTTCTCCTTAAGGATTTTCTGGTAGAGAGCAGAATTTATTATTGGTTCCATCAATAATGGCAAGTCGTCCAGGTCCTGAAGCAGCAAAGCAGCCCCAGACCATCACACTATCACCACATGTTTGACTGTTGGTATGATGTTCTTTTTATGAAATTTTGTTAGTTTTATGCCAGATGTATCGGGACACACATCATCCAAATAGTTCACCTTTTTCTTGTCAGTCCACAGAATATTTTCCCAAAAGTCTTGGGGATCATCTAGATATTTTTTTGGCACATGTGAGATGAGCCTTTGTGTTCTTATTGGGCAGCAGTGGTTTTTGCCTTGGAACTCTCCCATGGATGCCCAGTCTCTCTCTTGTTGAATTATGAACACTGACTTTAACTGAGGCAAGTGAGGCCTGCAGTTCTTTAGATGTTGTTCTGGGTTCTTTACTGACCTCCTGGATGAGTCAATATACTCAGTAATTCTGGTAGGCCGGCGACTCCTGGAAAGGTTCATCATTGTTCCATGTTTTCTCCATTTGTGGATAATGGCTCTCACCGTGGTTTGCTGAAGTTCCAAAGCCTTAAAAATGGCTATGTAACCCTTTCCACACTGAGATGTCAATGACTTTGTTAATCAGCATGATGTGTTGGTTTTTGAGATCTTTTAGCGTACTTCACTTTATCAGATTCTATTTAAGTGATTTCTTGATTCAAAAGGTCTGGCAATAATCAGGCCTGGGTGTGGCTAGGGAAATTGGACTCAAAGTGGTTAATCACAGTTAATTCATAATTTAACAAAGGGGGGAGGGGGGCAATTACTTTTTCCACATAGGGCCAAGTAGGTTTGGATAGCTTTTTTCCCCTAATAAATGAAATTATCATTGAAAGGGGACCTATTATGCTACATTTCCAAGTTTGTATTTTGATCTTGGACTCCCCTAGAGTACTCCTGATCGTTCAAAGTCCAAAAAGGGTCCTTATTTAGCTCATACTGCCATCCTCAAAAAACCCCATTTGTAGTCCATTGCAGTCTCTGCCTGCAACGCCTCATTTGGGTGGCTCTTCCGCTATGGCCCCTCCCCCTCCCTGTGTGCCCACTTTCTTCTGATTGGCCAGCTCTGTGGAGGGCGGACCTGGGTGGGACTCGGCAGAACGCAGTTTTCCGGGTCCGCCTCCCTAGTGTGAAACGTGAGACGCGTCTGCCATCTGAGCTAAGGAATGGCGGGAAAATTCTGCAATCAAATGCTGTACATAGGTATATATTGAATTGAATGAACATCTTCTAATAAACGCAATGGCGAAAGTGGAGGATGCAGTGCGAAAGTCTGGCAGCTCAAGCTCGTATTTGCTATCTATCTACGGCTTCTATGGTGAGTACACCGGTATTTCAACTCTATAGCTAGGATTGAGGGAAAGCTAGAATCCACCCCAGACAAACACATTTTAAGAACGGGTTAACATACCCAAATGTAGACCGGAGACTGTAGAAATCCGGTGGGTCTGAGTTTAGAGGGAAACATGGACAGTGAGGAGCAGCAAAAAGTGGACCAACAACTTATGGACTGCTTAGTTGTGTATTATAAGGACCTGCTGGTTCGTGTGCATAACTGTGGTGTTGTTAGCATGGAGTAACGAACAGCTTCTGCGCTGATATATGACGGAAGGGCGAAAGCTCCAGGCTAAACGGCCTTTTTGGAGATTACCTGTGGTAATGGTTTACTTATTGCGTTGGAATGACCAGCGTTTGCTTGAGGAAAATGGGCGCGAGACAATGCATTGACTTTGAATGTAATCTGTCGCGCGAAAAATTTGCTTCGCGTCCAATGTGAAAGCAGCTTTATGGATAATACGCGACAGCTAGAGAGCACTCCAGTTAAGTTATGAAAATAATACAGGTTTTACAGACCGTAAGTTCCCTTAGCGTGGAAAGTTGCTTATGTGGAGCTAGCGAATCGATCACTTCTACAGGAAAGAATTTCCTATTCAATCTCCGCCTTTTTCGGCTTTTTATTAGCCAGAATAATTTCTAAAGGGGGATGAAATTATGCCACGGCAGTGCAGAGAAATTGTTTCTTTTATACCAGACACGTTAGAGCATGTGTGTTTCGCGATTGCTTTCACGGTAGCATCAGAGAGCTAGCCCAGATATTGGTGAAGTATCCGGCTGATCCCGGTCATGGATAAGTGAAGCGATCACAAGCAGCCGTAAACAAACCCAAACATGTATCCCAAGCTCTGCAAAACCTACGTTTGGTCTAACTGCAGCCTTTTCAGCCCAACTTTGCAAACACATACAGCACCTCTCTGGTTAGCTTCAACTGTAGTGGCTACAATCGGGCAACGTTATGATGAAACTGCCACACTGATGCTTACCGAAGTAACAGAGGCATACCGATCAGAATTACTGCATATAAGTTAACCAGGAGCATTTTAAGTAGCACGGTACACAAACTAACATGCAGTAGCTGGTAACCGAGCATTCATAACAACCACAGAGACAAACCTCTGCAATACAGGTTTTACACACAGCATGTTCCGTTACCGTGGACAGTTGTACCAAGCATCCAAATTACAAACAAATATAAAAAGTTAGCTTCAAATGAGGTTTATGTTCACATACCTTCTGTTGAATTTCCCCTGATATTACTCCTGCATTTTTAGGACACAAACATTAGCAACAGTTACTCAACTACGTTAGCCGCAGTGCTACAGCCACATTCAACAGGCTGTCAAGTTAGGTAGGCTTATGCCGTAAAAGCAACTTAGAGCTTCCGCTTCTGTGAGTCACGGACAGTCGCGACCGATACAGGCTTTATCTTCAGATATTTTACAAAGCCTGCATTTGAGGCCAGTTGTTGGTGCTAACTATCGTTAGCGGTCCTGCTAGCCACCCGTAACACGTTAGCTTCACTTACATTATTTGCCGTTATATCGTTACTTACAGCTTGTGGCTCCGAGCGCTTGATCGATGCAACTGTTTCTGGTTTGAGAAGCAGCTGAAACGCTTATTCTGTGTCTAATTATCCTTTATTAACAAAGCTGTCTTTGGTGAAATGCTGAGCACAATCAGCTAACGTTCCCTTTGGCCGTGGATGTTTGCCGCCAGCAAACAAAAAGCCACCCACTGATTTCTGATGGCATCGTCTTTTAGAAGAGAAATAGGTCCTTTCCTTTGCGTCCAAAAGTAAACGGACAAGCAGCTTTGGGAGATATACTGACAAAACTGCACTTCAAATAATCTGTGGTTCTTCTTTTGTATTTCTAAAAGCGTGGACACTACTAAGGCATAGTATGATCCGCGGTTGTTTGTGCCTGCTAGAATAGTTTCCGGTTTGGGCAGGTCCAGCGCCATGATTGGCTCTGGCTAGGTCTGTATTAATTGGACGGCACAACCTGACGTCAGGTTTTGCCCAGATCTCCTGAAGATCTCTGGGACAACCTGTTCAGAGAGGAAATCACGTTCACGAAATCATGTTCTTGAATTCCGGCAAAACCCCTGGGTCTTATGTTTAGAAACTTTTCAGAGGTTGAGCATGGACATCCAACATTATAACATTACTAATATATATTAAAAGAAGGATCAGCATAATAGGTCCCCTTTAAAATTACATTTTGTATTTACTCGGGTTATCTTTGTCTCATTAAAATTAGTGTGAAGCTGTCAAACATTTAAGTGTGACAAATATCCAAAAAAAATCAGTTACTGATGCCATGATTATTATTAAATGATGCAATGTCTTTGATCAGGCCATGCCAGAAAAGGAGGAGGGGTAGCAATTTATACTAAATCCAAAATGAACTGCACCTGTGTTCATTCTATTGGTGAACCGAATTGCTTTGAACTTTCGGAAATTTGAGCGATCGTCAATACAATTAAAAAAAAAAAAAAACACCCTGATGTTGCAGTCACACCCCATTTCTGATGCTTTATGGGATAGTTCAGTGGCTGATTCTCTTCCGGTCTCGCAGAACTGCGGAAAGTTGAGTGCGTGGATTAAAATATTTGGCTTGATGATATTGAGTGTTGAAGCTGCATTAGAAGCTTTTCGGCTGGGGAACGGTCATTTTCTCAAAGTTTCGAGATGGGCTTTCCTTGGCGATATTCAGGTGATTGATAGAATTTCCAGTATAATTTTTTGGCGTTGCTGTCTACAATCACAGATTATGTTGATCAGTGCCTCTCAAAACTCTCCTGGAGTACCACCTCTCCCACTTATTTTAGATCTCTCGCGAGCACGGATGATTCTAATCATTCCCTCATTATCAAATCATCTTCACGGAGCTGGAGCAGGCAGTGCTGATCATCTGACTCACTGACATAGATGCTGGAGCAGGCAAGTGCTGCATTCAAAGACATGCACAAGCTGGTACTCAGGGAGAGGTTTGATAAGTTTCAGGGCCATTCTCAGCGTGACCAAAAATGATAAGATTGCTGTCATTACAAATGTTGGAGGTTCATGATGCAAGAGACCTTGTATAGCACTACTTATCCAAGCTGCTCAAGTAAAAATGTTATTTGTTGGTAGTCTCTTAAGGTCAGAGGTGTAAGACGTGACTTCACACGGAAACAGGTTTTTCATAACTCTAAAAGGCTAGTTGAAAAATCTAGAATTTGGCTATTTTTTGGGGTATGGAGAATGTGTATTGATACCTTTCGATTTTGCTAGTATTTCTTTATTTGATGACAAAGTATCCCTCAAAAATGCCCTTCAGGAAAAAATATTATTGTGGTTGGATAAAAAGTATCCCTCCAAAATGTAAATCCACCTTCAGCTCAAGTGAAGTGGCCACTTCACCGACCCTACTTCTCCAAAATTGGACTTACCCCCCCCCGGTTCCAGGGCTCGGAGCCAGAGCCTGACTTCGGACCAGTTCTTTACTTTTCCTTTTTTTATTGCAATAATCACTCTGGATCTTTACATCATAACCTATATCTCATATTCTAGTCTCTCTAGTCAGTCACAAACAACATAAAAAACAGAATAAATAAAAATAAATAAAAATGATAATAATAAAGTAAAATAAAAAGCAACATATACAACAAAGTAAACAACCACAGCCACAAATCAAATATATCAGCTTTCCTTCAAATGTTAAAGAATATATATGTACCAAAAAAAGAGAAAACATAGTAAGGTATGTAACATTGAACACAGCATGTCAATTTGTAAAAAAAATTCAGTACAGGGTCCCAGATCTTTTGAAATATCTCTCCTCTGTCTTCATTATAAAACCTTAGCCTTTCCAGATGTACCGTATTTGCCATTTCTCTCGACCATAATTCATATGTGGGTACCAAATCCAATTTTCACACTCTCAGAATGAATTTTTTTGCAATTATCATTCCAAACATGAGCACTCAGAGAGCACAGCACCTCCGTCATTCCAAGGCAACTCTGTGCATTAGTTATTTTCGTTGGCTGATGTAGGGTGTTGCTGCATTCCAGGTGGCAGCAAAACCCAAAAGCACGCCAATTGGAAATCCGACCCAGTGGAAGGACTTCAAATCTCTGCCAGCATAGCTGGATTTGAACTTTGGCTTATATCTCAGCTGTACTTTGGCCTAGATGTGCCCAAATTTAATCACTTGTTCCTCTTGTGCTACTCTAAGATTGTGCCAAGTTTGGTCAAAATCTATGCGGCCGTTTTTGAGAGATCCTGTTAACAGATAAGCAGAAACGTCTGCAAGAACATAAAAAAATCAGCAAAATATTACATTTTTTTCCGGGTCCATCTGTAAAACACCATCTGTTGACCGAATACGGTGAATAGCTCTAGAGGCCCGTCGTTCTTTGCTTTTCCAGAGCCTACACACCAGCTCCTGGCTTTCAAAACTGGTGCCAGAGCAAGCATCAACCCCTTGCTGGTTTAGAGCCAGGCATGAATTATGTCAGAATGATACGGTAATATTGACCTTTCTCGTTATGTCAGGCCAGGTTTATTTTCTCTAGCAGCACGATTTAGGACGGGACACTTGGTAACTCGTAGGATAATTCATCATACCAAATGCCGGGAACCTTGATTCCAAGTGTCTTATTATGACCGCTCCCAAGTCGGGAAACTAGTTTACATGGGAATTAGTGTTGAAGAAGTGGCTGTTTTTTTTAAAAAAAAACATTGTAATAGGATCTTACGCATGTAAATTTTTTATTTCTTTAAAGGACCAGTGTGTAAGATTTAGATGGACATTCTGGCTGAATAATTAGAAGGAATGGAATATAATATTCAAAAGTACATTTTCATCAGTGAATTATTTCCTGAAAAGAAGAATCATAGTGTTTTCTTTTCTCCAGAATGAGCCCTTTATATCAACAGAGAGATCGGGTCCTCTTCCATGGAGCTCGCCATTTTGCACCGCCATGTTTCTACAGTAGCCCAGAATGGGAAAAAAGTAAATAAATAAAACACTGACACGAGAGCGCGCCCTTCACGATTTTTGCAAGTTTTGCGGCCACCGTAGGTTCTCAGAAAAAAGGAATGATCACTTGGTTGCAATCTATAATCTCACCACTAGATGGCTCTAGATTTCACATACTGGTCCTTTAAAACATTGATTTCTAATTGGATCAGACACGTATTTATGACTTTTTTAAAGAAAATAAAGCCGTTACTGGATTCCATGCTGTTCAGTTGCAATAATGTTTTTGTTCCCCACCTAAATATTTCAATCAAGGAGACATTATACAAATACAAAGGTCAACTCAGCTTAAAAGTTGACATCCGAGACAAACATGCGCAATGAGGAACAGAAGTATTCAAACTCTGCTCATCCGATGCCCCATTGTAAAACAATCTGTGCACTCTCTGGGGTAATTGAGTCCTGGTTTGATGAGTCTGCATATTGTAATTTTTTTAATGATCTGGTCTTAGGTGGTCTGTAAAGAAAAAAACACAAAATTTGCCTTTACTCCATTTTCACAAATCATAAAAATGTTTCTCAAATAGAAAACTGTTTCAAAAAATCTGTACACTCTTTTGAATAATTTATTCCTTGTTCGAGGAGTCTAAATGTTGTAATTTTTTAACATGATCTGATCTAAGGTGGTCTGTATAGGAAAAAACACTAAAATTGGCCTTTTCTCTGTTTTCACAAATCTGAAACCATCTCCTAAACAATCTTTACACTCTCTGGGGTAATTGAGTCCTGGTTTGGTGACTCTGCATATTGTATTTTCTTTTTATGATCTGGTCTTGGGTGGTCTGTATGGGGAAAAAAAACACTACAATTGGCATTTACTCCATTTTCACAAATCTGAAAAAGGTTTCACAAATCTGAAACTGTCTTCCACAATATTTAAATTCTGCAGAATAATTTAGTCCAGGTTTGAGTCTACATGTTGTCTTTTTTTTAACAAGATCTGCTCTTCAGTGGTATGTATAGGAAACAAAACACTAAAATTGGCCTAGGTTTCACAAATCAGAGAAAGATTTAACAAATCTGAAACTATTTCATCATCATCATCATTACACTCTGGGATAACCTTTCCCTGGTTTGACAAGTCTGCATATTGTACTTAAAAAAAAAAAAAAAAAAATCTGGTCTTAGGTGATTCCAAGGGAAAGAAAAAAATATTTAAATTGACCTTTTCTATGTTTCTCAGATCTGAAACTGTTTTTGGGTGTATTCACACTTGGCTTGTTCAGAGCAATTGTTCCGACACAGGGAGCATTTTCCCCCAGAGAGCAGGCCGAGATTGCCAAAAATTTTTGCGATTTTCTAAAGAGGAGATGGCATTTTTTTGCAATTTTTTTTGAAATCTCGATCTGCTGTTATGAGTCCTGCATCAGAAAAATAAAAATGCAATCGGCTTTGAAAAAATGCTGCAGTTCAAACAATCAGAATCACAGATTGTAAATCCAATAAAGACCATTTTGTTCAATAATTCCTTTCCATGTCACGAGTTCCCTGATACGTTAAGTTTTCAGTTCACGAATTTGCTTGAGTTTGTCCGAACACCGTATATACAGCCATTAAGCCATTTTTAAGGTGGACCGGAAAATTCCAATTGGAAGCCAACTTCAGCCTCGTGAGCTCAGTGTAGTTAAAGTCCGTCTTCCTCTGATATGACTGGTAGAAAGCGGAAGTTTACCTCTTAAAAAACTCCAAAAATGCAGCCGCAGATTCAGGAGCGTAAAGGGGGTCCATGTATTTTGCTGCCAACAGATTTTTGTTTTGAAATGGGAAGACGAGCCATTTCCCGATTACCATTTAGAAATATGGAAACAAAAAACAGATGATGATCCGATTTTTGTTTTGATGGTTTAAAACTGAAAACAAAAAAGACAATTTGTCATCTGATTTTATTTGATGTGCATATAAATGGAAACCGCAAATTAAATTGTGGTGGAAATTAGTTTCTTGATTTTGCAATGCTTTTTTCTTGTGACCTGGTAACTACAAGTGGAAAGGTCCCTCCCTTTTCAGTGATCCCCATGGGACCGTATTTTCGAAAATATTTGTATGGTAGTCAATAGTTGGTTTCCATCCACCTGTTTTAATTCACATTTTCAATTTGCGCATTAAAAACCAAAAGGAAACGCTGAAAATTCAAAAAAAAATGTGAAAATATCGCAAAAAAAAGTTTTTACGCTTGGGGGAGGTGGAAAAGTTGGTGAATCGAAAAAAGGAAAATGCAGATAAGTGGTCCGGAAACAGATGTAGCGAATAAACTGAGTTGCTCATAATCACGTGACTTCCACTCACTGTACAGATGATACGTTGCGCTCTCTTCTTCTGCAGTGATATTCTGTCACACGGCTGGAGAATTGGCGCCACCAATTGCTTATCTAGATGAACCAACTCCAAATATTTGCATAACAGTAGTGGATGGAAGCGTACATAAATTCGCATTTTGTTTTGCCGAATTCCTGAAAATTTGATTAAAATTTGCAATATATTTGGATGGAAACCCAACTAATGGCAAGAAATAAACTATTTTTTGATCCCAGCTGAACTATATCATGAGTAACAAAAATGATTTTTGTTGATTTAAAAGATGTTTTTGCAAGGTAATAAGTTATCAGTTTGTCTTATAACTGTCTAAATATACAACTGTGAAAATTTGGAATTGAAAAGGCTAAAGATCCAAAAATTCGCGGAAATGACGTCATTCATTTCTCTGTTCACAAGCCACCCAGCAGCTAAAATGCCTGCATGCCCTGTAGCGGGATGAGTCCTGTGATTTACTTCTCAAATATACAAACAGTAATTTATTAAATGCTTTACAAGTGAAACAACGGTTATCACACGTGATCATTTTTGAGGACTGAAAAGCGTTTATGTAACATACAGGTTGTAATTTTTAGCTAATGTTAACAACCAAAAAAAAAAAAGCTCAGGCACTTCAGGCGATGGGAGTAAGGCAGGCCTGCATGACATTGTTCCAGACTATGTTTTTCATTATGGAGAGGGGTGAGTCAGCCCTTTGTTTTTTGCAAGATTGTTGTTTGATAATTACAAAGAGTGAATGAACGAGTCTGCTAGGGAGGACCCAGGCGACATGTTTAAGGTCAAGGTAAACCTTACAGTGCAGTTGCTGACCTTTTTGCCTTTCCTTTTTTAACCTGACCAGTAACTCTACTGAGACATTGAGGAACTTGTACCCAGAACCAAACCGCTCTGGAAACCTGATTACCACTGTATGTATGTATTGATTGTGACATTTTGCAGACGTCATGTGAACACATCTGTACTCACTTTAGAGGCCTTAAAAGCTGCAATGTGCTTTGATTAGAAAATTGATTTCCTTTTATATTTATTTGTAATTATATAAAAATTAAGTATTACATGGAGTTTTGTGTTTCACTGAGTCATGTAAATGACCAATACAGTTGTAGCAGTAAATTGGAGTCCAAAAGTCTGTGGTGGTGTCTCTGGCCTGGAATCTCCATGCCTTCTCATGCCGTGGGCACAGTCCAGACACCAGTTTGATGACCTCAGAAGTGCCAGCTTTCCTCCTCTGGAACTCTTCCGTTTGTCAAGCTGATCTCCCACAATCTCAGGCAGTGCAACTGCCATTCACATCAGGAAAAGAAAATGACAATTTTTTAACATTACATAACTGAGTGAGCAGTAATATCAGGACAGGCAGGAAATATGTACCAATTTGTGTTGAGGTTTAAAGTATGCTATTCTTGAATAGTACACATGCTGGCGACAGGCAAATTATGCACCTTTGGATTTGGGTAAAAGCTCTAGTGATAGCTAAAACTGCAGCTCTCTAACAAACTACAGAGGAATGTGCAGACATAACATTCCAAAAGGAGCCATAACAGGTTATTAGAATTGATGACAACCCTGCTTAAAATTCCAGCTAGGGTCCCAAGCTGGTTTGTGATGACTATGTCCAGCCTGATGGTAAAACCTATTCTCTTTCTGGGTAAAGCAGGGGAACCTGGTTGAGCAAGCTGGTGGACCGGCTGGCCAGCTGCTTGATCAGCTAACATTGGTTTGGCTGGAATTTTCGCCAGGGATGGCATGCAGAAGACCCGTGTTAACTGACAGAACATTGTAATTGGACCACACTCAAGTTATTCAGAAGTATAACAATAATGATCCAATATTTGCTAGCATTATTTAAATTGACCTATGGCTAAGTTCCGCCCTCAAATGCGATGAGCCAATCACAGAGCATATTCTCTCCCCATACACTCGGACATTCTGAGCCTGAACTTCCATTGAAATGCATTATGGAAACTCTGAATCTTTCGCTTTTATGGGGTTTTAAAATGTTTCTAAGTAAAAATAAATGGTCAAACGTTGTGCTTGGGGTAAATTTAACGCCGATACGAGGTATCCCGAGAACCTGGGCGATGGGGTAAATTTTATACCCTTCCCAAATCCACATCATAACAGAGAGAAGTGTCTCCTCTGGATGAAGCTGCTTTCACACCGGACACAAAACAAATTTTTTGCGGGACAGATTACATTCAAAGCCAGTGCAAAGACATGAATTTTGCACGTATTCGGGTCTTTACATTGACTTTGATTGTAATCTGTTGTGCGAAAAATTGCGTTTCGTGTCCGGTGTGAAAGCAGCTGAAAGCTTTGTGGAAGACCCCACTACCAGCTTAACGTGGCTAACAAAGGTCAACAAGGATGTCTGCATTTGTTCCAAGCTAAGTGAACATCGTGTTTAGGCGACATCTTGTCACTTCGCTGGAGATTAATGGAAAGTTATCTTTTACATCGCTAAGTTGGCTTACGTTAGCTAAAGTGAACTCTATGGCTAACTTCAGTGCTGATGAACACTGGCTTAACATGAGCTCCTGGCTGCATTGTTCACCATGTCACCTTGTTTACTTTGGAGTTCAGTCACGTCAGGTTAGATTTCTTAAATTTGGTAGCTAGCAATAATAATATGCAAATTAAATTTATTGCCCTGTGGTGCAGGAACAATGCTGATCCTTTATCTTGTGTGAGAGGGTGATGGAAACGAGATGCGGTTAATCGCGTTTGCATTGAGACCTGAAAATTTTAGCTTCTACCATAAACTTTTCGTTGACCTTCTCCACTCTAAATTCATTAATGTATCCCTCCAATGCATAGTGTAACCCTATTTGCAAACTTCTTGTTGATATTTGAGCCTTCTATCACCAAAAATCATCGATAGCATCCTGAACTATATCTCTGACTGTGATACCAGCCATTAGGACCTGTTCTGTTTGTCTGAGTCAGTGGAGGGGGCAGGGCTTAGCCATAGGTCAATTGGGCATTACTAGCTAACCCTGGGAGCACTTCAAAATATGGCTATTTTAGCATGAATCAACATTCCTCATTGTGAACATAGCTAGTTAAGTTCACCCTGAGAGCACCAAATCTACAGCCTCTATGCGCGTAATCAAAATCCTTGAAAACTAACCGTCACATTTCTGGAAATAAACATTATTTCTTAACAAAGCATCAGCTACTGGAATTGATTTGCATTTTCTGCATTCAGGTTTAGCATTAAATTATACAATTTTTACCGTTCCCCATTAGACTCAAAAGTTAAGTTAGCTTACTAACTTTAACGAAAATAATCTATAGTTTTTGATGCTTAGCTACATTATAACGTTAGCCAGCTGGCATTAATCTTTTAACGGTCACCGAAAACTTGCAGAGCCAGTCCTGTATTCTTGCTCTAACGGAATCGACTAGCCATATCTCCTTCTGAATAGCTGTAGCCTCCGACATAGCCAAAAATAGCTTCTAGTTAATACTTTAAAGTGTGCCAAACAAACAGACTTGTTGGCTTTGGTGATGTATATTGTGCTCGACGAGATGTAGTTCACTGAGCGGTCTCACACAAAACTAAATGTCCCTCACAATCATAAAAACAAACTGTTAATTTCTTGACTTGGAAAATTATCTTTTAAATCAAGATAAATCATATATGTAATTCACGGTAAAATCAAACGGGATAAAAAAAATAGTTTGCCTCTCGCCATTAACAATTAAAAAAAAAAAAAAAAGTCCCATGGGGATCACCGAAAAGGGAGGGACTTTGCTACTCAATAGTTACGGGGTCATAAGAAAAAAAAAAAGCATTGCAAAATCGAGAAACTAATTTCCACCATACTTATTTAATTTGCGGTTTCCGTTTATATGCGCATCAAATAAAATCAGAAAACAAATCATTTTTTGTTTCCCTATTTCTAAATGGTCATTGGGAAATGGCTCATTTCCTGATTTTGGTTTTTTCATTTCAAAACAAAAATCCGTGGGCCGCAAAGTACACGGACTGTAAAACTAGGTTCCATTAATACGGCTGAAGTCCAGCTGCGACGGGCTGCGGGGCAGACACAGGGCATTGCATGTGTTCTCAGTGTTTCCATATATACGGTTGAACTACGCTATTCATCTGTTTTCGTAGTCATGGTAGGGCCCAACACAGCACTACTTAAACAGCACTTCATGGTGAACAAAGAGCTCATCATAACTATAAGCTACTTTTTAATCCAGAAGAAGAAGCGAATGAAAAAAAGCACCATTGAAGATGATAAAGATAAAAATGGTTGGAATTATGTTCTGTTGAATAATAAAGTCTGATATTTTGAAGGTTCTGCTTCATCCTCTAAATTGCAAGAATTAGATGAATTTATGTTCAAACTCCGTTAACCTGTCGCCTGAAAACCATTACTCTTATCATCTTGGAACAAACTTCAGTGTGTGATGCACAGGAGCACTTCTGATATACAGAATCTGGCCTTCATGAAGACACCAAAGGTGGGTTGGATAGGCTAATCCGCGATATATTAACATAACATGAATTGCGAGAACAGGCCTTTCAGCCCAACTAGGCTCACCAGTTTCTTTAAACTGTTGTGAATATATCACTTCAGATACTCCATGATACTCCATACTCCATGTTGCGATGAGCCATCGCTTTCCCCACAGTATTGAACTCTCACCGTCTTTGCAGGACCTCTGAAGACAGATCGCGGTAGATCCGTATGTGTGAGCCAACAATGAGAATGTCTTGCCTCTTCATAGCTGCCTGGAATATAGCCTCTTTTTGGGAGAATTTTAGAAACTGCACCAAAATGCTTCTTGGTGGCTTGTTTGGAGCCGAAGTGGGAGCTAAGGCTTAGTGGGAGCGTTCAATCTGCAGCGGAGGAAAATCCGTGGGCAAGCCAAACAGACTTGGTAGTGTTTTCTGGAGAAAGTCCGCTAGAGGGACGCTCCCCTCTGCCCTTTCTGGGAGGTTGACGATTTTCTCATTTTTATGCCGCCACGGTTCTCAGGTCATCAACCTTCAACCACAGTAGCTCCATTACTGTCACCATAGAAGACAGGCTGGCGACCGCAGGCAGCACAGCCATCCTCCATAGCAAAGACTCTGCCTTCAACTTCCTTCATGCGCTTCTCCAGGTCGGTCACTCTGTTGGCAAGGGTAAGGAGAGAGTTTTCGGCAGAGGTGACGGATGTTTTCATATCACCCAAGGCTCCATCAGTGACATCCAGGCAAGCGCCAACTAATTGGTCTGTGTCGTTCACATGAGAGGCAAAGACTTCAGTTAAAATTTGATCCATAGTCTCCAGGTTTTTGGCTCTGGGGCGGTCACTTGAGCAGCTTCAACCTGCTGATCTTCCTTAGCAGCACACGTGGCCGCTTTTGTTTAGCTTTTTAACGGAGCTAGATGAAGAAAAAAAATTTGAGTTTTTATTTTTATTCATCTCGGAAACAGTTTGACTGGTTGTTTGGAGATAACTTTGGAGAAAGTAGTGAATTTATGGGAAGCCTGAAGCAGAGCAAAATCTCAAACATCCATCTTATCTTGGGTCATGTGACCGTCGTCATTTTCCAATATTAAAAATATTCTCAAGATCTGAAACATTTAAGCGTGACCTTGATGAAAAAAATAAGAAGTTGGTCAGGGGGCAAACACTTTTTCACAGCACACTGTCTTGTATGAATTTCATTGTGATTAACTGAGTGATGGTAGGATTAAGCTGTTTCAAAGTTCTGAAGGCTTGACACTTCACATATGAACTAATCCAGGGCTTCCCAGTCCAGCTCCTCGAGAAGTACTGTCCCTGTAGTCTTTCCCTGTGAGCCAAATTTAGCTTACCTGCAGTTAAAAAATATATCCGCTTGTTGAATATGGATTATATCTCCAGTGTTGGAGTGAAACCCTACAGGACAAATGAACTCAAAGAATAGAATTAGGTAGCCCTAAACTAATCACATGTCATTGTGTCAGTCCCCAGTTGGTCAGACAGTGATGAAGTCATTATTTATCAATTGTGGATAATCAGTAAACTTATACAGATGCTGACCGCTATGCAAGGGAATAATTTTAGGACAGAAACTGAAAATAGTTGATTGACATGGAACTGAGAGGCTTGGTTTGTAACTCCAAACTGCTGTCGTTTTCAGCAACAGCACAAGCCCCTGTTATGCTTGATTTCTGCTTCCTTCAGTAAACTGCTTAATTGTGTGTGTTGCTTTAGATCAGGGTTGGAGATTTACCATCCTGTAAGTTCTCAACTCAACCCCAATACACCTGACTCTACTCATCAGCAGCTCTGTGAGATCTCTCACCTTTGATTGTGTTCTCCTCTCTAAGGATTGACATGAAAAACCTTCAGGACAATAGATCTCCTGGAATAGATGCCCAGCTTTAGTGAAGTCTATGCAGCAAAAGCAGAGAAAAGTACTTGTAAACTGCAACTTCCTTATTGCCTAACACAGATATAAAAGTCAAACCATCATGAATGTACCGATTATTATCTGCGCAAATAGATTTATTGTTTCTGATTGTTCAATTTCTTTTCTTTGTGAGGATGAAAGAGAATTGTTTGAGTCTGCTTTGATGAACCTTGTGGTTTCGTGTGTAAGACCTTACACCAGGTTACACAGTCTCACCTGTGCTCCAGTAGGCTGACTGCATTGCGTCACTTGTTTGTCTGGGATGCACTTCTTGGATTGCATCACTGACAAATAATATATTGTTAGAACAGGGATTGGGGGGTACTCATCTACCCCTCCTTTTAGCCCCTCCTGTGTTTTACTGCAGAGCTGTTTGTCACATCACAAACTCACTCTGCAAACCCAACCCCCCTATATGTGAGTCCTCTTGCACACCCACCCATCCTTAAATATAATCCTGTGGTGACAGGGTATTGTTCAGTCACTCCAAATGCTGTTGTTCCCTCAATGGATTTGTGACTGGCTATCGTCTACACTGCGAACGTGCCACTAAAATTTCTATATTTACATGAACTGGAACTATATTGAATATTAATAACATAACCCTCCTGGACACAAGTAATCAGGATACAGGGGCCTTCTGGGCTGTCCGACCTTGAGGAGTGTTATGTTGAGCTATTGCAGTTTCTCAGGTAAGTTATTCATTTTCTCAATCTGATAAAAACTCTATAATTTCTTAAGCTGTGCTTGAGTGAGAGACTTTTGCAGGCAATAAAAAAAAATAGACCCAAAGGGCAAATCTTGTCTTCTGGGAACACTGTCTCCAATCTCAGGGAGCTCCAGTGCAGTTTCAAAGAGTAAAGCTGGTGTATAAGAGGAGAGGTAGTTTTGCCTGGATAGAGGTAATCTTACCAGAAAACAAAAACTATCCGTCAGTGTAACAATGCAACAAAATTTGTGCATAATAGGCCAGAATAAGTGTTTCCATCTCTATTATGCAATAACTGTGTTGTGATGAGGAATACTTAGGAGAAATTAATAATGTAAAATAATTCTGGAATCAGTTTAAGAATATAATGTAGCCTTGCAGTCAGTTTAAGTGGTGAGTTCAGTTAGGCTTGACCATGTAACTTACATTTACTCTCTTTTCTAAGGATCATCAACCCTCAAACCTGCGAGATAAAATAAAACCAAAATGAACAGCTCTGTCATCAATTCTAGCCTACCCTTCAACCACTCCTCTTCAGGATCCAGTCTCCAACTCTCAAACACAGTTCAAGGATGCTTCTATTCACTTCTTGGGTTTTCGTTTCTGGTGATTGAAAGAAGCATCAACATTGTAGTGGGCTACCCTGCCAACATCATGGTGATGTGGCTGGTGGCCTGAGAGAAGAGTGACTCTTCCACCTCCAATATCTTTATCTTCAACCTGGCCATCGCTGATGCATTGCTCTGTGTGATGAGCACCATCTGCTGCTTAGGCTTACTTATGCTGGAAATCTCATATTTTGATAATGTATGGTACTTTTTCACTGGGATCAAAAACAGCTCCCCACTCTTTCTCACCTGCATTTGCCTGGACCGCTATGTGGCCGTGGTCCACCCCATTGTGTTCACCAGCATCAAGGATAAGAAGATCAGAGTGACTATTTCCATGTTTGTTTGGGGGCTCATGATAGCCTATGCCGTCAGCAGGTCATTGTGGTTGGAGCTCTCAAGAGACATCTTCACCGGGCTGATCCTGGCCATCTTCGCCATCATGGTTTTCTGCAACGTTTCTATCATGTGGAGTCTGAAGAAGTCAGTCTTGGGCAAAGAGAAGATGCACCCCATGAAAAAGAAAGCCCTCAGGACCGTGCAAATCTATCTGGGCATCATAGTGTTTCATTACCTGCCTGTAGTTGTTATCATGTTCTTTCGACATAAACCTGATTTCCCAGAAATGTGTGACTTTGGGTCGATTATGTTCTCCATTATGTACCTCAGTATCATCACTGCACCCTTCCTCTACATCTCCCAGGTTAAGCAGCTGCCATGGCTGAAAAACATTCCCTGCATCTGCTGCCGAAGCCCTTCCCCTGAGTGACATAATGTAAGCACATGAGATTTATGCTTGTGATTGTCTGTTACATTGCATTTACCCTCCATATGAATTTGTGAAAATGAATTCATGAAATGAAGCAAGAATGTTTTCTGAGTTTTAGGCAAATATATTATCTTTGATTTGACTGTAATAAGGACAGAGGTGATAATTAACACAATTATAACCATATGCATTCATGATTATGCATATATTACGCAAATTAAACTTTTTTGATAATTTAACAATGAGCAGGTATGATCAATCAATCAAAGAGATTTTAATATAATGTGTAAATGATATTTATCTACAAATTTCCAAGACTGTTTTTTATATCAACTGAATCTCATTATGCCAGCATGGGATCTTGTTTTGGTGAGGAAAATCCTTCAGTAACTACAGATTTTCTGGGAGCTCACCATATACGCCGATAAAATAGTTTGTTTTGGATATTCTTGTGCTGAATGCAGATAATCAGTGAGTCAGTACCACAGTCAAAGTATTTTAGTCCACAAAATGCTGCAATGCATTTAACATGAAACAACGTGAAACGTAACCGAAAAGACACAAAAAGAACTGAAATTAAATGTAAAGTACTTGAGTAATGCCTCTCTAACATGTTCAAGGTCAACCAAGAGGAAAAGTGTCCATCACCTCTCATATACTAACCTCAATCTCTGAATTCAGAAGGAAGCTGTACTTTGGTATGAGTTTAGCTGTTAGTTACAGCTCTGGGGAACAAAGGGAAGCACTGGGGTTTGTCATCAGAAACAAGGCCAACTTTGGCTCGATAATGGTGTAAGTTTTTTCATTTTGTTAAATTTTTTTTCACACTGGTTGAGACGAGAATTGATTCAATACTTGAGTGATTTCTTGAGCTAGAATTTACTGGTTATTAGCAACATTACAACAAAAGTGTTTTTTGCACTTCCATTGATGTAGCACTCTTGCCAAATTAATTTACCGTTTCTGAGAATGAAGCACAAGAAATTTGGGCTCCAGCAATTTAAACCCTATTGGTTTAGTACCCCAATCATGCTTTTGACACTTACTTAGCGAAGTACTGAGGGTTTGTCCTCCGGTAAACACACCCTTACTGCTTAGTATAAATAAAGTATTTATATTAATCGGAATGACAATGACTTGTTCAGTAATTACGTTTTGAGTCTTCAAATTTAAAGCCCTTTTTCAGGGACATTTCATAATTTTGTCCACCCCCTATATCTGCAATTAAAATCTCAGAAGGGACTTCAGACAGGATTGCAGTACACTGATGTAAATTTAGCATGTTTCACAGTCCAAATTAAATCTAATTATTGTTGGTACTCTGTCTCTGTAGTCAGGCACACAATGGCTGTTTAAATTATGTATGTATCAGTCCACATCTATTGGCCATGAATTATATGAAGTGGTTAGTTAAATTCAGGTGTGATCTTTTGATCGGAGTTATTTTACCCTTTTTGCTGTTCAGGTCTCTGAGTGACGAAACATTGTATGTCATGGAAAATCACAAAGGCACAAGTGGCACAATCTTGAATATGCATACTGGTATGGATGCAGTGCATTGATATTAATTTAAAATAAATAAATCTAAGCTCAAGCTCATAAAACTTCATTATTGGTCTAGTCCAGCAGAAACAATCTTCAATATGTGAAAAGAAGTGCTTGCTGTCAGTGGCTGTCATCCTTTAAAGACATGGGTTCTGTAGTGCAATCCACCAGTGAGTGACTCGTCAGAATCACTTGAATGATTTCCTTTTTTATTGATTTCTAATGAAGTCAAAGGGAAGTGTGGTTTAGTTTAATGGATGCACACTACCACAGGAAAACTTAATTACATCATCTGAGAACCTCATCATCTCAACCTCAATGCAGTTATCAAAGATCCTTCTGGAAACGGACTAAATTGGACTAGACCAACAAGAGGGGGTTACGGAACAGTCCAAGTAAAGATGGCCTTTTTAACAATGTGCATAATGTATGGATGCAGTGGATTGAAATTGATTGAAAATAAACACAGCTTAGCTCAAGTCTCAGCACTTAGTTAATTTTCTGGTCTGTGAAATAGATATTAAACATTTTAAAACTTTTAGAAGTCCTGTGTCCTGCCATGTTTTGCATTTGTGACTGCTTTTCATTTCCCAGACCTGGTCTTCAAAGTCCCTGTGATTACACGGTCAAAAATAATGCTGCAAGCAGCAATGAAGGGTCTGAGCACCACAGGGCCACCGGGTAGTTAACCATTGGTGCTTTTCCACTGCATGGCACTGACTCTACTCGACTCTCCTCTGCTCAGTTGTCATTGATTTCGCATCACACAGCTTCCACTCCGGTTAATTAGTCCACTCACAATATCGCCCTTCATTTACAAATCGTCCAAGAAGACAGAAGCTGCATGACCAGGGCCGGCCCTGGACATCTGGGGACCATAAGGAGGATACATTATGGGGGCCCTGCTTTGCCATGAATGGACAAGTACTCACAGAACCAGATACTGAATGCATTTATAACCCTTATGCATTAAGTTTATATCTCTATCATCATGATGGGCCATAGTTTACGGCTAACTGAACACACTCACTGAAACACTCAAAGTAAAGCTATCTTACTGCACTTGGCATTTTTACCTCTACTTTTTCTTCAAAATCGGGCCAGCAGTGTGTCACGGAAGTTGTCGTTACCCTTGTGATGCTCCATCTTGGTTAGAAACAAATCTGCCAACCAAATCAAACAGATGCAATCTTCTCTGCACTGAAGTACTTAATCAGTATTTTTCACCAAGTGCGTATTTTAAATTCATATAAAGCACGCCTGTATCCATTATTTACTTGAAGATGAGGACTATGTATCAATTACCAGTCCAACTCAGGAAAAAAAACAGTCTGAATCCGTCTGTTTGCTTGCAAAAACATATAAGTTGCCCAGATTTATTAATAGGGTAAACAGTGGGCCTGTTCAAAACGAATTATTTTTTGTTATGTAACAATATTATATAATTATCTCATGGCATTTTCATCAACCTTAATTTTGGGGCCCCGCCCAGTGCACCGTGGCCCTCGCACTCACGTACTCTGCGTATATAGGGAAGCGGCGGCTCTGTGCACCAGTTTCCTATTTGATATCAGTGGCGACAGGAGACCTTGGGCCTCATGACAGCTTGTCCCCTTATATTCTCTCCTGGTTGACTGACTTAAAATCAGAACATAAGCGTGGTTGTAGATGTAATGTCTTTGCAAGCAAACAGAGCGGATTCAACCAATTTCCTTCTGAGTTGGACTGGTAATTGATACATAGTCCTCATCTTCCAAGTAAATAATGGATACAGGCGATGCTTTATATGAATTTAAAATATGCACTTGGTGAATAACACTGATTAAGTACTTCAGTGCAGAGAAGATTAAATCTGTTTGATTTGGTTGGCAGATTTGTTTCTAACCAAGATGGAGCATCACAAGGGTAACAACAACTTCCGTGACACACTGCTGGCCCGAATTTGAAGAAAAAGTAGAGGTAAAAAAAGGCAAGTGCAGTTAGATAGCTTTACTTTGAGTGTTTCAGTGAGTGTGTTCAGTTAGCCGTAAACTATGGCCCATCATGTTGATAGAGATATAAACCTAATGCATAAGGTTATAAATGCAAACAGGATCTGGTCCTGAGAATATTTGTCTCTGATACCGTGGCAAAGCAGGGCCCCAAAATGTATCCCCTCCAGGGTCCTCAGATGTCAGGGCGGCCCTGGTCATGCAACTTCAGTCCTCGCGGACGATTTGCTATAATGAAGAGGCGATATTGTGGTGGACTAACATGTGCGGAAACTGCCTTGATCACGAGAAATCTCTGCAACAGCAATTGGAAACACCTTATGGGTATTTAGATACAAATTCATTTCTGAAATACTTGGGACAAAGTGTAAATTGTGAATAAAATCAAAATGCAATGACTTTCAGATCACATGAGCCAATATGCTATTTACAATAGAACATAGTTTTAACATTTGAAATGTTATCTGAGACATTTTACATTTTTATCCACAAAATGAGCTTATTTCAAATCTTCTGGCTGCAACAGGTCTCAAAAAAGTTGGGACACAGGCAAAAAAGGACTGAAAAAGCAATTAATATATAAGAGAATCAGCTGAAAAAGTAATTTAAGTTAACTGGCATCAGGTGTGTAACATGATTGGCTATAAAAGGGATGTCTTAGAAAGGCTGAGTCTCTCAGAAGTAAAGATGACTAAAGGCTCTCCAACCTGTGAAGGCTTGCGTAAAAAAAGTGTGGAATACTTTAAAAACAATGTTCCTCAATGACAAATTGCAAAGGCTTTGAAGGTCTCATCATTGACAGTGCATAACATCATCAAAAGATTCAGAGAAACTGTGCATAAGGGACAAAGCCGAAGACCTTTACTGGATGCCCGTGATCTTCCAGCCCTCAGACGCCACTGCATCACTCACCGGCATGATTCTGTCATTGACATTACTAAATGGGCCCAGAAATACTTCAAGATTCGACAAAAGGGAAAAAACCCTGGGGGGTTTTGTAAAAAAATGCCCCCTGGTGAGGGGAACAGGTGAGCTGGATCAGACTTATTAACAAAGGGCTGAACATGAGGGAAGTTCCTAACTACATAAAATTGGCAAAAGCCAAAATGCGGACAGGGATCAACGAAGACAGCCTTCAGACAGACATACGGGTCCGTTAGGGGAGTTCTATAGTGCACAGAAAAGGAGAGAGAACAGAGAGTTTAACAAGCACGGAGGTTCCGCTGAAACTGCAGCAAAGTAGATTGAGTAAAGACAAGAGGCGGAGACTAGAATAGGGCGAATGCTGAGAGGTCGTTAATCAATTAGTAAAGTGCAGCTATACAATCCTAGTGCTCGTTAGTGTTAGTACTATAAACAGTGATAGTTTGGGTTAGTATCTTTAACTAAAATAATAAACTGTTAGTATTGTTAGTAATATAGAAAAGCAAGGTGAAGGAAGTAAACGAGATTGGAAGGAATGATTGAAATCCTAGAAACCATTAAATCACCTGAAAGAGTGGCACGCAATACTGGGGCTGTGAGCAATCACAAGACATGAGACCAGACGGGGGAGACAAAGTGCAATGCATGGTGAAAAACAAAACATGGACCGGAATAAAACTGCAATGATGAAATATGGAAGACATACACAGACAAAGCAAAAACAAAACATGGCATGGCGTCTAAATCACAATACAAAATACAGAGCATGGTCAGACAAGGCAGAATTCAAAATAAACATGGCAAACAGGGCAGAATCACAACACTTGGACGTTTGTTGATAAATATCATTTGCACTTTACAGAAAAATTGGTCTCTTTGATTGATCATCCCTGCTAATTTTTAAATAATCAAAAAAGTTTAATTTGCATAATATGCATAATAATCAATGCATATGGTTATAGTTGTGTTAATTATCATCTCTATCCTAATTACAGTCAAATCAAAGATAATATATTTGCCTATAACTCAGATAACATTCTTGCTTTGTTTCATGAACTCATTTTCACGAATTTATGTAGAGAGTAAATGCAACATAACAGACAATCAAAAGCATACATCTCATGTGCTTACATTATGTCACTCAGGGGAAGGGCTTCGGCAGCAGATGCAGAGCAAGTTTTTCAGCCATGGCAGCTGCTTAATCTGGGAGATGTAGAGGAAGGGTGCAGTGATGGAACTGTAGTACATATGGGAGAACATAATCAATTCAATGTTACAGAATTCTGGGAAATCAGGTTTATTTCTAAAAGGCATAATAACAACTATCGGCAGGTAATGAAACACAATGATGCCCAGATAGATTTGCACGGTTCTGAGGGCTTTCTTTTTCATGGGGTGCATCTTCTCTTTGCCCAAGACGGACTTCCTCAGACTCCACATAATAGAAATGTTGCAGAAAACCATGATGGCGAAGGCAGCCAGGATCAGCCCAGTGAAGATGTCACCTGAGACGTCCAACCACAAAGACCTGCCGACTGCAGTGGTTATCATGAGCCCCCAAACAAGAATGGAAATAGCCACTCTGATCTTCTTATCCTTGATGCTGGTGAACACAATGGGGTGGACCACGGCCACGTAGCGGTCCAGGCAAATGCAGGTAAGAAAGAGTGGGGAGGTGTTTTTGATCCCAGTGATAAAGTACATTATATCATCGAAATATGAGATTTTCAGCAGAAGTAAGCCAAAGCAGCAGATGGGGCTCATCACACAGAGCAATGCATCGGCGATGGCCAGGTTGAAGATAAAGATATTGGAGGTGGAAGAGTCACTCTTCTCTCTGGCAACCAGCCACATCACCATGATGTTGGCAGGGTAGCCCACTAATAGGTTGATGCTTCTTTCAATCACCAAAAACGAAAACCCAAGAAGTGATATATAGCATATTCGAAATGTGTACGAGATTTGAAGACTGGATCCTGAAGAAGAGTGGTTGAAGGGTAGGCTAGAATTGATGACAGAGCTGTTCATTTTGGTTTTATTTTATCTAGCAGGTTTGAGGGTCGATGATCCTTAGAAAAGAGAGTGAATGTAAGTTACATGGTGAAGCCTAACTGAACTCACCACTTAAACTGACTGCAAGGCTACATTACAGTCTTAAGCTGATTCCAGTATTATTTTACATTATTCTACTCTCCAAAGTATTCCTTATCATAACACATTTACTGCACAATAGAGATGGAAACACTTATACTGGCCTATTTTGCACAATTTTGTTGCACTGTTACACTGAAGGATATTTTTTACCCTCGCCCCAAAGGGGGAGCGAGGGTATTGTAATCAGGTCCGTCTGTCTGTCCGTCCGTCCGTTTGTCTGTCCGGACGCATATCTTAAAAACTATTGGCGCGATTTACATAAAACTTTGCCATCAGAAAGGTCCTACCCGTGGCTCGGTCCTCCTCTAACGACAGACTACTAGGTCAAAAATCAAAGTCACAAACAAATGTCAAATGGCAAGGGTTTGCAAACTCTGATCGTCCTGTTGTTTTCTGGGAAGATTACCTCCATCCAGGGAAAACTACCTCTCTTCTGAGACACCAGCTTTACTCTGTGAAACTGCACTGGAGCTCCCTGAGATTGGAGACAGTGTTCCCAGAAGACAAGGTTTGCCCTTTGGGTCTGTTTTGTACTCTCTGCAAAAGCTTTTCACTCAAGCACAGCGTAAGAAATGAAAGAGTGGTTTATGAAATTGAAAAAATGAATAACCTACCTGAGAAACTGCAACAGCTCGACATAACACTCCTCAAGGTCAGACCTCCCAGAAGGCCCCTGTATCCTGATCACTTGTGTCCAGGAGGGTTATGTTTTTATTCAATTTAGTTCCAGTTCAGAAAGTATATAAATTTGAGTGGTTTGTAAGTCATCCAGACGACAGCCAGTCACAAATCCATTGAGGGAACAACAGCATTTGGAGTGACTGTACAATACCCTGTCACCACAGGATTATATTTAAGGATGGGTGGGTGTGCAAGAGGACTCACATATAGGGGGTTGGGTTTGCAGAGTGAGTTTGTGATGTGACAAACAGATCAGCAGTAAAACAGAGGAGGGGCTAAAAGGAGGGGTAGATGAGTACCCCCCATCCCTGTTCTAACAATATATTATTTGTCACTGATGCAATCCAAGAAGTGCATCCCAGACAAACAAGTGATGTAATGCAGTCGGCCAGCTGGAGCGCAGGTGAGACTATGTAACCTGGTGTAAGGTCTTACACATGAAACCACAAGGTTCATCAAAGCAGACTCACACAATTATTTTTCATCCTCACAAAGAAAAGAAATTGAGCAATCAGAAACAGTAAATCTATTTCTGGGATAATAATCGGTGCATTCATGATGGTTTGATTTTCATATCTGTGTTAGGCAATAAGGAAGTTGCAGTTTACAAGTACTTTTCTCTGCTTTCGCCACATAGACTTCACTAAAGCCTGGCGTCTGTTCCAGGAGATTTAATGTCCTGAAGGTTTTTCATGTCAATCCTTAGAGAGGAGAACACAATCAAAGGTGTGAGATCTCACAGAGCTGCTGATGAGTAGAGTCAGGTGTATTGGGGTTGAATTGAGAACTTACAGGATGGTAAATCTCCAACCCTGATTTAAAGCAACACACACAATTAAGCAGTTTACTGCAGGGAGCAGAAATCAAGCATAACAGGGGCTTGTGCTGTTGCTGAAAACGACAGCATTTTGGAGTTACAAACCAAGGCTCTCGGTTCCATGTCCATCAACTATTTTCAGTTTTTGTCCTAAAATTATTCCCGAGCATAGCGGTCAGCATATGTATAAATTTACTGATAATCCATAATTGGTAAGTAATGACTTCATCACGGTCTGATCAGTTGGGGACTGACACAATGACATACGTGATTAGTTCAGGGCTACCCAGTTCAATTCCGAGAGATCAACTGTCCTGTCGGGTTTCACTCCAACACCAGCAATACACTCCATATTCAACACGTGGATATATTGATTAACTGCCAATTGGTAGAGTCAGATGAGCTAAATGAGGCTCACAGGGAAAGACTACAGGGACAATACGTCTCCAGGGGCAGGATTGGGCAGCACTGGATTAGCTCATATGTGAATATTCATCCCTTCAGAACTTTCAAATAGCTTAATCCTGCATCACTCTGTAATCACAATGAAATTCATACAAGACTGTTTGCTGTGAAAAAGTGTTTACCCCTTCCCAATTTCTTATTTTTTCATGTAGGTCACGCTTAAATGTTTCAGATTATGAAAATAGTTTTAATACAGGAAAAAGACGGATGGTCACGTGACCCGAGATAAGATGGACGCTTGAGATTTTGCTCCGCTCTCAGCTTCACATAAATTCGCAACTTTCTCCAAAGTTATCTCCAAACAACCAGTCGAACTCTACTTCAGAGATGAACGAAAAAAAAAAACCGCAACAAATTCAAATTTTTTCTTTGTCTAGCTCCGTTAACGGCAAGATAAAATAATGTGCTAAGCAAGCAGCCAAGTGTGCTGCTAACGAGGATCAGCAGGTTGAAACTGCTCAGGCGACCTCCCCGGAGCTAACTAATCTGGCGACTATGAAGCAAATTTTAACTGAAGTCTGTTGCCTCTCATGTGAACGACATGGATCAATCAGTTGGCACTTGCCTGGATGTCATAGATGGAGCCTTGAGTGATACAAATACATCTGTCACCTCTGTCAAAAACTCTCTCTCTACCCTTGCCAACAGAGTGACCGACCTGGAGAAGCGCACTGAGGAGGTTGAAGGCAGAGTCTTCGCTATGGAGGATGGCTGTGCTGCCTGCGGCGCCAGCCTGTCTTCTATGGTGACAATAATGGAGCTACTGTGGTTGAAGGTTGATGACCTGAAAACCGTGGCTGGCGTAAAAATGTGAAAATCGTCAACCTCCCAGAAAAGGCAGAGGGGAGCGTCCCTCTAGCGGACTTTCTCCAGAAAACACTGCCGAGTCTGGTTGGCTTGCCCCCGGATTTTCCTCCGCTGGAGATTGAACGCGCCCACCGAGCCTTAGCTCCCACGCTGCCTCCAAACAAGCCACCAAGAAGCATTTTGGTGCAGTTTCTGAAATTCTCTCAAAAAGAGGCTATATTCTGGGCTGCTATGAAGAAGCACGACATTCTCATTGTTGGCTCTCACATACGGCTCTACCTTGATCCAACCAGCTATGTAAACTAGAGGTGCTATGTTACGATTTCACTATGCAAGTCTCGCTGCCATCTTGTGATGGGCGTCCGCTACAGCAAGGTGCAAGTGGGAGCTTCTTTCCAAAAAGTCTTGGTCAATGCCTGACCACTGCGTCGCTGTAAATTGCAGCCATAGGAGAGGGAAAGTCGTCGACTTAACCTTTCACAGGCAGGTTATTTTCAGCTTGAACAATGGAGATTAATGGCTTTAAATCATCAAACTTAGCTATGCGGTGCAAAGCTAGTCTTGACTTAGCCCCCTCCCACTACCAAATCACCGGGTTACCTCGGGGGTAATGTTGTGGCTTATAGGGCCGGATCTGTCAGGTTATCTGGATGGGTAATAGACTTCTTATTTGTGCATGAGTACATAAACATTCCATTTTATTGATTTCCACTGAGTGCTATCTTACAGTCCTAACAAGCAAAAATAGCGCAGTTCTTCGAATCACTCCCGACTTCAGCGTCAGGCACGTCCGAAAACCTGTTCAAATCAGCATCCTCTTGACTGTCTGTAGACGTGAATAGGTTTAGTAGTTCGTCCATCGTAATGTCAGTGTTTGGCTCTGCACCATGCTGCATATTTCTATCAAACAAAAAATAGTTATAGATACATGTCTGATCCAATTACAAACCATTGTTTTTTTTTTTCTTTTTTTAATAGATACATGTCAGATCCAATTAACCAGTGTTTTTTAGGCATTTCTTCAGTGAAAGTTTCCTTGTAAACTAGTTTCCTGACTTGGCAGCGGTCACAATAAGACACTTGTTGCCAAGGTTCCTGGCATTTGCGTAGGTAAATTAGCTTACTAGTTAACAAGTGCCCTGTCCTCGATCGAACTGCTAGAGAAAATAAACCTGGCCTGACAGAACAAGATTGGTCATAATATCACCATACCAAAGGATTTTAAGATAGACTAGAAGTATACCACTGTATTTCTAAACAGTCCCAATCGAAAAATATCAATCGCTCAGTGGTGCATTTCCCGAAATCACGGATGCTAATTTATGTCGTAGGAACCATTGACAATGAATGGACGAAATATACCATCCAAAAAAAGTAGGGGATATTCCATACTTCTAGCAAATGCAAATGAATATGAGGGAAAGTAATATATATCCTTACAGATAAACCATTTCCAGTGAAATTGAGCACCCAAACACAATAATGACATCCCAAGGATTTGCACCTGATACAAATGATGAAGATGGGGGTTGAACCCTAGATTTGCATGCTTTTGAATTTGAAGGTTCTAGCCATTGCGAAAGGAAATTGGAAGGTGCGAAATGACTCGGGACACCTCATAGGGAGTATGCCACGTCGGATCCGTGCCTGCCTGGCCAACAGAGGGGGATTTACCCATTATTGACTTTGTTTTGAACTCGTGGTAACTTTGATGTTTGACCCTTGGTGTGGGTTTGCCCCTAGCATGGAAAGTCTCTGCTTCACTGGCTGTATCAAATGAGTGGAATAAATCCTCAATGTTCCCTTAATTTTGTCTCACCATTTGTTTGATCCTAGCCTTCAAAATTTGCTTCATATAAATCATTTTAGTCCAATATCCCCTACTTTTTTTGGACGGTATATGTAAGCTGCTAACTTTGTTAGAAACTACGCTTTTGGTAAACGCAATGGGCGATAATAGACAGAAATGTCGCTTCAAGCTAACTCTTCTGTTGTTTTCGGTCAGAAAAAGACCGGATTTCAAAACACCGCTGAATGATTATTATTGATATTTACCAAAATTTTAACTAGAGCATATTTCTTTACATGGGTTTCAGCAGGAGTTACGCCCGTCATAAGATGCCGGTCAGCTCTGCACACATTGGCTGAGCTGGAACGAATAACGTAGTGCCTCTAGTAATCAATATAATATATAATCAATATAAGTCACCCATATATTCACCCTCGGCAAGTCTCAAATTGGCAACAAAACGTCTTAATTTTGATGACTTCACGAGTTGAACAATTCGTACGGTACTCAGATGCAGCCCAGATAGAACATGGTACTTACGCCGTCCCTCACGCCCCCGTACCGTTTATGCATCAGAATTCTGACTTTCGTCGCATAATGCGCATCAATTTGTGTCATCTACCTACAGTTCGCAGGAAATAATTATGCCGACAAATAAGGCTACAGTTTAAGTACACTGTCATACTCACTAGCAAGCTAGTTGGCTTCCTAGCTAGCAACATAAGGTGATCTCGAACTGTATAATGTTATAGCTGGCAGACGAATGTATTTAGCTACATAGCTAACTGGCTAGTGAGCTATAAAGGCGACAGTTCGCTTTCAATGACCAAAGTATTCTCAGAAATAATTATGCCAATAAAATAAGGCTACAGTTTGCGTACACTGTCATACTCGCTAGCGAGCTAGTTGGCTTCCTAGCAAGTAAGCTAAGGTGATATCGAACTGCATAATGTTATAGCTAGCACGCCAATGTATTTAGCTACATAGCCAACTGGCTAGCGAGCTAAAAAGGCTACAGTTTACTTACAATGGAATACTCGCGAGCGAACTATTTGGCTATCAAGATAAAGTGACATTGAAATCTATAATGTTATAGCTAGTATGCCAATGTATTTAACATCCTAACTTTCCTCATTTCAGGAGGGCATTCACAGTAACTATCACTGGGAATCATTATTATCTCTTCAATGATAAAAATGTGTTGTGCCCAGCTTTATTCACATTGGATATCAAGAACAATGTGGACTATGGAAGTGTTTGATTTCGCACCGCGTTCAATATGCAGAATGTTACAAAGCATTTCAAGAGTTTGCATGTTGAACCATACGTTTGCTCATGACGCTACCTAACAGAGGCGAACGGCTCCAGGGGGTGACTTGCCGCGAAATCGAATCGAGCAAATGTATCGTTCAACATGCAAACTCTTGAAACGCTTTTTAACATTCTGCATATTGAACGCAACTGGGCTACACAGTTCAACTCGTGACGTCACTCGAAATCGGGCCGATTTCAGAGCGAAATCTAGGTGATCTGAGTAGCATTATTTTCTAGCTTTCCTTCAGATTTTTACATGACTAGGAGTAATTTCTGAAAAAGAACTGTGAGTATTCATACAACTTATGAGTTTTTCTGTGTATTCAACTAAAATTTGACCAAGTTGAAAATCAATATATTTCCACTTTAATTAAATAATGCATGTCAGATACGCTACAGATATGAAGCAATACTTGTATACAAATACCAGCATTATGTAGTGAGTGAAAAAAATGCTTAAAGTTATTGTGATAGGTGCAATTAACTAATTTATTTGCAGTCACAATTAGAGTACTGTGTCTGAGTTATCAAGCTTGGAGCAGTTCTGGACACGTAACCTTGCCTTTCTTGGTCTTGGTATGTCCAGGCAAGTGACAATGGCTGCCGGTTTTCTTCCTCTTGGTAGGATTATCTTGGTTAGCTTGGCTTCCAGAAGACTCACTCAGGGGATAAGGATTCTGTGCTCGTGCTTGCTCTTTGGGCTTATCAGGTTTGGGGCATGTCAACCTTGCTGTCTCAGCCAGATTTTGTTCCTCCCCTGTCTCTTCGAAAAATACCACTGTCATGCTCGGTCCAAACCTTTTGGCTGCAACTTGCTGGGCAATACAGCTAGGTCAATTGCTCCTGTGGATATGGTTATCTCAGATTCTGCTGAATTCCGCAAGACTTTGATGAAGACTTTCCCAGGGAACCCGTGGTTGACACGGAAGTGATGATACTTGGTGATGTTTGGAATGGTCTTGAAATAGGTCTTGAACATTGGCTTCCAATCATACCATTCGATGAGTCTTCTTCCATCGGCAGCTTTCATAACTTGAGGGATGTTTCGACCAGCTGTAATTGACCGCCTCACAGCCTCCTGTATCTCACCAAGTGTAGACACGAAAGTATGCGTGTACTGCTTCTTGATCACACCAAAAAATCTGTCAGGCGCAAATTTGGTGGGCACTACCATCATGAACGAGAGTTGAATACTGTCATGCTTTCCTGTCATTGTAGGCCATAGCAAATTCTGCACCAGATAGTTGTTCTTATTTTGACCTACGCAATTATCAGCGTGAAGCTGTAGGTGTTTTTCTCCAACACTGTTCTCGGCTAAGAAGTGATGCAGCATACTAATGCTGGAATTGGAGCCTTTGCCTGGATCATTATCCTCATCGATGAGGTAGTTCACTTGAAACGAAAGAGGCTCACGCAAAACACCAAACAAACCACATTTTCTCAATGTCTTGAAGAAAACAGGAACTGTCTGTTGTGGATTACAAGAATACTGAATGTTTTGTGCGTAATCGTAACTGTAATGCATGGTTCCACTGTACTCAGAGGATGTTGGGGCAAACTTGTATTCATCCCAGCTAGCTTTTGCATTTGAACACTGCTCATTGTAATGCGCTCTTTGAAGTTTGGCAACTTCCATAGGAGATTCAGCTCTCTTCAGCAGGTCAGATTTTTCCTCGTCTGGGTGAATGGCACTGGCGGCAATTAGTGTTGCATTTTGCTGACATTCGAAGCACAAAGCGGATGCTGGCTTCATCTTGTCAATATGAGGTACGAGAGCACTCCATAGGCCATGAAACTTGGCCCAAGAAACAGGTTTCGTGGATTGAGTTTCACACGCTAGTTTGTATTGGCGATACACTTCACTCTTGGACGTGTCTGATTGTAGCAGTAGTGCCTTGTCCTTATGGTTTGGTAGCCTCCCGAGTAAAGGTAAGGCATACACCTCAGCAAAGTTCTTGATGAAGCCCACTAACTAGCGAGCGGTCATCACGTGACTTGAAATGGGTGTGCAAATCAAAACAAACACATCTTGCTTCGCACGTGGGATATAATTTCTAAAATGCCGCACTGCTACACCGAAGAATGCGAAAATAGCTCTGTTAAAAATCCAGATATCTCTTTTCACGGGCTTTGTCTCGATAACAAGGCTTTATTTAGGATATGGATCACGAAAATGCGAAGAAATCCTGATTATTTTAATGTAAACAAGCACGTGAAGATTTGCAGAGAGTACTTCAAACCTAAAGATTTTATCAATCCTGACGCGAAAAACGCAGACTAAAATATGAAGCAGTCCCGTCTATATTCACTTGGAGTAAGGAAAAGCCAGAAACTGTAGCAAGGTCTGCAGTAGAAAAGCTGAACACTAGTAGGCAAGAGGAAGAAGAAGCGACTGACACGGCATCTGAGGGCGAAGGTGACCAAACTTTGAATCTGTCATGGCTAACTTTGACCTTGCGCAAGACTCAAACGTAAGAGGATGATTTCTGCAATGAAATATTGGATGTATCTCACAGGATACCATGTCTACATAGCTTTTCTGTGCACCAACTTGCTGTCAAAGTGCACTACGCCCTTGAAAGAAAAACATTTCACTGGTTTTAACGCTTATGTTGATTTCAAGAACACACTTAAATTTCTATTTCCCAATCTCGCTTTGTAATGTAAACACCCAATTCAAACCACGTGACTTGTTAGCCGATTGTGTCTATCGACTCAACTTCATTGAACGGTAAGTGGTTGTGTGGAGCTTTTTGCTTGTTTCCATGCTCCCTTGGTACTAGACCAGAGGTGGGCAATGAGGGCCGTTTCTGTCCCTTGTTTTCACACCAACTTCTGGCCTTTAATTACTTGATTATCTAAATTAGCCAAACCATTGATGAAATGTGACATTTCTGGAGCTTTTCTTTAAATTATCATGAATGACCACCAAAGACTGTTCTTGTCTCCCTTCATAAAACATTTTTCTTTGATCTAATCATTGCACAAATCTATATTTGTGTATGCAATCAGTTAACTTAATTTGTCAGGGTAATTGATAGAAATAAAAACCTGCAAACACACTGGCCCTCCAGGACCGGAATTGCCCACCCCTGTACTAGACGCTGTGGGTAAGCAGAGTTTGGTACTTCTTCAAGCTCAGACCATGTAGAAACAAGAACATTTTCCTACAAACTCGCTTTCCATGGAACGAAAACTTACTGTGAGCTTGTCTCTGCGATTTATCCTGAGAAACAACAGGTCGTCCTAGTGCTTGTAGCTGGCCTAGAACAGCCATGTCCAGTTCTACTTTGTCCAGTTCAACACAGTTACGACGGCACTCGACAATCGCTTCTTCACTATGACTCTTTGAACAAGCAGCACCACAAGAACCATGTTTACAGCCACTGGAGGCCTCAACAAAGTTCTTGACTTCATCTTCGACTTCTTCACCATCAGCTCCTACGTCATTGACCTCTTCCTCCCCTGAGGAATTATCTTGGTTGTCTGCCTCTGTTACTTCTTGACTTCGAGTGTGGGAAGAGTACTCACTCTCAAAAGAGTTAAACTCGGCTTCTAGTTCAGCAGGGAAAGCCAGTGGCCATTTTCTCAACACAAACTCAGTGGATAAACCTCCACACTCTTCTAATTTCTTTTGCAGTGTTTGATAGCTCTTCCAGTCTTTAAACTACGTAGTAGAGACTAGCAATCAGTGATACTGAAGTACAGAAGTGCAGAAGAGAGCTAATTTCACCAACAGCTGCTTCTTTCGATCTGAAATTAATTTGAATCTGACCTTTGAACTTTGCTTTTCTATTTGAGCGAATATCTCAAAAACTACTTCCTGGTGTATTGTATCCTTTTCGGTGACAGGTCACATATCTCGTTGCCTCGATCTGTCTTTGGAGGTCCTCCAAAGACGGCGAATTCGATACCATGGGGAAAGCGATGGCTCGTCGCAACAAGTATCGCGGATTTGCCTATCCAGCCCGCCTTCGTTGTCTTCATGAAGGCCAGATTCGCCTTTTTAACGCTCCTGAATCTGCGGCTGCATTTTTAGAGTCTCTTGAATTGAGGTAAACTTTTGCTTTCTACCAGTCATATCGGAGGAAGACGGACTTTCACCACACTGAGCTCCCAGTGAACTTTATTTGCTGCATTTGATTCCAAGTGATGCTTAGAACACTGTTGAAACGATAAGCATCTATTGAACTGAGTAATATCTGTTTCCCCTTTTATTTTCCCTTTTTATGCTTGCTTTGTTATTGACTGCTTTACAAAATTTATTATAATGCATTGAGTTGGACATATTATAGCGGTCTAGAGCTGACTTATTCATCATGGTGCCTTTAACCTTGCAGTCTTCTGCTGCATTTCACACTTTTGATTTTGTTTTAAACAATATATTATTTTTATAAAATTACCGTGCATTTCTTTTATAAAGAAATATTTAGCGTTAAGCTTATGTTTTGGTTTTTTATATAACAAAGGAAATGTTATTTTGGGATGGCTCACAGGGGTGTTCATCATCTAGCCTGTAGCCTGGTCATTGTCACAGTGTCTAAACTGTTAGTGTGGTCAAATTGGTAGGATAGTTTTTGCTTTTGTTCGATAAGCTTTGTGACTTCATTTGGAATATTTTTACCCTGTCGTTTGGGTACAGGGTAAGGGAGGGTTTGTACTGCAGTTTAGACTTTCTGTATTTTTAGCTTACCAGCCCTATGGGCCATAAGCTATTGTCGTGGTTTGGCGTCCGTCATCTGTTGTCCGTCGTCCGGAACATTTTTTATCTTCTTTTTTTTGGCCTGATTAATTTTCGTGTAAATTTGCAATACGCCTGTGAACTGTGACCATGGTTGAGCTTGGTTGACCTCGGTTCACCACGGTCAACCATGGTTAAAGCATGGTTAAAAATGGCCGACCATGGTTGAAGCATGGTTGCACTGGCTTGGGGAGTTTTTGCACCATAGTTAACCATGGTTGTCCATTTTTAACCATGCTTTAACCATGGTTGACCATGGTGAACCGAGGTCAACCAAGGTCAACCATGGTGTTCCATTTAACAAAAATGTCAAAACTATGGTTTGACCAGGGTTGACCACAGTTACTTCTCAAACTCAACTGTGTGAAAATTTTTTTCTAAATCAGGCAATCAACTTACCTTGGTAGCAACAATGATGATGATATCTTTATTGACGGACTCAGAGTCCAAAAGAAATTAAAAACAAACATAACAAAACAGACAACACTCAACAAGCTCAACACACAAGGATAGGCACACAAGAGTGTCGCCCTTAGTTAAAAAACATACAATTCTTGTAGCCAATATTTCCAGAACATTGAGGTGTATCTAAGATCACTCAAAGTAGAATCATTCAGCGACATTATAATCCCATTGTTGGATCTCTTAATTCTACACATGAATTTATTAATAAAATTCCTTAACAAGGCATGAAATGTGGGAACATTAGCAGTGACAAACCTAAAACTCGCATTATAAAATGGATGCTTCCCATCCTTAAATGTGATTGGCTGAGCCGCGTTCCATGCCGGTATAAAATCACTGTAACCCACTGCATTCTGAGGCAGACCCCAGCACAAAATATCCCTGCGCGCCTGGCCTAGCAACCAACTACTCTGCGCTCAACTGACTCGTTAGGTTACGTTTGTTTCGAGACTTTTAGCTCGCTATTTCAGTGTTAGCGAAGTTTAGCCTTTTAACCTGCTTACCAGTTGGCTATCTACCTAGCTAGTCGCTATATACTTCGATATCACTTTAGCATGCGAGCTATGTTGCTAACTAGCTCACTATTTCAGTATTAGCGATAAATTGTTGATTTTTTTCTAGTGTGTTTATTTTATGGGTTATGTGTAGGGTAACCACATCCATTGTAGTGAACACTAGCTAGTTGACAAGCTGGCTAGCAAACTAATGCACAATTCAACATATTTTCCTGGACACCGGCAAGTGTGGAGGACAGAAGTCAATCTTGTTCCCTACTCTCGCTGCTGGTTGTAATGATATTGCCATTCCGCGCAAGTTGAGAACAAGGAAACTCTAAAACCGAAACCGAAATGAACGTAAAATTATTTAACTTCAGGAGACCGAAGGAGACATTCCAAATAGCTTTCATAGTGTATCTACATTAACGAGCCCAAATCTCCTGATGTGACATGATAACGGCGCTAGATGAAAAAGCAATCTTAGCGTCTGTGTTTCTTGCCAACCATTCTGTCCACTCTATCGTGCTTGGTGGAAGAACGAATAGTTCTCAATTTTATTGTTGCATTATTACCAATAAATTGTTGATTTTTTTTTTCTTGTGTGTTAATTTAATGGGCTATATGTAGGGTAACCGTTTTAAAAAAGCAATAAGCCCCTTAAAGCAGTGGGTTACAGTGATTTTATAACGGCGGAGGGGCACTAGAACGCCCCTCCGCCATTATAAAATCACTGCAACCCACTGCTTCTCGGGGCTTATTCCTTTACTCTCCCACCTAGGACATTTAAGCAAGATTCGGCGAGCATCATTATATGCAACCTTGATCTTATTCATTTTTCCTTTGCTATAGTTGCACCATAAGTGTGGTGAATACAGAGGTGTACAGTAGGCTCTAAAGAGTTCAATTTTGACAGCATCTGAACACATACAAAATTTGCAAGCAAGCATATTTGCTTGAGCATATAGCTTTCTGCACTGGCATTGCACATCATCATCATCACTTAGATCATCTCAGATAATATGCCCCAGGTATTTAACCTTGGTTACAATATTAAGTTCTTGTTTGGACAGATAAAAAGAGGGAAACATTTGCTTTTGATCCTCCTTAGTTTTGGCTATCATTACCACACTTTTCTTAGAGTTAAATTGGATGTCATATTGCACTCCATATTCAGCACATACTCTAAGTAGTTGCTGTAGACCAGCACTATAAGGTGACATTACAACCAGGTCATCTGCATACATTAGATGGTTAATGAGCCTGTCGCCCACTATACATCCAGTCTTACAGTCATGTAGTTTCAGTGACTATTCATCCATATACAGATTGAAGAGGAGCGGTGACAATATCCCCCCCCCCCTTACTCCACTAGTGACAGGAAAGCTTGTTGATAAAGTCCTCCCCCATCTAACCTGCATGGTTTGTTTGATATTCCAGTAGTGCAAGATTCGTATTAAGTATGGAGGAACCCCTCGCTCTTGCAGTTTGATAAACAGTTTGCTATGGTTGATGCGGTCAAAAGCTTTAGATGCATCTAAAAAGCCTCTTATATTTAGACACTACTTCTTTTAAATATGCAAACACACAACTCTGTGCCATGCCCATTTTTAAAACCAAATTGGTTTTCAGAAGTCATTGGGTATTCTTTGAGTTTGTCTAATAAAATCCGCTCTAGCACTTTAGATAATATACTTGCGAGGGCAATTGGTCTGTAATTATCTTTACTTGATGCTTTACATGTTTTATCTTTAATAACTGGCACTTAAATTACGGAGAGTATGGAGTCAGGCAATATGCCATGTGATAAGAAGCCTGAAAAACAAATAGCAAGCAGCACAAATAGTCTGTTGCTTGCATACTTCAGGTGTTCAGCTGTTATCAAATCAGAACCACACGATTTTTTCACTGCCAATTTCCCAATAGCGTTGCACACTTCATCTGGTTTAATCACCACACCATTATTAGCATCAATTTGACAAATATTAAAATCAGCACTCCGAACACAGTTGAAAAGCTTGCTGTAATGCTTTCCCCATAACTCAGCAATGTTTTTATCTCCAGAAATCCCATCAATATTAGATGATAGGGGTATTTTACTGTTGTTGATTATTTTAGCTTCTTTCCAGAAAGCATTATCATCATTCTGTTGCAGTTTCCTTGCCATAGAGTTTGCTCTCATCATCTGTTCATTCTTCTTAATAAAGCATAGAGCATACTTATACTTAGCATTGGCTTTTTTCTTATTTTCAAACTCTGGCCCATGTATTACTTTACCAGCCAATACCCATTTTTGAGTGGCATCTTTAGCCTCTGAATGTAGGTCAGACACATGTTCACTCCAACCAGGCATGGTCTTATGCTGCTGCTTCTCAAGAATAAGGGAATTGCTGTCATTAATTAGACTGGTCACTATTCTTTCATACATGTTACCGGTAAGTATAGCACTGCGATGCTCCTGTCTCTTACAGTTTATGTCATCACATATGATAGCTTCGCATGGGATATCAACATTACTGAGGGTTATGTCAGTTTGACAGTTATACTTCCAGAGCTCATGGTCTGATAGCCTTGCCCAATCTAGTTTTTTATGGTCATCATTATTGTAGATGGTCAGCTCAGGTAAGCTCTCCAGGTCAAGGGTCATGGAAACTGGAATGTGATCCGCAATGGCTGGACTGTATAGAATCTCAGCTCCCGCCAAGCAGTTGTGTGCATCAGCTGTGCATATACAGTGATCCAGCCATGATGTTGTATGCCATGCTTCACAAATATATGTATAGCTATCAGCTGGTAAAAGGATTTTACTTGAGAGAGTTAGCTTGCTATTACAACAGAACTCCTTCAAATGTTGCCCAAACAAGGATTTATCATCTGATACATCAGCATTCATTCATATCACCCATTACAAAGATGCACGTGCATTCACTGTCTTTAGTAAAAGAACTGATAAAAGCTAGTCTATTGAGAAATTCACTTTCATTGATAGGATTCATAAGGAATATAGACATTTAAAATAATGAAAGTATTCCTTTCATGTGTAACTTTAACTGCAATGGCCCAGTCAACCTCAAGCCGGATTACAGAAATCAATGGGTCAAATTTCTTATGCCACAGAATGGCCACACCCCCGGGCATTCTACCGCGCACTATACCCAAACTCAAGCGTGTTGTAGACTCCACTGCCCCATAGAAGTCATTGTGTACGGCGTTGAGTTCATCCAGATCTTGTACAGGTAACATAGTCTCTTGTACACATAAAATATCAAAACTCTCAGTGTGTCAAGAACAATGCGCCGTGCTTTGTCCCCAGCCCCTTGTCCAAGGCGCAGGCCACGCAAGTTATATGACACAACTTTCATCATTCATTCAAACAGCCACTTGCTCATTTACCTCCCCTTGTGAAAGAGGCACAGTAGATACGATTAGCCCGGAGGCAGTAGCTTTGCGCGGTTCATAATACCTCCGGACCAGAGCCCCTTCGGGCCATAACTCAGGATTGTACATTTCGTTAATGTCCTAGCATTCTGCAGTCACTTTAAAACAGCCATATCGGCTACGTGCACAGTCAATTTTCTGGCAGTTGACATCCCTATTGAGTTTTGATTTGAGATACTCCGAGAGTGTCGCTGCATCCAGATCTGGACAAAATTTTGTAGCGAAAACGCTAACTATTTTAGTCTTTACGACTTTAATGGTACTTACAGTTCCAGTGCCGATAATAGACATAGATCCAGCTTTCTTTCGTCCAGCGGCAGCCACTGGCATACCCAGTGTTGCATTCTCCAGTTTTTGCCGAGGCCGTCCTTTTTTCACAGCTTTACTCCACCTAGGAGAGCCGGTGGAGGACACCGACTCGGCTGGAGTGCTCTTTGTTGAAGCTCCGCTCACGCTGAGGCCAGGAACCGACATCTCCCCAATGCCATTACGAGGTGTCGGATCAGGAGGGCATGCAGACAAACCCCACTCCCTAGCACTCAGTTCCACCGTAGGGACTCGTGTACCAGCTGCCGCTTGTGTTGCACCCTGGTCGCATTCGCCATCTCGCCCCCCCGGTGCCAATGGCCCATTGCTGTTCAGGACAGCAGCCCCAGCTGACGCACTGCCCGCCTGGGCCTCCAGTGCAGTCACTCGGTAGTTCATTTCCACAACACCGGCCCGAACCTGCTCACAGACATTAGACTGTAGCGAGGTTATGTGTTTCAGCGCTCCCAGCTCAGCACACAGGTGCTCCATTCTCCGAAGCAAACAGGAAACGTCCAAACTAGCAAACGATATCTGCGGTAGATCATTCAGATAATGACAAACAAATGTAGGGATATCTTCCCCACATTCATTCAGCACACTGAGACAGAGTTGTATATTTTTGGCATCTTTGTGTTGCCCTTTATATCCAACGCATCATTGTGTAGTTCAAGGGCAGGGATCAAACAAAACTTTCTTAGACGCTTCAATCGCCTTTGTGTCATAGGTGTTTGTCGCCAACAAGACGATCTCCTCCGGATTTAAAGTATTAATCTTTGTTGCGAGAAAAGTGAGAAGTTCATCCTCCACAATTGTCTTACCATCAGTTGTCTTATATATCACGGGCTCTAATCGCGAACGTTTCAGAGCAGGAGCAGGAGCTGCAGCGCTACCTCCTGCCGTGTCCGCCATCTTAGCCTTAGTATGGACATCTGTGTATGTAGCATGTACAGTGCGAGCGCCATTTTGATTGAATCGACGGAAGTGGGTCTATTGGGGGTGCTTGCATATTCACTTTATGAATATGCAAGATGATCTGTGAAGGCCAAATGGTTGCAGATAGAGATTAAGTTTGTATTATCGACATATAGGAAGTCACATATGACCTATACATTGGCTATGTTAAAGTTGACCTTGGATGATTTTGAAAGGTCAAACTCAAGGTCAGGGGATATATTAATCATGTTAAAAGATATGACTTGAAATTTCAAAAAATTATTTCTCAAAAACTGTCGGATAACTTTTTTTCTTAATCTGGCAATCAACTCAGCTTGATACACTTTATGTACAGTGCGAGTGCCATTTTGATTGAATTGACGGAAGTGGGTCTAGTGGGGGCGCTGTACTTTAACATTGGGTCTTATGGAGAATGGGCCAAATCGCCTATGGAAGCTAAATGGTTGCAGATAGAGGCTAAGTTTGTATTACTGACATATAGGAAGTAATATATGACCTATATTTTGGCTGTGTTAAAGTTGCCCTCAGATGACCTTGAAAGGTCAAACTTGGGGTCAAGCAAAATGTTACAATTTTCAAAGGTTTCTAGGCTTGGAAATATTGAAGATTGGGAACATATGTGTATTGAACACTTTCAGGAAATCATGTATGAACTTTCATTTGGTGGTCTTGAACTTGACCTTCGGCAACCTTCGAAGGTCAAACTTCACATAGTGAAATTTCAATTACTTCTATCACCAAAACTATTACAGATAGAGCTTAGGTTTTTGTTGCGGGCATATAGGAAATCATGTATGAAGTTTCATTTGGTGACATTGAACTTGACCCTCAGTGACCTTGAATGCCCAAACTTCACAGTGAAATTTCAATGACTTATATCAGCAAAATGGTGACAGATAGCTTTGGTTTGTCTTGGAGATGTGTAGGAAGTCATACATGAACTTTCATTTGGTGGCCTTGAACTTGACCTTCGGTGACCTTCGAAGGTCAAACTTCACATAGTGAAATTTCAATGACTTCTATAACCAGAACTATGACAGAAAGAGCTTAGGTTTGTGTTGTGGCCATATAGGAAGTCATGTATTAAGTTTCACTGGGTGACCTTGAACTTGACCTTCTGTGACCTTGAAAGGCCAAACTACACAGTGAAATTTTAATTGCTTATATCAGCAAAATCATTACAGATTGAGTGTAGGTTTGTATTGGAGAAGTATAGGAGGTCATGTATGAACTTTCATTTGGTGACCTTCATATTGACCTTCAAAGGTCTAACTTGACCTAGAGAAAATTCAATGACTTCTATCACTGGAAAGGTCACAGATGGAGCCTAGGTTTGTGTTACTGACGTAGGAAGTCACACTTGAACTTTCATTTGGTGACATTCATCTTGACTGTTGATGACATTTGAAGGTCAAACATGACATAATACAATTACAATGACATGTTGCCAAAACGGTCACAGATGGAGTCTAGGTCTGTATTACAGACATATTGGAAGTCATATATGAACTTTCATTTCATGACATTCATATTGACCTTCAAAGGTCAAATGAGACCAAGTGAAAATTCAATGACTTGTATCACTAAAACGGTCACAGATGGAGCCAAAGTTTCTAGGAAGTCACATATGAACTTTCATTTGGTGACATTCAACTTGACTGTCAGTGACCTTTGAGGGTCAAACTCCACACAGGGATTAAAGTTCTCTGTCATTAGACGAATTTCCGTCATTTGGAGTCCATATAGGCCATTTACTCTATGTGAGATCAGTGTGAAACCGAGAAAAAGAAGAAAAAAGGGGGGCGGGGGACGCTAGTCTGCAAGATTGGCGTCCATTGGTACCAATTACGTCACGTTCGAAATGCCCGCGCGATAATTGTGTCCGATTTGAGTTTTCTACCTCGATCATAACCACAGCGAACACAGCACCTTAGTTAAAAGGGAAAGTCGGCTTTTTTTTTAAAAGGAAAAACATATATTCGTGGTTATGATTCATATCTATTACCGCCTACTTTATTTTGTCCCTGGACATCTGTGAAACGTCTGTCAAAATGCATTTTTCCTGACATTTAAAACGTTATTCATCTTGTAGCTACTTAATTCATTCCCATACACCAGAGAGAGCCTGAAGGCTAACAGAGTACGGATGCCTGGTATCTGGGGACGTAAAATGGCCATGTGATTATAAAACGTAAGTAATTAAACAACAATTATCAACTGCTTTATCTTGGTGGTGGTTAAGTCTAGAGTGCTACTATTGCTTGTTTATTCTGAAGTACAGGTAGCCTACGACTTTTCTAGTACAGAATAACGGCCATAGGCCTATGTTAATCTTAAAAACAACGGACTACCACACGTTTTTGATTATCATATATTTCATTTCTATTAGCGTTTTTTGATTAGCAGTCATTTGAACGATTGTCCACAGTTGCAGATTTAGCAGTTTGATCATTTCCTCTGCATTCTTCCTTCTAATCCAGTGAAGGTAACCTGGCTAGCTAATTTTCAAGGCTCTGTTTATTTTAACTGGAAGGCCAAGCAAAGCTAATTCACCACTATTTATTCCTTTTAAAAAAGTTGCTTTCTGTGTCAAACCATAAAACGCAAAACATTTGCCGGAAAAACGTTAAAAATAGAAATATGATGCTAATGAATTCAATAGACCACTGTGCAGTCTACTTTTAATGAACGTACTGCTTTACAAAACTAGTGTTTGTCAAACGCAACAATTTTAGCCTTTTACTTCGTGCTACAGGAAAATTAAACTGCCAGGTGTGTGTTTCTGTGGCTATGGTTTGCCACAGAAGAATACAGCATGGCAGTAATGGAAAAGAAGTGCGAGCTCGCCATCAGTCTGAAGCGTGTCACAAGGCTGCTCTTCGCTCCCGGGTGTGACAGCCACTGCAACGGAGGTTCAGCAATTCTTTGCCATCCGTGTGTGCAACCAAAAAGTGCGCGTACTGTATGTTCTTTTATAGTGAAACATAACCCCTCACTGTGGTGTTATAAGTTACATAAAACATATATATTGAAAAGTTGTATAGATGGTTGATTATTTGAAAGAGTAAAAACTGAGACAAGCTTTGCAAATTATTATTATTATTATTATTATTATACAACCTCACTTCCAAAAAGGATGGGATACTGTTTTAAATGAAACTAAAAACAGAATGCAATGATTTGCAAACCACTTACACTTTTATAAATTGACTGAATTTAACAGTTTAATTAACGCATTGGCTCCTTGTTATTTCAACTGTAAGTAGAGTCCTGCACGCATTTAACTGTCAGGGAACCTCTGTTATAAACTGATTGTAAAATTACAGTTAAACTAACTGGTAAAAAAAGGTGCCAGTTAAAATAACTGGCAAAAACGTGCCAGTTTATAACATTGTAAACCCTATATTTGATTGAAAATAGTACAAATACAAAGACAACATGTCAAATGTTGAAACAAAGAAATTTAATTGTTTTTGACAAATATCTGCTCATTGTGAGTTTGATGTCAGCAACATGTTCAAAGAAGTTGGGACAGGGGCAACAATGGACTGGAAAAGTTGTGATGCTAAAAACTACACCTGGTGGAACATCTCTCAGATAATTAGCTTAAAGAGCAACAGGAGAATGACTGGGTCTGAGAGGCTTTCAGAAGTAATGATGGCGAGGGTTTCTCCACTCTGAGGAAAAACTGCATGGGCAATTAGTTTGTTGATATAAGAAAAACATTTCTTGATTAAAAATTGCAAAGAATCTGGTGATTTTATACTCTGCTACATAACATCTCGAGAAGATTCGGAGAATTCAGAGAAATCTCTATGCAAGGCTCAAGGCCAGAAACCAAAATTGAATAACTGTGATCTGCCGGCATCAAATTCAAAATGAGCATATATTTACAAACAAGAGGCCCATGGGCCTTAATGGTCACCTGACATGCAATTCAATTTAATTGTGAATGTTATCCAGGAGTCAACTCATAATTTTGATAGCTCCGAGAAAAATTGCTTGATTGCAGAGTTTTTTCTTGTGAACATAAGAAATTCAATAGATGTTAATTACATCAATGATATCATAGACCAGATGAAATAATGTGTTCACAAAGTCCAATAGCAATTAAAGAACAAAGGGCCATAACTCAGTAAATAATGATCGAATCGGCCTGAATGTCGAACTCGTCCGAGATCTTATTGATATCAAGATACTTATCAAGTTTGATCAAAATCCATTTATATTTACTCAAGTTATCGTGTTCACAAGGTCCAATAGCAATTAAAGTACAAAGGGCCATAACTCAGTGAATAAGGGTCGAATCGGCCCCTCGAACTTCGTCCGAGATCTTATTGATATCAAGATACCTATCAAGTTTGATCAAAATCCATTCATATTTACTCAAGTTATTGTGTTCACAAGGAAAAGTTTACGCCACGGCCTGACGGACGACGGATTTACGCCGGCGCATACGACTGACGGACAAAAGCGAGGTCGCAATAGGTCACCAGACCTATGGTCAGGTGACCTAAAAACAATAAAATCTAATCTGATATGTTGTCTTTGCACTATTTTCAATTAAATATAGGGATTAAATGATTTGCATATAATTGAATCATTGATGGCTCAACTCCAATGAATTAGAGGTCTGCATATCTTTTAACAATAAGGGAACTTTCTTGTAATTTCAGCCAAAAGTATCCCAATGACACTCTCTTGCAAAGAAATAAAGTAAAAATATATGGGTCACAACATGGGCAAAAAAATAAATCAAATTTTCCCTCTCTTTAAATGGTGTGTTCCTTGGAGTTGGGCGCTTTGGAAACTTAAGAATTCAATTAAATTCAGTTTTTATTATCAGTTTACACTGCATCCCAACTTTTTGGGAAATGGGGTTGTAATAATAATAATATATCAGTGTCATTTCATCGATCAAAAATTACATTGGAAAGACAAAGAAAACTGGCAATAGAAAAGTTGTTCAAAAGCATCTTCCCTTCAGACATTATTGGTCTGGAGAATTTAAACTTGATGGCTGCGTAAGAGAACAGCAGCATTGGTTATGTGTGTAGTGGTGCTGAAATCTCAATTTTACATTCTGTTTTTCTTTCGTAGGTGTCAAGTAAGGTAACATGTAACATGTTTAAGAAATTGCAGATAGGAAATATGACTTGGCTGCGGCTTGAAAAAAATTCAGTGAAAAGATTTTTCTTCGTTTTAATCCCTGTCCACAGTGAAATTACAATGACTTGTATCACCAAAATGTTCACAGATTGAGCCAAGGTTTGCACAGAGACATTTAGAAATTCATATTTGAAGTCCATTTGCTGACCACAACTTGACGTTCTGTGACCTTTAAAGTTCACAATTGACATATTGAATACATATTGACATATTTTAATAATTTGTATCACCAAAACTGCTTCAGAGTTTAGGATTTCAGAAGGTCTTATAAATGTATGTGAACTTTTATTTAGTGACCTTGACATTGATTTTCATTGATTCAAATGACAAACTTCACATGAAATTTTCATAACTTGTATCATCGCTGTAAGTGTTAGGAAGTAGGCAGGGGAACACCAGATGCAGGAGCTGAAGTGTGTATTTAAACACAAAACACTAGGAGAAAACAGGCACACAGGCCAGAAATAAAACACCGTGCACAAGCACTGAACAAACGGGAAAACTAAAGTACACACTCCAAGAGTGGCTAAACTAGAAAAACAAAAACTGAACCTAACTAGACTGACGGACACACTGGGAGACTTAAACAAGGGCAGACAAGGCGTGGGCGCCCAGCAAAAAAACAAGACTCAGGAATCATACACAGGAAATATTCGGAAGGCACAAGGAGCTGAGATTTCACTATACAGAGCAAGTCTAGCAAAGTTCCGTCTGATGTCTCCTCCCATCTCTGCCACATGAATAGCCACGAGAGGAGGCGGGGACTCGGAGCGCAATCTCGAATGAAAACAGAAACACATGGGATTAATGAAAAAAATTAACGAGGACCGGGTAAACCATAATGACTCGAGACAATACGCTGAGACCATCAATCAAACTAGACAGTTTAGATTTAAGGTAATCTAAACGTGACGAGTAAAAAGCACCACGAGAGAAGCAAAGGAAAGCACAGCTTTAAACGCAGTTAGTCAGGGAAAGCTTAGGCAGGAATTACAAAAGCTGGAAACGCTCGCACTCGCTAATGAGTTAATTAAGGTTAATACTACGTGACGAAATATTTACAATCACCCTCAAATAAGTGCTGGTTAGTACGGTTAGTAATTAGCCTATCAGAGAACGCATTCACTCAGTTTAGCTAGACCCAGAATTAAGCACAGGTGGAGACAATGAATGAAATACCACAGCCGAAACCGAAAGAGGAAACGTGATTGGACAACGAGACCCAGGCATGCTGAAGGCTGTCACGCGACACCACAGGAGATTGGCAGAGAGGGAATCGATCATCAGACGGCAGAATGAAAGCTGAAAAATAAAACGAAATTAAGCACAAGCACAAATAAGCACAAACACAACACACATGAGGCAGAACCATAACAGTAAGACTGCTTGCCGGTAAGCTACAGGACCCTTGGTCCTATTTTTGTATATTACTCTTTTTATTTCCTTTCTATCCTAGATGACTGGAGGTGAATTTTCATTTTGTATCCCGGGGCGCTTCTCAGTGTGCGACCCGCTGCAGTCTACCTTCCCCGGTAGACTGGAGAAACTGAATTGCCTTTTTAGGACAAAGTCGTCTGATTCTGATTCTGATATTTGTATGGAATACTCCCGTTTTATTAATTTCCCTTTTTATTACCCCGCCCCCAAACCAAGTGCAGGAGGGGTTATATGTTTGTCTCCGTTTATTTCTCGGTGGGTGTGTTTGTCTGTGGACAGCCTACAGGCCGCAGTTTTGGTGGGATCGTTTTCATATTTCACAGAGGGGTTGGTAATTGTCCAAGTGAGAAGTGATTAGTTTTTGGTACAGATCCGGATCAAACTGGATTCTGGATCACTTCGAAAATTTTGTTAACATGGGGAGATGGGGCAAATTTCAACATTTTCTTTAATAACCCCATCAAAAACATAATGAATCACTTGAACATAAACACACTATTGCCCTCCAGGGAGGGCAACAACCATGAGTACAGGGTTGCCAACTCTCACGCATCTGGCGTGACGGTCACGCATTCAGCCTCATGCCCAAAATTTCTAGTAGGTCGCTGCATGCACATGTTTGGGGTGAAATCTCACTCCAGCCAAATGACCAAAGTTGGCAACCCTGTGAGTAGTTTGATTCGGATCCGGATCTGACAGATAAAAAAACTCTAAAATATTGGCCATATTTGAAGGTTGTGGGCGCGGGCCGGGTATGTGGCCTCCAGACACGCCCTCTAGTTAACTATTGCTACTTACCTGCATTCCAATTCAATAACATCTATATCTCGGTCACTTAAACGTACCACTTAGAACGTCCGGGGGATTGGTAATGTTATTAAAAGGAAAATTTTAACCCATTTAAAAAAGAAAAATCGGATCTAGCACTGCTCCAGGAAACTAGATTATCTGATTCTGAACATTTGATTCTTAGGAGAGATTGGGTAGGCAGAGTATACTTCTCTTCTCACTCAGAATAAAAAAGGTACAGCTAATTATTCTCATACAGAACCTGTAACGCCACTCCCTCAGCATTTTCATAATCAGCCTATTAAGACCAGGACTGCATTTTTCAGCTCCGTAATCATTGCCTGCATCTGTGTCTTATTTCCACTGTGTTGTACTATTCCTGTTTAGGTTTGAGCTTCGCATCCATTTGGGGAGAAGTCTCGTAAGCCACAAGTCTGTTTAATCTATTGTCTTGTATAGACTTATCTCCCGCGTTTCACATGTATGTACTCTAACTCTTGAACTTGGTGCTGTTTATTGTTAATGTCAGCACTTTAACTTTATTACCAGGAACCTTGATTCCTTGTTCTTTTTCTATTTTTGGAGTAAATTGTTACTGTAGCAAAAGCCCAGTGTTTGCATTACTAATAGTATTATCCAGAAATCTCAATTCCTTGTTCTTTTGTATTGTATCTTCTTTTGCCTTCTTGCTGTGGTGAAGGCATAATAAACACAACCAAGTCCATCTTCACTCCTGAGTCCAGTCCACAGCTTCCTGTTCTCCTTGCACATCACCGGTGCTCAGAGCACAACCGTTACAGAACCTTCCTTTTATTTTAGAACATCAAGAGAAAGACTCCAAAGGGAAATTCATTTTAATTACAAGCTCAATCCTTAATCAACACATAACTATGCTGAATGTTTATGCCCAAAAACTACAATGTTGGATTCACCCCATTATATGTATTAGATAATTTCACTTTTTAATCAGCATTGTAAGGGTTTGGGGAGAGATCACGTGATCATCGCGAGGGATGTAGACGCTTCATTTTGTCGCTCTGTAGATCCCCTCAATATTTAAGCATTATTTTCATACCTATCGCTACTTTTTCAAGCTCTCGGTTGATTTCAATGTTTCGTATAAGCTTTGTGTACACTGAGATGGCAGCAAGCTCGAAAAAGGCGACGGGTAAACAGCAGGTAACAGCTCGTTCGGCCGACAACGTGGAGCTCGCCGAGTTAGTTAAGCTAGCAGTTGTAGAAGCTATCGGGGAGGCTATCCCTGTGCTTGTGGAGGATGTGGTGTCTAAGTTGACAAACAAGACACAGGCTCTGGTGGATGCACAGGTTGCAGTATTCCGTGGAGATGGTTGCCATGCAGGCTGATATTTCGAAGTGTATGGACTATATGGAGAAGGACAGGAATCGTATGGTGGCGATGGACAGCTGACTCTCTTCGTTCGTGAGAAAACTAGCAACAAAGCATGTCCAACTGGAGGACAAAATTGCCGACATGGAGGATAGGTCGCGTAGAGATAACTTACGTGTACATGGAGTCCCTGAAAACGCAGAGACATTGTATGTTCTTGCTTTCCTGTCGGATGCCATCCCACGGTGGTTTCCCAACCTGGGCTCTATCGAAATCATGGGCGCACACCGCATAGGCGCCCCAAAAGAAGACACAAACGGCAGACCTGTGCCTCACACCATTATCTTCAAGCTGCTGTGCTTTACCGACAGAAATCAGATCCTGAAAGCGGTGCATGGTGCGGCCGTAGAGTTGGGGGGAAGGACTGTTCGCTTCGCCCCGGACTACAGCCCGCACATGTTCAAGCGCAGGCTGGCCTTCTCCAAGGCAATGGACTCTCTGCAGAAACTTGACTTTTGCACCTTTCTTCTCTATCCTGCAAAACTTATAGCGATGCGAGGAGGAGTGAACCATCTTTTCAACACCTCACATGAGGCAAAAGATTTCATCAGGTCTCTCGGTGAATAATCTACAACTACCCGGGTAATTCAACCAGCTGGTCAATTTAATTCAAAATGTTTTGCATGTAGGCTAATTGGCAACTTCCACACGGTGTTTTGCGTGAACTGCCAGGTATAGCCTGCAATGACACTCTCACTGAATTTCTACTGGGTAAACTCAATTAGTAAGGAGAAAAACCAATTTCACAATTCTGCACAATGCTAGGCACTTAGGTGTTGCTGTTGTTATTTGATTCCTGTTTGATTTTTGTTTGAGATTTCAGGTTTGGTTTTCAAAAAAAAAAAAAAGGGCTGGTTTTATATTCCTGGCATGTTGCCAACTCCACTGTAAATTACAGACCTCACCAGCCATGTTCCACTTGTATTCAGTACTAATATGCACCTGTAGCATACAGTATGTTTGTATAGTCTGTGCGGCTCATATACAATTGTCATGATCATTACTATGGTATGATGTAATTGTTAGTGTTGGTGAGATGAAGCTTCATGAAGCGTTGAGGCTTTCCAGCCAGATGTGTTGAAGTGTGGTTCATTTCTTGAGGTTTCGAATGCACTCTAGAGACCTCTATTGGTCAATAAAAACACATACGAATTGTGCTTTGTAGGAAATAGTAGGCAAGCATATGCCTACAGCTTGAAAGTGGCTAAATCAATAAATGCAAAATAAAATCAAGTATTTTGACTACAAATTATGTCATCACGAAACTAAAAGATACTTTCGGGGACTGGACAGAGGGCAGTGAATGTGCTTGTGAAACAAAGAGCATTGTATTTTTGTTCAAAAATAATCAGCATTTCCCCTAATAATAAAATGGAAAAACCATCAAAATAAGGGAATTTATTATGTATTGGAAATTATTTGAAACGGCTTTAAAATACGACTTAGCATAATAATCTAACAATTAGCCACACGGTTTAACCTTTATTCGTGAAATCAAATCAAAGTATTCCTGAACGGATGAAAACTTTCTCTTTCTTGCTGGCTCGATCACGCGCAATGATAAACTACTTTACCGCACAAAATCATAAACCGCACTGGCAAACTTAAACTACTGACAACAACCCACAGAAGATCTGCAGAAGAGAAATGGGACATTTATAGTGAATCACTACCGAAAGTGAACCCCCCTTCTCGAAGCAGAATCCCAAATGAGGGCCTCGAGCGTAATGGTTGACGTCATTTAAGCTGAGACGATACAAGCCTCGCACGGAGCTCCGTTAGGAAGTGCTTCATTTTTGATACATGCTCCGAAGCCTTGGTATCGAGGGTAACATCACTAGTAATTGTAACTGTTATAAGGGGCTGCGCGCGCGCTGGGATTGAATGTGCCGCCCGAGGATCACAGGTCCAACTTGTGGGGGGAAATTAGACTCCCCAGGAGGAGTCAGAAATTTTGTTTTAGTTTTACCATATTTTTATGTTGGTGGGGTTTTTTGTTTTCATGCCCTCTCTCGTTCCTTGGAGAATGGCGGGTTCATGGCGACTGGGGTTTTGGGGTGGGATGGATCTCTCTCAACACTTTAATTCCACATTTTGGTTGGTCAGCTGCACTGCATGTTGTTTCTCCACTCTCCATCTTGTATGTACCACAACACTAGCCACTACTGGTTATTATGAGTAGTATGCATGTAATCAGTTGAAATATAAATGGGCTGAATGGTCAAATTAGCCTGGACCTTTTACGTAGACAGCAGGTGGACATTGCCTTTATACAGGAGTCCCACTGAAGAACAATAGATGTCCACCACTTCTCAAACAAACATTATTATGTGGCTGCCTCAGCATCACTGGACACCAAAACTAGGGGTTCATTTGTAATACTGAGACGTAACCTCTCAATAACTATACTTAGACAATCTGGTACTGAGGATGGTAGGATTTCTTATATTAAGACTATTATATCTGTACGCAGATTTACTTTTATTTCAGTTCATGCTCCATCCCAATATGAACCAGAGTTTTTTTTTCCCAATCTAACAGAAGTCTCTTTTTTTTCTTTTTTTTAAGTCATCTTTGATTTTTTTTGTTAAGGGAGTGAAGTTCAGGTGGAACAACTCTGACAGCTTGGTGGAGATATTTATACCCACATATTTAATGGTGCCAGTTGAGATGAGAGGTGAATTATGAGCTGCAGTGTCCCAGTCATCCCCATTTAATAATAAGATTTTTGATTTTGTCCAGTTTATGGCATATTCAGATATTTCAGAAAATGAGTTGATGAGCTTTATAGCCTCTGGGAGGGATTTTGATGGATTTTGTAGATAAAGCAATATATCATCTCATAAAGGCTGATTTTGTGGTGAATGGAGATTTGAATTCCTGTTGTTATTCTGACGAATCGCAGCAGCTAGGGGCTCGAAAAACAGGGCAAACAGTGACGGTGAGAGTGGGCATCCTTGCCTTGTCCCTCTGCGCTATTTGAAACACTGTGACGTTAGTCCGTTAGTGAAGACTGTGGCCATAGGTGAGTTATATAATATTTTTATCCAGTGAATAAACGATTCCCTGAAGCCAAATCTGCGGAGTACTTCAATCAAGAATTTCCAATTTACCCTGTCAAAAGCCTTCTCTGCAGCTAATGAGGCGATTATTGATTGGGTTTGGTTTAGTTCTGATCTTGAAATTATATTAAATAATCTGCGCATGTTGCTGGATGAGTCTCTTCCTTTAATGAAACCGGTTTGATCAGTGTGGATTAAGGATGGAGTTACTTTTTCAATTCGAATGGCGAGTGCTTTACTGATAGTTTTGAGATCTGTGTTAATGAGTGATATTGGACGGTTGCTCGAGCATAGCGTTGGATCTTTGCAAGGCTTGAGTATTGCTGATTGGAGAGCGGTTTTCATGCGTGGAGGGATTTTTAAATTTTGCTTGATGTCTGTTATCAATATAAGAAAGAGTGGTGAGAGTGTATTCCAGAAGTGTTTATAGATCTCAGCAGGGAAGCCATCACGTCCAGGAGCTTTATTATTTGGCATTTGCTCTAGTGCGTTTTAGAGTTCCCCCGGTGTTACGGGTGCATCTAGTTTATTTGAAACTTCTTGGTTGAGGGATGTCTATACGGTCAAGAAAAGAGTGAATATGGGATCGCTGCGGTTCACAGTTTGAGGTGTATAGTTTCGAGTGAAATTCCTAGAATGTGCCATTGTTTTCTTTAGGTGTCTGCATTATCTTCCCTGCTGAGTTCTTAATGACTGCAATGATTGCTTTGTCTTGTTTTCCTTTGAGTTGGTTAGCCAGATATTTACCCGATTTGTTATGGTGCTTGAAGTTGTCATGTTGGAGTCTATGTATGAGAAACTGAGTTTTTTTTTATGATGTTGTTAAGTTGAGAATTGATTGCTGCTATTTCATTTCTTCTAGCCAATAAATATTGACGTTCACTTTTTAGTCCCCTTCGTTCTCCATCCTGACCGCATTACCGCATAAACGCATTGCCAAGCTTGAATATTAACGCAAACCGGGGTTTTTGTCTTTTTCGCATTTTATTTTTACCTAAGGGCTCATCTGATTAAACATATTGTAAATTACCCTATTTTTGTATTTTCCTCTGGTTGCTGTGCCTTGATCAGCTGATTAAAGTTTAACTGCTTGTTTGAGTGCTTAGCGACAGCTTGTTGGGGGAGGTACCGTGTTTAGTTCGCTCACATAGTAAACGACTTGTTTATTTGGTCCGTTTTAATTAAAGGGAACCGGGGCTTTACTCTTTTCTCGGTTACCCTTGGTTGTATTTGTGGCTCACTAGCTAGATAAGTACTGTTTGCATCTTTGGCTGGGGATCTGAGATTTAGTATTAAGTTAGTAGGGCAGCAGTCACTTGAGTCGTCCATTCGGTTAGGTTGGAATTTAAACGGTAAGTTTTACCGGAGTGCTCCGCCTCCTCCCTCCTGGGCGTTGTAGCCAGTGTGTTTTATCTGAGTTCTCAGCTAAGCCCTGTGATATTTTTAGGTTAATATATTAATAGTACTGGGACTAGATAAACTCAAGTCGGCTTATTAGGAGTGCTTATTACATATAGAGTTTGGCTCAATTTGGTATTTCATTTCTGTTAACTGAAACTAAGCCCCTGTTAAAAGAGGCTTAAAATCCATTTACATAGTTTCCCCACGGTTTCTATTGTGACTGCTGCTTAGGGCTTCTTAGGTTAATAAATTAATAAATTGTGGTTCCTCAGCTTCTGTCTCGGCATTAGTAATTTTTCTTTTATCTAGGGTGAGCGAGGTCATTAGGTAGGGGGTTCAAAATGTGGCCAAAACTATGTAGCGGTTGCAGGATGATCGCACTTTGGAAAGAGATTTCCAGGGTGGGTTTGTCTGTCACCGGTGCCAGCTAATTGAGCATCTGGAGAGCAAGATCCTTGATCTTCAGGGCCAGTTAATGACACGACATAGTTCTCAATCAGTAGAGTTCTTAGAGGAACTAAGTAGTATGTCGTTTAGAGAAGTGGTGTGTACGCCAAAGCAGGGTGGTACAGGGATCCCAGAGCAGGCAGGGAGAGAAAAGTTGGGTGACTGTAGGTCGACAGCGCAGGAAATGGCGTGCATGCCGTACAGCGACAGCTCCTCCAGGGGTTGAGGTGTCCAACCGATTCTGGCCCTTGCAGGAACTTGAATTGGCCCCTGACCCTGAGAGTGAGGGACTGATGAGCAACAGGGCACCCTGTTGGCCTCTACCCCTCAGAAAAGAGAGTAAGTGATAGTGGGGACTCAATACTTAGAGGAATAGACAGTTTAGTCTGTTCAGCGACAAGGAGTCTCGTCCGGTGTGTTGCCTGCCTGGTGCCCAGGTAGGAGACCTCCTGGGCGTGAGGACAAGCTCCTGGCCAGAGCGGGGAGGGATCCAGTTGTCATGGTCCATGTTGGGACAAATGACATAGGTAAGGGTAGGTTTGAGGTTCTGCAAGGCAAATTTGTGGAATTAGCTGAGAAGCTTAGGAGCAGATCCTCAACGGTAGTGTTCTCCGGTTCTACCAGTACCACGTGCAGGCAGAGGAAAGCAGAATTTTATCTGGAGGTTAAACATGTGGCTCTGAACCTGGTGTAGGAAAGAGGGGTACAGGTTTATGGGGCACTGGAACTTTTTCTGGGACAGGGGTGACCTGTTCAAGCCTGACGGGCTGCACCTGAACCGGGAGGGGTACCTTTGCACTGGGTCAGCGTATGTTGAGGTAGCACAGGATTATTTAAACTAGGGACTTGGGGGGCAGGGAGGTTAGTGAGTGTTACACAGAGGGAATGCAGACTGCCCTGGCCAGGAAGACGGCGTTACATGCACTATTGATATACTTTTAAAGCAACAAAGCGCAGTGGGGGCTTTGAAGCAGCGACCGCATGGGAAATCAAGGGGGAAGAGCATTAGTAATAACCTGAAATGTTTTTATTTAAATGCAAGAAGCATAAAAAATAAATTTTCAGAGCTTGAGGCCATTATGATTAGTGAGGGCTATGACATAGTTGGGATTACAGAGACATGGCTTAGTGAAGAGGATGGAGATGAATATAATATAGAAGGTTATAAGCTCTTTAAGAAAGATAGATGTAATAGGCGAGGAGGGGGCGTAGCAATCTACATGAACGAAAACATAAATGTACAGGAAGTTCCCGAAATTGAACATTCCTTGCCCTGTGAAGATATCTGGGTCAGGCTCATTGGCAAACACGAGACAGGTTTAAACATAGGAGTATGCTATCGACCACCAGCTTTGGACAGTACAGTCAATGAAATGCTTTTTAAGAGGATAACGCAAGCTTGTAGAGGTGGAGGGACTATTATTATGGGAGACTTAAATTACCCTGGTATCGATTGGGAAATGGTGAAAGGACAGGGTAGGGGGGAGGAAGAATTTCTAGATGTTATAAATAATATTTTTTTGGTGCAGTATGTTAATAAACCTACAAGAGAGAAGGCAATTTTAGACTTGGTGCTCTGTAATGACCCAGATAGAATTAGCAATGTTGAGGTACTGGAGCCACTTGGGACAAGTGATCACTCTGCTGTTAATTTTGATGTTTCATGGGAAGTTAAAAAGTGTATTCAAAAACAAAATTTTTCAATTTTAGGGGAGCAAACTTTGACAGGATGCTCATATCTAAGTGAAATAAAATGGGAGACACTCCTGGACTGTGAGTCTGTAAATGAGATGTGGGAAAGATTTAAGGGGTTTTTACTTGATTCACAATGCAAATTAATTCCAAAGGTGTCCAAAAGTAAGCTGAAAAAAGCAGAATCCTCAGTGGATGACCAAAAAGTATTCGTAGGATTTTGAGGGAAAAGAGGAATCTTTATTAGATGTACATAAAGGATAACAATGAGAACACTAAAGGCTGAATACTGTAAAATGTGGGCTGTGGTCAAAAAGAGCTGAGGAATGCTAGAAGACTGTATGAAAGACAAATTGCAGAGGGGGCAAAAACTAACCCTAAGTGCTTCTTTCAGTACTGTAGCAGAAAAAAGGAAAGTCAAAAACAGCAGGTTAAGTGCATGAAGAATAAAAATGGATCGCTGCTATATGATAACAAGGATATTGCGGATGCCTTAAACAGTTACTTTGTTGAGAATTTTACCTAAGAGTGGGTCTTTATTCGGCCAGAGGGCATGTTAAATGCTCAAGATTATTAAACGGAAATTGAGGTTAGGGATAACAAAGTATTAGACAAGTTGCATAAGCTAAAGGCAGATAAGGTGGCGGGTCCTGATGGCTTATATCCTAGAGTGCTCAGGGAAGTTGGTGAGATCATCTTTAAGCCGCTATCCGCCATCTTCAGACAGTCTTTAAAAACTGGAGAAATACCAAAAGATGGGAAACAGGGCAGTATAATACCAATATATAAGAAAGGGGACCTGAGCCAGGAAATTACAGGCCAGTCAGTTTAACTTGCATTGCGTGCAAAATATTGGAATCTAATGTAAAAGATGAGCTGGACTTATTTCTTGAACGTAACAGTATCTTGAGGGATAGCCAACATGGTTCCCGTAAGGGAAGGTCATGCCTGACAAACATTCTGGAATTTTTTGAAGAGGTCACCAAGACTTATGACCAGAGCAGGGCTTATGACATCATATACTTGGATTTTCAGAAAGCATTCAATACAGTACCGCATAAGAGACTAATTTTTAAAATGAGCTCCATTGGAGTTACAGGAGGTATTCTGGAGTGGATTCAAAACTGGTTACAGGACAGAACGCAAAGAGGGGTGGTCAATGGTATCTCATCTGAGCTAGGTATGGTGGGGAGTGGCGTCCCCCAGGGATCGGTGTTGGGACCCCTGCTGTTCCTCATCTACATTAATGACCTTGATCGGAATATTGAGAGCAGATTAGTTAAATTTGCAGATGATACTAAATTGGGGGGTTTGGCAAATAGTTTAGAGTCCACTAAAGTGATTCAGGATGATTTGGATAGAACCCAGAATTGGGCAGAAATGTGGCAAATGAAATTTAATGTAGCGAAATGTAAAGTTGTACATGTAGGTAATAAAAACATTACCTCATGGGAGGTTTAAAACTGGAATGTGCTCCACACGAGAAAGATCTGGGAGTGATTGTTGACCAAACCCTCACAGGCTCTAGCCATTGTGCCGTAGCAGTTAAAAAAGCCAAATCGGGGGCGCCCCGGTGGCTCATCGGTCTAAGCGCGCGTACCATAAAGGCTGTGTCCTACCCGCAGCGACCTGGGTTCGATTCCAGCTCAGGTCATTTGCTGCATGTCTTCCCCCATTCTTTTCCCCAACCTTCCTGTCTCTCTACACATTATAACTGTCAAATAACGGAAAAATTTCCCCAAAAAAAAATCTTTAAAAAAGCCAAATCGGATGCTGGGATACATTGCCAAAAGTATTGAGTACAAATCTCAGGAGGTGATGATTCTTTTGTACAACACATTCGTCAGACCACATCTGGAGTATTGTGTACAGTTCTGGGGACCATACTTTAAGAAAGATATAGAGGCTCTAGAGAAAGTTCAGAGAAGAGCCACTCAGCTAATTCCAGGTAGAAAAGATGAAAGCTATGAGAAGAGGCTGAAGATCCTTAATCTCTTTAGTCTTAGGAAAAGGAGACTAAGGGGTGATTTGATTGAGGTCTTTAAATATGTTAAAGGGATTAACAAAGTGAATTATGTAGGATTCCTTCGACCAAGTGTTGTAAGTAGAACTCGGGGTCACAAATGGAAGTTGACGAAAGGTAAATTTAGCACTGATATTCGGAAATATTTCTTCACCCAAAGAGTAATTTCCATGTGGAATAGCTTTTCTGACCATATTGTTGAGGCAGAGACCTTGGGGGTTTTCAAGAGCAGGCTTGACTTAAAGCTAGGTACCATTGAGTCATTGAGTATCTGAAGTGATACTCACAATAGTATAAAGAAACTGGCGAGCCTAGTTGGGCTGAACGGCCTGTTCTAGCCATTCATGTTATGTTATGTTATTTGCATGTTATGTTATTTAGAATGTGTTCTGTGGGGGTGTAAGAATACTGGTCATTAAGTTTTTTATTTTTTGTTCAAGATTCCTTCCTAATTCAAGTTCTTTTTTCTTCTTATGTGATGAATATGATATTATTTTCCATTTAAGTACAGCCTTGGTGGTTTCCCAAAGTAGAGACGGTGAGGTCTCTGGGGAATCGTTTATTTCCATGAAGGACACCCAGTCTTTTGTGAAGAAAGTGTTGAAATCAGCATCTTTAAGCAGAGATAGATTGAATCACCATCTTGTCATGGGTTGTTTGATTAGTACATTATTAAGACAGAAGTACACAGGTGCATAGTCCCTAATTGTGATGGGGTGGATTTTGCAGTCAGAAATGTTGGACATGACTGGGTTACTGATTAGAGAAAAGTCAATGCGAGAAAATGATTTATGTACTGGAGAATAAAAAAGTATATTCCCTGTTTAACTGGTTTTTTAATTGCCAGCTATTGCCAAGACCAAAATCGTTCATATACTGTTTTAGTATTTGGTGGAGTGCCAGTTTCTAGAATTAGTCGCAGTTCTTGACCTATCCAGGATGGGATTGATAACGGTGTTAAAGTCACCTCCTATTATTATTGCTGAGTTTGTGGTGTTATTTAGTGAAGAGAAAAAAGTGTGGAAGAAATTAGGATCATCTGCATTGGGGCCATAGAGGCTTGCAATGGTGATATTAAAGCAGTTCACGGAAGCAGTGATAATGACATATCGCCCTTCGGGATGATGGTATTATTATGGATAAATGGTATTTTCCGGTTAATGAGAATTGATACACTTCTTTTGTTTGATTTGAAAGTTGATGAAAATACTTGGTTAAATTGTGGATTTATTAATTTTTGACTATCTAACTCTCAGATGGGTTTCTTGCAACAAGCATATGTCTGCCTGTAATTTACTGATATGATTTTAAAATTTTTATTCTCTTTGCCTGTGAACTAATCCCTTGGATATTCCAGGTGAATAATTTCAGGTGCATACTATTTCAAAAAAATAAAAATAAAAAATAAACAGATTGAATGAAATTGATGGAATTAACACAGTAAAAATAGACTTAAGTATAATAGTTTTAGCAGTACAACAATGCATCTTACTGTATGAGGAATCATTTAAGATTCCCCAAATCTTAGCAGGGTTTTTTTTATTTACAGAGATTTACACGAAAAGCGGATGAACATTGAGACAGAAATAAACATTGGACAGCACAGACAAAACATGCATTTCGAGAGAGATCCACACAGAATAAGAAAGAGGTCCACACAGAATTGGGGGAGAGCAAAAGAGAGAGATCTACACAGTATGTGACAGAGAGAGAGAGAGAGAGAGATCTACACAGAGAAAGAGAGAGAGAGATGCAGAAAGTACGAACTGAGGGAGTGAGTTGGGGCTGTTACTGGAGGTTAATTATTAATTCTATGCCAGCCGAGTATAATTCTAATAAAGCCAGGGTGTGATTTTGGTATCCCTAAATAGACAGCTGTCAATAAACAATTTGTCCACGACCAAGGAAACGCGTTTGCCGTGTTCTCTATTTTTTTTTAAAGACGGGCCACAAAACTTTGCGTCTTTCATTAATTTCTCGGGGGAACTGGTCGTTCAGCCCAAACTTGGAGCCTCTCAGTTCCTTCCCTTTGCTTTTGATCAGCTCCTTTTGATTGTAGTGTGAAAATTTTGTGATTATGGATCCTGGATTTTGTTTTTTTCGTGCGCCGAGGCGGTGGACGTGGTGAAAGGCGATACGGTTCATGGCTTCCGGTTCGAGTTTGAGTTCTCGTTGCATAAACTGTTTTATGAGCGCTTCTGGATTACTTTGGTGCCGTTTCTGGAATACCAGAAAATATAAGGTTGTCGCACACACTCCTTGTTTGTATGTCCAGCACAGTTTCTTTCAACAGTTTGTTTTCCTTCATGACGTGTTCCATTTGGGAGTTAAGAGTATCCACTGTGGTTTGCAGCGCAGAGTTTTGAGTTTTTAGCGTGTAGATTTGGTGATGGGTGAATTCAAGGCTTGTACGATGCAAGTTATTTTTTGCACAATTCTTTTATGATTACGATGGTTAATGATAGCAAAATAGTGGTGGCTAACAGGTAGCAGCTACATAGCGAGGTCACTAGCGAGTACCTTTGATCCTAATTAATTGAAGAACATTTTAACTTCAGACGACGTTAAGTTTTTTGGATTCAGTGTTAGTTTAAGCTATTTTTAAACTTACCGTAAGTTGTTTGTCGACTGTGTCGTTTGATCCTGTGAAACGTCTATTGCTGGCTGTCCGTTTAACCTGTGTTTGTTTACATTAACGTGTCCTGCCAGAATGTCCATTATGCAGCTATGGGAGACCTTGGTAGCTATGCCTGTCTGGTTTGTTGCCTGCGAAAGAAGAGTGTGCTGGCTTGACTAAGCTTACTGATAACTAGCTATAACTTCACAACAACGGGCATAGCGTAGAAACTCTGGTAAGCGTGGCCGGGTCACATAGCCAACATTCCGTCTTTCATCTTCAGTTGTGAAACCTTGCTTTATTTACTGCCAATAAAACTTTTCTGACAAATGTTTTTGTGTGTTTCTGTTTGCCATCGCATAACTGCCTAGTCTCAACACTGTAGCAGGCAAGATGTTCATAAGAGCCAAGTGCTAAAGATCTCTTTGGGAAGAGCAAGGAACCACATCAACTCGAGGCAGTGGGGACGGCAGAACTGGAATTTTGGGGGACACAGCATCCCTTTCAAACCATTATTAGCCCTGACTTGTGCGCAGTCATTTTCTAAATTAGAAATGCATTCACTCTGAAAACACGCCACAGTATCAGGCATTGCTAGTTCTCCCTGTTAAAGTCAAGCGATGCGGACGAGCACTTTGGTGCATTTAAATCAGCGTCATTGAAAAATGCACAAAGGCGTTTCAATGCTGTTTTATCTCATTTCAGTAATTTAAAGGATCATCGAACGCACGGTAGATTGCCTGATTTGCTGATAAAGTAGCTCAGAAGTTCCAGATCAGTTAGTCTTTCATAAAGCATAGGCCTGTTCATAAGTATATTATTTTTCAGTTCTGAATTTAGCCCATTATTTCGCCACTGTTAGATTGCATAGGGGGTGTCTTCAATTGCCACTGGATCATTACTATGATTGAGAAACTTGTCTATCTTTTCCCTTATTGACAACTAGGCAGGACTAACTGTTGTTAAAAAAAAAAAAAAAAAAAAAGAAGGATGCGCCTGTGCTCCCCCAAATCCAGTTCTGGCGCGGACACTGACTCGAGGTCAATAAAGCCCGCGATGTGACACATATTGCTGACATATAAGTCTAACAAAAGGAATGTAATGCTTTGCTTTATGTTTAGACAGAGCAATGTTGGACTATGTAAGCGAGGCAAACCGGTAACATTGCATGTCATTCGCGCATAATTACATATAATTATGCTTTCTGGCTCTCCATGATCAAGCAAATTTACCTTGCTCCATTTCTTTAATTAGAAATGACCATAAAACAGTGGTGTAGTCTATGTGATATGCAGGTATACGCCGTATACCCACTGGAAAATGTCAATGATTTGGGTATACCCTCTTAAAAATGCGCGAGGATACGTAACAACATCATTTTGTAACGGAGCTTTAACGCGTTTATTAATTAAATTCACCCTAGACGGACCCCGTCTGTGTTAGGATTGAAGCACAACTTTTCGACCTCTGGGACTTCCGTCGCCCGTGAGTCTACGACCTGTTGCTAGGCAACAGCAACAAACTTGCTTGGAGGACATGCTCTCTCTGTTCAAATGCGAATGAATGACCTAGAGAGATAAAGTGTGAAACGAAAACAACGGCAGACTACTAGTTTTCTGAAAGTTGCCCAGCTTGCCGAAACTACTGTCTATGTTCTGTCAATTTTTGCTACCTTCAAAATATGCTACCTGGCGGTTCTGCGCTGGTGCAGACCGAAAATCTTGGGCTCAGTTTATTCGCTCACATCTTAAATATCTTTGAAAATCATGAAAACACATTTTTTTTTAGTGCGCCTTTCGACTTGTAAGCATATACCGGTATATATTTGCATGTACAGGCTGGGTTTTCCTGAAAATGCAGAAATTAGATGATAATGGCGTGCGGCAGCATATATCTTTTTGAACAAACTTGTCCAACACATTGTAACATCTGCTTATGTTATAACAAGCTAGCAAATACTAAAGTTACTACTGAAGACTGATTCATATTGCAATGTTAAGGCAAAAACAGATACTTTACGATCGCTTTGCATTACGGTAGCACTTTTTGACAAGGCAGCACAAATTGTCAGAACGCCGGTTCGAATGACACTGCTGCTCCAGAAGATGACAGAGAGGTTCGAGGAACAGGCTGAGGCTGTCCTAAACAATACAAAGAAGGAGCCCGATGCCAAGGTTACTGTAATGTTACCCGGTAAGTGAAATTAGAATATACGTTATCATTAACTATAATAGCAGGGGGTTGTTAGTATATTTAAATGTATTGAGAACTAGCTAACTTGGCTAAAGTTTGTGTGGTGGTTCAATGAATGGGAGAGAAGGGGAGCGATAACTTAGATAATACGCCCGCGCTCATGTGTGTGTGGGGGGGGGAGTATGTGCAGTGGTGCAGTGACAGTCATAAACAGTACACAATTTTTATATTTAAAATATAATGTTTTATGTTAAAAATGTGTCTTGTGTTTCCTTTGTGATTGGTGGCTTAGTGTTAATTACAAAAAGTTAATTTAAAAAAAAGAGACATCTGTCTCAACATGTTTAATGTATTGAATTTAAGCGGGGTCCAGCCTATGTTCCCAAAGTCCTATGGTCTCTCAAGGCAATTAAGAACTCGGGAAGGAAGCAAATACTTTTTCACTGCACCGTGTGTGTATATATATATATATATATATACACACACACACACGCACACAAATATATATATATATTGCTCTGAGACGGGTGAGTGCGAGTTCACAGTATACCTACTACAAAAAAATAGACTACACCACTGCCATAAACCAAAATTAGACAGCTTGACAACTAGAAAAAAGTTGTATTCACTCAACGCCCAAGCTTTATGCCTCAATAGTAATGGCTCTTCTGAGTATTAATCAAAAATTTTGACTGAAAGCTGGGCATTTATCTTCACTGTGAAACACAATGCAGAGTTGTGCAAATGACCACATATTGCATCTGTTCTGAGCATTATTTCGTAAGCCACTCAGCATAATTGCCTTCGTTCTTATTTATTTATTTATTTTTGCCAAATTCTGATATCGGCTGCCTGTTCTTTCGTGCAGCCTAAAAAATGCGTTTTCTCCCTTTTTTTCTCGAAACCTTAAGAGATAGGCAATCATGGTACGAGGCTATAACGATAGTTTGAATAAATAATTGTCAATTCAGGAAACAACTTGAGTGAGAAGCAGGAACTGGTACATTATTAACAAATTATTGCATCAGAGCATTGTCATAAAGCTTAGGCAATAAAATCTTTGTTGTAAAGTAAGAATTTATGCGGGACTGCAATCATATCTCAAACGGTGTCATCATTTTGCTGGCAGTCCCTGGCATGTTTCGAACAAACATAAAACGAGAACAATTCCACCCCAGTGTATCTAGCGACAATATGATATATGAGAAGTGTTTGATTCTTCTCGGATTCGACCCCCAATCCCGCAAACAAAAGAAAAAAATAGAGCATGGTAAATTTGCTTTCTCACAGAGTCAGAACGCGTAATTGCAATTGCGTAATGGATGAAAGAAGCGCAACATTAATGGTTTGCCTCGCTTATACATAGTTAGATTTTATTTTAAACATAGTGAAGCATTCCGTTCAGTATTAGTAATACATGTCAGTAAAATGTGTCACATGGCAGACTTATGGACCTCAAGTTTGTGAAGTTCCTTGCTTTTCCTCAGAGATCTTTAGCACCTAGTTATCATGAACACCTTGCCAGCTACAATGTGTAGACTAAGCACGTATACGATGGCAAACAGACATATTTCACAGAAAATGTAAGTTCTATTGGCAATAAGTGAAGCAAGGCTTCACAATTGAATATGAAACGGGGAAAATGTTCGCTGTGTGACTTAGCCAACACAAAATTTATGTACTTCAAACTTACAGCTTGCTACATTACGCTCGTTGTCTGAAGTTATGGTTAGTTAGCCAAGCCAGCATACTCTCTTGCATGCACCAAGCCAGCCAGACAGGCGTAGCCACCAGGCGATAACTAATGCAGGTTTAGCATCTTCCTAATTTCGTTTGCCAGTAAGATTTCAGGTCGTAGGTCCCGCTGGACCTGAAATCCTACTGACTAAGGAAATTAGTGCAATTTACGAAATTAGGAAGGTAGCCTACATGCTAACGGACAGCCAGCAACGAAAGTTTCACAGTATCACATGACAAAGCCAATAAACAACATTCTGTAAATACAACCAAAACAAAATTCGTAGAATTTTGCTTTAGCTAAGATTATAATGTTCCTTTAAATTAATTGTGATCAAAGCTAGCTAATAACTTAGCCATGTAGCTGCTACCTGCTAGCTTTGCCTCAGCGCCACATCTGTGTTTCACGATCATTAACCATCACAAATTTAAATGAAATTTTCGAAGAACTTGTGCCCCTCAACTTTTGACTTGTTTTCAATCATTCTAACCACATCAGTGGTGTGAAATATTTGGAGCAAAAGAAGGCTTTTTATGAAATGTGCCATTTACATGATGAGAAGCCGGAACTGGAAAATTAAGGCGCCCACATCCGGTTATGAGCGCTATATTGTGACATAGGCCTATGGTAGCAGTCTGCGTGGCTAGCAGATACGGGCGGCAGTCATGTTGAATTAGCCGCCTCGGGTCTCATTCTCAGAACTCACGCATGTGCAACCTTTTTTTTTTTATCTAACAGAAGTCTTATTGCACCTTCAGGATTTCTCACTTATCCTTGGTGCAGACATGAACTGTAATGCAAATGTGGTACTGGATTAATCTGTTCAGCGTTCCACAGCCACACAGCTACAAGCATCAAGAGACTTTCAGAACTTTCTGTCAGCACTTAGCCTAACAGATCTTTACCGTTCTATCAACCCCACATCTAAACAATACACGTTTTATTCAGCAAGGCATCAGAGTTTATCTAGAATAGATTATATATTAACTTCATTTACTTCCCTTTCTGAAATACATGATGTTGTTATTAAGCCTTGCTCTCTATCAGATCATGGCATTGTCGCAGCGCGCTTTACCCTCCTAGGTACACCCCCTAGAGCTCCACGATGGCGGTTTAATGTTTCACCCCTGAAAAATGGAGATTTTTGTACTTTTTTCAAAGAAAAGTTAAACAACTTTATAGATGTTAATGCTGGCTCAGTAGATGATCCTAGATTTTTATGGGACGCTTCAAAGGGCTGTAGTAGGAACTCCTCAATCTCATTCTCATCCCACCTTAATAAGAGTAGACTCAGCAAGATAACTAAACTGGAGAATACTCTCACTCAGCTAGAGGCGCAACAACAAGCCACATACTCTGAGGCATTACAAGGCAGAATAGCCGTGACAAGAACTGAATTGTACTCTTTGTTTAGACATCGGGCGGAGTCATTAATGCACAGGACCAGAAGAACATATTATTTCAATGGCCCCAGGCTAAGTCACCTTTTAGCTTTAAGACGGAAAAAACATGAAAAATATTCAAATATCACAGCCATTAAAACACCTCTTAGCACCCTGAATAACCCACTCAATATCATTTCTGAATTAAAATCTTTCTAATCATCTCTTTAAAATTTTGAAATTTCCCTTGAGATGGATGAGTGTGCAGATTTTTTTCAGGACCTTGAACTACCTCCTCTGTCTGACAATGAATCAGAAACACTCAATTCCCCAGTTTCTCCAGAAGAGTTGAGGAAGGTCTTTTTAACATGAAAAGGGGCAGGTCCCCGGGGTGGGATGGAATTCCACCCGAGCTATGCCTTACTTTCTGGGATATACTTGGTAAACCACTATTGGACAGGATTAACACAGCCAATGATAAAGGTGTATTTAATACTACTAGTAATACGGCTATAATTACAGTCCTACCCAAACCTAATAAAGATTTGACTAAATGTGGTAATTATAGACCTTTCTTTCTCCTGAACTATATGCTAAAGTACTTGCAACCCGGTCGGAGATACATCTTACAAAACTAATACACAATGACCAAACCGGTTTTATCAAAACACGCTCAGCATCTGATAATGTGCGTCGCTTGTTACACATAATTCATGCAGCTAGTAGTATTGATCCCCCTTGCTCGGTTCTATCGCTGGATGCTGAAAAAGCGTTCGACCGGATGGAATGGGAATATCTCTGGACCACGTTGGACAAATTTGGGCTAGGTATGCATTTTATTAATATGATTAAGGTTTCATACGCAAATCCCTCAGCAATGGTCTGCACAGGCTGACCTCTTGGCTGTGCTGTCGCGCTGTTCGTTGGTGTTCATTCTGCTTGAGTTGAGACAGAGGAAGACGTGTGGGATCTAAGCTGAAGATTTACTCTTGTCTAAACGGAGTTTTCTGAAAATAATTTGTAAAGGCTCAAACAGTATTAGGGATTAGACAATTTGCTCCCGAGGTATAACCTTTGTCGCATTAGGGGCAGGGAGAATCTTCCTCCTTCTTTTTCCCCTTTTTCCCCCTGTAACAACTCGGTGAGCAAACAGCCAAATTAAGTCGCTAATCTGGTCAAACAAAGGCAACGGGGGTTTTTTTGGGGGGGATTTCAGTCTCCCGGGAGCAAAGTAAGGTAAAGTAAAATAAATTTAAACGCTAAATTTAAAGAATAAATTTAACGCTAAATAATTGTCTAACTAAGTGAATTGTGTGCTATACAAAGTAAAACGGTTGTTTTCAAGGACTGAGGTACACTGTCGCCTGCTTTTTCTGTAGCTGATTTAGCTAACGAACTATAGTAAGCTCTCAACGCCAGGAATATATCAAATTACCGGGATATCTAACTATAACCCGGCTTGGTTTCATACTTGGTCGCTTGCCTTTCATACAGTCTTCTAGCCAATAAATATTGACGTTCACCGGGGTTTTTCAGTCCCCTTTGTTCTCTATCCTGACTGCATTACCGCATAAACGCATTGCCAAGCTTGAATATTAACGCGAACCGGGGTTTTTGTCTTTTTCGCATTTTATTATCATCGAAGGGCTCTTCTGATTAAACACATTGCAAATTACGTTATCTTTGTATTTTCCCCCGGTTGCGGTGCCTTGATCAGCTGATTAAAGTTTAAGTGCTTGTTTGAGTGCTCAGTGACAGCTTGTTGGGGGAGATACCGTGTATAATTCGCTCACTAAGTAAACGACTTGTTTATTCGGTCCGTTTTAATTAAAGGAACCGAGGCTTTACTCTTATCTCGGTTACCCTTGGTTGTATTTGTGGCTAGCTAGCTAGATAGTTACTGTTTGCATTTTTGGCTGGGGATCTGAGATTTAGTATTTAGTTAGTATGGCAGCAGTCACTTTAGTCGTCCATTCGGTTTGGTTGGAATTTAAACGGAAAGCTTTACCGGAGTGCTCCGCCTCCTCCCTCCTCCAGTTTCTCCTGGGCGTAGTAGCCAGTCTTTTTTATCTGGGTTCTTAGCTAAGCCCTGTGATATTTTTAGGTTAGTATATTAATAGTACCGGGACTAGATAAATTCAAGTTGGCTTATTAGGAGTGCTTATTATCCATAGAGTTTCTCAATTTGGTATTTCATTTGTGTTAACTGAAACTAAGCCCCTGTTAAAAGAGGCTTATTATCCATTCACATAGTTTCCCCACAGTTTCTATTGTGACTGCTGCTTAGGGCTTCTCAGGTTAATAAATAAATAAATTGTGGTTCCTCAGCTTCTGTCTCGGCATTAGTAATTTTCTTTGTTATCTAGGGTGAGCGAGGTCATTAGGTAGGGGGTTCAAAATGTGGCCAAAACTATGTGACGGTTGCAGGATGATCGCACTTTTGGAAAGAGATTTCCAGGGTGGGTTTGTCTGTCACCGGTGCCAGCTAATTGAGCATCTGGAGAGCAAGATCCTTGTTCTTCAGGGCCAGTTGGCGGCACGACATAGTTCGCAATCAGTAGAGTTCTTAGAGGAATTAAGTAGTATGTCGTTTAGAGAAATGGTTTGTACGCCAAAGCAGGGTGGTGTGGGGACCCTAGAGCAGGCAGGGAGAGAAAGTTGGGTGACGGTAGGACGTCAGCGCAGGAAAGGGCGTGCACACCGTACAGCGACAGCTCCTCCAGTGGTTGAGGTGTCCAACCGATTCCGGCCCTTGCAGGAACTCGAATTGGCCCCTGACCCTGAGAGTGAGGGGACTGATGAGCAGCAGGGCACCCTGTTGGCCTCTACCCCTCAGAAAAGAGAGTAAGTGATAGTGGGGGACTCAATACTTAGAGGAATAGACAGTTTAGTCTGTTTGCGCGACAAGGAGTGTCGTGACGGTGTGTTGCCTGCCTGGTGCCCAGGTAGGAGACCTCCTGGAGCGTCGGACAAGCTCCTGGCCAGAGCGGGAGGGATCCAGTTGTCATGGTCCATGTTGGGACTAATGACATAGGTAAGGGTAGGTTTGAGGTTCTGCAAAGCAAATTTGTTGAATTAGCTGAAAAGCTTAGGACCAGATCCTCCACGGTAGTGTTCTCCGGGATTCTACCGGTACCACGTGCAAGCAGAGGGAAGCAGAATTTTATCTGGAGGTTTAACACATGGCTACGAACCTGGTGGAGGAAAGAGGGGTATAGGTTTATGGGGCACTGGAACTACTTCTGGGACAGGGGTGACCTGTTCAAGCCGGATGGGCTACACCTGAACCGGAGGGGTACCTTTGCACTGGGTCAGCGTATGTTGAGGGTAGCAGAGAGTTATTTAAACTAGGGACTTGGGGGGCAGGGAGGTTAGAGAGTGTTACAAAGAGGGAAATGCAGACTGCCCTGATGGAAGCTGACAGCATTACATGCACTATTGATGATATATTTTTAAAGCAAAAAAGCGTGGTGAGGGGCTTTGAGCAGCGGGCACATGGGAAATCGAAGGGGAAGAGCGTTCGTGATAACCTGAAGTGTTTTTATCTAAATGCAAGAAGCATAAAAAATAAATTTCGAGAACTTGAGGCCGTTATGATTAGTGAAGGCTATGACGTAGTTGGGATTACAGAGACATGGCTTAGTGAAGAGGATGGAGATGAATATAATGTAGAAGGTGAAAAGCTCTTTAGGAAGGATAGATGCAATAGGCAAGGAGGGGGTGTAGCACTCTATGTGAACGAAAACATAAATGTGCAGGAAATTCCTGAAATTGAACATTCCTTGCCCCGCGAAGATATCTGGGTCAGGCTCACTGGCAAACACGAGACTGGTTTAAACATAGGTGTATGCTATCGACCACCAGCTTTGGACAGTACAGTCAATGAAATGCTCTTTAAGAGGATTACGCAAGCTTGTAGAGGAGGAGGGACTATTATTATGGGAGACTTAAATTATCCTGGTATTGATTGGGAAAAGGTAAAAGGACAGGGGAGGGAGGAGGAAGAATTTCTAGATGTCATCAATGATCATTTTTTGGTGCAGTATGTTAATAAACCTACAAGAGAGAAGGCAATTTTAGACTTAGTGCTCTGTAATGACCCAGATAGAATTAGCAATGTTGAGGTACGGGAGCCACTTGGGACAAGTGATCACTCTACTATTAATTTTGAGGTTTCATGGGAAGTTAAAAAGGTGTATTTAAAAACAAAAATTTTCAATTTTAGGCGAGCAAACTTTGACAGGATGCGCTCATATCTAAGTGAAATAAAATGGGAGACACTCCTGGACTGTGTGTCTGTAACTGAGATGTGGGAAAGATTTAAGGGGGTTTTACTTGATTCACAATGCAAATTCATTCCAAAGGTGTTCAAAAGTAAGCTGAAAAAGCAGAATCCTCAGTGGATGACCGCAGCTATTCGTAGGAGTTTGAGGGAAAAGAGGAATCTTTATAAGATGTACATAGAGGATAACAATGAGATTACTTAGGCCGAATACTGTAAAATGCGGGCTGTGGTCAAAAAAGAGCTGAGGAATGCTAGAAGACTGTATGAAAGACAAATTGCAGAGGGGGCAAAAACTAACCCTAAGCGCTTCTTTCAGTACTGTAGTAGAAAAAGGAAAGTCAAAGAGCAGGTTAAGTGCATAAAGAATAAAAATGGATCGCTGCTATATAATAACAAGGATATTGCGGACATCTTAAACGGTTACTTTGTTGAGAATTTTACCTTAGAGCGGGTCTTTATTCGCCAGAGGGCATGTCCAATGCTCAAGATTATTTAGCGGAAATTGAGGTTAGGGATAACGTAGTATTAGACAAGTTGCATAAACTAAAGGCAGATAAGGCGGCGGGTCCTGATGGCTTATATCCTAGAGTGCTCAGGGAAGTTAGTGAGATCATCTTTAAGCCGCTATCCGCCATCTTTAGACGGTCTTTAGAAACTGGAGAAATACCAAATGATTGGAAACAGGGTAATATAATACCAATATATAAGAAAGGGGACCGTACTGAGCCAGGTAATTACAGGCCAGTCAGTTTAACTTGCATTGCGTGCAAAATATTGGAATCTATCATAAAAGATGAGCTGGACTTATTTCTTAAACGTAACAATATCTTGAGGGACAGCCAACACGGTTTCCGTAAAGGAAGGTCATGCCTGACAAACCGTCTGGAATTTTTTGAAGAGGCCACCAAGACTTATGACCAGAGCAGGGCTTATGACATCATATATTTGGATTTTCAGAAAGCATTTGACACAGTACCGCATAAGAGACTAATTTTTAAAATGAGCTCCATTGGAGTTACAGGAGGTATTCTGAAGTGGATTCAAAACTGGTTGCAGGACAGAACGCAAAAAGTGGTGGTCAATGGTATCTCATCTGAGCTAGGTGTGGTGGGGAGTGGCGTCCCCCTGGGATCAGTGCTGGGACCCCTGCTGTTCCTCATCTACATTAATGACCTTGATAGGAATATTGAGAGCAGATTAGTGAAATTTGCAGATGATACTAAATTGGGAGGTTTGGCAAATAGTTTAGAGTCCACTAAAGTGATTCAGGATGATTTGGATAGAATCCAGAATTGGGCAGAAATGTGGCAAATGAAATTTAATGTAGCGAAATGTAAAGTAGTACATGTAGGTAATAAAAACATTAGACGGGATTACTTCATGGGAGGTTTTAAACTGGAGTGTGCTCCACAAGAGAAAGATCTGGGAGTGATTGTTGACCAAACCCTCACAGGCTCTAGCCATTGTGCCGTAGCAGTTAAAAAAGCCAATTGGATGCTGGGATACATTGCCAAAAGTATTGAGTTCAAATCCAACGAGGTGATGCTTCTTTTGTACAACACATTCGTCAGACCACATCTAGAGTATTGTGTACAGTTCTGGGGACCATACTTTAAGAAAGACATAGAGGCTTTAGAGAAAGTTCAGAGAAGAGCCACGAAGCTAATTCCGGGTATTAAAGATGAAAGCTATGAGAAGAGGCTGAAGATCCTTAATCTCTTTAGTCTCAGGAAAAGGAGACTAAGGGGTGATTTGATTGAGGTCTTTAAATATGTTAAAGGGATTAACAAAGTGAATTATGTAGGATTTCTTCAACCAAGTGTTGTTAGTAGAACTCGGGGTCACAAATGGAAGCTGACCAAAGGTAAATTTAGCACCGATATTCGGAAATATTTCTTTACCCAAAGAGTAATTTCGGTGTGGAACAGCTTGCCTGACCATATTGTTGAGGCAGAGACCTTGGGAGTTTTCAAGAGCAGGCTTGACTTAAAGTTAGATACCATTGAGTCATTGAGTATCTGAAGAGATATATTCACGATAGTACAAAGAAACTGGCGAGCCTAGTTGGGCTGAACGGCCTGTTCTCGCCATTCATGTTATGTTATGTTATGTTATCTGTTCCGCCCAGTTCCCAATATCTAGGGGCACTCGTCAGGGCTGCCCCCTCTCACCCCTACTTTTTGCCCTTTCTCTCGAGCCACTGGTGCAGAAAATAAGACAACACCCTTTAGTACATCCCATCACTTTTTGTAACACAGAGCATCATATATCCTTGTACGCTGAAGACATTCTTCTTTATGTAGGCAGTGCTGGTACCTCAATCCCACATTTGCTTTCCTCTTTTGATTCTTTCAGCTTACTCTCTGGATACAAAATTAATTGAACAAAATCAGCGCTGATGCATTTAAACTCAGCTGCATTTCAGGTTCTCCTGCCCTCCCATATACCAGTAGTTAAAAGCTTTAGATATCTCGGAGTTAAAATTTTTCCCTCGATCTCGTCCATTGCGATAAAAAATTTTCAAGATATACACAGTCAGATAGAGATGAACTTTGAGCGCTGGTCGAATCTCCCAAATTCACTTCAAGCCCAAATAGCAATAGCTAAAATGGATATACTCCCTTGTGTTTTTTACTCTTCTATGATCCCTCCTGCTCCCCCATTGGGCTATTGGGACAAACGTCAGTCATTAGTTTATAAATTCATATGGAAAGGAAAAAGACTGCGCCTAAAACTCACAAGTCTTCAGCGAGACAAGACACAAGGGGGGCTAGCTCTTCCAGATTTCAAAATCTACTTCTGGTCTTATGTGCTACACCATCTATCTACACGGCTCAACCCTAGTTCCACCGTCGCTTGAAGACCAGTTGAGGAGAATCTTGCACTACCTCACAGGTTGCAGGACCTGGTGTATGCCAACAAACCATTGAAAAGAGCCAAACTACGCTTAGGTCCTGTTATCTCATTTTTACTCACATCATACCGCAGTGTAATGAAGTATTCTGGCACAGATTATTAATGGCATAATCACACACCGATTTTCAATAATTTCTCGCTTCTTACTGGTAATAAGCCCTTTTCATTTCCACATTGGAAGAATAGGGGAGTGAATGTACTAAAAGATCTATATAGTGTAAATGGTTTACGAGTTTTTAACAATCTACAAGCTGAATTTGATCTTCTGGGTTCATCTTTTTTCCTCCATCTGCAGTTGAGATCAGCTATGCGGGCATAGAGTGTTCCAGGGGGGAGCAGCTCTCCCCACACACCCCCTATGCAGGATACTCGCCTCAGAAGGACTGACACGGGGGATGGTTTCTAAACTTTACAAATTCATTTCTGGTCGCTGTAAACCTTTATAAATAGAGGTTATTTGGAATAGAGATTTAAATGACGTAAATGACAAAGAGATTTGCTGGAACACGGTGTGGAAAAATCTCAGTGATGCATCCAAAAACCCCAACCATCAATTAATACACAAAAAGTGTGTTCATAGGATGTACCTCACCCCCAGAAGGCGTTATTCTATGAATATCACCACATCTCCGAATTGTGACCTTTGCCCACTTGATGCCCAGGGGTCACTCATGCATGTTTATTGGGAGTGCCCCGGTGTGGTTAGATTCTGGAAGGAAATGTCTCTCACTTTAAGTGACATTCTTAAGATCAGGATCCCAGTCTCCTGAGCCTTACTTCTACTCAATGACAACTCTTCTTTAAATCTGCCCCTGCAGCAGAGACGCGTTCTATGGGCCGGTCTCACTGTGGCCAACAAGATGCTGGCCCTGAGGTGGCAACCGCCACATTCCTTGACTTGGCAGCAGTGGGCCAACTCATTTCTTGAAATAATCTTGAAGGAGTGGTCCGTGGCCCGTATGCAGGTGGCCAGCCATAAAACTCTGCAGGCCTGGGAGGCGGCACACAAGTTAGTCAAAGAGAGGGTGCAGCACGGCCAACTTTTTTTTTTTTCCTGTTATATTTTTTTCTAGTGGGGAGAGAGATCCTAGGTGGGAGGTTCATAGGGAGTCGCCATAGGGAGGATGGGAGGGATTTAGAGGTTCTAATAGTGTTATTTGCCGGCAAATGCATAAGTGACTTTGATATATATCTGTACTCAATATGTAGGGTGGGAAATAAGAGGGGAATAACTTGTATATGATGTGATTATGTATATTTTGTGCATTTTTACAATAAAAAATTGATCACCAAAAAAAACTATTCTGGAAGCGCAAAAAAACACTTTTGTAGTATTGTTGCTAATAACCAGTAAATAGGCCTATTTCACATTTCCGGGTATACAAACCGGATAGCATGTAAACTGACTTCCGCCAATTTATGCTTGCTTGATGCTCCGTGTATTAACAATGGCAGAGTGTTAGTAGTCGGGTGTTCCCGGTCCTGACTGTTCAAACTGTAACTCGAAGAAGCAAGCCGACCTCTCTTTTCTCGGTTTGCCCACCGAAGACGACGTGAGGAGATGGATTTTGTCCATAAGAAGAGATGACGGAGGAAGATTTACGATTATGAGATGTGCAATGCACAAGCTGTCCCATTCAGATCCATGTGAACTGGGGCGTGAAAAATACGAGTGACTGCAACGGCGAAGAAAGGGGTCTGCGATGGTGTCGGGTTGAAAAACCGATCAGAAAATGGATTCACCTGGTGCAGAACTTTTGGAGCATTGACTACGATTGCTGCCCTCCTGCAGGTAACTAGCCATCTTGCTGCTTCTTGCAAATCACGCAGCTTACTTTCACCATGCGTTTAAAAATTGAGGCAAAAAATAGGATCGGCAAAGCCAGTTAAACCGGAAAATTTTAGAGTTATTGGCCAATTGACGCAATATTATGGCATCAACAATTAACTTAATGGAACATAAAAATACTAGCATTAGCTTGCTACCTATCGTTCATGCTGTAATCCGTGGCTAGTTTGCTAGTCTTCCGTGTTCGCCGAACTACGTTAGTATCAAAGATATCTTGCACCATTTAGCTGGCGAACATACGCTATGAATTTGTTTTCTAGATATCACGCTCGAAGTTGCTTATTACCGGTTTAGAAAACGTCAGTAAGCTGTGATCGAGAATGGCTTGTGTGGGTAACGCATTTGTACCGACCAGTGTTTGATAATTATGCTTTATAAAGTTTTCTCAAGATTAGAATAATCCTTTGGCAGTTTAACGCTCGTCGTTCTTGCTGCAATGCTGCAACGTGGTAAATTCAACTAAGAACATTGTTTTAATTACGTAAATAAAAAAGTGAAATAAAAAATTACACTACTCTGAACTTCTGTGCTCGCTTTTGGCACATCCTGCAATGCAGGCTATCCAACTGGCGCTTAATATTTTCAGTCCATTAGCCACCACTTATGTAGATGTAAGGGATCAATTTGTTCAACTTCTTTTGTAATTTCATGAAGACACAGCGACAACCTTTAGCTGCTTAATTATGACTTATTGGTACTACTTGCTTCGATCTTCGCAAATTTACCAAGGTGTTTTATTAGTGTTTAGTGGTATTTTGCACTATTACCTTGTAATATACAGTCCTGCGGATAGTACTCCAACTAATCATTTACTATTGCTCTTTTATCATCTAATCTCCTTGGGTTTTTACACTGTCTTTGTGCCATATTTCTTTTTAAAGAAGTTTTAGTTTGATTGTCTGACATTCTATACATAAATTGCTTGGCTTTTTTTTTTTTGTTATTTCATTAGGTGCACTTGCTCACCTTTGGAAAGGATCTGAGAACTGGAGGACATGGGTACATCTTAAATCTTATTTGATACTTCCTTTCTCTTGACTTGAAGCAGAAGTTTTCATGTATTAGCCATCTTGCAGGTCATATCAAAGCTCTCAGTTCTGCTGCGAGGAGAGAGCTCTGAGGAGCCATGAGTGAGTATTCACAAGGGCAGCCTTCCTGAAAGACTTCAGCTGAAAACCATGCGGTCAGTCCGTAATGACAGACACTGGCAGCAGATCCAGCTGTGTGCCATCAACAGAAATGGATGTGGATTCATTTGATTCTTCAGAGGAAAGGATTCCTTGTTTCTTCCCTCATCGCATAGTTTCCTTGCATCTCTCCATGGTGGGAAGGACTGAGACGCTAGGAAAAGACTAGCGAGGGAAACACGGATGCTATTTAAGAGAATTGAGATGTACCCATGATGTCGCATCTTATCCACTCAGGACCCCTTTTTGGAAAGTCAGTTCAGTGCTTGACAAGCCATCACTGATCTTTGCTGAAAGCAGCTGTGGTCGAAGGCCAATTATTGATGCTGTTGCAGTCAAGTTGTCCTTGTTAGGCAGTGGTCCAGAAACATTTGTGTGTGAAGTTTATAGTTTTGCAAATATGCAGATTTGGGATAGTTAGTTCTGTAGTGTTGACTGCACAGAATTTGTACCTGAGGCTGTAGAATTGAGCAGTACTAGTGCACCAGCTGGCTCTGAAGCAGTGACCTAACAAAGTACATTTTTTCAAATAAAATTGGTTTCATCAAAGTTTTTCATTTTCATTCATCTTTGTCCAGTAATGACTTGAGTTACTCCCTTTTTACATAAGCATGGGGCCTGTGCCAAATCTGTTTTATACTCATGTAAGCAGCAGCAGGGACATATTTGGAACCAAGGGTGCTGTAATGGGCTATGATGTAAACTTTGTTTGACATCTTAATTTCACAAGTCCTGGAGATTCACTGAGTACACCCGGGGTAAATTTAATAAATAAGGTGGCCTGACTTCTTGAATCTCAGACTGGGACACCTGGCAGTTTACGCATGCCACCCAGTTGAGCTTGCTTAGCTTACTCATGGATTTTACAAACAATGATATTATAGTTACGATTTCATTCATTCACTGCTGTTAGATGTCTGGATGTGAAAAACCCATGGGTGTTCAATTTCCTTGATGGGGCATTTATTTCAGTATGTCCCAAATATGATACCTGACTATTAAAAAAAAAAAAAAAAAAAAAAGCAAAATAAGATTTACTCTTGATCGACATTTCTAATACATAAAGGGTAGTAAAACGTAATTTTGCTTTTAATTTTTGCAGCATCTCTGTAGTCTATATTACAAGGTACATCAATTACACATTTACCAAGTAAGCAATAAAAATCATTATCACCGTGTTGTTCCAAATATAAGATGATTTTGGATGTAAGACGACCCCCCTTAAGACAAATTTTTGGGAAAAAGGGGGTTTTCATGACATCTTGTTTTAATCACGAATATGAAAATACTTGAGAAAAACCAATATAAGACAAGGCAGACTGTAGTTCGGCGCCATCTATTGTTGTCAACGTATATTGACTATAGACTAAAATACGCAGAATCACTGATTTTGACTAAAAAAGCCGAGTCCCCGAAAATAAGACGAACCCACTTTTTTTCAAAAGGGATTTCCGGAAGAAACATCGCTTTTATATTCAGAACAGCACGGGTAAATTTTTTTTTTTTTTTTTGGTTCAAGGCTACACCTTAACCAACTCTGCGCAGGTATGGTATTAATTTTGTTAATAATTGGTGCCTTGACGGAAAACTGCATTTTCGCCTTTTTGGGAATACTGCCTCTGGAGATGAAAGCGCTGAGTTGGCGAAGGTTACTGGGCTCTCACTGGCTGCCCCAGACAGAATGCCACGATGTCTGTTGAAAACGCAAGTCGCAGCAGCTGCGGTAATCGAAAAGAAACGCCAGGTAATGGTGGTCATTAGCCAGCACTGCATTTGCAATATTTTAATTTACTAGCTAGCTAGCTAGCCATCTACTGCGAACCAAGTTACATTTAGCCAGACTTTCTTTGCATAAGCTGGCGGGGCAAACCTAAAGCTCCCTATCAGACACCATTGCTAAGCGTTCTAGCCTGGATAAAACCGAGCTATGTTCGTGACAAAAAAATAAAATATGGCTTCAGGTCAAACACAACTCACCTAGCTATCGAACCCCCAATCTCGCCTCGCTGGAGCTACAACCTTGATGCAATTAACTAGCTTCTCAAGCTTCCTCAGTGACTGAACGATATAACATCCAACCCAGTGACCACTATGCAATGTCTGAGAGTAGACATAGCTAGGTAAAGTGAAAAATAAACATACTAACAGCGAGTTTTACGAACACAGGCATTTATTAAGTCATTAAGTCGTATACTAGCTAACATTTTGACAGGCAAGCTAGCCAAATTATCTGAAATGCCAGCTATCATAAGCTATACCTATACAATCAAAAACGTATTAAGAAAAGGCTAACCTAATAACCTTAAACAAATTTATGCCTCCTCACGCTACCCTGTAATTCAAAAATATGGACCACAACTGTAATCGACTCTTGAAATAAAGAAAGAGGAGTTTGCGAGAAGACAAATTACAAGTGTATGCCTCTAAGCTTCTGTCGTAGTAGCCACAGGAAGTGTTTTTACATGCTTTCCGGTAGGCATGGCCATCTTGTGAAATAGGCTAATTACAGCTCAAGAAATCACTTAAGTATTGAATCATTTCATGTCAACCAGTTGCAACAAAAACCGTACACCATTATTGAAACAAAGTTGGCCTTGTTTCTGATGACAAACCCCAGTGTTTCCTTTTGCTTCCCCAGAGCTGTAACTAACAGCTAAACTCATACCAAAGTACAGGATCCTTCTGAAAAAAGAGAGTGAGGTTAGTATATGAGAGGTGATGGACATTTTTTCTCTTGGCTGACCTTGAATATGTTAGAGAGGCATTACTCAAGTACTTTACATTTAATTTCAATTCTTTTTGTGTCTTTTCGGTTACATTTCACGTTGCATGTTAAATGCATTTTATCATTTTGGGGACTTTGAATGTGATACTTGCTCACTGATTGTCTGCAATAAGAACAGGAATAGCCAAAACAATCCATTTTTATTTGCGTATATGGTGAGCTCCCAGAAAATGTGTAGTCACTGTAGGTTTTTCCTGGGCAAAACTCAATCCCATGCTGGCATAATGAGATTAAATGGATATAAAAAACAAACTTGGAAGTTTGGAGATAAATATATTTTACGCATGACATAGAAAATTGGTCTCTTTGAATGATCATTCATGCTCATTTTTAAATAATCGAAAAAAGTTTAATTTGCGTAATATGAAATCAGGGTGATATAGGCATGTGAGTGATTCAAATCATTTTAATTTTTTAATCAATGCATATGGTCATAGTTGTGTTAATTACGTATCATCTCTATCCTCATTACAGTCAAACCAAAAATAATATACAAGTTGTATTTGCCTATAACTCAGAAAACATTCTTGCTTTGTTTCATGAACTCATTTTTGTGAATTTATGTAGAGAGTAAATGCAACATAACAGACAATCACAAGCATACATCTCATGTGCTTACATTATGTCACTCAGGGGAAGGGCTTCGGCAGCAGATGCAGAGCAAGTTTTTCAGCCATGGCAGCTGCTTAATCTTGGAGATGTAGAGAAGGGGTGCAGTGGTGCAACTGTAGTCCATGAGGGAGAACATAATCATTTCAATCGTGCAGAATTCTGGGAAATCAGGTTTATACATAAAGGGCCTGATTATAACTACAGGCAGGTAATGAAACACTATGATGGCCAGATAGATCTGCACGGTCCTGAGGGCTTTCTTTTTCATGGGGTGCATCTTCTCTTTGCCCAAGACTGACTTCCTCAGACTCCACATGATAGAAATGTTGCAGAAAACCATGATGGTGAAGGGGGCCAGGATCAGCCCAATGTAGATGTCATTTGAGACGAGCAACTGCAATGACCTGATGACAGCAAAGGCTATCATGAGCCCCCAAACAAGCATGGAAATAGCCACTCTGATCTTGTTATCCTTGATGCTGGTGAACACAATGGGGTGGACCACGGCCACATAGCGGTCCAGGCAAATGCAGGTGAGAAAGAGTGGGGAGGTGTTCTTGATCCCAGTAATAAACAAACTTACTTTAGCGAAATATGCGATTCTGAGCCAAAAGATACCATAGAAGCAGATGGGGATCATCATGCAGAGCAATGCATCGGCGATGGCCAGGTTGAAGATAAAGATATTGGAGGTGGAAGAGTCACTCTTCTCTCTGGCCACCAGCCACATCACCATGATGTTGGCAGGGTAGCCCACTGCAAGATTGATGCTCCTTTCAATAAACAGAAAACACCAACCAACAAGCGATCTTAAGCACAGAAATGTGCTTGAGAGTTGGAGACTGGATTCTGAAGAGGGGTGGTCGAAGGGTAGGCTAGAATTGATGACAGAGCTGTTCATTTTGGTTTTATTTTATCTAGCAGGTTTGAGGGTTGATGATCTTTAGAAAAGAGAGTGAATGTAAGTTACATGGTCAAGCCTAACTGAACTCACCACTTAAACTGACTACAAGGCTAAATTATGTTCTTAAGCCGATTCCAGCATTATTTTACATGATTATTTTCTTCAAAGTATTCCTCATCATAACACATTTAGTGCACAAGAGAGATGGAAACACTTATACTGGCCTATTTTGCACAAAGTTAAGCTCTCTCTTTTGCAAAAAATAATTATTCATGTCAAAGAAGACGTGCACAATTTTGTTGCAGTATTACTCTGAAGGATAGTTTTTGTTTTCTGGAAAGATTACTTCCATCCAGGGAAAGCTACCTTTACTCTTTGAAACTGCACTGGAGCTCCCTGAGACTGGAGACAGTGTTCCCAGAAGACAAGGTTTGCCCTTTGGGTCTATTTTTCACTGTCTGCAAAAGCTTTTCACTCAAGCACAGCATAAGAAATGAAAGAGTGGTTTATCGAATTTAAAAAATGAACAACTTACCCGAAAAACTGCAATAACTCGACATAACACTCCTCAAGGTCAGACAGCCCAGAAGCCCCCTGTATCCTGATCACCTGTGTCCAGGAGGGTTATGTGTTTATTCAATATAGCTCCAGTTCAGTAAGTGTGTACATTTGCGTGGTAAGTAAGCAGTGCAGATGACAGCCAGTCACAAATCCATTGAGGGAACAACAGCATTTGCAGTGACTGTACAATACCCTGTCACCACAGGATTATATTTAAGGATGGGTGGGTGTGCAAGAGGACTCACATATAGGGGGGTTGGGTTTGCAGAGTGAGTTTGTGATGCAACAAACAGATCTGCAGTAAAACAGAGGAGGGGCTAAAAGGAGGGGTAGATGAGTACCCCCCTATCCCTGTTCTAACAATATATTATTTGTCAGTGATGCAATCCAAGAAGTGCATCACAGACAAACAAATGACGCAATGCAGTCAGCCTACTGGAGCACACATGAGACTGTGTAACCTGGTGTAAGGTCTTACACATGAACCCACAAGGTTCATCAAAGCAGACTCAAACAATTCCCTTTCATCCTCACAAAGAAAAGAAATTGAGCAATCAGATACAGTAAATATATTTCCGCGGATAAGATTAGGTTCATTCATGATGGCTTGATTTTCATATCTGTGTTAGGCAATAAGGAAGTTGCAGTTTACAAGTACTTTTCTCTGCTTTCGCTACATAGACTTCACTAAAGCCGGGCATCTGTTCCAGGAGATCTATTGTCCTGAAGGTTTTTCATGTCAATCCTTAGAGAGGAGAACACAATCAAAGGTGTGAGATCTCACAGAGCTGCTGATGAGTAGAGTCAGGTGTATTGGGGTTGAATTGAGAACTTACAGGATGGTAAATCTCCAACCCTGATCTAAAGCAACACACACAATTAAGCAGTTTACTGTAGGGAGCAGAAATCAAGCATAACAGGGGCTTGTGCTGTTGGTGAAAACGACAGCAGTTTGGAGTTACAAACCAAGCCTCTCGGTTCCATGTCCATCAACTGTTTTCAGTTTTTGTCCTAAAATTATTCCCCAGCATAGCGGTCAGCATATGTATAAGTTTACTGATAATCCACAATTGGTAAGTAAGGACTTAATCACTGTCTGACCATATGGGAACTGACACAATGACATATGTGATTAGCTCAAGGCCACCCAGTGTAATGGCCGGTAGAATTGAGAGGCCAAGTGCAGCAGCAAGAGGGAAATAGAGCAGCATGGACGCAATACAAATACAGAGAATAATACAGACCACTGAACAGGGAAAATCCTCGTGCTTCCAAAAGGACAATCAAACATCCGACAAAACGGAAGCAAAGCGAGAGAGAAAAAGGAGTAGTATATCGAGAGGCGAGAAAAACAAGGCACCTAAAATAGTGCGACACAAAGGAGAGAGAAGAAAAGGAAAATATCCCTAGAGGGATACAAACTCCTATAATCATGAGAAGATAAAAAGTCACATAAATCCTTACTTCAGATATCTTTGGCTAAAGTGCTTAACTACAAACAGTCACTCTAGCGAAGGTGGCGTGGCGGACTTCCGGCTTATATAGAGTCCGGGGAGGTGCCGCCCAAGTTCAATCAGCCAGCTGGGTAAAGAATCCAATTGAAAAGGAATTCAATATCGTCCCGGGACGAGAACCTCAAAGAAAAGTCCCAAACACACGCACACCTCCCAAACCATGACACCCAGTTCAATTCCTAGAGATCAACTGTCCTGTTGGGGTTTCCCTCCTACACTAGCAATACACTCCATATTCAACAGGTGGAAATATTGTTTAACTGCTAATTAGAAGAACAGGCATGCTGAATCAGGCTTGCAGGGAAAGACTACAGGGACAGTACACTTCCAGAAGCAGGATTGGGCAGCTCTGGATTCGTTTATGTGTGAAATTTCGCGCCTTCAGAACTTTAAAACAGCTTAATCCTGCATCACTCAGTAATCACAATGAAATCCATACAAGACAGAGTGCCGTGAGAAAGTGTTTGCCCTTCCCAATTTATAATTTTTTTCATGAAGGTCATGCTTAAATGTTTCAGATCATGAAAATAGTTTTAATATTGGAAAAAGACGGACGGTCACGTGACCCAAGATAAGATGGACGTTTGAGATTTTGCTCTGCTCTCAGCTTCGCATAAATTCGCAACTTTCTCCAAAGTTTTCTCCAAAAAACCAGTCGAACTCTACTTCAAAGATGAATTTTTTTAAAAACGCAAAAAATTCAAATTTTTTCTCCGTCTAACTCTGTTAACGGCAAGATAAAAAGTGTGCTAAATAAGCAGCCACATGTGGTGCTAACAAGGATCAGCAGGTTGAAACTGCTCAAGCGACCTCCCTGGAGCAAACTAATCTGACGACTATGAGGCAAATTTTAACTGAAGTGAAGTCTGTTGCCTCCCATGTGAACGACATGGATCAATCAGTTGGCGCTTGCCTGGATGTCATTGACAGAGCCCTGGGTGATATAAAAACATCTGTCAGCCGTCGAAAACTCTCTCTCCGGCAATTGCGGAGGGGATCACATGGCAGCGTATCGGGGTTTTGGAAATTTCATCCAGGCAGGAGGGTCCAGAGTGTAAGAGATCAGCATAAAGTTTCATATGCAGAGGCAGTAAAAAGAGTTGAGAGAGAGCCTGGAGGAGAGAGCGTCAAGATCTACTTTTCCACCTTTGCCAACATTTCCACCTGACATGATGCGTTTCTATCCTTTATTGTTAATGTGCTGGTCGGAACAAAAACCTCGGTAAAGAGATTGGATTCTATCAAAGCAGTTGTGGAGGCAGCAGATAGGTTTCTGGGTACTGTAATGTGGTGAAAAGCCACTAGATGGCAGTATTGACATTTTTTTTTGTTAAGCAATCTCAAGCTAGGTTTGGACATGTCCCGGGCATGCCTCAGAGGGGGCTGGAAAAGAGTATATAAGGAGAAAAAATCGAGGAGTGTAGAGGAGTAGGAGAAATTGCAAGAAGGATACATTTGACCAGACCTGTCACTCTTTTCAAGACCTGTTCAGCTTTTTGTGGATTTTTGCCTGTGTTGGAGCATTTTCCTGTCCTAGGACATCACAACATAGCAGCCCATCTCCATTACAGGGAACTGTAAATATCTCATTTTTTTTTATTTTCTTTTCAATCTTGGTCAGTAGTGTAGGGTGTAGAGTAGTTCTATGTGTTTGTTTAATTAAATCTGTTGAACTTAAAGGATTTTGTCTGTCATCCCTTGCTGTCCGTGACGCCATAACAAATTGGGGTCATAACAAATTGGGGGCTCGTCCGGGATAGACCATTGTGCAAGTCATTTATTGAAAATCTAAAATTTCAAATAGTGAAATTGTTTTTTGAATTTTCATATATATATACTGGCAGATCAACAGCAATGGATGATTTCTTGGCATCACCAACCGTAGAGGTTTTGAAGTCTTTTAAAAAGACACAACTGCTAGAAATATGCAGACATTTAGAGCTGACAGATGTAAAACCAGCCATGCGAAAAGCAAGACTGGCTAGAGAGATTGTTGAATTTTACATTGATGAAAATGTGTTTGCACCAGGAGATCTAGAACAGTTTCCGGTGGAAAATCCCAATGTAGAATTGGAACTTAAATTAAAAATGCTAGAGATTGAAAGGGAGGAAAAAGAAAAAAACAAAGGCAGTTTGAGTTAGAAAAAAATTAGCAAGAGAAGAGAAAAAAAGAAAGGAGGAAAAAAAAAAACAAAGGCAGTTTGAGTTAGAAAAATTAGCAAGAGAAGAAAAAAGAGAGAGAGAAAGAGGAAAGAGCAGAAAGAGAGAGACAGAGACAGAGAGATTTCGATTTAGAAAAATTAGATAGAGAAGTAAGGCTCCAAATGGAGCTACTAAAAATCAAAATTCAAGGGAAAACAAATTTCGGCTAGCCAGGAGGTAAAGCTGGTGCCTCCATTCGCAGAGAAGGAGGTTGATAAGTATTTCCAGTGCTTCGAGAAGGTAGCTAAGAGTTGTCAGTGGCCAAAGGAACACTGGCCTCTGATGTTGCAAACTGTCCTCAAGGGTAAGCTCAACAAGCCTATTCGGCTTTGTCTGCAGATGATTCCTCTGATTATGAGGTTGTCAAAAAGTTATTTTGACAGCTTATGAGTTGGTTCCAGAGGCTTACCGACAGAAATTCAGAGGTCTGAAGAAATCTGACAATCAGACTTATGTTGAATTTGCTAACGAGAGGAAGGTTTGCTTTGAGCGCTGGTGTACTTCTATGGAGGTCAAGGATGATTTCAACTCACTAAAAGAGATGGTGTTAGTTGAAGAATTCAAGAACTGTGTCAAGGATGATATTAAGACCTACCTTAATGAGAAGCAAGCACTGAATTTGCAATCAGCTGCCAAGTTTGCAGACGAATATGTTCTCACACATAAGTCCAAATTTCAGTCTAGCAGTAAAAATAGATGGTCCCAATTTCAGAAGAAAGGTAACGGTGATACCCAAGATTCTTCACCCAAAGACAAAGACAAATCTGGTGATGGTGCTCAGAAATCCAGTCAAAGGTCTGATCAAAGTGTGAAAGCTGACAGTGACAAAAGTGGTCTAGTTTGCAATTATTGCAAGAAATCTGGTCATGTTACAACTAACTGTTGGTTCCTTAAAGCTAAGAAAGAACAAGAAAAGGATACCAAACCCAATGCCTTTGTGAAGACAAGGTTAGAAACCCCTGTAGTAGATAACCGATCTGCTAAATTGCCTGCTCCTTGTGAGGCTAAGAAGCCTGATACTGCTGACTTTGTGAGGGAGGAATTCCTTCCATTTGTGTCAGAGGGATTTGTGGCTCTGAATGAGCATTCTCCTCCTGTCCCCATATATATCCTAAGGGATACCGGAGCTTCTCAGTCACTTTTGTTGATGGACTCCTTGGAGTTACGTGATGAGACCGCTTCTGGGATTTCATACTTGTACAAGGTATTGAAGGGAGGACTGTATCTGTACCCCTGCGCTCTGTATTCTTGAAGTCAGATTTAGTTACAGGACAGGTAAAGGTGGGACTTATGTCAAGCCTACCTATCAAGGGTGTTTCTCTGTTGCTAGGCAATGATCTGGCTGGGGGCAATGTAGTTCCCCTGTTCATCTTACTTCACAGCCGAGCACTGAAGATGGCGATGAAGACCCATCTCTGTATCCTTCCTGTGCAGTGACTCGTGCTATGGCCAAGAAGGCTAAAGAAGAAGATGATGTGGTGCCGTCCAGCACCTTGAATAGTCATGACTCAGGTGGTTCGCCTCATGACTTTGTTCAGCCTACTATGGTTTCTCCGTTTGAGGACTTATCAGACACTTTTATCAGTTCTCTATTCAGCCAGCCAGATGGGTCTGGTGATTCTGATGATGTCTGGAGACTTGTCTCTGTCCAGAAAGCGGTTGATTCAGGAGCAAACCAATGATCCTGAAATTTTTGTACTAAAGAAGAGAGCCCTTCCTAATGAAGAAATAGACACCGTTCCAGTTGGGTATTATCTCAAGGATGGAGTGTTGATGCGGAAGTGGCGCCCTCCTGATATCCCTGCCAATGCAGATTGGGCAGTGGTCAAGCAAATTGTTGTTCCGAAGGTCTACAGGAATGAGATCTTAACAATGGCTCATAGTTTGCCTTTTAGGAGGTCATCTTGGTGTTAACAAGACTGTTGACAAGATCATGAAACACTTCTTCTGGCCTGGACTTCGGAAAGATGTTTCCAACTTTTGCGAAACCTGTCACACTTGTCAGGTAGTTGGAAAACACCAGTTAGACCCACCTGGAGCTCCATTGCAGCCTATCCCAGCATTTGGGGAGCCCTTCTCCAAGGTCATTGTTGATTGTGTTGGTCCATTACCCAAGACTAGATCTGGAAATCAGTACTTGTTGACAATCATGTGTGCATCTACCAGATTCCCTGAAGCCATACCTCTACGCAACATCAAGGCAACTGCAATTTCAAGGCTTTGATAAAGTTCTTCACATTGTTTGGCCTTCCCAGGGAATTCAGTCAGATCAAGGTAGCAATTTCACTTCCGGATTGTTTCAGCAGGTTGTGTATGAACTAGGTGCGAAGCAGATTCTTTCCAGTGCCTATCATCCAGAGAGTCAGGGTGCCTTAGAGCGGTTTCATTCCACTCTCAAGACAATGATGAGGACTTATTGTTATGACCATGAGAAAGACTGGGATGAAGGTGTTCATTTGCTGTTGTTTGCAGCTAGGAAAGCAGTGCAGGAGTCTACTGATTCAGTCCGTTTGAGCTAGTGTTTGGCCATGAAGTGAGAGGACCTTTGCTATTGTTGAGTGAACAATGGCAAGAGAAAGAGCCGAATATCAGTCTGTTAGACTATGTTAGCAAGTTCAAGGAAAGACTGCGTGCAGCTTGTGACCTAGCCAAAGAGAACTTGAAATCAAGTCAGGGAAAAATGAAAACTTGGTATGATCATAAGGCTAAAAGCCGTGAGTTTAAACCAGGAGACAAGGTCCTTGTGTTGTTTCCCTTGCAGTCCAATCCATTGCAGGCTAGATTTCATGGTCCTTATGAAATTCTGACAAAACTCAATGATCTCAATTACATTGTGAAGACTCCAGATAGGAGAAAGCCAAAACAGTTGTGTCACATTAACATGCTGAAGCCTTATCATGATAGGAATGCTAGGGTTGCAGCTGTCACTTCAGATCCTCCTATGGCCGAGACTTGTGAAGATGAGGGGGAGTTTCAAGATGATGAACCTAGAATTAAAGCTGAAGTTCTTTCATGTAAATTGTCAAATTCTGAAGTGTTGCAAAATCTTGATGTAAAACTCCAGCATTTAGAACCCTCACAGAAAGATCAGTTTGAGAAGTTGATCAAGAAATATAAAGATCTATTTCCTGATGTTCCAAAGAGAGTTTCTATAGCCTCTCATGATGTAGATGTTGGTGATGCCAAACCAATAAAACAGCATCCGTACCGGATGAATCCTGAAAAGAGAAAGATTGCTGAGAAAGAGGTTGAGTACATGTTAGAACATGATATTATCAGACCCTCTAACTCAGATTGGAGTTCACCCTGTGTTCTAGTTCCAAAACCTGATGGAAGTACTAGATTCTGTACAGATTACCGCAAAGTCAATGCTGTAACTAGAACTGATGTGTTTCCAATACCTAGGATTGATGATTGTATTGATAGAGTAGGGCAAGCAAAGTTTCTGACCAAGATTGATTTATTGAAGGGTTATTGGTGTGTGCCTTTAACTGAGAGGGCCAAGAGCATCTCTGCTTTTGCCACACCATCTGGGTTATACCAGTATGAAGTCCTACCCTTTGGCATGAAAAAATGCCCCAGCCACGCCCAAAGGATGATACAGTCTACAATCGCCGGATTGCCACACGGGTGCGTACATCGACGACCTGATCACATGGAGTGACTCCTGGGAAGAACATTTGAAAGATGTAGAGACGTTGTTCCAGCGGCTTAACCCAGGCTAACCTGACTGTTAACCTGAACAAGAGTGACTTTGGTTGTGCTACTGTCACGTATCTCGCTTACGTCATAGGCCAGGGTAAGGTGGCACCCATAAATGCTAAAGTCCAAGCCATCATGGACTTTCCAGTTCCTGACAACAAAAAAGCTTTGCGCCGCTTCCTTGGAATGATCGGGTACTACCGCAAGTTCTGCAAGAACTTTGCTGAGATTGCTCTCAGTCTCACCAACCAACTGAAGAAAGGCGTGAAGTTCACTTGGGATGAAGCATGCCAAAGAGCCTTCGATCGCCTGAAGTCTCTGCTGTGTCACTTCCCCGTGCTCAAATCTCCTGACTTCAACAAACCGTTCTCCATAGCGGTCGATGCTAGCGACCAAGCTTGTGGATCTGTGCTCCTACAGAGAAGTGACTCTGATGACATTGAGCATCCCGTGGCATACTTCTCCAGGAAGTTCAAAAAAAAAAAAAAGAACTATTCCACAATTGAGAAGGAGCTGTTGGCTCTGGTTCTATCCTTACAACACTTTGAGGTTTATGTTTGTACAGGGCAAAAGCCAATGATTGTATATACTGACCACAATCCGTTAATGTTTTTGAGTAAGATGAAAAACAAGAATCGGAGATTGTTGAATTGGAGTTTGATTTTACAGGAGTTTGACTTGGAAATCAAGCATGTAAAGGGTACTGACAATGTAATTGCTGATTGCTTATCCCGTGTTTGAGTATGTGTATATATATCACGTGTTTATTAGCATATTGTATTATATGTATATATATACAAGTGTCTACTTAACCATTTTTGTATTGAAAAGAAAAATTTTGCCTTCATAAGTCAAAATTTTCCCCTTTTGGAATGGAGGTGTAATGTGGTGAAAAGCCACTAGATGGCAGTATTGACATTTTTTTTTGTTAAGCAATCTCAAGCTAGGTTTGGACATGTCCCGGGCATGCCTCAGAGGGGGCTGGAAAAGAGTATATAAGGAGAAAAATCGAGGGAGTGTAGAGGAGTAGGAGAAATTGCAAGAAGGATACATTTGACCAGACCTGTCACTCTTTTCAAGACCTGTTCAGCTTTTTGTGGATTTTTGCCTGTGTTGGAGCATTTTCCTGTCCTAGGACATCACAACATAGCAGCCCATCTCCATTACAGGGAACTGTAAATATCTCATTTTTTTTATTTTTTTTTTCAATCTTGGTCAGTAGTGTAGGGTGTAGAGTAGTTCTATGTGTTTGTTTAATTAAATCTGTTGAACTTAAAGGATTTTGTCTGTCATCCCTTGCTGTCCGTGACGCCATAACAAATTGGGACCATAGCAGTACGAAGCAGCTCTTGCCTGAAAAGTTACACGAGTACATGACAGAGAGAAGCAGGTGAATAATTCACAGATGGTGAGGTCTGACAGCATGGAGGAGCTGGTTGTGGATGATGAGTTAGGCGATTAATATTTTAATGTTTTATATTCTTCACTGGAATGCCCAGAGTCTGATTGGCAATGGTCAGGAACTAAAGAGATTTTTTTTGATGATTTCAAAGAGAAACCAGAGCTGATTTATATCCAGGAAACGTGATTAAAACCCTGTTTAGATTTTGTAATTGCTGGATATGAATGTTTGAGAATTAATTGATAGATCTGATAGGTAAGGTGGGGGATGTGCAATTTTTGTTGTCAGGAATGCAGTATAAGAGAGTGAACATTAACTGTAATCTTGAGTGTCTGTCAGTGGAAGTTTGGAGTGGGCCCCGTGGTGGGAAAAATATCTCAAAATGTTCTACATTCAGAGTATTACCATAATCACAGTTCAACAGAGAGAACTCAGCCAGGTTCTTGTGGCCCTTTAAAACTGCTGTAAGAGTATGGAGCTGAGACGAAACAAAAACTCATAAATCTGCTAAAAAACCAGGAAAACAGGGGCCCTTAGCAGGCCGACAAAGGCTGGCTAGATGCGCTAATCTTCCAGAATGACCATATTGGTAGTCAACCAATAAGCAGCTTCATTATATGAGCTGGCTCACTCCAGTTTATTCTGGAAATACCCAGGAATCCAGCCAACTTGGGCATCTACACTGACCTTCAAGTAAACCTTAGGTTTGGGAGGATCAGATACGGTCTTCGAGCATCTCCGGAGGCTGAATATGAATTTACACTACGATGTAATGGAAAACTTGTTACTAAGGGTGGAGGGTTGCTATATGACAATGCACCAATCAGAAATTGGTCATGTATAATGAGGTAGAAAGTGTCACGTTAAACCCCACCTTAGGGGGAGGCCCAAGGGCCCTATAAATTAAGCGGCCGGACAATCAGTGGTCAGTCTGTGTCAGGTGATTGAAGAATGAACGCTATGTGGTTTGCGCAGACCAGCCTGGCTTTTGTATTTCACTTTGAGCGACTTGCAGTAAACCCGATCGCATCAGACTCTGGAGAATGTGTCCATTCCTTGAAGGTAGATTTACAAGGGTTAGGAGAACACTTAGTCCACAAGTGTTTTCACCCACAGTGCAGACTTATAACTGTTATTAATTTTTATCATCCTTGTAAACGTCTAGTACTGTTAGAATTTGATGATATAATGCAACATGTGAGATGTCCTGTTGTATGGGTTGGGGATTTCAATGCTCACAATCCGTTATGAGGAAGTGATAGCAGGGATAACAATGGAGGACTAGTAGAAGATCTTTTAGATAAGTATGACCAGGTGGTAATAAATGATGGAAGACCAGCAAGGTATAATATTGTCAAGAATACTTGTAGTCATATAGATTTATCAATTGCTACTTCAAATTTAGCCAGAATTGGTGAGTGGGAAACAATAGACAGATATACGATGGGTTGTGACCATTATCTAATATTGTGTAGATTTGAAAAAAATTTGACGGAGAAAATGGAAGTAAGAGTTCCCAGATATAATTTTTCTCAGGCAAAATGGGATGAATTTCAGTTGAGGTTGCAAAGTTTAGTTGAAGAAATGAGAAGTGATGGCTCTCTTGATGAGTGATACACTTCCTTAAGTGCTGCGATTCATAAGGCAGCTCGTAACAGCATTCCCATGAAGAAGAATCCCAGACGCCGGGCGCTGGTTCCTTGAAGGAATAAAGAACGTGATCTTGCTGTGAGGAACAGAAACAAGGCTTTCAGGAAATTAAGAAAGCAGCCAATGATGTGTCATGCAGAGGAATATAAGCGATTAAGGGCAGTAGCAAGGAGAGTAATAAAAATGGCAAAAAGAAATTACTGGAGGAGATTTTATGAAAGTCTAGGCCCTGAAACTCCGGTGAGGCAATTGTGGTCAGCCGTGAATAAAATGTCAGGGCTTTATAAAGGGTATAGCTATTCCAGTTTCAAAGAATGGTGATGTGGAAGTTGTTTCCAACAAAGACAAAGTGGACATGTTTGCTGATGCCTTTTAAGCAGTGCACAGCTCTGAGAGCCTGGGGGCTGAGAGAGCCTTGATGAGGATCAGTGGGAGCTGGGAGAGAGTGTAGAAAATTATTATCCCATTAATGTTTTTTTTACAATGAAAGAATTGAGGGATGCCATTGTGTCTGGTGCAAATACTGCTCCAGGGAGAGATGGTCTGTCTTATGAATTGTTTAAGCATTTGGACGACTTGATCCTTGAAATTCTGTCTTTGTTTTAACATGGTATGGGCAAAGTAATATTTGCCAAAGGAGCGGAAACACACAGTTGTAGTTCCTATTTTGAAATTGGGGAAAGATGCATCTGACCCCAGTTCGTATAGGCTCATAGCATTGACTTCAGTGCTCTGTAAAATCATGGAAAGGATGATAACTAACAGGTTAGTGTATTTTTTAGAAAGTAAAGAACTGTTTGCTGATTTTCAAAATGGTTTCAGGAACGGAAGATTGACAGTGGCGGTTTTAGGACTACTGTTAAAAAAGTTTTGATTTAGGCATTAGAGGTAGGATGTTTAATTGGATCAAGGACTTTATGAAGGAAAGAACAATACAAATACGAGTATGTGGAAAAGATTCAGAAATAGCCGAAATAGGAAATGGTACCCCACAAGGGAGTGTAATCGGGTCATTCCAGCTCAAATCAACCAATTTCCGAGAAATTTCCAAGGTCACCCTCTCAGATTCTTCTGAAAAAATTCAAAAGTGCTCTTGTACCATATTTATGCTGGAACCCAAAATATTAGCTCTGTTTCTCAAATAGTTTTGAAGTTACAGCCCCTGAAAGTTTTGATTAATTTTTTCCTTTTTACCAAACTTGCCTCTCGGTGCAACTTCAAGCAAGAATATCTCCACGTGTTTCCAATGAACAGCTTTGAAATCAAGTGTCTTGGGCTAACTTTTTCTGTAGATTATCAAAATGCTGTCAGATTTCCTGTAGCTTGTACTCTTTTCTTCTCACAAGGCTCTAAAATTGGCCGAAAATCAAAAACGTTGAAAATCGCTGCCTCCTTCGAGCTCTAATAACTCAAAGGGTACGCTAGACAAAGCAATGAATTTTTTTCTGCTGTTATTTCTGACATATTGGGCCACATCTAGAGGACAACCACATTTATCAATACATTGGCGGAGCCAGAACAATTTTTTTAATTTTGGATGAGTTCGAAATTTTTGAAAAATAGCTTATTTCACATCCTTATTTTTGCATGTGGCCAGTTATATAACAATACCATATTTTTTACCATGAATTCCTACATAAGTAAAGATGATATGATGAAAATAGGATTTTGTTATCAGCCTTCCTTCTTAAGTTATGATTTCTTTTAAAAATTTCATGTCATTATAAACATTTGACGGATGTAAAATTAAGAATGAAATTATTCCTTTTTAAGATACATCAGAAGAGGCTTTTCCACATCCGGAAACAAATTTTCATTCATATGATGACTGCAAACGATGAATAACTGACAATATCTTACCAGTTAAGTACATTTATTAAATGTCACAAACAAAGCAGTTAAGGAGAAATGCACTGCATGAATTCATTGTTCAGTAATTCTACAAATACTCAAAACCATAGCATTTAATCAATACACATCAGTATTTTGAAAAGCAGCATTCAAGCAAATAACAAGGGTAACAGGACAGGCAGAATCATAACATTATATCTATTGATGAAGTGCACTTTGCTGACATCAGACACATCAATTGAGATATGTACTTGTAGCATTGTAACAGTAAAACTGCACAGCATGAACAACTACTATAAAAAAATCATACAAAATGCTTAATATATTCATTTTAATGGGGAAAAAGAATTTAACTCTTTTTCTTTATACCACCCTTGACCTCTGAAACACTGATAGCCATGGAAATGATGAAAATTCTCAAATATATAGCATAGTGCCTGATTATTACCTGGACCATTTCATTACAAGTTATGCAGTGCTTCTCTCTGTATGATTAATATATGACAAATCGAACGCTCATAATTCATATACACAAAAAAAATCTTAACTTGAGAAGGGAGGCTGGTAACAACATCATATTTTCATCATATCATCTTTAGTTATATAGGAATTCATGTTAAAATATGGCATTGTTACATGGCCACATGCCCAAATAAGAATGTGAAAATATACAAGTTTTAAAAAAATTCGAACTCAACAAAAATTATAAAAATCATTCTGACTTTACTCATGTATTGATAAATGTGGGTGTCCTCTAGATGTGGCCCAATCTGTCAAAAATAACGGCAGAAAAAATGTCATTGCTTTATCTAGCATACCCTTTGAGTTATTAGAGCTCAAAGGAGGCAGTGATTTTTAACATTTTTGATTTTCGGCCATTTTTAGAGCCTTGTGAGAAGAAAAGGGTACAAGCTACAGCAAAACTGACAGAATTTTGATAATCTATGGAAAGCTTTTCTACGGATTTCAAAGCCTTACATTGGAAACACTTGGAGATATTCTTGCTTGAAGTTGCACCGAGAGGCAATCTTGGTAAAATGGAAAAAATCTGTCAAAATTTTCAGGGGCTGTACCTTCAAAACTATTTGAGATACAGAGCTAATATTTTGGGTTCCTGCATAAATATGGAGCACCTGTGAATTTTTTCAGAAGAATCTGCGGGGAAGACCCGGGAGCCACTCAGTCTGGTCTTGTTTAATATAATGATAAATGATATATGTAATGTTGGAGTGGGTTCGGCCTGTCCTTATTTGCCCATGATGAGGCCAAATGGAAGAAAGGGAGAAATACAGAGTTCATTTTAAAACAAGTGCAGAGAGCCTTAATTAGTGTCGAGGACTGGGCAGACAAATGGGGTTTTAAAATTTCAGCCAGTAAATCTAAGTACATGATATTTGGTTTTAAGAGGGAATTACCTAAGCTTAGGCTGTACATGTATGGGTCTCCACTAGAGAGAGAGTATAAGTTTTTAAGTTTTTGGGTGTCTGGTTCGACGAATGAGTGACTTTGGCTGTTCACATGGCGAAAATAATAGCAAAATGTGAGAAGGATTTGAATATCTTGCGAAGTCTGTCTGGGTGCAAGTGGGGAGCGGACAGGGACTCCATGCATTTTACCCTTTGTTGCATAAAGTGTGAACTGATGCCTCCAATATGTTAAAACTGGATATCAAGTGCTATTTTGGGACCATGAGATTTGGTGCAATTTTGTTTCTGGGTGGAGTATTAATGAATGGTCAGTTTGTCCATTATTTTGGATACATACTGCCGTTCAGTATTTTAGACATTATGTTCGTGAGAAGACAGAAGTCATGTGAAGTCGAAGAAACCTGGTCATATGCATGACGTCCAGTATTCTGAACATGGCTTATTTGAGCTATTTGCCCGGCTTGCATAATGTCCAATATTTTTGGCAGGGCATAAAATCGGGTGTATTCCATCAAATACACATGCATTACAAAGCTTATGTGTTTCAGTGTGTGCTATATGTACAACCTCAATTCCGAAATAGTTGGGACAAAGTGTAAATTGTGAATAAAATAAAAATGCAATGACTTTCAAATCACACCAGCCCGTATTTTATTCACAATGGAACAGAGATAACATAGCAAATGTTGAAACTGAGAAATTTTACAATTTTATCCACAAAATTATCTCTATTCAAATTTTATGGCTGCTACATGTCACGTCCACCCTGAGCAGAGATATCGCAAGCCTATCCGTATTAAACAAACTATTGTAATACGTGCAGCAATAGCTAACGATGTCTAGGGGAGTTATGCACAAACTTATCTCTGAAACCTCTCAGGGCGGCGTGCAGCTAATACACTTTCAGCTTGCTTAAAACACAACAGGGAAACAGAAGAACGATTGATGCTACCTTCAACTTCTTCGGTCAAACGCCAACGCTTTCCGCAGTCCGTGGCCAGCTTCGCACCTGTCGCCCAACGACGAACAGCTCGGCCCTGGGAATCGCGCAGGGAAGCGGCGTCTGTTGGCTCTCTTTGCGATCCGTTTGTTCAGTTTATGCATTCTAAAAGGTCCCTAAAACTTTCCGCGGATCTTCGCTTGTCTGTAGGATACGGTTGATGTCCTTTCAGAGATTTGACAAAAGGAAAAGAAACGACGTAAACTCCGTGGTTCAGAACAGTGGTAAGTTGCAGGCCGGCAAACTTGAATTTTCCTCCGAGATCAGCCTTTACACTCCCAAAGGGTCCAGTGGCAGCCACGAGTGTGCGCACCAACCTCAACGGAAATAGCCTCGTTCCCCATACAGCACCGGGTCACGGGTTCAAACCACTCTCATTAATTAAACATCAATCCTCATTCCATATTGTATTTCAGCAAGCCGAAGTATCTTAGGGACCCACTAATTCTACCAATAAAATTTAATCATGTAAATCAAACTAAAGTTATACATAGGCTCATTTGGGGACTAATAAGATCTCCTGACACTCACGTGATTACATCAGATCTTGCAAAAATGGCCTGTCCGTAACACTACAGGACTCAGAAAAGTTGGGACAGGGGCCTGTTTACCATGGTGTAGCATCCCCTCTTCTTTTTAACACGGAGTGGAGGCGTCTGGGCATTGAAGAGACAAGTTTCTTGATTTTAGCCATTGGAATTTGATCCCACTCTTGTTTAATACAGGCCTCCAGCTGCTGGAGAGTTTTTGGTCTCCTTTGGCGGACTTTTCGTTTAAACAAAATGTTCTCAACCGGTGAAAGATCAGGGCTGCAGGCAGGCCAGTTCAGCACACAGACTCTTCTACTACGAAGCCATGCTATTGTAATAGCTGCAGTATGCGGTTTTGCATTGTCCTGCTGAAATACACAAGGCCTTCCCTGGAATAGATGAGGGGAGCATATGTTGCTTTAAAACCTTTATATACCTTTCAGCATTGAGTTTGACTTTGTTTACATTTGCTTTACAGTTAAAAACTGAATCAGAGAAAAATTTACAAAAGGTCTAAAATGAGCAAAAAAGGCATTTTAAAAAACATTTTAGAAGAACTAAACATATAACAAGACAAGAACAGAAACAAAAAACACATAACATACATCTTAGAAAATCACATTTTTCAGATTCAACAGGACAAAAGCTTGATGTCATTTTTCCCATCATTGACCCATAGACTGATAGCTGTGGGTAGTGCCTGTTCCCTCCTGCTTTGGAGGGATGGAAGCTGTGGACGTGGCGTGTGGCCTCTGGAGCAGAACGTTAGGGCCCTGCTCTGCAGCCTCCCCAGCTGTGCAGCTTGACCCTTGTTGCAGCCCACTAAAAGGAGACTGCCATACTCCAGACACGGCCTGATCACAGTGGAAATGGTGACCAGGTCCTCACAGGGGAGGCCGTGTCTGGCCAGGACAGTCAGAAAGTGGAGCCGTTTGGATGCCTTTTTTACCACCTGTTTGATGAAGGTGTCTCCACTGAGGTCAGAGTCCAGGCGAAGACCAAGATATTTTGTGGTGGTCACAACCGGGACTTCCTGACCCCCGAGAAACAGAGGGGCAGGTTGGGGTGGGTTTCGGGCAAAAACAGATCCTCAGCTCCACAGACTTTTCTCCATTCAGCAGCATGTTGTTAGATGTTGTACACTTATCCAGCTGTTTGGCCTCATTTGCCATTGATGTGTCAGTGGGTATGTCTGTTAGGGGGACGGTCCGTGACAGTCCAATGTCATCCGCGTATCCGATGTCAAGCGTGTCATCGAAGACTGTCTTCCGCGTTGACATATGGAGGAGGAAGAGGTATGGTGAAGCCACACCTCCTTGGGGAACCCCGGAGACCACCTCTGTCCAGGCGCTAAAGGTGCCATTCAAAATCACCCTCTGCCTTCTTTCAGTCATGTAACTATACAAGTAGGCAAGGAGATGAGGGCACGGCTCTATTTTGGCAAGATGTTGCATCAGCTGGGCGTGGTCGACCCTGTCGAAGGCATTAGACATGTCGGCCAAAAGCACCCTCACCATGGTCTGTTCCTTTGCATTTTTTGCATCCGTTGCCGTAAACCACGAGTGTGTGGATTTGACCAGGGCAGTAATGGTACTGGACTTTGGTTGGTAGGCCTCAGACATCACTGTTAGCATCAGCTTTTTCATGACAAACCTCTCCTGTATCTTTCCCAGGCATGATGTTAAGGAGATAGGCCTCCAGTCCTTGGGAGTGACTGGATTTGTTGTTTTGGGCATGAGACACACGTTTGAACTCTTCCATGCAGTTGGAACTATTCCCTGTGCAGAGGAGCTGTTAAAGATGTGAGCGAGGACCGGTGCTAGGTCTTCTGCATGCATTCATGGTGCTTTTTAAAACATGCAAGTGTCCCACAACATATGCACTAATGCATCCCCATACCATCAGAGATGCTGGCTTTTGAACTGAACTCTGAAAACAGAAGGGGTGGTCTTTCTCCTTTTTAGCCCGGAGGACACAACGCCAATAACTTCTGACAAGAACGTCAAATTTGGACTCGTCTGACCACAGGACACTTTGCCACTTTGCTACAGTCCATTTTAAATGAGCCTTGGCCCACAGAGCATGGCGGCGCTTCTGGATCATGCTCAACAATGGCTTCCTTTTTGCATGATAGAGTTTTAGGTGGCATCTGTGGATGGCACGGTGGACTGTGTTTACAGACAGTGGTTTCTTGAAGTATTCCTGGGGCCATTTAGTAATTTCAATGATAGAATCATGTCTATGAGTGATGCAGTGGCGTCTGAGGGCCCGAAGATCACAGGCATCCAGTAAAGGTCTTCGGCCCTGTCCCTTACGCAGATAGATTTTTCCAGTTTCTCTGAATCTTTTGATGATGTTATGCACTGTCGAGGATGAGACCTTCAAAGCCTTGCAATTTGACGTTGAGGAACATTGTTTTTAAAGTATTCCACAATTTTTTTTTACGCAAGCCTTCACAGGTTGGCGAGCCTCTGGCCATCTTTACTTCTGAGAGACTCAGCCTCACTAAGACATCCCTTTTATAGCCAATCATGTAACACACCTGATGCCAGTTAACTTAATTACTTGCTAAATGTTCTTTCAGCTGATTCTCTTATATATCAATTGCTTTTTCAGCCCTTTTTTTGCCTGTGTCCCAACTTTTTTGAGACCTGTAGTAGCCAGAAAATTTGAAATAAGCTCATTTTGTGGATAAAAATGTAAAATGTCTCTGTTTCAACATTTGAAATGTTATCTATGTTCTATTGTAGATAACATATTGGCTCATGTGATCTGTAAGTCATTGCATTTTTATTTTATTCACAATTTACACTTTGTCCCAACTGTTTCAGAATTGGAGTGGTACATGTTCATGGTAAAAGGTAATACAGAATTTGAAAAAAAAAAAACAGTATCTGACAATAATAATCACAGAAAATGGGCAGCCGCGTCCTGTCTGAAAATAAATAGAAAAAAAAAAACTTGTAACACTGAAATGAGCTATGGAGTCTCGAGGGTGTTCAGTGTCAACTGCTATCTCCATAGCCAGTACAAGTTCATCTGAGTACATTTAATGCAGACATGATGCACACTACATAGTAATCAAACTCTGGCCTTGGGCTTGGTTTCAACAAGTACTATGTTCATCATATTGTACTTGTTCATGTGCATACACATGCATCTTGCACTGCATAACATATAAGATTGAAAATCAAGTAGTACTTTCTTAAATGGCCCCCTGGAATAAGACAAATGAAAGGCTTTAAGACATGGACGCTTCATTCAAGTGCTGTAGTACCTACCAATCTAAAATATCCCAGATTTCATCATCTTACAACCTTCAATTTGGTATATTAGAGGGATTTTGCTTTGAAATGGTAGAGTGGATAGAACCTTTGCTCAGCGATCTTGTCATCCTGATCAGGTGACCCTATATCCAGCTCCTTGATTGGACAATGTGGACATAGAAATGTTTAAACTGAAGTGGACTGAAAAGTCATACAAAGTACTATGCACTTTCTGAATGCTTCTCCCAGCTGCCATCTATCATTGAAAAAATTACATCAGGATATAGTACCTGTTAATACTGAGATCATTTCTATGGTAGAACATAATTTTTGATGAAAAGTGGAGACAGGCCCAGTTAATCCTCAGCCCACAAAGTATCTCTTGCTATGATTGGGGATGCAGCCAAAGCCACTGTACGTGGCCACCTTATTTCTTAATCCTTGCATCAGAAAAATTTTTTGAGAGGGACAGGAAAAATCTTGAAAAAGCGGTTACTAGATAAGAACAAATACATAAACAAACACCTATAATTGCCAGTTTAAAATTATTGGAGACTGCCAAGACTAAGATTAATATGGACCACACTCACCATATACAGAAAATACTACTTAATATAAAACAGATTTACTCTGAAATTGGTAATAAATCCAGTACGCGCATAAAAAGTTTCATATTTGAGAGGCCAATATCTTGAACATGTAAAGAGATGGATACATTTTGACAAGAGATTCTGAAAGCTTGGACCTAAATTACCTTGGGTAGAAACTTTCAACCCAATGATTTCCCACTCGTGCTGGATAAAACTAAAACTTTCATGAATGCAGATGGTTGTACAATATATTCAGCTGAATCGTCCACAGTAGGGTTAAATAACAAGTTACTGTGTGATTTAAGGTTAGTGGCAGAATGGGTAACTAAAAACAAACTGGTCTTGAATGTGGGAAAAACTAAATCTATTGTTATTGGGTCATGGTTTTTGCTGAATGATGTACCTTCCTTGGTATTGGAAATTGATAATATTCCTGTTGAACAAGTTTGTGACACTGAACTACTAGGCATAACTGTTGATCAACATTTATCATGGTCGAAACATATTGATTATATTGTGAATAAAATGGGAAGAGGGGTTTCAATGCTAAAAAGAGTGTTAAAAATTATACCACAAGATATCGCCAAACAAGCTACAAATACATTAGTTCTGTCACAGCTAGATTATTGGGGTTTTTTTTTTTTTTTTTTTTTTGCAGCCAAAGCCACTGTACGTAGCCACCTTATTTCATTTTCCACCTGTCAGAAAAAATTTTTAGAGGGCAACAGGAAAAATCTTGAAAAGGCGGTTACAATATAAGAACTAATACATAAACACCTACAATTGCTAGTTTAAAATTATTGGTGATTGCCAAGACTAAAATTAATATGGACCACATTCACCATGTACAGAAACTACTACTTAATATGAAACAGTATTTCTCCCAGTAAAAACCCCAGTCATAAAGTAATAAACTCAAAACAGACCATTTCATAGCAGATTGTGCCTATATGTTTCGGTGGCATTACTTTGTTTACCCAGCAAGATAGAGATCTGAAACTATCAGGGTACATAGTCTCTTTGGGATACATAGTACATAGTCTCTTTTGGTAGTATTTTCAGTGTCGATGATATTCAACATCAAAAGTCGGAAGATTTTTCCCCCAGGGGGCGCTGTAGCTGGATGCAAGCACTGGATATCCCCAGCAATGTACCAAAGACATTTGTTTTGAATTGTGATACACACAGCCAGTTTTTTTTTTCCAGAAAATGAAGAGTTTGGTTTGGTACTATGCTAGGTAGATAGCTTTCCGATTAAAGGAGACGGTCTAAAGAGCTAATGTTCCACCAACCTAATATTCCATATTCTCAGTCGTATACCAACGCACTGTCTTTTGAAATATATGAAGTAAATGCGCAGTTATACATAAAATCTGTCAGTTTTACCCCCGAAAGATCAACTTAAACCTTATCAAACCTTGTGTTGAACATTTTTAATGTTGGCTAATGTTAGCTAGTCAACAAAAAGACAAATTTTGGGTCAGCTTAGCCGTCTGGTGTCAAGTTAGCTGGCCAAGAAGAGAGTTTTAGTTTTAATGCTTTCACAGCTTGTTGTTACATTTTTAACAAACTTGCTAGCTGAAGTCTAGCCTTTATCTACTCTGTTATGTTTACGCCAATGAAACCTAACTGAAACCATGCCTTATTGAACAACTAGCTCCACGATTCACTTCCGAGTTAAAATGGGGTTGACATTTAGTGGTTGCACATAGAATTGATGAGGAACCAAACGGCAAGTCTAACACTATGCGATACAGTTGTGACACATGGTGAAATTGTTTGTAAATTGAAGGAGCTGTATCAAGATTACTGTGCAAGCTAAGAAATTACATTCTAAAGCCACCCTGACACTTGCACGAATTTTCGTTCCGAAATGCCCCGCAATATGGTGTGCCAAGGCGTCCCATTTTAGTGGCAGGAAATATGTCAAGAGGGCAAGGTGACGCATAGTTTTATTTATTTATTTATTTATCCTTTAATTAGTAAGAAAGGTCCCATCGAGGGCTCTAGGCTTCTTCATCCCCAGAATATTCCTCCTTGAGTTTATCCTCCCTAGACTTTTTGTCTTCTGACTTTTCGTCCCCTTGGAATTTTCGTCCCCGCGGACTTTTCATCCCCGCGAACTTTTCGTCCCTAGACTCTTCGTCCCTGGATGGTTCATCCGCAATAATGCTTTGCCCTCTTTCTGCATGATAACACCATCCCTATCCCTATCCCTAACCCTAACCCTTATATCATGGTGATCTGTCCGTCATCCGTTCGTCCGTCCATCTGTCAACAATGGTGGCACTTTTTTTATCATCAGGGGATGAAAAATCCTGGGACGAAGAGTCCTGTAACCCCCATGGAGATACAAGATCTTCTCTTCCAGGGAGTCCTGGTCAAGATAGCAGCACAAAGTTTTACATATAGACATAAAAAAGAGAAACTAAGAAAAAAAAATCACATTTCAGTTTACACAATGCATAAAAGCAGCACATGGATAATAGTAGGAAGAGAGACATACAGGCCATAACTAAAATATCTGTAACACATTCCATCTCAATATCACAGATTATGTAAAACAGCTCCATGTTTCCTCCAGGGCAGTTTGTAAGAGACTTTTAAAGGGATATTTCAATATTTAGACATATTAGCCTATTGCCATAATCCCTATAGTTATATGAGTAGGTACATTACCTTTAGTTATCCGTGCCTGTTGTTTTGAGATTCGGGGGACACGAGCTGCTCAGCGAACAAAATGAAAGTGAACAGTACAGGTCCCTTGCTCCTTCAAAACTCCCTTCAAAACTCATCAAATACGCAATCCAGCAGCTCCAAAACGCTCTCTTGGACAACTTGTGACCTGCACATTCACCAAGCTATAAAATAATAATGTGTAATTACGAGACAAATAACGAGAGTTATTTTCAAGGCAGATGCATAATCGGAACTACATTCCAGACATACCGGCTGGGCGGAGTGATTTCAAAAGCGTATGGTCTGTCAAGAAATTCTGAGGCGGGAACAGAATGCGGGCGTGAGAACATCGCGAGACTTGGGTGAGGAATCAAAATGGCAGTGCTTTGCTGCTAGAATCAACTAATCCGTATCACAATCAATACAAGTGGATTTCTTAACTTGCAACTAACGCGAAGAATAGCTAACAATGAACAACTGCATCGGATATTTGTTTCACAAACTGGAGGACTTGGAACAATTTATTGATCAGCAATTCTACGGACTCGACACCAAGACTCCACCACAAAAACAACCGAGACGCGACTGGTCCACAGAAACCGATGAGGGAAACACCACCACCATTGAGGTCAGTGTATTAGAATCCATCAATCACAAACTGTCCATCTTAGAAATTCTACACCAAGATATAAAAGAATTAAATACCTGCCTGGAATATAGCCAATCTCAGATTGACACCCTACAGCTCAAAAACAAGGAGTTAAAACAAACAGTCTGCACTCTCACAGCTCAACTCAGTTTAATCTCTAATGAAAATAAAATCATGAAAGATTAATATACTCGACCTACAGTGTCTCAGCAATTGTGACAATCTTATCATTACGGGAATACTGGAACAAAACCAAGACAACCCAGAAAATGAAATTTTATGCAAACTGCGCTAAAGCTATCAATGGACACCGTTAAAACCATCAAATTTCACCGAGTTCATCGTATCAGAGCATAAAATCCCAATAAACCCAGACCAATAGTGGCAAAGTTTGAACACTACAAGCAAAAAGAATTTGTAAAAAGCAGAGGAAAAGAACTTAAAGGAACTCACTTTGGAATCATTGACTGCGTTTACATGCACACCATATTCCTGTATTAATCGGAATATAAGAATATTCCGATTGCGTACCTGTCATGTAAACGCGTGCAATAACCCGATTAAGGTCATTTTCCGATTCGAAATATTCGAATAAGACCCCTGGCATATGCCTGTTTTAATCGGAATATTGGCTCACGATACACCTTAATCGAATATGCCCTGAACAGAATATTCAACTACGTCTGAGCCTGCTCAATTGGCAAGGAATTTGCATTTTTGGAGCGAAGCGAGAGACGACTGTGTGCATTCAGATAATGAAAGACATGAATATATCGGAATATATCGATGGGCGAAAGCACCGTAACAACGATATCTTTAAGGTGTGCGAAAAGTGGAGAGAGGCTGGTTTTGTGTTGACTGCCAAGCGCCAACCAAATTCAGCATCGCTGGAAAACTCTGAAGGCGGCATATTCCAAAGCGAAAAAAAATAAAGGCAGTGGCTCTTTTTTCCAATCGTAATCTTACTCTAATTAGCTATTATTACGAGCTTCGGTATGTTCATGCACAATGTAGGAAATCAGGACTAGGACCCATAGACTGATTTATACAGTCTATGCTTATACAACGGCATTAACTATAATGTATCATCTGACGTTAGCTAGCGAGACGGCTGTAACATTACTTATGTTTTCTAGCGAGTTGCTTAATTTAGCTAACGGATTAGGTAGAGTGTAATTTTAGGTTCAACGTTTGATCGCTAATATTTGGGGAATTGTCAGGTCGTCACTCTCCACAATCAATAGTCAGTAGTGACTAGTGTTGTGTAGAAGAGCTGATAGCTGCACAAAGTTCATCCTTGCAAGGAATTCTAGAGTACAAATTGGCTAATGAGTTAGATGGCAAGCTGGCTAAGTTAGCTGGCTAATAACTAACCCTACCTAACTTGAGTAGAGGACATCCTCACTAGTAACTTAAAGTAAGTAAGCCGGCTAGCCAGTCTAGTAATGATAACCACAAGGCACGCGGCCCGAAGCGGGATGTTTTCAATCCAGTTGAGTAGCAGTTTTTTTTTTTTTTTTTTGGATACTGAAGTTCATAAGAATAGCAAATTATAGTAAGTTCACGACTGGCGTAAAAACAGCCACTACCAAAAACAAAACAATACCAGCGGCCCTGATCTAGCCAGTTTCATTTATTTCGCGGTCATGGATGAAATTCTGGGACAGAGACCGCTAGTGATGGCAATGGCCAAGAAAGTGGAGTCGATGTCAGCTTTAAAGCTCTAACTGCAGGCAACCAAAGCCATGACAATTACTTTCGAGCGTTATATTTGCTGAAGACCCGATGTTGAGATTGGGCCTAAGTGGTGGATATGCTAATTAAGTTAACATGTAAACGGAATATTCCCATCGCTCAGCGCATGTAAACAGCTTATTCGGAATATTACCTTAACCCGAATATGGACCTTATCCGGAATATGGTGTGCATGTAAACGCAGTCAATGACCAATATCCACGAGAAATCCGGGAGCGAAGAAAAAAAGCTACTACCAGTCATGAAGGAGTACTGACAGAAAGGCTGCCACGTCGCACTGACTGTTGATAAACTGTTCATAGACGGCCAACTCTTCCGAGACAGTAATGTTACAACTTGGCTATCCTAGTCGTACTAGCTTGAACTCCGACGAACAAATGGAATACCTCTTCAAAACTTGTTTCAAAGACAACTGTTGGTTATCTATCTATCAATCTAATATCTCTCTAATCTGTCAATCTACCTTTCAATCTATATAAAACTTTTCCTATATATCTATTTAAGTTTTCATATCCACCCATCTTTAAATCTATGTAAAACCATTCCTATCTATCTATCTATCTATCTCTCTAGTAATTTTCCTCTCTCTTGCAATCTATCTAAAACTTTTCCCAGTTATCTATCTCTGTCTTTATAATAGTTCTCATATCTGACTTTCAATCTACATAAAAATTTTCCTATCTGCCGATCTATTAATACGTCTAAGAATTTTTTCAATATATAAAACCCCCTTTCTATCTTTCAATCTAAAATTTTTCTTATCTCTCTATCCATCTATCTGTCTGTCAGTCTGACTACCAAACGTGTGTGCGTGTGCGCATGCATTAATCATATTAATCATTAAACCAAACAGCCTATATGTATGAGTATGTGTGCATTTATGTGAATGTATATGTGTGTACAAATGTGCGTATGTATGTATATGTGTATGTAAGAATGTGTATATGTGTATGTATAAGTACATAGATGTGTATATGTATTTATATTCATGTATGTATGTATTTATATATGTGTATGTATCCATATCAAAGTTTAACTCCTTAAGCCCTATGCCCCGGTACCAGGGGCCGGTTGTGACGCATAATAAATACAGCATGTTTCCAAATTGCAACATTGTCATGCGGCATATCCACATTTCGCGAAACAACTCAGCCAAAAGCTCATGTAGACCATTTTTACCTCAACCAAACACAATTCAAGCACCAAGCAAGTAAATAAGCATGTAGCAAAACATAGGATAAAATCATATCAGCCCTGAATCGCCAGAATTTCTCCTGAATTAGTGCTATGCATAAAAATGATACCTCAAATGAAAGAGGAAAGTCCACAGAATCCAACGATATGAGCCCTGTCATTTTAAACCGACACCACACTCAAAGAACAGCAGGCATACACTTTACAGTCTACAAAGATGAGCAAAAAAAATTCTTACCTTCGATATTTTGTAATGAAAAACTGCTCTAGGGTAAATCTGCGCTTTCTATTGTTAGCCCAATGTGTTCGTGTTATAACGAAACTAGATCTGCCAGTATCCTAGCATGTTCTTTCCCTAGGCGTTGCTTCAAAGATCTCAGTTCCTCAGCATTCAGCTTGCTTGCAATGTATTTTCCTCTCTGTGATCGGCTTGTGATGCTGTCAGTAAGACTATGCCGGCAGCCATTTGATTCTATGCAGGGCCGGATCCAGCCTGCTCTGACTGGGGGTGCAGTGAAAATTTCTGGGGGGTGTAATGGTACACAGTGGTGGTTTCTAGTGGTGGGTATTCTGAGGCCTAAGGACCCCGCCCCCACCCCCACCCCCAAATCCATCCCTCCACACATTAATACACTCAAGCAAAATAAATAAATAAATAAAATGCTATGGCATTTCTTATTCAAAATGTTTGGTTTTTGTTAATACATTTACACTTACAAGGTCTCAAGGTCCCCTCCCCCCATTATAACTTTCTCTTTGCTCCCTTCATGAAACATTTTTCTTCGATCTAATCTATTCACAAATCTATGTTTGCATGGGCAACTAATCAGCCCAATTAGTCACGGTAATTGACAAGTCAGCATATCCGATCACAAGAGTGGATTATTTTAGATGAACCCAGGACCAGGACCAAATCTGGGCTGTACCAATTTCAGTGCATTTTCACCTTGTTTGTGGAATAATTGTCAGGATACTCTGAAGATAGATTGCCTTATCCCATTCAAGTCCAACAATAAATTAGTTTTGGATATGACAGTAAAAGAGGCCAGGTGTACTTGCTCTTAGTTTTGATTTATGTCATTATTCTATTTCTGCATTTGGTTTTATTTATTATTACTTTTTATAATATTTTGAAAAAAAAATGGTTTGCCTGTTATCTGCACTTGCTGTATGTGAATTTTGTGTCATTTAAACTGCATTTGTCACTTAATTCCCATTGTAAATGTATGGTTTGTAATCAGGGCTCCCCTGCAAAAGAGACCTCTGTCTCAGTGGGACTTCCCTGCAATAAAGGTTAATAAAATAAAATAAAAATAAGAATCGATAGAAATAAAATCCTGCATACGCACTAGCCTGCGAGCAGGCTCTCTTGTTTGCGATGGGAGGGGGAGAGGGAGGGAAAAAAGAGCCTGCACGAAAGCCGGGGCTTTGTGAGTGCCCCACATTCATCCACGAACGCAGCATTCTAATTGGTCGAATTTGACAGTTGAACACTCGCAGGGCTAGCGTTAGACCTGAAAATTCGGGGGCAATTATTGGCAACAGTTAGTCCTGGCTAATTCGAGATGGTTTTCCTTTATTAACATGTTTTCCAATTCAAGAATAATCAAGTGGCAATTGAAGGCACGGCTTCTCTCCCCCATGCGATCTAAAAGCAACAAAATAATGGGCTACATTCAGTACAGAAAAATAATTAAATTGGGGCCTATAATAAGGTCTATGTACTGGCACTCATTTCAGAACTCTTCAGCGAATGAAGGTAATTTTGGTGACTAGTACGTGGTTTCGTCTGTTTACATTTTCCAATCGGACAGCTGTCTATCTTTACAGCAAGTTGCGTGACCGTGCTGCAAAAACAGGTGTACATACTTGTACCCATTCCCCCATTCGTAAAAGAGTTTTGATATGCTGCTCTCGCTGGGAAAAAAAAAAAATTTACGGTTGCTGAGTGCCAGTGTTAAGAAGTGATGTTTGTATGCTTGGTTTTAGTTGGTTTTAGTCCATTCTAGCATATTTCTAGTGTATTTATTGTATTTATATATTCATTCTGAGTTACATGTTTCATGTTTAGAGAATGAATGCTTGCAGTCTCATGTCTTACTTTCCTCTTGTTTCTTTGTGTGGTGTCTTTAAAAGATTCTCACTCTTTCTTTTCCATTTCGGTTTGGTAATCCCTCTTCCTTCTCTCTTGCTGTTCTGATTTATGTTTTGATTTATGTTTATGATTTATGACTATCCACACTTAGAGCAGTTCAGTTAGGCACGGGTGATTAGTTAGTTCAAAGTTAGGATCCCACCTACTTCCTCTCTCTCTCTCCTATCACCGTCCTTGCTTTTCTAGATCCGCCTCTCGTCTCACCTGTTCTGAGTTTAGCTGGGCCTCCACTTAATTTGTTTGTGTATAAAAGACCCACTTTCCTGCTGCTTCTTGTCGACTCGTTTCTTCCGCCTAAGCTCGCTTTGGTCAAGTCTCGTTCTGCATCTTTTCTCTCGATTTCTGCAAGTTTGTATTTAAGTGATTTCTCCGTGAGTCTTGTTTACGTTGTTGTTTTGCGTTGTGTGATTGAGATAGTGATTGTGAGTACCACGTTTACCCTTTATTCCCATTGTACCAACTTTGTTAGAGATTTCCTTTGTGCTACCCTTATCCTCTCCAACTCCCCTTTTCCTTCCCCATCCAATCCCTTTAGTATTTCCCCCTGTGTTACTGTCTTTGTGCGGACTGACATCCTGGTTTATAGATCTTTCTGCTTGTCCCTTGATTTACGATTCTGCCTTGCCTAAACCATTCCTGTTGCCTGGCTTTGATTTCTGTTCTGTATGACCATGAGCTCATCTAATAAACGCCCTGCCATTGCTGAACTGCATTTGGAGTCTCAAGCCATTCCTTTCAGTACGAGTCGACCAGTTCAGACTCCAGCGGACTCTGCTGAGATGCAACGACTCTTACAACAACAACAGGTCGTCACTCAGCAGCAGCATCGCGATCTGCAGGAGATGAGAGCCACCCTCCAGCGACTCTCTCTGGGCTCCACCATTCCCACTCCTGCAGCCGCTCCGGGGCGAGAGGCAGGAAGTGCCCTACTGAGTTTACGACAGTCTGGCTGCAGTGTTTCGGATTACGCGATCCAGTTCCGCTCTTTGGCCCCCTCCACACTATGGAGTGAAGACGCCCAATTCGATGTATTCTACCGGGGGCTGGCGGAGAATATTAAGGATGAACTGGCATCTCGCGAACTACCTTCCGACCTGCAGGGGCTAATCAGAGTGGCTATCCAAGTGGATTCACGACTCCAACAGCGCAAGAGGGAGCGCCAGTGCCACCCTGAGCCCCGACGGTCTGGCCAGCATGGGAACCTTCGTCCTCTTCGGCGACTCTCCCATCCAGGAGACCGGCGAGCCCCGAGATCGGAGGAACCCATGCAGGTTGACCGTTGCTGGCTGTCACCTCAGGAGAGAGCCAGAAGACTGCGTGCTGGGGCGTGCCTTTACTGTGGGCTGGAGGGGCATCAAATTAAGAGCTGTCCTTCACTCACGAAGGAGAGGGTGAGTGGAAGGATTGGGCAGCTGGCTCAGAGCAGCGATGCCACTCGTAAGCTGGTTCCTGTCACTCTGGTTGTTGGCAATCGTTCTATGTCTACTAATGTTCTGTTAGATTCAGGTTCAGACATCAACCTGATCGACGCCAACCTGTGTAACCAGCTCCGGCTCCAGCCCCAGAATCTGCCTGCTCCGTTCCGGACACTTGGCCTGTGTGGGCAACCAACGCTGGTCAGGTGACCCAAGTCACGCCCCTCTTACGCTCATTGTCTCTGGCAACCACCAGGAGCAGATTAAGCCTCCACCTCATCTCCTCCTCCTCTGCCCCCATCGTCCTGGGTCTTCCGTGGCTTCAACAACACAACCCCACTATTAACTGGAAGACAGGGCAAGTGATCGAATGGAGCACGCAGTGTCTACACTCCTGTTCATAGAGCACCTGCCAAGCAGAGTGAGGAGGGACCCAAGGAGCCCCCATTTTCTCCAGACCTATCCAAGGTTCCTAGTGAGTACCATGACCTAGCCGAGGTCTTCTCCAAGTCTCGTGCTCTGTCTCTGCCCCCTCACAGACCCTACGATTGTGCCATTGACCTCCAACCCGGTACAGCGCCCCTAAGGGAGGCCTCTACTCTCTGTCTCGTCCCTGAGCAGGAGGCCATGGAGAAATATGTGGAGGTATCACTGGCTGCTGGGATCATTCGCCCTCGTCCTCCCCTGCTGGTGCGGGTTTCTTCTTTGTTAGCAAGAAGGATGGATCCCTCAGACCATGTATCGACTACCGGGGACTCAATAACATAACCATTAAGAACCGTTACCCTCTCCCACTAATGAATTCTGCTTTTGAGTTGTTGCAGGGAGCTACCATCTTCTCCAAACTCGACCTCACATAACGCCTACCATCTTGTCAGGATTAAGGAGGGGGACGAATGGAAGACAGCTTTTAACACCGCTTAGGGGGCACTACGATACCTGGTCATGCCGTTTGGGCTAGCTAACGCCCCCGCTGTCTTCCAAAACTTGGTCAACGATGTCCTTCATGACATGATTAATCAGTTTGTGTTTGTCTACTTAGATGATATACTGATCTTTTCTCGCTCTAAGGAGGAACATATACGTCACGTTCGTGCGGTCCTGCAGCGCCTCCTGGAGAACCAACTCTACGCCAAGGCAGAGAAATGTGAATTCCATCTCGACACAGTCCCTTTCCTTGGATTTGTGGTCACTCCAGGAGGCATCCTCATGGACCAGGAGAAAGTCAAGGCGGTAAGAGATTGGGCTACTCCTTCCACACGTAAGGAACTGCAGTGCTTCCTAGGGTTTGCCAATTTCTACCGTCGTTTCATACGTAATTACAGTACTGTTGCTGCTCCACTGACCGCCCTAACCTCTCCCAAAGTTCCATTCACGTGGACTCCCTCGGCAGAGAAGGCATTCCGGGAACTCAAGCAAAGGTTCACCACTGCTCCTGTTCTCCAACAGCCAGATCCCGAAAAGCAGTTCATTGTCGAGGTAGATGCTTCTAATACCGGTGTTGGAGCAGTCCTATCGCAGCTAAACAGTCAAGACAACAAGGTACATCCCTGCGCCTTCTTTTCCCGCCGGCTTAGCCCAGCAGAACGCAATTATGACATTGGTAACCGGGAGTTGCTTGCCGTAAAGATGGCGTTAGAAGAGTGGCGTCACTGGTTAGAGGGGGGCTAAGGTGCCGTTCCAGGTCTGGACCGACCATAAGAACCTGGAGTATCTTCGTACTGCTAGGAGATTGAACTCGCCAATCCGCTGGTCTCATTTTTTTGACCGATTTAATTTCACCTTAGCCTATCGCCCTGGTTCCCAGAATAAAAAAGCCAGATGCCTTATCCATAAGTTCTCTCCTGACGCCCTTCCCAAGGAACCTCAGACCATTCTGCCCAGTCGTGTGGTAGTGGGATCGTTAGTGTGGGAGTTGGAGGACTGGGTCAGAAAAGTCGCAACCTTCTGGGGGCCTCCTACTAACTGCCCCAAGAACTGCCTTTTTGTTCCAGATGGTCTCCGAGCTGAGGTTCTCCAGTGGGCTCATTCTTCCCGTCTCGCCTGCCACCCTGGTGCCAATCGGACCCTGGCTATGCTAACTCACAGGTTTTGGTGGCCAACAGTCGTAAAGACGTAAAGAGTTTCTCTACTGCCTGTCCAGTCTGTGCCCAAAACAAGGCCTCCCATACTGCTCCAGCTGGTCTCCTGCTGCCCTTCCGGTGCCCTCCAGACCATGGGCTAACATTGCCCTGGACTTCGTCACTGGTCTTCCGCCCTCCAAAGGTAACACCGTCATCCTCACCATCGTGAACCGCTTCTCCAAAGCCGTGCACCTCATCCCTCTTTCCAAGCTTCCATCCGCTAGAGACAGCGGACCTCTTAATTCAACATGTAATTCGTATTCACGGTATCCCTTCTGATATTGTCTCTGACCGTGGTCCCCAGTTCATCTCGCAAGTATGGAAAGCCTTTTGTCAAGCCCTGGGCATTTCGTCAGCTTAACCTCCGGTTCACCCCAGAGCAATGGACAGACGGAGAGAGCTAATCAACAAATGGAGAGTGTCCTTCGGTGCCTCACCTCCCGCGACCAAGGGACTGGAGCGAACAACTACCCTGGGTTGAATACTCGATCAACAGCCTTCCGGGGCGGCTGCCTCAGGTGTGTCCCCTTTAAAGCCTGTCTGCGTTACCAACCACCTTTGTTCCCCTCGCAGGAGGGTCAAGTGGATGTTCCCAACATTCAGGAGTTCTTACAGAGGTGCCGAGGGATGGGAGGAAACCCGTTCCGCTCTCCAAAAGTCCGCAGACGAGATGAGTCGCCAAGCCAATCGCCGCCCAGCTCCGCTCCTCCAGATTACCAAGTAGGACAAAAAGTTTGGCTCTCTTCTAAAGACATCGCCCTCAGAACTGAAAGCCGCAAGCTAGCCCCCCGCTACATAGGTCCCTTCGTCATCGAGAAAATTATCAACCCAGTTTCAGTTAAACTCAAACTGCCTGCCACCATGAGCCGCATCCACCCTGTCTTTGATGTTTCATGCCTTAAACCGTTTTTTTTGTCCATCCACACCCCTGCCCCGACCAATCCTCCTCCCCCTAGGCTCGTCGACGGAGGAGAGACCTATACAGTTCACAAGCTGCTAGATGTCCGTCGGCGAGGAAGGGGGCTTCAGTATCTAGTGGACTGGGAAGGATACGGCCCAGAGGAGCGTTCCTGGGTTCCCGCTCGTCATATACTGGACAAAGGACTCATCAAAGACTTCCACAAAAGGACATTTAAACCAAGGCTTAGACCGCCAGGTGGCGGTCATCGGGGAGGGGGTTCTGTTAAGAAGTGATGTTTGTATGCTTGGTTTTAGTTGGTTTTAGTCCATTCTAGCATATTTCTAGTGTATTTATTGTATTTATATATTTATTCTGAGTTACATGTTTCATGTTTAGAGAATGAATGCTTGCAGTCTCATGTCTTACTTTCCTCTTGTTTCTTTGTGTGGTGTCTTTAAAAGATTCTCACTCTTTCTTTTCCATTTCGGTTTGGTAATCCCTCTTCCTTCTCTCTTGCTGTTCTGATTTATGTTTTGATTTATGTTTATGATTTATGACTATCCACACTTAGAGCAGTTCAGTTAGGCACGGGTGATTAGTTAGTTCAAAGTTAGGATCCCACCTACTTCCTCTCTCTCTCTCCTATCACCGTCCTTGCTTCTCTAGATCCGCCTCTCCTCTCACCTGTTCTGAGTTTAGCTGGGCCTCCACTTAATTTGTTTGTGTATAAAAGACCCACTTTCCTGCTGCTTCTTGTCGACTCGTTTCTTCCACCTAAGCTCGCTTTGGTCAAGTCTCGTTTCTGCATCTTTTCTCTCGATTTCTGCAAGTTTGTATTTCGTGATTTCTCCCGTGAGTCTTGTTTACGTTGTTGTTTGCGTTGTGTGATTGAGATAGTGATTGTGAGTACCACGTTTACCCTTTATTCCCATTGTACCAACTTTGTTAGAGATTTCCTTTGTGCTACCCTTATCCTCTCCAACTCCCCTTTTCCTTCCCCATCCAATCCCTTTAGTATTTCCCTGTGTTACTGTCTTTGTGCGGACTGACATCCTGGTTTATAGATCTTTCTGCTTGTCCCTTGATTTACGATTCTGCCTTGCCTAAACCATTCCTGTTGCCTGGCTTTGATTTCTGTTCTGTATGACCATGAGCTCATCTAATAAACGCCCTGCCATTGCTGAACTGCATTTGGAGTCTCAAGCCATTCCTTTCAGCCAGTGCATAGACCTAATTAGTCTAACCACGTTGACAGGTTGTTAGGGGCGGAATTCAAAAACCCCTGGCTTTCGTGGAGGCTCTCTTTTCCCTCCCTCTCCCGCTCCCCCCTCCCATTGCAAACAAGAGAGCCTGCTGGCAGGCTACATACACACCGGCCCTCTCACCATCGTTCTAAACCGTATTTGAGCTTGGCTTGCACATGAATATGCAACGACTGATCCGGGTATGCCATCTAATGATAGAATAGTGTAACTGCATGCAAAAATAGAGCAGCTCTATGTCCGCAGGCATCTATATCTACAGTACGCAGAGGGGTTAAACCCAATAACATTTGATTTCCCCATCCTATCACAGCATTGATTTCCTATCCTTCTGGGCAAAAGCTCTAACAAACTCATCCATGTCTAAATTGTTCGTTATGACCTTCTCATGAGCCAATATAACCAAATTCTTCTTTCTCTCATGTAGCATTGTGCGGCGAAATGGTGTCAAGACATGAGAGAGTGCGGAGAATGAACTTTCACATGATGCTGACGACACGCCAATGATTTGTGCTGTGATGTACACTGTCTGCAGCTCAGGAAATGCATCCTTATAGCCAGTAAGCTCTTTGCACATACTAGAGAGGTCAACCTGTGTACCACCTGGGAATTTCTCGCTCACCATGGGCCTGGCCACAAGAATTTCATTTTTTACAGCATCCATTTTTGCACCTGCAAGCAACTGCACGGGATACGTGACAGTCAAATCCAGAAAAGATGCAGATTGAGGAAGCAGACAATTCACTGCCTTCATCAGGTCAAGGTTTCACTTAGAGAAACAATTTCAGCAATAGCTGTGTCCAATATAGTAAGCAGAGCTCTTTTAGTGATCGCCCTGACCTACAGTAGACAGAACAACACTATCTCTGAGTTGCTTGCTCAGTGTACTCTGTCTCTTACTTTCAGGGGGGGAACTGCATCATCAGGTGAATCCCATGCACTGTCTGCATGCATGTCTGTCAGTGCCTGCAAAGAGGCACTGATGACATCTCCTGCACCACAGAGGTCTACTGAATGGCCCTGCAGAATGGCATTGGCTGGTTTTAAGGCACCAAGATCCTTGACTAGGAAAGCACCCATTTCAAATATATTGTGTCTCCTCAGTTGCACTAGTAGCCCTGATGCCTCGGTGCATATGTCCATTCCAGCTGCAGTGTCTTCGGAGACAACACTCACTATTGCCTGCTGATTGTCCACTACACACTTGGTGACATCATAATGGCTAGTCCACCGGATTTCTAAAAGTTTTTTCAAGTAGGGTGCGTTGTATTGATTTATTATGTAATGGCGCTGAAAGAAAGAATGCAGTGCCCCCGACAACTCAAAGAATGTTTTGGCACGTGGCTCAGCTTGCATTGCATGCGCCACAGCCAGATGCAGCTGATGGCTGTAACAGTGAATGTACGGTACATCCCTGCCTATCTTCTGCTGCAACAATGCCTGCACACCCCCTCTTACACCTCTCATGACAGAGGCACCATCATAGCACTGACTGATTAAGTGATCAGTACTATAACCACAATCAGAGAGGTGTTTGAGGATCTGAGTTGTGATACACTCAGCCTTCAACTGAGTCAGGTCCAACAAACCGATCAGGCGCTCCTCAGGAACAGAATTGCAGACGAAACAAATCATTATTGATAGATTAGATTGATTGATAGATAGATCTTACACTTGTCCCATGTCCCATCACTTTTAATGCAAAAACCTTTAGTGTCAGCATGGTCATATTTGTTTTTAATTTGAAGCAACACCAAATTTGCCAGGGTTTCAATGATGTCATTTTGCAAATTATGTGAGGTATACTTTGCATTTTGAGGTATACTACTGGCTATGTCTCTAAGCTTAGCATCCTTTGTGAGTGTGTACTCAAACAGCTTCAGGGAAAGCCCAGCAGAGAACTCATCGTTCATAGACAGAGGGCTCTCAGAGGTTCCACGGAGGGGCAACTCATTAACAACAAGAAACCTTACAGTCTCCCTTATGCTTTTAATGTAGTATCTATTCTTCTCAATCTGGTTTGGGCCCAATAGGTGAGCAATAGTTTCTCCAGTTGCCTGTCTCTGTCTCATTTCTGCCCATGAGTATGAGGCTTGTACAGGGCAATGGCTAGAGGCATGTTTATTGAATCCCCTGTCAGATTCTAATGCCGTTTTCCAATTGGTAAAACCTCGTCTAGTGAACGTGATGTCTTTGTCATTTGTAACACCAAACTTTCGACAGGGGAAACAGAAACATGCATCTTGCTTAACTCTAGCCATGGTCGAGAACGGTACCAACTTGGGTTGAATGCCCGAGGACCTTGGCTAAACATTCGCATGGGGTACGTCTTTAACACTGGCTGCGTCGGAGCGCTGTCATTAAGACCATGTTCGTTGACTGTATCACCCGCAGTTGCATTTATCGCCGTACCAGGACAGGAGGAAGAGCCAACGCTAGCATGCTCTGCCTGCTCTTGAGTTGGTCTTGCACTAGACGTGTCGGAGCTAGTGGATGCATTGGGGATTAAAAATCAATGCATAATTTCTTTCCCCTTTTTCCTTTGAGCAAACTCGTACACAAGGAAGAAAGAAAAAAAAAAAAATGCGTTAAAGTAACCACGCTAACAGAATACCCACTAGCTTACCTATTTGTGCTGACCGAAAGAATGTAACAACGACTAAATATTCAAACAGTAGAAATAAGGACTTAAACTGAAATTAAGGTATTCGTATTTATTTAAAGAAACTAATTGTACAATCAAAAGTTGATATGCTGTCCAATACCAGTTGTAGTTGAAGACACTCGATACAAGACGACTGAAAAGTATCTGAAAAAAATGCTGGGATTATTTATATGTGACTGTGGAGGTGGGGCGAGAAACTACGTTGCCAATACTCAACCAGCCAATCAGAAAAATTAAGGGAATCCATTTGAAAAATGCTATTCAATGATTTAATTAAATCCTTTAATTAATTAAAGGATGAGCTGGGAGGGCGCGGGGGGGCGTAGCCCAACACTGCACCCCCCTAGATCTGGCCATGATTCTATGGGTCCTGATGTTTCCGACGAACTCTAAACCACCTTAATCACAGAAACCTAGCCTTAGCTACAGCCTTGCGTTCCCAGCGCGTCAAACTGAGTCGATGGGCCATTTGCTTGTTCTTGAATAGCGTGACAATATAAACGGAAAACTAGTTTGTCTGAGGTACTGTCTGAATAATTATCTGCTAAATATTCAACATTCATTTTCAAAGTCGTTTTCTGACGGTATCTTTGCGCTATTCCACACAAATACTGAGACTACAACAGAACAGTATGTATTTTCTTTACCCATTCGTTCAATGGGCAATTTGACCATGGTAACCCAGTCAGTTGGCGTAGCCTAATGGTTAAAATGCTGTGCTGCAAATGAGACTTTGAAGGTTCGTTTCCTGGTCTGGGCACATTTTTTGGGAAATAATCACAGTTTCCTTCTACAAATAATCGCTGGGGTTTTTGTTATTCTTACTTTTCTTTAACATTTTTTCACTTTGCCTTTGTATTTATAATTTTATTTATTTGTTTTGTTTTTAAATAAATCTGCTCCAGTGGAGTCAAATTTCATTTTTATTGTATGTATTATCTTTGAATGGGAAATCGTATCAGCAACAAAACCGGCAGAAATAATAATACATTTTTTTTAAATTCTAAAAATTAACAAATGTTGTATTTGGATGGAATGTATGCCTGTGGTGACATATAAGTGAAATTAAATGAGTTTTACAGTTTGGTATCTGAGAAATCTGAAATGGAACACAAGGTACCTAAATTGCCAAATTGGAGAAGCCACCTAGACATTCCACTCTCATTTTGCTCTGATTTACCTGATCAGAATAAACTTTGGCACAGATAATAATGAGATTCTGTGCTGTAATTTTTTAGAGGTGTCAGACTGCAACTCAACAAATTTACAAGGGATAGAAGTAAAACTTTGTTTGGTGCAAAATGAGATCTTTCATTTATACTGTGTTCCATCTCCATCCTTCACTCTCAAAAACTGACAAAATCAAAACAGACATGACACATCTAAATTGACACCCAGCTGTAATGGAACTTCAAACTCAAGGGAAATGGATTTGACTGGAAGTCTAACCCTTTTCTTTTTATTGTACAGTGTATTAAATTTCCTGTTTTGTTTCTTTTTTCTTTTCTTCATCCTTTTTTCTTTTCTTTTTTTCTTCTTTACTCACACTCTACTGTTTCTGTGCCACATATGGTTTGTGGAAGAGGAACTTAAGCAATTAGATTCCTACAAGACATTACAAAAACAAACAATAAAATTTCTCAGTTGGAAAGTGCTGGGAATTAATTCGCTGGCAAAAAGAAACACCTCAAGAAGATAAACACAGATGTTTACTTCAAGAAACCAAACTCTCAGCTGCAGAACACAACAAACTAAAAACTCATGAATTCAGTTATGTTTTTCCTCATATAATTAAAAAAAAGAGGTGTCACGATACTAATCCATAAAAACACACAATATACACATAACCACACCATATCTGATCCTGAAGGAAGATATATAATTATCAATGGCACAATTAATACTAAAAGTATAACAATAGCAAGTGTCTATAATCCTAATACAGGTGACCCAGCATTCTTTCACAATTTTTTCACAAGATTACAGGACTTCACAACATCACTTTTTATCGTTAGAGGAGATTTTATCATTGTCATTAACCCAACACAAGATAGTTCTACAAACAAACATCATGCCCAAAACTGGCATTCAACAACGATCATTCAACAATACATGACAGATCTTGGTCTTGGCGATAGCTGGAGACTACAAAACCCGACTGCAAAAGGATTGACCTACCACTCCACAGTTCATCAGTCCTTCTCATGAATTGATTATTTCCTTACAAGCAACTCAATGATAAAAGACAACGCAAATACTACAATACATCCAATTGTTATTTCTGACGACGCTCCTATCAGTTTCACCCTCATCACAAAACAAGAAACAAAAAATTTCCCAAACTGGCACTTTAATACATCTTTACTCACAGATAATACTTTTGATGCATATTTCAAGAAAGAGTAGGCATTCTTTCTGGAAACAAATGACTCTCCAAGTACCACACCAACACTCCTTTGGGAAATGGGAAAAGCAGTACTGAGAGGGAAAATAATTTCATATTCCACCCACAAAAAGAAAGCAGAACAAGAACTAGAAACCAAATTAGAAGAAAAAATAAGAATAACATCAATGACCAACAAACCTTAAATAACATTTTCAAAAAAATAATTCTCAGATTTATACAGCAATGAAAGAGAAAAAAACATGGAAGAAATTGATAACTTTCTGAATAATATTACACTCTCATATCTCTCCTACGATCAAATCAATTACCAAGAAAACCTATTATAAATTTCAGAATATCAAAAGGCACTGGAAAAGATGGCAAATAATAAAGCACCAGGCCCAGATGGATTCCCGACCGAGTTTTACAAACATTTCTGGAACACTATCTCACCACTGTGGCAGATGAAATGAAAATATCACAAACCATCCCCTCACACATGAAGACCGCTAAAATCTCAGTACTGCTTAAGCCAAACAAAGATCCCACCCTTTGTACAAGCTATAGACCGATCTCTCTCATCAACGCCGACATAAAAATCATTAGTAAAGCTCTCGCGCTTCGGGTAGAATCAGTTATCCAATCTCTCATACACCCAGACCAAACAGGATTCATAAAAGGAAGACATTCATCAAACAACACACGCAGATTATTCACTATTATTCACACAGCTCATGAACACAAAATTAAAGCCATTATCCTCTCACTCCATGCAGAAAAAGCCTTAGATAAAGTTAACTGGACATTTTTTTTAAGACTCTGGAAAAATTTGGCTTTGGAGAGTCATTCATCCAATGGATAAAAACACTATACAGCACTCTTAGGGCAGCAATCATAACTAACGGACTAACATCACAAAGTTTTGCACTTCACAGGAGTACCAGACAAGGATGTCCACTCTCACCACTACTCTTCGCCCTCTTCATTGAACCACTAGCAGCAGCAATCAGACAAAATAACACAATCACAGGTATCACAGCCAAGCAAATAGCACATAAAATCAGCCTCTATGAAGATAATGTACTACTATTCTTGCAAAATCCAACTCAATGTTTAAATGAAATTATAAAAACTACTAAAATATTCACAGATGAATCTGACTACTGGAATAAATCAGCCATCCTACCTCTTTATGGGGATAGAGGGAATGCTGCATCTCAACTATTGCACTTTCCATTCACTACTGGTAATATCACATATTTGGGCATAAATGTATCCCCCAAGCTGTCAGAGTTGTTCCATCTTAATTTCACCCCACTACTCAAATCAACAGAAGATGACTTGGATCGATGAACGTCAGTACCACTATCCATCATAGGCAGAATTTCCACAATAAAAATGATGATACTACCTAAAATCACTTACCCTTTCAATATGATCCCGGCCAACCGACAGCAAAATGGTTAAAAAAATTAGACTCATTGTCAATAAAATTCGACTGGAAAAATCAAAAACCCAGAATACAACTGTCTACACCACAAAAACCGAAAGATCATGGGGGCCTGGAAGCACCCTACTTTCATAGCTATTACCTGACAAGTCAAATGCAAAACCTGCAAAATGCAAAAAAATGGATACATGCAAACCATGATCCCATCCACCCCTGGATTGACATCGAGCAGACAGACTCAAAGAATATATCATTGGCAGACTTACCCTTCATAAGCGGTACCATTAAAGAACAGTTGTTTCAAAGAACACAGTTGTTTCAAGAATCCTGCAATCTCCACAACTCTGACAGCTTGGTGGAAAATCAATAAAATGATTAACTCCACAGTGAGTCCCAGCACGCACACACCAATTTGGCACAACCCTGACCACATGATAAACAAATCACCTATGAATGGCAAGAAATGGAAAGAATAAGGGATCTCACATCTGCACCATATTTTTGAAAATAACTACGGGAAGGAAAGCAGGTTGTTAATTGAAAAATACAACATCAGTAAAAGTCAGTACTTCCAATACCTCCAACTAAAACAGTCAATTAAGGAAAAATTTGATCTCACCAACCTTGACCTCAAAGAATCACCACTATTGAATGATTTAATCAAAATTGCAAAATCAAGTAAACCTTTCTCTAAACTTAATTAACTCATATCCTCCCTTGGTCCTGACAACACATCATGCACTCCAATAGATAAGTGGGAAAAAGACCTGAACATCAAAACTAATGCTAACTTCCAGAATGAATTCTGCAGGAAGATCTACAAAATGTCAAAAATACTAATATAAGACTAATCCAGTACAAGGTAATACACAGATCACACATTACACAACAAGGAATGTGCAAAATGGGATTATCATTATCTTAGCAGTTGCTAAGGTGTTCTGGGTGGTTGCTAGGGCGTTGCTAGGTGGTTGCTTTGGTGATCTGTGTGGTTGCTTGGGCGTTGCTAGGTGGTTGCTAAGGTTTGCTGGGTGGTTGCTAAGGCGTTGCTATGCAGTTGCTAAGGTGTATCAGATGTTTGCTAGGCAGTTGCTAGGCAGTTGGTAAGGTGTTCTGGGTGGTTTCTAGGGCATTGCTAGGTGGTTGCTAAGGTGAACCGGATGGTTGCTAGGCAGTTGCTATGGTGCTCAGGGTGGTTACTCTGGTGTTGCTAGTCAGTTGCTAAGGTGTTCTTGGTGGTTGGTAGGGCGTTGCTTGGTGGTTGCCAAGGTGTACTGTGTGGTTGCTAGGCGGTTGCTAGGCGGTTGCTATGGTGTTCAAGTGGTTGCTAAGGCGTTGCTAGGTGGTTGCTAAGTTGTTCTGGGTGGTTGCTAGGGCATTGCTAGGCAGTTGCTATGGTGTTCTTGGTGGTTGCTAAGGTGTTGCTAGGTGGTTGCTATGATGTTCAGGGTGGTTGTATGGCATTGCTAGGTTGTTGCTAAGGTGTACTGGGTGGTTGCTAGGCAGTTGCTATGGTGTTCTTGATGGTTGCTAAGGTGTTACTTGGCGGTTGCTAAGGTGTTCTGGGTGGTTGCTAGGCAGTTGCTATAGTGTCTAGGGTGGTTGCTAAGGTGTTGCTAGGTGGTTGCTAAGGTGTTCTGGGTGGTTGCTTAGGCATTGCTAGGCGGTTGTTAGGCGGTTGTTATGCTGTTCTGGGTGGTTGCTAAGGTGTTGTTAGGCGGTTGCTAAGGTGTTTTGAGTGGTTGCTACGGCATTGCTAGGTGGTTGCTATGGTGTTCTGTGTGGTTGCTAGGGTGTTGCTAGGTGGTTACTAAGGTGTACTGGATGGTTACTAGGTAGTTGCTATGGTGTTCAGGGTGGTTGCTAAGGCGTTGCTAGGCAGTTGCTAAGGTGTTTAGGCTGGTTGCTAAGGCATTGCTAGGCAGTTGCAATGGTGTTCAGGGTAGTTGCTAAGGTGTTGCTATGCAGTTGCTAAGCTGTTTGGGGTGGTTGCTAGGGCATTGCCTGGTGGTTGCTAAGGTGTACCAAGTGGTTGCTAAACAGTTGCTATGGTGTTTTGGGTGGTTGCTAAGCTGTTGCTTGGCGGTTGCTAAGGTGTTCTGGGTGGTTGCTAGGGCATTGCTAGATGGCTGCTTAGGTGTACAGGGTGGTTAATATGCAGTTGCTATGGTGTTCAGGGTGGTCGCTAAGGCGTTGCTTGGTGGTTGCTAAGGTGTTCTGGGTGGTTGCTAGGGCATTGTTAGGTGGTTGCCAAGGTGTACTGTTTGGTTGCTAGGCGGTTGCTATGGTGTTCAAGTGGTTGCTAAGGTGTTGCTAGGTGGTTGCTAAGTTGTTCTGGGTGGTTGCTAGGGCATTGCTAGGCAGTTGCTATGGTGTTCTTGGTGGTTGCTAAGGTGTTGCTAGGTGGTTGCTATGATGTTCAGGGTGGCTGTATGGCATTGCTAGGTTGTTGCTAAGGTGTACTGGGTGGTTGCTAGGCAGTTGCTATGGTGTTCTTGATGGTTGCTAAGGTGTTACTTGGCGGTTGCTAAGGTGTTCTGGGTGGTTGCTAGGCAGTTGCTATAGTGTCTAGGGTGGTTGCTAAGGTGTTGCTAGGTGTTTGCTAAGGTGTTCTGGGTGGTTGCTTAGGCATTGCTAGGCGGTTGCTAGGCAGTTGTTATGCTGTTCTGGGTGGTTGCTAAGGCGTTGTTAGGTGGTTGTTAAGGTGTTTTGGGTGGTTGCTACGGCATTGCTAGGTGGTTGCTATGGTGTTTTGTGTGGTTGCTAGGCAGTTGCTATGGTGTTTAGGGTGGTTGCTAAGGTGTTGCTTAGCAGTTGCTAAGGTGTTCTGGGTGGTTGCTAGGCAGTTGCTATGGTGTTTAGGGTGGTTGCTAAGGTGTTGCTTAGCAGTTGCTAAGGTGTTCTGGGTGGTTGCTTAGGCATTGCTAGGCGGTTGCTAGGCGGTTGTTATGCTGTTCTGGGTGGTTGCTAAGGCGTTGTTAGGCGGTTGCTAAGGTGTTTTGGGTGGTTGCTATGGCATTGCTAGGTGGTTGCTATGGTGTTCTGTGTGGTTGCTAGGGTGTTGCTAGGTGGTTACTAAGGTGTACTGGATGGTTACTAAGTAGTTGCTATGGTGTTCAGGGTGGTTGCTAAGGCGTTGCTAGGCAGTTGCTAAGGTGTTTAGGGTGGTTGCCAAGGCATTGCTAGGCAGTTGCAATGGTGTTCAGGGTAGTTGCTAAGGTGTTGCTATGCAGTTGCTAAGCTGTTCGGGGTGGTTGCTAGGGCATTGCCTGGTGGTTGCTAAGGTGTACCAAGTGGTTGCTAAACGGTTGCTATGGTGTTTTGGGTGGTTGCTAAGGTGTTGCTTGGTGGTTGCTAAGGTGTTCTGGGTGGTTGCTAGGGCATTGCTAGATGGTTGCTTAGGTGTACAGGGTGGTTAATATGCAGTTGCTATGGTGTTCAGGGTGGTCGCTAAGGCGTTGCTTGGCGGTTGCTAAGGTGTTCTGAGTGGTTGCTAGGGCATTGTTAGGTGGTTGTTAAGGTGTGCCGGGTGGTTGCTAGGCAGTTGCTATTGTGTTCAGGGTGGTTACTCTAGTGTTGCTAGGCAGTTGCTAAGGTGTTCTTGGTGGTTGGTAGGCCGTTGCTTGGTGGTTGCCAAGGTGTACTGGGTGGTTGCTAGGCAGTTGCTATGGTGTTCAGGTGGTTGCTAAGGCGTTGCTAGGCAGTTGCTTAATGTTGTCTGGGCATGTTTCTAGGGCATTGCTAGGTGGTTGCTAAGGTGTACCGGGTGGTTGCTAAGGTGTTCAGGGTGGTTGCTAAGGCGTTGCTTGGCAGTTGCTAAGTTGTTTTGGGTGGTTGCTAGAGCTGTTGCTAGGCAGTTGCTATGGTGTTTTGTGTGGTTGTAAGGGCATTGCTAGGTGGATGCTATGGTGTTCTAGGCGGTTTAGGCAGTTGCTAAGGTGTTATGGGTGGTTTCTAGGGCATTGCTAGGTGGTTGCAATGGTGTTCAGGGTGGTTGCTAAGGCATTGCCAGGCGGTTGCTATGGTGTACATGGTAGGTGCTTAGGGCATTGCTAGGCGGTTGCTTAGCTGTTTGGGGTGGTTGCTAGGGCATTGCTAGATGGTTGCTTAGGTTAACTGGGTGGTTAATAGGCAATTGGTGTTTAGGGTGGTCGCTCTTGCGTTGCTAGGTGGTTGCTAAGGTGTACCGGATGGTTTCTAGGCAGTTGCTGTGGTGTTCAGGGTGGTTACTCTGGTGTTGCTAGTCAGTTGCTAAGGTGTTCTTGGTGGTTGGTAGGGCGTTGCTTGGTGGTTGCCCAGGTGTACCGTGTGGTTGCTAGGCGGTTGCTATGGTGTTCAGGTAATTGCTAAGGCGTTGCTAGGTGGTTGCTAAGTTGTTCTGGGTGGTTGCTAGGGCATTGCTTGGCAGTTGCTATGGTGTTCTTGGTGGTTGCTAAGGCGTTGCTAGGTGGTTGTTATGGTGTTCTGTGTGGTTACTAGGATGTTGCTGGGTGGTTGCTAAGGTGTACCAGGTGGTTGCTAGGCGGTTGCTATGGCATTGCTAGGCGGTTTCTGGGGTGTTCTGGGTGGTTTCTAGGCCGTTGCTAGGCGGTTGCTATGGTGTTCCAGGTGGTTAAGATGGTAGCAAAAGTGTTCTGGGTGGTTGCTAGGGCGTTGCTAGGCGGTTGCTATGGTGTTGCGGGTGGTTGCAAGGGCGTTTCTAGGCGGTTGCTAAGGTGTTCTGGGTGGTTGCTAAAGCGTTGCTAGGCGGTTGGCAAGGCATTCCAGATGGTTGCTAAGCCTTCGCGAGGCAGTTCCTATGATGGTCTGTGTGGTTGCTTGACTCAGATCAGAGCAGGCTAGAGTGCGGCTGCAGTTCCACATTCATTTCTAACGGGAAAAATATTTCTGAAAATGTGGAATATCTCAGAAATTATTAATTTTTGAAAAATTCTGAATACACCCAATAATGTCTGAATCGGGCTGAATAATTTGAAGTTTGGACAGTTTGAATATGTTGAAGTATGTGGAAGAAGTTAAGGTCCGTAAAACGGCGGAGAAGGAGGAGGAAGATGAGGAGGAGGAATAATAAATAATCTGGTAGAATAACATATAGTGGGATTTGCTTGCAGCAATCCCAATCATTAATTAGTGTATAAATGTATGCTCAGTGCACGGCTGCCGGCGCCAAAGGCCACTATAGTCATTTTCACAATCTTTGTTGTCCGTCCGATGTGCAACAACAAGGCTTTAAATTTTCTACTTTTGATTTTGTGAGCAAATTAACCTTCTGACAAATTAGACCCATTTCAGTATTTGAAAGAATAAAAAAATATCCTGAAGTACATTCTGTAAGCCTTAAATTTAATGACTTTTTGTCTCCCGTCACCTCTGGCGAAAGGGAGGCATAGGAATGCACCCCGTCTGTGCGTGCGAGCGTTTGTGTGTGTGTGTGTGTGTCCATCCATCTGTCTGTCCGTCCAAAAGGTGGCGTTAACACGATTACTCAAGAAGAAAATGGATTACAGACCCCATGTTCTGCATGTAAGAAGATTAGATTATGCACCAGTTTCCTATTTGATAACAGTGGCGACGAGAGACCGTGGGCCTCGCGGCCAGCTTGTCCCGTATATTCTCCTGGTTGACTAACTTAAGATCAGAACATAGTGTGGCTGTGAATGTAATGTCTTTGCAAGCAAACAGACGGATTCAGACTGTTGTTTCCCTTCTTGTGTTGGACTGATAATTGATACATAGTCCTCAGCTTCAAGTAAATAATGGATACAGGCGTGCTTTATATGAATTTAAAATATGCACTTGGTGAATAACACTGATTAAGTACTTCAGTGCAGAGAAGATTGCATCTGTTTGATTAGGTTGGCAGATTTGTTTCTAACCAAGATGGCGCATCACAAGGGTAACGACAACTTCCGTGACACACTGCTGGCCCGATTTTGAAGAAAAAGTAGAGGTAAAAAAAGGCAAGTGCAGTTAGATAGCTTTACTTTGAGTGTTTTAGTGAGTGTGTTCAGTTAGCCGTAAACTATGGCCCATCATGTTGATAGAGATATAAACCTAATGCATAAGGGTTATAAATGCAAACAGGATCTGGTCCTGAGAATATTTGTCTATTCGTGGCAAAGCAGGGCCCCCAAAATGTATCCCCCTTAGGGTCCTCAGATGTCCAGGGCCGGCCCTGGTCATGCAGCTTCAGTCTTCTTGGACGATTTGCTAATGAAGGGCGATATTGTGAGTGGACTAACATGCCGGAAACTGCGCAATGCGAAATCTCTGCAACAGCAATTAGAAACACCTTATGGGTATTTAGATACAAATTCATTTCTGAAATACTTGGGACAAAGTGTAAATTGTGAATAAAATCAAAATGCAATGACTTTCAGATCACATGAGCCAATATGCTATTTACAGTAGAACATACTTTTAACATTTGAAATGTTATCTGAGACATTTTACATTTTTATCCACAAAATGAGCTTATTTCAAATCTTCTGGCTGCAACAGGTCTCAAAAAAGTTGGGACACAGGCAAAAAAGGACTGAAAAAGCAATTAATATATAAGAGAATCAGCTGAAAAAGTAATTTAAGTTAACTGGCATCAGGTGTGTAACATGATTGGCTATAAAAGGGATGTCTTAGAAAGGCTGAGTCTCTCAGAAGTAAAGATGACTAAAGGCTCTACAACCTGTGAAGGCTTGCGTAAAAAAAGTGTGGAATACTTTAAAAACAATGTTCCTCAATGACAAATTGCAAAGGCTTTGAAGGTCTCATCATTGACAGTGCATAACATCATCAAAAGATTCAGAGAAACTGGAAAAATCTCTGTGCCTAAGGGACAAAGCCGAAGACCTTTACTGGATGCCCGTGATCTTCGGGCCCTCAGACACCACTGCATCGCTCACCAGAATGATTCTGTCATTGACATTACTAAATGGGCCCAGGAATACTTCAAAAAACCACTGTCTGTAAACGCAGTCTACCGTGCCATCCACAGATGCCACCTAAAACTCTATCATGCAAAAGGAAAACCATTGTTGAGCATGATCCAGAAGTGCCGCCGTGTTCTGTGGGCCAAGGCTCATTTAAAATGGACTGCAGCAAAGTGGCAAAGTGTCCTGTGGTCAGACAAGTTCAAATTTGACATTCTTGTTGGAAATCATGGGCGTTGTGTCCTCCGGGCTAAAGAGGAGAAAGACCACCCCCTCCTGTTATCAGCGTTCAGTTTAAAAGCCAGCATCTCTGATGGTATGGGAATGCATTCGTGCATATGGTGTGGGACACTTAAATGTTTTAAAAAGCACCATGAATGCTGAAAGGTATATAAAGGTTTTAGATCAACATATGCTCCCCTCCAGATGATATCTATTCCGGGGAAGGCCTTGTCTATTACAGCAGGACAATGCAAAACCACATACTGCAGCTATTACAACAGCATGGCTTCGTAGTAGAAGAGTCAATGTGCTGAACTGGCCTGCCTGCAGTCCTGATCTTTCACTGATTGAGAACATTTGGCGCATAATTAAACAAAAAATCTGTTAAAGGAGACCCAAAACTCTCCAGCAGCTGGAAGCCTGTGTTAATCAAGAATGGGATCAAATTCCAATGGCTAAACTCAAGAAACTTGTCTCCTCAATGCCCAGTCACCTCCACTCTGTGTTAAAAAGAAGAGGGGATGCTACACCATGGTAAACAGGCCCCTGTCCCAACTTTTTTGAGACCTGTAGCAGCCATCAAATTTGAAATGGCTCATTTTGTGGATAAAATTGTGAAATTTCTCAGTTTCAACATTTGCTATGTTATCTCTGTTCCATTGTGAATAAAATACTGGCTGGAATGATTTGAAAGTCATTACGTTTTGATTTTATTCACAATTTATACTTTGTCCCAACTATTTCGGAATTGGCATTGTAAAAGACCTATGGTTGTGCTAAGCTGAATGAAATTGCGTAGGCATTCCTTCTTCTCGTGATTGAATTTTCGTCGACACTTTCTTTCCACCCCCCCTGCAGAGGCTATTTTTTTACACTGCCTCGAGGATCACCCACCAAACTTGCTGGTGATGCATACTTGGCACAGCTGGGAAAGGAAAAGAAAATTAAATAAATAAAATAAAATGAGAGATCTGCAGGGCACTTGAATCAGCAACCTATCAGCCAATCAGAAAATAGTATTTCTTGCTGCCAGGTGAAATAGCAGCGCCGTAATCACGTCTTCCACACGTGCGCGAATGCTGCTACTGTGTGCACACGTCAAAGAAGAGTTGGAAGTGGAAGCCCGAGATCAGGTAATCACTTCATCACTTAATTTTTCTTACAATAGCTGCTTATTAAAGTCGAGGAACAATGCAGGATTTTTGCTTTATGGATCATTTTTTTTACCTCAATTTAGCAGCTTTGGACGGTTATGGTTAGATGAATTGACTTGTAACTTGTTACGGGGAGAGTGGGGGCTCTCTGCCCTCCATGTAGAGTATTTTGGCTGAAAACAAACCCTGCTCCGATCCGGTGTCACAGGTGGTACCGCAACATCTCTTGTTTGTGACAGACAAACAATACAAATACACAAAAGAATGATTAAATTTCGCCTTCATTATACTGGGGAGTCCCACTGAAATTAAAAAAATACAGATATGGCAAAACATTATCTTGTTCAAAACCTAACAACTACTCCAAGACTAAATGGTAGCAAGTTTTTTAAAGCTCATGTCAAATTTTTAAGCTCATGTCAAATAACATTGGTGAATGCCGTAGCTGGCCAGCTAACTCATATTCGTGATGCTGAGTACTGCTCTTCGCTGTGTTGTAAAATGCTTGATGAAGCAAAGTAAAAGGAAATATACACGCAGAATGCAGATAAAAGAGATACTTGTATATCCCAACATTTAATTGCTCGCCTACTTGAGCTACCACTTCTGACAGCAAGATGCGACTGATATCCAAGGATGTATTATATTTCACTAGATATACAATTGGAAAATGCCCACCCATTCATTTCAATGGAAATTGCTCAATGGCGCAGCACGACATATGGGGGCCAAGCTTCGACCCACGCCATTACATGCGCTGTGTGACTTTTTGCTCACATTTGCGTAGTGTGGGGCTCATGAACGCGATGGTGTCTGAGGTGTCCATGAGAACGGCTCGCGCTTGTGGAACTCCGACCCAGGGTGCGTGTTCACGATCACTTTTCTCCAGAAATGGAATTCTGACCACTGCAGACTGCACCCTGATGTAAGTATGAGCGAAACGAAAATAAAAAAAAGAAAATATAGCCACCCGTAAAGGTTTAATCATAGTTTGAGATACAATTTTAAAACACAAATGCAATATCAAATGTTTAAAACGATTGTTATTTAATAGGGAAGTAATACTATTGACAACAGCATGGCTTCGTGATAGAAGAGTCCGTGTGCTGAGCTGGCCTGCCTGCAGTCCTGATCTTTCACCGATTGACAAAATTTGGCGCATAATTAAACGAAAAGTCAGTCAAAGGAGAACTTTGGAGAAAGTAGCGAATTTATGTGAAGCCTGGAGCGGAGCAAAATCTCAAGCGTCCATCTCGTCTTGGGTCATGTGACCGTTTTCCAATATTATAAATATTTTCAAGATCTTAAACATTTAAGCATGACCTTGATAAAAAAATAAGAAATTGGTCAGGGGGAAAAACACTTTTTCACAGCACACTGTCTTGTATGATTTTCATTGTGATTACTGAGTGATGGTAGGATTAAGCTGTTTCAAAGTTCTGAAGGCTTGACACTTCACATATGAACAAATCCAGGGCTTCCCAGTCCAGCTCCTCGAGACGTACTGTCCCTGTAGTCCTTCCCTGTGAGCCAAATTTAGCGTACCTGCAGTTAAAAAATATATCCGCTTGTTGAATATGGAGTATATCGCCAGTGTTGGAGTGAAACCCTACAGGACAGTTGATCTCAAAGAATTGAATGAGGTAGCCCTAAACTAATGACGTCATTCAGTCCCCAGTTGGTCAGGGAGTGATGAAGTCATTATTTATCAGTTGTGGATTATCAGTAAACTTATACATATGCTGACCGCTATGCTAGGGAATAATTTTAGGACAGAAACTGAAAATAGTTGATTGAAATGGAACCGAGAGGCTTGGTTTGTAACTCCAAACTGCTGTCGTTTTCAGCAACAGCACAAGCCCCTGTTATGCTTGATTTCTGCTCCCTACAGTAAACTGCTTAATTGTGTGTGTTGCTTTAGATCAGGGGTGGAGATTTACCATCCTGTAAGTTCTCAATTCAACCCCAATACACTTGACTCTACTCATCAGCAGCTCTGTGAGATCTCACACCTTTGATTGTGTTCTCCTCTCTAAGGATTGACATGAAAAACCTTCAGGACAATAGATCTCCTGGATCAGATGCCCAGCTTTAGTGAAGTCTATGTAGCGAAAGCAGAGAAAAGTACTTGTAAACTGCAACTTCCTTATTGCCTAACACAGATATGAAAATCAAACCATCATGAATGTACCTTATATTATCTGCAGAAATAGATTTGTTTCTGATTGCTCAATTTCTTTTCTTTGTGAGGATGAAAGAGAATTGTTTGATTCTGCTTTGATGAAGCTTGTGGTTTCGTGTGTAAGACCTTACACCAGGTTACAGTCTCACCTGTGCTCCAGTAGGCGACTGCATTGCGTCACTTGTTTGTCTGGGATGCGCTTCTTGGATTGCATCACTGACAAATAATATATTGTTAGAACAGGGATAGGGGGGTACTCATCTACCCCTCCTTTTAGCCCCTCCTCTGTTTTACTGCAGATTTGTTTGTTACATCACAAACTCACTCTGCAAACCCAACCCCCCTATATGCGAGTCGTCTTGCACACCCACCCATCATTAAATATAATCCTGTGGTGAGAGGGTATTGTACAGTCACTGCAAATGCTGTTGTTCTATCAATGGATTTGTGACTGGCTATCGTCTGCACTGCTGACATACCACTATAATTTCTATATTTACATGAACTGGAACTATATTGAATAAAAACATAACCCTCCTGGACACAAGTGATCAGGATACAGGGGCCTTCTGGGCTGTCTGACCTTGAGGAGTGTTATGTTGAGCTATTGCAGTTTCTCAGGTAAGTTATTCATTTTTCCAATCGGATAAAAACTCTTTAATGTCTTAAGCTGTGCTTGAGTGAGAGACTTTTGCAGACAGTAAAAAATAGACCCAAAGGGCAAACCTTGTCTTCTGGAAACACTGTCTCCCATCTCAGGGAGCTCCAGTGCAGTTTCACAGAGTAAAGCTGGTGTATCACAGGAGAGGTAGTTTTCCCTCGATGGAGGTAGTCCTCCCAGAAAACAAAAATTATCCTTACGTCGAACAATGCAACAAATTTGTGCATAATAGGCCAGTATGTGTTTCCATCTCTATTATGCAGTAACTGTGTTATGATGAGGAATACTTTGGAGAGTAGAATAATGTGAAATAATTCTGGAATCAGTTTAAGAATATAATGTAGCCTTGCAGTCAGTTTAGGTGGTGAGTTCAGTTAGGCTTGACCATGTAACTTACATTCACTCTCTTTTCTAAGGATCATCAACCCTCAAACCTGCTGGATGAAATAAAACCAAAATGAACAGCTCTGTCATCAATTCTAGCCAACCCTTCAACCACTCCTCTGCAGGATCCAGTCTGCAACTCTCAAACACATTCCAAGGGTGCTATTATTCACTTCTTGGGTTTTCGTTTCTGGTGACTGAAAGAGGTATCAACATATTAGTGGGCTACCCTCTCAACATCATGGTGATGTGGCTGGTGGCCAGAGAGAAGAGTGACTCTTCCACCTCCAATATCTTTATCTTCAACCTGGCCATCGCTGATGCATTGCTCTGTGTGATGAGCCCCATCTGCTTCTTTGCCTTAATTCTGCTGGAAATCTCATATTTCAATGATATACTGTTATTTATCACGGGAATCAAAAACAGCTCCCCACTCTTTCTCACCTGCATTTGCCTGGACCGCTATTTGGCTGTGGTCCACCCCATTGTGTTCACCAGCATCAAGGATAAGAAGATCAGAGTGGCTATTTCCATGCTTGTTTGGGGGCTCATGATAACCATTACAGTCGGCAGGACATTGTGGTTGGACATCTCAGGTGACATCTTTACTGGGCTGATCCTGGCTGTCCTCGCCATCATGGTTTTCTGCAACGTTTCTATCATGTGGAATCTGAAGAAGTCGGTCTTGGGCAAAGAGAAGATGCACCCCATGAAAAAGAAAGCCTTCAGAACTGTGAAAATCTATCTGGCCATCATAGTGTTTCATTACCTGCCTATAGCTGTTATCATGCTCTTTAGACATAAGCCTGATTTCCCAGAAATGTGTGACATTCAATTGATTATGTTCTCCATAATGTACTTCAGTACCATCACTGCACCCCTTCTCTACATCTCCCAGAATAAGCAGCTGCCATGGCTGAAAAACTTACTCTCCATCTGCTGCCGAAGCCCTTCCCCTGAGTGACATAATGTAAGCACATGAGATGTATGCTTGTGATTGTCTGTTACATTGCATTTTTCTCTCTACATAAATTTGTGAAATTGAGTTCATGAAATGAAGCAAGAATGTCATCGGCAAATATCTTTGATTTGACTGTAATTAGGATAGAGATGATAATTAAAACAACCACTACCCCAATTCCGGAATAGTTGGGACAAAGTGTAAATTGTGAATAAAATCAAAACGCAATGACTTTCAAATCACACCAGCCAGTATTTTATTCACAATAGACCAGAGATAACATAGCAAATGTTGAAACTGAGAAATTTCACAATTTTATCCATAAAATGAGCTCATTTAAAATTTGATGGCTGATGACGGCGGAAAAGGAGGAGGAAGATGAGGAGGAGGAACAATAAATAAACTGGTAGAATAACATATAGTGGGATTTGCTTGCAGCAATCCCAATCATTAATTAGTGTATAAATGTACGCTCAGTGCACGGCTGCCGGCGCCAAAGGCCACTATAGTCATTTTCACAATCTTTGTTGTCCGTCCGATGTGCAACAACAAGGCTTTAAATTTTCTACTTTCGATTTTGTGAGCAAATTAACCTTTTGACAAATTAGACCCATTTCAATATTTGAAAGAATAAAAAAATATCCTGAAGTACATTCTGTAAGCCTTAAATTTAATGACTTTTTGTCTCCCGTCACCTCTGGCGAAAGGGAGGCATGGGAATGCACCCCGCCTGTGCGTGCGAGCGTGTGTGTGTGTGTGTGTGTGTGTGTGTGTGTGTGTGTGTGTCCATCCATCTGTCCGTGCGTCCAAAAAGTGGCGTTAACACAATTACTCAAGAAGAAAATGGATTACAGTCCCCATGTTCTGCATGTAAGAAGATTAGATTATGCACCAGCAGGGCCGCTGCTAAGCTTCTGGAGGCCCTAAGCACAATTGGTCAAGGAGGCCCCCCCTCCCCGAAACACACACAAAACCTTCAGAGTTCCACTCCAACCTTTGCTATTTATTTTAAAATCAACATTAAATATACATATAACTACGGCATGTTTACGACACAGTAAGTAATATACTATAAAACAAATTGTCATCATAAAATAAGCATTACAATATAATAAAATAATAATAAATAAAATAACAACAACTGCAGACTCCAAAGATGAACAAAAATAATTATATACACGAATAAGGTATAAAAGGAAGTAGAATTATCAAAACAAACACACACAGAACTATTTTTCAAAAACCATATTAAAAAGTGCAGTAAAGAGATGGTCAGGTCAGAGATGAGACGCGTTACGGCAGGGAGTTTAGTCCAGAGCCAAATGAGAGGAGAATTATATTAAACTATTATATTAATTTAGTGGAACATAGAAAAATACCTTAAATATATATGCTGTGTACATTAAACAAAACAATGGTGGCATTTTGTAAATGACCAAAAGTGAAGATACCATATTTTGGCCCAACCACCACAAGTTTTAAAATTAATCAACAGATGTCGCCCCTTCCATAGCCTCAGATGGAATTGATGGTATAAAATGCCAACCAATTAAACTGTGTGTTTATCTTTCCAGGCTAGCATTCAGCTTACTTCATGCATGCCTATTTCAAGCAAATTAAAATGGAAAGCGATTATGACTCCCGACTTCCTGTGCTTCCCTTTACTCAGGAAACAATGGAAAATGCATGTGTTTCGTGATCGTTTAAATTGTTTTAATGAAACAAGACCATTTGAAACGTTTTTATGCAATTCCATTGCTGTCAATCCCTCAGTAAAGACAAGCCTGAGAATTCCCGAGTCATAATCGATTTCCGTGTCACTAGTGGGGAAATCCACCATAATGCACGTGAAACTGATTAACTTGATGCACAATGACTTAAATTCCGCGAGTGAATTTCTTCAGTGCGCGTTGATTGAATAATTGCTGATGACGGAAAAATTCGTGAATGCCACTACTCACGCCTAAGACGTTGAGACTTGGCGTCTCTGCAATTAGACTGCTGACGTTAGCTAGCTATGAGCAATATTAGCAAGGCAATTAAACCTATAAAACACGGACTCACCAGCAATCGGCGCACGGGCGTCATCTCTCAGTTTTTTTTTTTTTCTTCCGCTTTTCTGCTCCAGATTCATGCTGTCTTACTTGACATCTTGACAGGCGTCGTTAGACCTGAAATTTCCGGGGCTAATATTCCTCCCTTTATTGAAAATAATTAGTTCCGGCTAATTCTAGATGGGTTTCCTTTATTAACATGTTTTCCAATTCAAGAATAATCAAGTGGCAATTAAAGACACAGCTTCTCTCCCCCCATGCGATCTAAAAGCGACAAAATAATGGGCTACATTCAGTACAGAAAAATAATTTAATTATAATTAGGTCTATGCACTGTCAGTCGGCGACGGCATTTCAAAACTCTTCAGCGAATGAAGGTAATTTTGGTGACTAGTACGTGGTTTCATCCGTTTACATTTTCCAATCGGACAGCTGTCTATTTTTTACAACGAGTTGAGTGACTGTGCTGCAAAAACAGGTGTAATGTGCTTGTTGCGAAATTACCTTCATTCGCTGAAGAGTTCTGAAATGCCGTCGAAAGGACGGTGCATAGTCCTAATTATAATCAAGTTATTTTTCGGTACTGAATGTAGCCCATTATTTTCGCTTTTAGATCGCATGGGGGAGAGAAGCCGTGTCTTCAATTGCCACTTGATTATTCTTGAATTGGAAAACGTGTTGATAAAGGGAAACCATATAGAATTAGCCAGGACTAATTATCTTCAATAAAGGGAGGGATATTAGCCCCGGAATTTTCAGGTCTAACGACGCACCTGCATTGACATAGTTAATTGCTCCGCTCTCATTAAAACTCCGGTGGAAAAGATGGGAAGTTGAAGGCTGTACCATTTCGGGGGGGCTGGGGTGGGTAATTTTTATATAGTAGGTAAAAACATATAATTTGCCAAAATTTATTAATAGGGTAAACAGTGGGCCTGTTCAAAACGAATTATTTTTTGTTATGTAACAATATTATAATTATCATGACGTTTTTTCATCAACCTTAATTTTTGGGGCCCCCGCCAGGTACTCGTGGCCCTACGCACTCTGCGTACTCTGCGTATAGGGAGCGGCGGCTCTGTGCACCAGTTTCCTATTTGATATCAGTGGCGACAGGAGACCTTGGGCCTCGCGGCCAGCTTGTCCCATATATTCTCCTGGTTGACTGACTTAAGATCAGAACATAGCGTGGTTGTGAATGTAATGTCTTTGCAAGCAAACAGACGGATTCAGACTGTTTCCCTTCCTGAGTTGGACTGGTAATTGATACATAGTCCTCATCTTCAAGTAAATAATGGATACAGACGTGCTTTATATGAATTTAAAATATGCACTTGGTGAATAACACTGATTAAGTACTTCAGTGCAGAGAAGATTAAATCTGTTTGATTTGGTTGGCAGATTTGTTTCTAACCAAGATGGAGCATCACAAGGGTAACAACAACTTCCGTGACACACTGCTGGCCCGAATTTGAAGAAAAAGTAGAGGTAAAAAAAGGCAAGTGCAGTTAGATAGCTTTACTTTGAGTGTTTCAGTGAGTGTGTTCAGTTAGCCGTAAACTATGGCCCATCATGTTGATAGAGATATAAACCTAATGCATAAGGGTTATAAATGCAAACAGGATCTGGTCCTGAGAATATTTGTCTATTCGTGGCAAAGCAGGGCCCCCAAAATGTATCCCCCTCAGGGTCCTCAGATGTCCAGGGCCGGCCCTGGTCATGCAGCTTCAGTCCTCTTGGACGATTTGCTATAATGAAGGGCGATATTGTGAGTGGACTAACATGCCGGAAACTGCGCGATGCGAAATCTCTGCAACGGCAATTGGAAACACCTTATGGGTATTTAGATACAAATTCATTTCTGAAATACTTGGGACAAAGTGTAAATTGTGAATAAAATCAAAATGCAATGACTTTCAGATCACATGAGCCAATATGCTATTTACAATAGAACATAGTTTTAACATTTGAAATGTTATCTGAGACATTTTACATTTTTATCCACAAAATGAGCGTATTTCAAATCTTCTGGCTGCAACAGGTCTCAAAAAAGTTGGGACACAGGCAAAAAAGGACTGAAAAAGCAATTAATATATAAGAGAATCAGCTGAAAAAGTAATTTAAGTTAACTGGCATCAGGTGTGTAACATGATTGGCTATAAAAGGGATGTCTTAGAAAGGCTGAGTCTCTCAGAAGTAAAGATGACTAAAGGCTCTACAACCTGTGAAGGCTTGCGTAAAAAAAGTGTGGAATACTTTAAAAACAATGTTCCTCAATGACAAATTGCAAAGGCTTTGAAGGTCTCATCATTGACAGTGCATAACATCATCAAAAGATTCAGAGAAACCGAAAAAATCTCTGTGCATAAGGGACAAAGCCGAAGACCTTTACTGGATGCCCGTGATCTTCAGGCCCTCAGACGCCACTGCATCACTCACCGGCATGATTCTGTCATTGACATTACTAAATGGGCCCAGAAATACTTCAAGAAACCACTGTCTGTAAACACTGTCTGCCATGCCATCCACAGATGCCACCTTAAACTCTATCATGCAAAAAGGAAGCCATTGTTGTGCATGATCCAGAAGCGCCACCATGTTCTGTGGGCCAAGGTTCATTTAAAATGGACTGTAGCAAAGTGGAAAAAGGGTCCTGTGGTCGACGAGTACAAATTTGACATTCTTGTTGGAAATCATGGGTGTCGTGTCCTCCGGGCTAAAGAGGAGAAAGGCCAGCATCTCTGATGGTATGGAGATGCATTAGTGCATATGGTGTGGGACACTAGCATGTTTTAAAAAAGCACCACAAATGCTGAAAGGTATACAAAGGATTTAGATCAACATATGCTCCCCTCCAGATGATATCTATTCCAGGGAAGGCCTTGTGTATTTCAGCAGGTCAATGCAAAACCACATACTGCAGCTGTTACAACAGCATGGCTTCGCAGTAGAAGAGTCCGTGTGCTGAACTGGCCTGCCTGCAGTCCTGATATTTCACCGGTTGACAAAATTTGGCGCATAATTAAACGAAAAGTCATTCAAAGGAGACCCAAAACTCTCCAGCAGCTGGAAGCCTGTATTAAACAAGAGTGGGATCAAATTCCAATGGTTAACTCCAGAAACTTGTCTCCTCAATGCCCAGACGCCTCCACTCTGCGTTAAAAAGAAGAGGGGATGCTACACCATGGTTAACAGGCCCCTGTCCCAACTTTTTTGAGACATGTAGCAGGCATCAAATTTTAAATGAGCTCATTTTGTGGATAAAATTGTGAAATTTCTCAGTTTTAACATTTGCTATGTTATCTCTGGTCTATTGTGAATAAAATACTGGCTGGTGTGATTTGAAAGTCATTGCATTTTGATTTTATTCACAATTTACACTTTGTCCCAACTATTTCGGAATTGGGGAACTTGTGTTAATTATCATCTCTATCCTAATTACAGCCAAATCAAAGATAATGTATTTGCCTATGACATTCTTGCTTCATTTCATGAACTCAATTTCACAAATTTATGGAGAGAGAAAATGCAACGTAACAGACAATCAAAAGCATACATCTCATGTGCTTACATTATGTCACTCAGGGGAAGGGCTTCGGCAGCAGATGCAGAGCAAGTTTTTCAGCCATGGCAGCTGCTTATTCTGGCAGATGTAGAGAAGGGGTTCAGTGGTGGAACTGAAGTACATTATGGAGAACATAATCAATTGAATGTCACACATTTCTGGGAAATCAGGCTTATGTCTAAAGAGCATGATAACAGCTATAGGCAGGTAATGAAACACTATGATGGCCAGATAGATTTGCACGGTTCTCAAGGCTTTCTTTTTCATGGGGTGCATCGTCTCTTTGCCCAAGACCGACCTCTTCAGATTCCACATGATAGAAACGTTGCAGAAAACCATGATGGCGAGGACAGCCAGGATCAGCCCAGTAAAGATGTCACCTGAGATGTCCAACCACAAAGACCTGCCGACTGTAATGGTTATCATGAGCCCCCAAACAAGAATGGAAATAGCCACTCTGATCTTGTTATCCTTGATGCTGGTGAACACAATGGGGTGGACCACAGCCAAATAGCGGTCCAGGCAAATGCAGGTGAGAAAGAGTGGGGAGCTGTTTTTGATTCCCGTGATAAATAACAGTATATCATTGAAATATGAGATTTCCAGCAGAATTAAGGCAAAGAAGCAGATGGGGCTCATCACGCAGAGCAATGCATCGGCGATGGCCAGGTTGAAGATAAAGATATTGGAGGTGGAAGAGTCACTCTTCTCTCTGGCCACCAGCCACATCACCATGATGTTGAGAGGGTAGCCCACTAATATGTTGATACTTCTTTCAATCACCAGAAACGAAAACCCAAGAAGTGAATAGAAGCACATTGGAACTGCATTTGAGAGTTGCAGACTGGATCCTGAAGAGGAGTGGTTGAAGGGTAGGCTAGAATTGATGACAGAGCTGTTCATTTTGGTTTTATTTCATCCAGCAGGTTTGAGGGTTGATGATCCTTAGAAAAGAGAGTGAATGTAAGTTACATGGTCAAGCCTAACTGAACTCACCACTTAAACTGACTGCAAGGCTACATTATATTCTTAAACTGATTCCAGAATTATTTCACATTATTCTACTCTCCAAAGTATTCCTCATCATAACACAGTTACTGCATAATAGAGATGGAAACACATACTGGCCTATAATGCACAAATTTGTTGCATTGTTCGACGTTAGGATAATTTTTGTTTTCTGGGAAGATTACCTCCATCCAGGGAAAACTACCTCTCCTGTGATACACCAGCTTTACTCTGTGAAACTGCACTGGAGCTCCCTGAGATTGGAGACCCTGTCACCACAGGATTATATTTAAGGATGGGTGGGTGTGCAAGAGGACTAACATATAGGGGGGTTGGGTTTGCAGAGTGAGTTTGTGATGTGACAAACAGCTCTGCAGTAAAACAGAGGAGGGGCTAAAAGGAGGGGTAGATGAGTGCCCCCTATCCCTGTTCTAACAATATATTATTTGTCAGTGATGCAATCCAAGAAGTGCATCCCAGACAAACAAGTGACGCAATGCAGTTGGCCTATTGGAGCACAGGTGAGACTGTAACCTGGTGTAAGGTCTTACACATGAAACCACAAGGTTCATCAAAGCAGACTCACACAATTCTCTTTCACCCTCACAAAGAATAGAAATTGAACAATCAGATACAGTAAATCTATTACCGCGGATAATAATCGGTGCATTCATGATGGTTTGACTTTCATCTCTGTGTTAGGCAATAAGATAGTTGCAGTTTACAAGTACTTTTCTCTGCTTTCGCTACATAGACTTCTCTAGAGCTGGACATCTGTTCCAGTAGATCTATTGTCCTGAAGGTTTTTCATGCCAATCCTTAGAGAGGAGAACACAATCAAAGGTGTGAGATCTCACTGAGCTGCTGATGAGTAGAGTCAGGTGTATTAGGGTTGAATTGAGAACTTACAGGATGGTAAATCTCCAACCCTGATCTAAAGCAACACACACAATTAAGCAGTTTACTGTAGGGAGCAGAAATCAAGCATAACAGGGGCTTGTGCTGTTGCTGAAAACAACAGCAGTTTGGAGTTACAAACCATGACTCCAGGTTCCATGTCCATCAATTATTTTCAGTTTCTGTCCCAAAATTATTCCCTTGCATAGCAGTCAGCATATGTATAAGTTTACTGATAATCCACAATTGATAAGTAATGACTTCATCACTGTCTGACCAATTGGGGACTGACACAATGACATGTGATTAGTTTAGGGCTACCTAATTCAATTCTTTGAGATCAATTGTCCTGTAGGGTTTCACTCCAACACTGGCGATACACTCCATATTCAACAAGCGGATATATTTTTTAACTGCAGGTAGGCTAAATTAGGCTCACAGGGAAAGACTGCAGTGACAGTACATCTCCAGGAGCGGGACTGGGAAGCCCTGGATTAGTTCATATGTGAAGTGTCAAGCCTTCAGAATTTTGAAACAGCTTAATCCTACCATCACTCAGTAATCACAATGAAATTCATACAAGACAGTGTGCTGTGAAAAAGTGTTTGCCCCCTGACCAATTTCTTTTTTTTTTTATCATGGTCATGCTTAAATGTTTCAGATCTTAAAAATATTTATAATATTGGAAAACGGTCACATGAACCAAGACAAGATGGACGCTTGAGATTTTGCTCCGCTCCAGGCTTCACATAAATTCGCTACTTTCTCCAAAGTTATCTCCAAACAACCAGTCAAACTCTGCTTCAGAGATGAATTAAAAAAAAAAAAAACCATGACAAAGTCCAATTTTTTCTTCGTCTAGCTTCGTTAACGGCAAGATAAAAAAAAAAAAAAAAAAACAAGCGGCCGTGTGTGCTGCTAACGAGGATCAGCAGGTTGAAGCTGCTCAGCGACCGCCCCAGAGCCAACAACCTGGAGACTATGGAGCAAATTTTAGCTGAAGTGAAGTCTGTTGCCTCCCATGTGAACGACATAGACCAATCAGTTGGCGCTTGCCTGGATGTCACTGATGGAGCCTTGGGTGATATGAAAACATCCGTCACCTCTGCCGAAAACTCTCTCCCTACCCTTGCCAACAGAGTGACCGACCTGGAGAAGCGCGCAGAGGAAGTTGAAGGCAGAGTCTTTGCTATGGAGGACGGCTGTGCTGCCTGCGGCGCCAGCCTGTCTTCTATGGTGACAGTAATGGAGCTACTGTGATTGAAGGTCGATGACCTGAGAACTGTGGCGGCGTAAAAATGAGAAAATCGTCAACCTCCCAGAAAAGGCAGAGGGGAGTGTCTCTCTCGCGGACTTTCTCGAGAAAACACTACCAAGTCTGTTTGGCTTGCCCACGGATTTTCCTCCGCTGCAGATTGAACGCTCCCACTAAGCCTTAGCTCCCACTCCGGCTCCAAACAAGCCACCAAGAAGCGTTTTGGTGCAGTTTCTAAAATTCTCCCAAAAAGAGGCTATATTCTGGGCTGCTTTGAAGAGGCGCAACATTCTCATTGTTGGCTCTCACATATGGATCTACTGCGATCTGTCTTCGGAGGTCCTGCAAAGACGGTGAGAGTTCAATACTGAGGGGGAAGCGATGGCTCGTCGCAAAGTATTGCGGATTTGCCCATTCAACCCACCTTTGGTGTCTTCAAGGCCAGATTCGCCTTTTAAAAGCGATGTTTTTATTTATTCGGCTGAAGTCCAGCACCGGTGCAGACACGAGTACGTCAAAAATCCACGCGATTTTCTTGCGGCTCTTGGAGTGTATTTCAGTGTATTTTGTTTCAACAATGAGTACCTTATGAGTATAATGAGTCCTGTATATTTACTGCCTTGTTCAGTGTTGAGCCAAGGTTTCAGCAGCAACATACATGTATTTACCATTCTCAGTGAATCAAATCATTTACTACCACTTCAAATTATGATCTGAGCTTTGTAATGCCATTCTGTAGATCAGAAGTGTTCCTGCGCATCACACACTTAAGTTTCTTACAAGATGGTAACAAAGTAGCCAGTGGTTTTCAGGCGACAGTTTTACGGAGTTAGAACATAATTTCATCTAATTTTTGCAATTTAGGATGAAGCAGAATATTTAGAATATCTGAATTTATTATTCAACAGAACATAATTCCAGCCATTTTTATCTTTAGCATCTTTAACGGTGCTTTCTTTTCGTTCGCTTCTTCTTCTGTATTAAAAAGTAGCTTGTAGTTATGAGGAGCTCTTTGTCCACCATGAGGTGCTGTTTAAGTAGTGCTGTGTTGGGTCCTACCATGACTTCGAAAACAGATAAATAGCGTAGTTCAACCATTTATATGGAAACATGGAGAACGCATGCGATGCCCTGTGTCTGCCCCACAGCCTGTCGCAGTCGAATTTCAGCCATATTAATTGAAACATAGTTTTACAGTCCGTGTACTTCGCGGCCCACGGATTTTTGTTTTGACATGGGAAAACCAAAATCGGGAAATGAGCCGTTTCCCAATTACCATTTAGAAATAAGGAATCAAAAAAACGGATAACAATCCATTTTCCGTTCTTTGTTTTGATACTTTAAAACGTAAAATGAAAAAATGATACGTTATCTGATTTTATTTGATGCGCATATAAACGGAAACCGCAAATAAGTGTGATGGAAATTAGTCTCTCGATTTTGCTATGCTTTTTTTTTTTTCCTTATGACCCGGTAACGAAGTCCCCCCCTTTTTGGTGATCCCCATGGGACTTTATTCAAAAAAGAAATTGTCAGTGGCGAGAGGCAAACAATTTTTTTGATCCCGTTTAGATTTTACCGTGAATTTCGCATATGATTTACTTGATTTAAAAGATAATTTTGCAAGTCAAAAAATTAGCAGTTTGTTGATAAGATTATGAGGTACATTTAGTTTTCTGTGAGACCACTCAGTGAATTACATCTCATCTAGCACAATATACGTCACCAAAGCCAACAAGGCTGTTTGCTTGGCACACTTTAAAGTATTAACGAGCAGCTATTTTTGGCTATGTTGGAGGCTACAGCTATTCGGATATGGCTAGTCGATTCTGCTAGAGCTAGAATAGGGGACTGGCTCTGCAAGTTTTCGGTGACCGTTAAGAGACTAATGCCAGCTGGCTAATGTTATCATATAGCTAAGCATCAAAAACTATTGATTATTTTCGCTAAAGTTAGTAAGCTAACTAACTTTCGAGTCTAACGGCGAACGGTAAAAATTGTAATGCTCAACCCGAATGCAGAGCATGCAAATCAATTCCAGTAGCTGATGCTTTGTTAATAACGTTTATTTCCAGAAATGTGATGGTTAGTTTACAAGGATTTTGATTACACGGATAGAGGCTGTAGATTTAGTGCTCTCATGGTGAACTTAACTAGCTATATTCACAATGAAGAATGTTGATTGATGCTAAAATAGCAATATTTTGAAGTGCTCCCAGGGTTAGCTAGTAATGCCCAATTTAAATAATGCTAGCAAATATTGGATCATGATTGTTATACTTCTGAATAACTTGAATGGGGTCCAATTACAATATTCTGTCAGTTAACACAGGTCTTCTGCATGCCATCCCCGGCGAAAATTCCAGCCAAACCAATGTTAGCTGATCAAGCAGCTGGCCTGTCCGTATTGATAGCCGGTCCACCAGCTTGCTCAACCAGGTTCCCCTGCTTTACCCAGAAAGAATAGGTTTTACCAACAGGCTGGATATAGTCATCACAAACCAGCTTGGGACCCTAGCTGGAATTTTAAGCAGGGTTGTCATCAATTCTAATCACCTGTTATGGCTCCTTTCGGTATGTTATGTCTGCACATTCCTCTGTAGTTTGTTAGAGAGCTGCAGTTTTAGCTGTCAGTAGAGCTTTCACCCAAATCCAAAGGTGCATAATTTGCCTGTCGCCAGCATGTGTACTATTCAAGAATAGCATACTTTAAACCTTAACACAAATTGGTACATATTTCCTGCCTGTCCTGATATTACTGCTCACTCAGTTATCTAATGTTAAAAAATTGTACAACCCCAATTCCGAAATAGTTGGCACAAAGTGTAAATTGTGAATAAAATCCAAATGCAATGACTTACAAATCACACCAGACAGTATTTTGTTCACAACAGAACAGAGATAACATAGCAGAAGCTGAAATTGAGAAATTTTACAATTTTATCCGCAAAATGAGCTCATTTCCAATTTGATGGCTGCTACAGGTCTCAAAAAAGTTGGGACAGGGGCCTGTTTACCATAGTGTAGGATCCCGTCTTCTTTCATAACACAGTGTGGAGGCTTCTGGGCATTGAGGAGACAAGTTTCTTGAGTTTAGCCATTAAAATTTGATCCCACTCTTGTTTAATACAGGCTTCCAGCTGCTGGAGAGTTTTGGGCCTCCTTTGACGGACTTTTCATTTAATTATGTGCCAAATGTTCTCAATCGGTGAAATATCAGGACTGCAGGCAGGCCAGTTCAGCACACGGACTCTTCAATTACAAAGCTATGCTGTTGTAATAGCTGCAGTATGTGGTTTTGTATTGTCCTGCTGAGGCCTTCCCTGGAATAGATGTCATCTGGAGGGGAGCATATGTTGCTCTAAAACCTTAATATACCTTTCAGCATTCATGGTGCTTTTTAAAACATGCAAGTGTCCCACACCCTATAAACTAATGCATCCCCCCATACCATCAGAGATGCTGGCTTTTGAACTGAACGCTGATAACAGGAGGGGTGGTCTTTCTCCTCTTTAGCCCGGAGGACACGGCGCCCATGATTTCCAGCAAGAATGTCAAATTTGGACTCGCCTGACCACAGGACACTTTGCCACTTTGCTACAGTCCATTTTAAATGAGCCTTGGCCCACAGAACATGGTGGCACTTTTGGATCATGCTCAACAATGGCTTCCTTTTTTTTTGATAGAGTTTTAGGTGGCATCTGTGGATGGCATGGCGGACTGTGTTTACAGACAGTGATTTCTTGAAGTATTCCTGGGCCCATTTAGTAATGTCAATGACAGAATCATGCCGGTGAGTGATGCAGTGGTGTCTGAGGGCCCAAGATCACGGGCATCCAGTAAAGGTCTTCGGCCTTGTCCTTTACGCACAGAGATTTTTCCAGTTTCTCTGAATCTTTTGATGATGTTATGCACTGTTGATGATGAGACCTTCTAAGCCTTTGCAATTTGATGCTGAGGAACATTGTTTTAAAGTATTGCACAATTTTTTTACACAAGCCTTCACAGGTTGGAGAGCCTCTGACCATCTTTACTTCTGAGAGACTCAGCCTCTCTAAGACATCCCTTTTATATCCACTCATGTTACACACCTGATGCCAGTTAACTTAATTACTTGCTAAATGTTCTTTCAGCTGATTCTCTTATGTATTTATTGATTTTTCAGCCCTTTTTTGCCCGTGTCCCAACTTTTTTGAGACCTGTCGCAGCTAGAAAATTTGAAATATGCTCATTTTGTGGATAAACATGTACGGTAGGAAGGCTTTTGCACACCTAGTAGGTTGACAGGTGTGTAGGAGAGGACCAAAGGTCGGCAAATTAGAAATGGAAAAACTCCCGCACACTGTCTTCTCTGCAAAAAAAACTTTATTGTCAACGTATTGATCGTGTGACCTTCATCAGGTTGATTTACATGGGTTTTGCAGTGACCACATTTTACAAGAAAGGGAGGTACATACTAGCCAATCAGCAGTCAGTGAATCCACCCTTTTTTATAAAAGAGACAGATATTAATTAGCATATTTTTTACAATTCATCTCTCATAAGAAATAAAAAAATATAAAAATATAAAAAAAAAAAAAACAGTATACAGGCTACCAAAAAAAACATTGAAAACAAATACAGCATATTTCTGGTACCGAAAAAGGATCTCTCATTTTTTTCTTTGTTGTAAAGAACAGGATATCTACATCTTTTCACATTCTGTCCCTAAAAAGGGGAAAAGAAGAGAGAAGAGGATCAAGGCATTGTTAGTATTAAAATCAAAGCATGACGTTGAGTGCCAATTCATCATTTAGATCCTTCGGCTCCAAGGTTTGTAGCGTGAAAATCCAAAATGCTTCACATCTTTTTAATAACAGGTCCCTATCACCGCCTCTACGTGGTACATTTACAGTTTCGATGCCACAAAATTTTAAAGTAGAAGTAGCGTGTTTCGCATCATTGAAGTGTACAGCTACAGGGTAGTCAGGATCATTCCTCCGAATAGTGCTCTTATGTTCACTGATCCTTTGTTTCAGTTTCCTAGTTGTTTTACCCACATAGGGTAACCCACAAGGACAATTCAGCATGTCTACAACATGAGTGGAAGCACAGGTGAAAACGCTTTTTACTGGGAATACCTTATTTGTATGTGGACGAGAAAATGTGCGGGTTTTTTATGTGTTGTTGCATTGTGCGCAACTCCCACAGCGATAGTTGCCGAAGGGTATGGGACATAGCAGTGTCTGCGTAAGTGGACCGGGTTTGTTCCGTGCAAAATCTGCGTGGACTAGTAAATCCCTTAAATTCCTTCCACGTTAGTACACAAAGATAGGAGGCTCCTTAAATATCGGGGCTAATTCCGGGTCCGATTTGCCAGTATTTTTTAAAAACTGTTTTTATCACATGTGAGCGGGGAGAATAGGTGGTAATGCACGTAACAGAAAATTGCTTTTCTTTCTTGGTACTTTTTTCCCAAGAGTTCTGAACGGGGTCTCAACAACGCCATTTCGAAGGCTTAATGAATCCATTTGGACGGGTACCCACGTTCAATAAATCGCCCCCTTATGTCCACGGTTTTAGTCTATTAGTCTATTTCTTGCCATTAGTTGGCTTTCCATCCAAATGTATTGCAAATTTTTCCAGAATTTTCGGAAATTTGGCAAAACAAAATGCGAATTCATGCAAGTTTCCATCCACCACTGTTATGTGAATATTTGGAGTTGGTTCATCGAGATAAGCAATAGGTGGCGCTAATTCTCCAGCAGTCTGACAGAATACCACTGCAGAAGAAGTGAGCGCAACGTATCATCTGTACAGTGGAGCAGAAGTCACTTGATAATGAGCGTTACCGTTTATTCGCTACATCTGTTTCCAGAGCACTTATTTGCATTTTCCTTTTATTGATATACCAACTTTTCTACCTCCCCCAAGCGTAAAAACTTTTTTTGCGATATTTGGAAATTTTTTCAAATTTCCAGTGTTCCCTTTCGGGTTTTAAATGCGCAAATTGAAAATTTGAATTAAAACAGGTGGATGGAAACCAACTATTGACTACCATACAAATATTTTCGAAAATAAGGTCCCGTGGGGATCACCTAAAAGGATGGGACTTTTCCACTCTGTAGTTACCGGGTCACAAGAAAAAAGAATTGCAAAATCAAGAAACTAATTTCCGCCACACTTATTTAATTCGCGATTTCCATTTATATGCAAATAAAAAAAAATCAGATGAGAAATCTTTTTTTTTTTTTTTTCAGTTTTAAACCATCCTAACAAAAATCGGATTGTTATCCGTTGTTTGTTTCCCTATTTCTAACTGGCAATCGGGAAATGGCTCGTTTTCCCATTTCAAAACAAAAATCCGTTGGCCGCAAAATACACGAACCCCCTTTACGCTCCTGAATCTGCGGCTGCATTTTTGGAGTCTCTTAAGTGGTAAACTTTCGCTTTCTATCAGTCATATCGGAGGAAGACGGACTTTAACTACACTGAGCTCACAAGGCTGAAGTTGGCTTCCAATTGGAATTTTCCGGTCCACCTTAAAAAAGGCTTAATGGCTGTATATACGGTGTTCGGACAAACTCAAGCGAATTCGTGAACTGAAAACTTAACGTATCAGGGAACTCGTGACATGGAAAGGAATTATTGAACGAAATGGTCTTTATTTGATTTTCAATCTGCGATTCTGATTGTTTGAACTGCAGCATTTTTTCAAGGCTGATGGCATTTTTATTTTTCTGATACAGGCCTCATAACAGCAGATCGAGATTTCAAAAAAAAACTGCTATACTTAGACTCATCAAACATGATAAATATCCACAATAAGATCCTGAAATGCTTATAAACCATGCCTCAGATGTGTGAAATGTTATCCTGATATGTGAAACCAAAGGCAAGGTCGATTTAACCCTTTTTCCCCATAAAGACCAGACCCATTTAAAAAATCTACCACAAAAGACTCAAAGAAGAACTGCACCTTCCCAGAAATGCTATCTATTCTTTAGAAAATAGCTATATTTTTGGCAATCTCGGCCCGCTTGTTTTGTTCCACATCACAGTGCGTTTGCCGTGTTCACGCCAGCCCAAACAAACCGATCTCTGGGGGAAAATGCTCCCTGTGTCAGAACAATTGCTCCAAACAAGCCAAGTGTGAATACACCCTAAAACACAGTTTCAGATCTCAGAAACTTTATTCTGATTTGTGGAAACATAGAAAAGTTCAATTTTAATTTTTTTTTCTTTCCCTAGGAACCACCTAAGACCAGATTTTTTTTTTAAAGTACAATATTCAGCCTTGTCAAACCAGGATAAGATTATCCCAGAGTGTAATGATTGATTCTGAAATAGCTTCAGATTTGTGAAACCTAGGCCAATTTTTGTATTTTGTTTCCTATACAGACCACCTAAGACCAGGTCATAAAAAAAAATTACAATATGCAGACTCCTCAAACCAGGACTCGATTACCCCAGAGAGTGCACAGATTGTTTTACAATGGGGCATCGGATGAGCAGAGTTTGAATACTTCTATTCCTCATTGCGCATGTTTGTCTCGGATGTAAACTTTTAAGCTGAGTTGACCTTTGTATTTGAATAATGTCTCCTTGATTGAAATGTTTCGGTGGGGAACAAAAACATTATTGCAACTCTACAGCATGGAATCCAGTAACAGCTTTATTTTCTTAAAATAAAAATATTCATAGATACGTGTCTGAAAATAATAAAAAATTGACATCCGTCAGATCCAATTACAATGTTTTTTTCTAAAAAATAGGCACTTCTTCAGCATGAGTTTCCTTGTAAGCTAGTTTCCCGACTTGGGAGCGGTCATAATAAGACACTTGTTATCCAGATTCCCGGCATTTGCGATGATGAATTATCCTACAATAATTAACAAGTTTAACAATTAACAAGTGCCCCGTCCTAGATTGTGCTGCTAGAGAAAATAAACCCGGCCTGACAGAAGGAGAAAGGTCAATATTACCTTATCATTCTGACGTAATCGATCTCTGGCTCTAGACCAGCAAGGGGTTGGTGCTTGCTCTGGCACCAATTTTGAAAGCCAGGAGCTGGTGCGTAGGCTCTGGAAAAGCAAAGAACGACAGGCCTCTAGAGCCATACACCGTATTAGGTCAACAGATGGTGATTTACAGATGGACCCAGAAAAAATTTATAAATGTTTTGCTGATTTTTATACAAATGTTTACCAATCACAGGGCGCACTAGATTTTGAAGCTTCTGAAAGTTTTTTTTGAAAATTTGAATCTGCCTAAATTGTCAACAGACTCAGTTGACATCTTGGAAGCCGATATTAATTTACATGAGATTAAAAAAGTAATTTCCTTTTTCCCCGATAATAAGGCGGCAGGTCCAGATGGCTTTCACATAGAATTTTTCAAAGTGTTTGGTCCTAAAATATCATCTGTGTTTCTCCGTATGTTGAACCATTCCAGGCTGACCTCTAGATTGCCGCCCACAAAACAAATATTTAATTGATTCCTAAACCAGGCAGAGACCCTGAGATGGTATCATCATATCGCCCCATTTCATTGTTGCCCATTGAAACTAAATTTCTTGGAAAAGTTCTAGCAAATAGGTTATAAGAATGCATATGTTTCATCATTCATCCTGACCAAACTGGCTTTATGCCAGGTAGACGCATGTTTTTTAATTTGCGTCGCCTATTTAATATTTTATATACTAAACACACGAAAGAAGCCGTTAGCATCTCTTTAGATGCGCAACGCGCATTTGATCAAGTCGAGTGGCCTTCTATGATGAATACATTAATGAAATTTGTGAATTCATGAAGTGGATTGAAATTATTTATTCACACCCAACTGCTTCAGTTATAACAAATCAAAATATTTCTCAACCATTCCCAATCAGACGGGGGACATTTCTCATCCATTCCTAATCAGATGGGGGACTAGCCAAGGGTGTCCGCTTTCTCCTTTATTGTTTGCAGTTATTATTGAACCATTGGCTGCTTGCATTAGACAGAACCCTTTAATATCTCCTATTAAGTATGGATATAAACATTATTTCTCATTATGCGGATGATATCCTTTTGTACATCTCTGATCCACCGGCATCAATACCCCCTCTTTTGACTCTCATCAATACTTTTGGCTGTTTCTCAAGATTTTCTATTAACTGGGAAAAAAAGTGAATTGATGCTGGTTTCATCACAGGTCAATATGACCTATTTGCAGTCCATACCTTTTAAAAAGACATACAATGCATTTTCTTGGCGTGATTGTTCCAAAAAGTCCATACGATCTTTTACGAGTGAACTGGCAAAACAAAATTGCACAGATTAAATGGAATGTTGTATTATGGAAAACTCTCCCAATTTCTATGGTCGGAAAGATTAATGCAATCAAGATGGTTGTTCTCCCACGCTTTATTCATCTCTTTCAGTCAATTCCATGTCATATCCTTCAGTCTTACTTTTATTTACTATTTATTTATTTACTATTTACTATTACTATTTTTTTTTTTTCTGACCCACCACCACCCCCCCTCTTCGGAGGACAACTTTATTTTTAATGTGAATTTACAACAACAAACAAGGAGACAAATCACATCAAATTACTGTTAGCCGTCAGTGATTGAGGGATGATAGAGGCTGGACTATCGTGTGTGTTGGTGTGTGTGTGTGTATGTGTGTCTGTGTATGTGTGAGCGTGTGTGTGCGTTCGTGTGCTTGTGTGCGCGTGTATGAGTGTGTGTGTGTGTGTGTGTGTGTGTGTGTGTGTGTGTGTGTAGGGTCAAGCAAGATAGCTGAAGAATTTAGAAATATGGTAGATTATAATTGAGGAACTATAGGGGGGATTGGTATCAGATTTGTAAAAAAAAATATTAAATGGTGACCAGCTGGCGGGCAAATCCATTGCAGACTGTTGGCTAGAAGGCGAGAAGTTTTCCAGTGAAATGTGTTCGATGACTGCATTTTTCCACTCGGCAAGGGTTATACTCTGTTTTGTTTTCCAATTCTTCAGGATTGTTCTCTTGGCGATAGTTTGTGCTGAAAGGAGAATTTTATTACTTGAAGCTGGTAAATTTGTAACTGATGTGTTGCCTAATAGACAGAGCAACGGGGATAAGGATATGTGGCAGCCCGGGACAACAGACAGTGAACATGTGACATCCACCCAAAATTGTTGTATTGGTGTGCAATCCCATATAGCGTGAATATATGTATCCGGTGTATTCTGAGTACAATTAGTGCAGGTGTCTGAGGTGAATCCCATTCTAAACATCTTATGCCCAGTGATGTGTGTTTTGTGTAGAACCTTGTATTGTGTTAATTGTAGATTTGTATTTTTTGACATTGTGTAGATATTTCAGCAGATCTTGGGCCAAAAATCGGCATCAGGAGACATTGAAAGGTCTTCTTCCCATTTTATTATTGGGAGTGAAATAGATTTGTCAGTATGTGATATGATTTTATATGTCTTCGATAGAAGTTTCAGTGGAGTTTTGATATTTAATAAATCTGTAATTGATGGGGGGAGGTCGAGATCAATAGCTGTGATTGAGGATTTGAGTCTTAGATATTCCAAATACTGATTACTCCTGATGCCAAGGTCCTGGACCAAGTTGGAAATAGAGTGAAGGTGTTATTTTGGATTGTATGTTGTAGATTATATGTCAGTCTTACTTTAAACAATTAGATTCAATTATCATACCTTTCATTTGGAATTACAAGAACATTACAATCTCTAAAAAACACTTGTCTAAAATAAAAGATGTAGGGGGTCTTGCCCTAACAGACTTTAAAATTCATTATTGGGCTGGCCGTTTGTCTGTACTTGCCTGGTGGAAAAAAGGCCGCCCCTCCCACACAGATTTTTGCCCAGCATGGCTATGCATTGAATGACTGCATTGCAAAAAGACTTCTTTACCTGCACTCCTCAACAGTCCTACCTCAGTTAACAAATCATACTTCAGTGACAGTTTTGTTGTTGGCAATACTATAAAAGTTTGGAAACAAATAAAAGTTTATATTAAGGCTCCTAAAATGTATCTGGATAATTTGTGAAAATCATTCATTTTTACCTGTTTTAAATGATATTCTTTTCTACTTGGAAACAAAGGGGTATCTATAATGTGGGTGATCTGTATATTGAAGGGAAATTTGCCTCATTTGCACATTACAAATTCGAAATTATGTCAGGAAAAATATTTGTTACTTTGAAATCTTTACCCCTTAAGCCCCGAGCCTCTTTTCCAAAAATCGCAAGCTCAAAATGAAATGAGTATATCTCTGCAACTATTTTGTCCATTTGAATAATCTTGGTATCATAATAAAGGTAAAACCATTTGGGATTTCTGCCATGGTGTAAAAATCAGTATATGTGTCACTGAGTCAGAGTAAATGAAGATGGAACACAGTATAAATCAAAGACCTCATTTTGCACCAAACAAAGTTTTACTTCTATCCCTTGTAAACTTAATTAGTTGCAGTCTGAAACCTCTAAAAATTTACAGCACAGAATCTCACCATTATCTGTGCCAAAGTTTATTCTAATCAAGTAAATCAGAACGTAATTAGAGAGGAATGTCTCAGTGGCTTCTCCAAATTTGCAATTCAGGTACCTTGTGTGCATAATCAAATTTCTCAGATATGAAACTGTAAAACTCATCTAATTTCACTTATGTCACTACAGACATACATTCCACCCAAATACAACCAGTTTTTAATTTTTTGAATTCAGAAATATTTTTTAAATTATTATTTCTGCCAGTCCTATAGCCTATATCATTCCATTCAAAGACAGTAAATACAAAGAAAATGAAGTTTGGCTCCACTGGAGCAGATTTTTTTTTTTTTTTAAAAAAAAGCAAATTAATAAGATCATGAATACAACAGAAATGTTAAAAAATGGAAAAAAGTCAAAAGAACAAAAACCCCATCACTTATTTATACATGAAAAATGCTACCATTGCTCCCTAAAAGCACTACTGATCGGGGATCGAACTCTTCTCCCCTGCAGTGCAGTCTGTCATCTTAACCATTAAGCTACATCAGCTGACGTATGCAACTTAGTCAAATTGCCGATATAAAGACTGAGTCGAGAAAACAAGTTACTCACCTTTTTTGTACTGTTGTGCCCTCAGTATTCAGGCATTTCTGGCAGGAAATGACTGAAAATGACAGTTGAATATTTAGCGAATAATTATACCGAAAATATGACAAACAAACCTGTTTAGCGTTTATATTGTCGCGCTATTTAAGTATATTCGAATGGCCCATTGACTCGGTTTGATGCACTGGGAACGCATGGCTGTAGCTGAGGCTAGCTTTGTGCGATAAAGCTGGTTCAGGGCTCATTGGAAACGTCAGAAGCCAAAAAATCAAATGGCTACTGGCAAAATCTTACTGACAGCATCACAAGCCGATCACAGAGAGGAAAATACATTGCAAGCAAGCTGAATGCTGAGGAACTGAGATCTTTGAAGCAATGCTCGAGAAGAAAGACATGCTTTGAGACTTGCCGATCTAGTTTGGTTATAACACGGACACATTGAGCTAACAATAGCAAGCGTGGATTTACCCTCAAACAATTTTTTTATTACAAAATATCAAAGGTAAGATATTTCTTTGCTCATCGCTGTAGACTGTAAAGTGTATGTCTGCTGTTCATTGAGTGTGGTGTCGGGGTGGAATCAATTCAATATTGATTTACTTGTTTCCTTTATTAATTGTTTATCCTTGCTTGTTCTTGTTCATTTTAGATATTAGTTGTATATCCTTGCTTGTTTTTGAATAACCTAGGCCTTGTGTAGCTGTAGTTCCCATAATCTGGCCAATACGTAAGTAAAAAGCGTCATTGCATATGGTTTATCTCGAACCGTGCGGTCCTGACGGACCCTGACAGGCCAAGATGTTCTTTTTCTCTCTTAATTTATGTGTTTTCAGAAGAAGGAGTGCAGGGAGAGTCCGGCTCTCCCGCCAAAAAGATAAGCCCAGGAGATGATAAGGAGGAACCACCTGTCTTCTCTGAGATGTATGCGCATACCTCAGGGTCAGCTTGACGTGGGCTGCGTGTGTCTGCAAGAACATTCTGATTGATACCATGATGTGTAAATCAGCTCGGGGGGAGGAGGTTGTCAAGATGTACTCTTACTTATACACCAGCAAGCAAGAACTTTCTTTGTCTTTGTTCTGCTGATGTAACTTGGACCCTACGTGCGCACGTAGTAAAGGATCATATTTACTCTCATCTGTCTCAGTCTGATTTCTTTCAGGAATACAATTTAAAATTTCTACAACAGTCGGTTTAAAATGACAGGGCTCATATCTTTGGATTCTGTGGACTTTCCTCTTTCATTTTAGGCAAAGCACAAATTCAGGAGAAATTCTTGCGATTCAGTGCTGATATGATTTTATCCTATGTTTTGCTACATGCTTATTTACTTGCTTGGTGCTTGAATTGTGTTCAGTCAAGGTAAAAATGGTCTACATGAGCTTTGCCTAGTTTCTTCCCGAAATGTGGATATGCCGCATGACAATGTTGCGATTTGGAAACATGCTGTATTTATGATGCGTAACCACCGGCCCCCGGTACCGGGGAGTAGGGCTTAGAGGGTTAAACAAATATGAGTCCCTAGAGGCATGAAATAAATTTGATCTCAGTTAATCGTGGGGCTGTTTCCCTTTTTTATCAGATCCTGCATAATAGGATTGTGGTAGACTCAGCAAGACTCAAACAAGTCTGGGCAGATGAGCTTAACATAGAAATTAAAGATGAGATATGGGATGAATGTTTAAAGAGTATACATGATTGTTCTGTCAGTGTTCCCGACATTGCTTTATACAGTTTGAAACATTACATAGGTTGTACTCTTCTTGGGAAAAGTTACATAGTTTTTTTTTTTAAAACAGATTTTTCACCTTTTTTTAATAGGTGCAAGTTTTATGGTCAGCAACTTAAGTCACACCTTCTGGTCATGTAGTAAAACTGTATACATTTTGGAAAAACATCTTTTATTGTTTCTCTGAGGAATTTGGGAAATGTTGGAAACCTGACCCTCTCATGGCCATTCTTGGAGCAACTAGTAATTTACTTTATGCCAGTAAACATGAAAAGTTGGCTGTTTTACTCACCTCTGCCGAGGAGGTGTATTTTTTTACCGGCGTTTATCTGTTTGTCTGTTTGTCTGTTAGCAGTATATCTCAAAAATGGCCTAATAGATTTTAACCAAACTTTGCAGGATCTTAGAGTAGCACAAGAGGAACACGTGATTAAATTTTGCCATATCTGGGCCAAAGTACAGCTGAGATATAGGCCAAAGTTCAAATCCAGCTATGCTGGCAGAGTTTTGAAGTCTTTCCAATGGGCCGGATTTCCAATCGGCATGCTTTTGAGTTTTGCTGCCACCTGGCAGTGGAATGCAACAACACCTACATCAGCCAGCGAAAATAACTAATGCACAGAGTTGTCTTGGCTTGGCGCAGGTGCTGTGCTCTGAGTGCTCTTGTGTGGAATGATAAATGCAAAAAGTTAATTCTGCGAGTGTGGAAATTGGATTTGGTACCCACATATGAATTATGGTTGAGAGAAATGGCAAATACGGTACATCTGGGGAGGCTAAGGTTTTATAATGAAGATAGAGGAGAGATATTCAAAAGATCTGGGACCCTGTACTGAATTTTTTTCAAAGTACAAATTGACATGCTGTGTTCAATGTAACATACCTTGCTATGTTTTCTCTTTTTTTGGTACATATATATACTCTTAAACATTTGAAGTAAAGCTGATATATTTGATTTGTTGTGGCTGTGGTTGTTTACTTTGTTGTATGAGCTGCTTTTTATTTTACTTTATTATTATTATTTTTGTTTATTTATTTATTCTCTGTTTATTTATGTTGTTGTGACTGACAAGAGAGACTAGAATATGAGATATAGGTTAGGCTGTAAATATTCTGTGTGATTATTGCAATAAAAAAGGAAAAGTAAAGAACTGGTGCTGAAAGGAACGGGCATAGACTCCAAGTGCAGTTCAGCATCGGCAGGGCGTTTATTGGGATTAACCAAGCTCATGGTCAAGACAGAAATGGATCAATAGCCAGGCAAACAGAGATATGCAGAATAGGCAGAATCGAAGTCAGGGGACAAGCAAAATGATCCAGTAACCAGAATAATCAATCCGCACAAAGACAGTAACAAAGAGGGTTGAAACTAAGGGAATGGAAGGGGAAGGAAAAAGGGAGTTGGATGGGATAAGGGAGAACACAGGAGATACTAAACAGATGGATACAAAATGGGAATTAGGGAGAACGAAGTACTAATCAATCAAATCGCAATCTCACAACGCAATGCAAACAATCAAATACAAGACTTACGGGAGAATCACAAGAAACGAGCTTTCAACAATCGAAACGAGAAGAAAAGCGCAGAAACGAGACTGACCAAGACGAGCTGTGGTAGAAACGAGTCGACAAGAAACTACGGGAAAGTGGGTCCTTTATACACAAACAAATTAAGTGGAGGCCCAGCTAAACTCAGAACAGGTGAGAGGAGAGGCGGATCTAGAAAAGCAAGGACGGTGATAGGAGAGAGAGAGAGGAAGTAGGTGGGATCCTAACTTTGAACTAACTAATCACCCGTGCCTAACTGAACTGCTCTAAGTGTGGATAGTCCAATCAGAACAGCAAGAGAGAAGGAAGAGGAATTACCAAACCGAAAGAGAGTGTGATGAAAAAGACAAGATGCCATGAGACAGAAACGGGAGGAAAACACTGAAGACCAGAGACAGAGCAATCATCCAGAAACACACATGCTCTAACGAATAAATATAATATAAATAATAGCAATACTAAAAATAAACAAGAAACATACTAAAAACTAGAAACTAAAACCAGAAACTAAAAACAAGCTAAAAACAAACATACAAATCACCGATTTCTAACAGAACCCCCTCTATGACCGCCACCTGGCGTCTAAGCTCGGCTTGAAAGTCCTTTTGTGAAAGTCCTTTATAAGTGACTTGTCGAGAATGTGACGAGCAGGAACCCATGAGCGTTCTTCGGGCGTATCCTTCCCAGTCCACCAAGTACTGTAGACCCCTTCCACGCCGACGAGCGTCCAGCAACTTGTGCACCGTGTATGTTTCTCCTCCATCGATGAGCCTTGGGGGAGGAGGATTGGTCGGGGCAGGGGTGTGGATGGAAAAACAGTACAGGTTTAATGCATGACACATGAAAGACTGGGTGGATACTGGCTCATAGAGGCTGGTAGTTTGAGTCTAACAGAGACAGGGTTAATGATCTTCTCTATCACAAAGGACCAATGAAACGGGGGCTAGCTTGCGACTTTCAGTCATTAGTGCAATGTCCTTGGAAGAAAGCCAAACTTTTTGTCCTACTTTGTACTGCGGTGGAACAGAGCGACGCGGTTGGCTTGGCGACTCATCTCGTCAGCAGCTTTCAGGAGAGCGGGCGAGTCTCCTCCCACGTCCTTCGGCACCTCTGAAGAAATTCCTGGATGTTGGGGAACGTCAACCTCGACCTCCTGTGAGGGGAACAGAGGTGGTTGGTAAACCGAGACAAGCTTGGAAGGGGATACACCTGAGGCAGCCGTGGGAAGGCTGTTGATGGAATATTCGACCCAGGGTAGTTGTTCGCTCCAGTCCCCCTGATCTCGGGAAATGAGGCACCGGGACACTCTCCATCTGCTGGTTGGCCCTCTCTGTCTGCCCATTGCTCTGCGGGTGAAAACCAGAGGTTAAACTGACTGTTATTCCCAAGGTTTGGCAAAAGGCTTTCCAGACTTGTGAGATGAATTGAGGACCACGGTCAGAGACAATGTCAGAAGGGATGCCGTGTATTCTGATTACGTGTTGGATGAGTAAGTCTGCTGTTTCTCTGGCAGAGGAAGCTTGGGAAGAGGGGCGAGATGAACTGCCTTGGAGAAGCGATCCACAATGGTTAGGATGACGGTGTTACCTCTGGAGGGCGGAAGGCCAGTGACAAAATCCAGTGCGATATTGGCCCATGGTCTGGAAGGTACGGAAGCGGTTGCAGGAGACCAGCTGGTGCAGTGTGGGTGGCCTTGTTCTGGGCGCAGACCGGACAAGCAGTAGTAAAGTTCTTGACATCTATCCGGACCGTTGGCCACCAAAACCTGCGAGTTAGCATGGCCAAGGTCCGGTTAGCACCAGGATGGCAGGCGAGGCGGGAAGAATGGGCCCACTGGAGAACTTCGCTCGGAGGCAGTCTGGAACAAAAAAGGCGGTTCTTGGGACAGTTAGTAGGTGGCCCCCAGAAGGTTGTGACCTTCTGACTCGATCCTCAATTCCCATACTAATGCTCCCACCACAACACGACTGGGTAGGATGGTTTGAGGCTCCTTGGGAGGGCGTCAGGCGAAAATTTTCCGTGACAGGGCATCAGGTTTCTTGTTCTGGGAGCCTGGGCGGTAAGCTAAAGTGAAATTAAATCTGTCGAAGAACAGTGACCAACGAGATTGGCGGGGAATTTAATCTCTTTGGCTGTGGAGGTACTCCAGATTCTTGTGGTCGGTCCAGACCTGGAATGGAACCTTAGCCCCTCTAACCAATGACGCCACTCTTCTAATGCCAACTTCACCGCCAGTAACTCCCGATTTCCGATGTCATAGTTACGCTCGGCTGGGCTAAGTCTGCGTGAGAGAAGAAGGCGCAAGGGTGTACCTTATTATCCTTGCCATTGCGCTGCGACAGGACTGCCCCTCGCCGGTGTTAGAGGCGTCTACCTCGACGATGAACTGCCTTTCAGGATCTGGCTGTTGGAGAACAGGAGCAGTGGTAAATCTTTATTTCAGTTCCAGAAAAGCCTTCTCCCGCCGAGGGGGTCCACACAAAAGGAACTTTGGGGAAGTCAGAAAGGTCAGTGGAGCAGCAACGGTACTGTAATTGCGAATGAATCGGCGGTAAAGTTAGCAAACCCTAGGAAGCACTGTAGTTCCTTGCGTGTGGTAGGGTAGCCCAATCCTTTACCGCCTTCACCTTCTCTTGGTCCATTAGGATGCCTCCTGGAGTAACCACAAATCCGAGGAAAGGGACTGTGTCCAAGTGGAATTCACACTTCTCTGCCTTGGCGTGGAGTTGGTTCTCCAGGAGGCGCTGCAGGACTGCCACTGAAACATGACGTATGTGTTCCTCCTTAGAACGAGAGAATATTAATATATCATCTAGGTACACAAAAACGAATTGATTAATCATGTCATGCAGGATGTAGTTAACGAGGTTCTGGAAGACAGCAGGGGCGTTAGCTAGACCAAACGGCATGACCAGGTACTCGTAGTGCCCCCTAGCGGTGTTGAAGGCCGTCTTCCATTCATCCCCTTCCTTAATCCTGGCAGGTGGTAAAAGGCGTTCGTGGGTCAAGTTTGGTGAAGATAGTGGCCCCCTGCAACAGCTCAAAAGCAGAATTCATTAAAGGAAGGGATATCGATTCTTAATAGTAATATTATTGAGTCCCTGTAGTCAATACATGGCCTGAGAGATCCGTCCTTCTTGCTAACGAAAAAAAAGCCAGCGCCAGCAGGAGAGGAAGAGGGACGGATGATGCCAGCAGCCAGTGACTCCTCCACATATTTCTCCATGGCCTCTTGCTCTGGACGAGACAGAGAATAGAGACCCCCCCTTAGGGGGCTGTGCCAGGTTGGAGATCAATGGGCGCAGTCGTGAGGGTCTGTGAGGAGGGAGAGACAGGGCACGAGACTTAGAGAAGACTTGGCTAGATCCTGGTACTCACTGGGGACCTTGGACAAATCCGGAGTGAATGGGGGCTCACTGGATCCTCCCTCGTCCTGCTTGGCGGGAGCCTTGTGGAGGCAAGAACGCAGGCAATGAGTACTCCACTCAACCACCTGCCCAGTCCTCCAGTTGATGGTGGGGTTGTGTTGTTTCAACCAAGGGAGGCCCAGGACAATGGGAGCAGAGGAGGAGGTGATGACATGGAGCCGGATCTGCTCCAGATGGTTGCCGGAGACAATGAGCGTGAGTGGGGGCGTAATCTGGGTCACCTGACTTAGCGGTTGCCCACAAAGGCCAAGTGCTTGGAACGGTGTAGGCAGCTTCTGGGGCTGGAGCTGTAGCTGGTTGCACAGGTTGGCGTCAATCAGATTGATGTCTGAGCCTGAATCAAACAAAACATTAGTAGTCAATGAACGCTTGCCAACAAGTAGAGTGACAGGAACCAGCCTACGTGGATCATTGTTATCTTGAGCCAGCTGTCCAATCCTCCCACTCACCCCTCCTTTTTGAGTAGGGGACAGCACTGGATACGATGACCCGCTAGCCCACAGTACAGACGCGTGCCCCCGTCGCAGTCTCCTAGCTTCGCTCTTGTGGCGATAACCGCAACGGTCGACCTGCATGGGTTCTCCGACCCCCGGGGCTCGCCGGTCTCCTGGATAGGAGAGTCGCCCCGGGAGATCGAAGTTACCACGCAGGTCTGACCGTCGGGCTCTGAATGGCGCTGGCGCTCCCTCTTGCGCTGCTGGATCCGAGAATCAATCTGGATGGCCACTCTAATGAGCCCCCTGCAGATCAGGTGGAAGCTCACGGGGCGCCAACTCATCCTTTATGTTCTCTGCCAACCCCGGTAGAACACATCAAACTGGGCGTCTTGGCTCCAGTGTGTAGAGGCAGCCAACGAACGGAATTGAATGGCGTGTCGGAGACACTGCAGCCGGCTTGCCGTAAACTCAGTAGTGCACTTCCTGCCTCTCGCCCCTGGTAGGAGCGGTCAAACACCTCCCTCATCTCCGCCATGAAATCTTCAATGGTGCGGGGTGCAGGGGTGGCCAGCGTCCCACATTGAGGTTCCCCCAGTCCCTTGCTCTGCCGGTCAAAAGTGTGATGGCGTAGGCCACTCTGGGAACGTGAGGTAGGAAAGGTTAGGGGCTGTAACTCAAATATGATTGAGCACTGGGACAGGAATGCTTTGCAGGTGGTGGGGTCTCCGTCATACTCCAGCAGGGAGTAAGGCGTGGCTCCCGAATGGGAGCTGCCTCTGCCGTGCGACTGCAGGACTGGGAAGGGTGGGGCCCTGGGTGAGGTGCTGTAAAGTAGCTCTCATCTCCTGCAAGTCGCGATGCTGCTGCTGAATGACGACCTCTCGTTGTTGATAAAGTCGCTGCAGTTCAGCAGTATCCGCTGGAGTCTGTACTGGTCGACTCGTACTGAAAGGAATGGGCATAGACTCCAAGTGCAGTTCAGCATCGGCAGGGCGTTTATTGGGATTAACCAAGCTCATGGTCAAGACAGAAATGGATCAATAGCCAGGCAAACAGAGATATGCAGAATAAGCAGAATCGAAGTCAGGGGACAAGCAAAATGATCCAGTAACCAGAATAATCAATCCGCACAAAGACAGTAACAAAGAGGGTTGAAACTAAGGGAATGGAAGGGGAAGGAAAAAGGGAGTTGGATGGGATAAGGGAGAACACAGGAGATACTAAACAGATGGATACAAAATGGGAATTAGGGAGAACGAAGTACTAATCAATCAAATCGCAATCTCACAACGCAATGCAAACAATCAAATACAAGACTTACGGGAGAATCACAAGAAACGAGCTTTCAACAATCGAAACGAGAAGAAAAGCGCAGAAACGAGACTGACCGAGACGAGCTGTGGTAGAAACGAGTCGACAAGAAACTACGGGAAAGTGGGTCTTTTAAACACAAACAAATTAAGTGGAGGCCCAGCTAAACTCAGAACAGGTGAGAGGAGAGGCGGATCTAGAAAAGCAAGGACGGTGATAGGAGAGAGAGAGAGGAAGTAGGTGGGATCCTAACTTTGAACTAACTAATCACCCGTGCCTAACTGAACTGCTCTAAGTGTGGATAGTCCAATCAGAACAGCAAGAGAGAAGGAAGAGGAATTACCAAACCGAAATTACAGGGAAGAGAGTGTGATGAAAAAAAGACAAGATGCCATGAGACAAGAAACGGAGGAAAAACACTGAAGACCAGAGACAGAGCAATCATCCAGAAACACACATGCTCTAACGAATAAATATAATATAAATAAGAGCAATACTAAAAATAAACAAGAAACATACTAAAAACTAGAAACTAAAACCAGAAACTAAAAAACAAGCTAAAACAAACATACAAATCACCGATTTCTAACAGGTGCTAAGTCAGGCTCTGGCTCCGAACTAGCCCTGGAACGAGCTCGGTGGAAAAGGGGGGATTAGTTAAATTTTGGAGAAGATGAGTAGGTGAAGTGGCCACTTCACTTGAGCTGAAGGTGGACGATAGCATCCAACCACAATAATATTTGCGGCATTTGGGAGGGATACTTTAATTCAAGCAATCGTCAATACACACACAAAAAAACAGCCGGATCTAGCTTTTTCCCTGAAACGTCTTACACTTCCGAGATTACCACACTTTTGGTGAGCAGCTTGCTAGTGCTCTGGTCTATTGCATGCAGAATATAACATTGAATGACAGCAATCTTATCATCTACGTCAGCGCTTATCAAACCTCTCCTGGAGTACCACTTGTGCATGTCTTAGAGCACTGCCTGCTCCAGCTCAAGTGAGTCAGATGATCAGCTCGTTACCTGTGAAGATGCTTGATAATTAGGGAATCATTAGAATCATCCGTGCTAGCGGGGAGAGATCTAAAATAAGCGGGAGAGGTGGTACTCCAGGAGAGGTTTGAGAGGCACTGATCAACATCTGTGATTGCTGCCAGCAACGCCAAAAATTATACTGGAAATTCTATCAATCACCTGAATATCGCCGAGGAAAGCCCTTCTCGAAACTTTGAGAAAATGACCGTTCCCCAGCCGAAAGCCTCTTAATACGGCTTCTACACTCAGTATCATCAGGCCAAGTATTCTAATCCACGCACTCAACTTTCCGCAGTTCTGCGAGACCGGAAGAGAATCAGCCACTGAACTATCCCATAAAGCATCAGAAATGGGGCGTGACTGCAACATCAGGGTGTCTTTTTTTTTTTTTTAATTGTATTGACGATCGCTCAAATTCCCGAAAGTTCAAAGCAATTCGGTTCACCAATAGAATGAACACAGGTGCAGTTCATTTTGGATTTAGTATAAATTGCTACCCCTCCTCCTTTTCTGGCGCGGTCTGTTTAAAGACACTGCATCATTCAATAATAATCATGGCATCAGTGACTGATTTTTTTCGGATATTTGTCACACTTAAATGTTTGACACCATCACACTAATTTTAATTAGACAAAGATAACCCGAGTAAATACAACATGTAATTTTAAAGGGGACCTATTATGTTGATCCTTCTTTTAATATACTGTATATTAGTAATGTTATAATTACTAATATATCCATACTCAACCTCTGAAAAGTTTCTAAACATAAGACACAGGGGTTTTGCCGTAATCCAAGAACATGATTTCGTGAACGTGATTTCCTCTCTGAACAGCTCGTCCCGAGATCTTCAAGAGATCTGGGCAAAACCTGACGTCAGGTTGTGCCGTCCAATTAATACAGACCTAGCCAGAGCCAATCACGGCGCTGGACCTGCCCACACCGGAAACTATTCTAGCAGGCACAAACAACCGCGGATCATACTATGCCTTAGTAGCGTCTACGCTTTTGGAAATACAAAAGAAGTACCACAGATTATTTGAAGTGCAGTTGTCAGTATCTGTCAGTATCTCTCCCAAAGCTGCTTGTCCGTTTATTTTTGGACGTGAAGAAAATGACCTATTTCTCTTCCAAAACACGATGCCACCAGAAATCAGTGGGTAGCTTTTTTGTTTGCTGGCGGCAAACAGCCACGGCCAAAGGGAACGTTAGCTGATTGTGCTCAGCATTTCACCAAAGACAGCTTTGTTAATAAAGGATAATTCGACACAGGATAAGCGTTTCAGCTGCTTCTCAAACCGGAAGCAGTTGCATCGATCAAGCGCTCGGAGCCACAAGCTGTAAGTAACGATATAACGGCAAATAATGTAAGTGAAGCTAACGTGTTACGGGTGGCTAGCAGGACCGCTAACGATAGTTAGCACCAACAACTGGCCTCAAATGCAGGCTTTGTAAAATATCTGAAGATAAAGCCTGTATCGGTCGCGACTGTCCGTGACTCACAGAAGCGGAAGCTCTAAGTTGCTTTTACGGCATAAGCCTACCTAACTTGATAGCCTGTTAAATGTAGCTGTAGCACTGCGGCTAACGTAGTCGAGTAACTGTTGCTAATGTTTGTGTCCTAAATATGCAGGAGTAATATCAGGGGAAATTCAACAGAAGGTATGTGAACATAAACCTTATTTGAAGCTAACTTTTTATATTTGTTTGTAATTTGGATGCTTGGTACAACTGTCCACGGTAACGGAACATGCTGTCTGTAAAACCTGTATTGCAAGGGTTTGTCTCTGTGGTTGTTATGAATGCTCAGTTACCAGCTACTGCATGTTAGTTTTTGTACCGTGCTACTTCTTTCTTCTTCCGCCTTCTGAGGAGAGCAGTCGCACTCTATCTCTGCTCCTGCCTGCGTCTTCTTTCTTTGATCTGTATTGTCCTGTTACCCCCTCTTTTTTCTTTTTTTGGACCCTCCGTCTGCTTCTGAGGCTCTCAAGTAAAGATGGAATTAATTAGCTGGTCCCTGAATGCGATTGTCAGAATTTTTTCACCAAGAAGCGAAGCACCTGGCGAACCGCGCTGCCCGGACGCGACTTTTGCTGCTGGCTACGTTCGGGATGCGTGGTCGAGATGGCAAGTTCTTTGTCTGGCGGCACTATCCCTTGAAGACGTGGAGGATGTTTACCTATTTTGATTTATGGTGACGGGATTTCTCCTAATTGGCACGGGAGTTGCTCTGATCTACCGCAAAATGTGCGAGCTGGGAGCGAGGAAAATGCCCAATGCGCTGCCTAGCACCGAAATTATTACGGAGCGCCTCAGTGGAGTAACGAGTGAACAGGCGATGGATTTACATCGAGAGAGCATCATCTGCGGAAATGCACAGAAAGATGGACGCTGTTTTGAGTCAGTGTGGGGGAGTTTGTGCGTTTGACTGTGAAAAAGAACTTTGACCTTGTGGGCAAGAGACAGGATGAGATGATGGGAGAACTTGTGGCCCTGAAGCGCGAAGTACAAAATTTACAAAATGGATAGCGGATCAATCGAAATTGCTTTTTTCCACCCGAAATTGAATAGAATTCGGCACCCCCCCCCACTCCGCGTCTCCCTTCTGTCTGCCTCAGCCTCACACGGATCGGTTCTCAAGGACTTCTGGACTCTGCATTCCACGCCCACGCCACAGGCTGCCTCCGCATTTTTCATTTTTCATCAACCCCTTCTTCCCCCACCTCCCATCCTCCCCCTTCATTCCCATGAAAAAAAAAAAATTCTCGCGTTTCCAGCGTGTGTCGTGTTATAAACCTGATGTGTATTATGTCTGATGTCATCAATATGTGTTATTTTCTGTGTTCTGTGTTAACTGCAACCTTTAATTTCGAAGAAGAAAGTGGAGTTGGCAGCGCGACGCACGTTGCAGCAGCCCGGAGCACTTTCTCTCCAAACTTAATTTCGTTGTTATTCTGTAACAATGACAATAAAGTTCATCTGAAATCTGAACTTAGAAATGCTCCTGGTTAACTTATATGCAGTAATTCTGATCAGTATGCTTCTGTTACTTTGCCCGATTGTAGCCACTACAGTTGAAGCTAACCAGAGAGGTGCTGTATGTGTTTGCAAAGTTGGACTGAAAAGGCTGCAGTTAGACCAAACGTAGGTTTTGCAGAGCTTGGGAAACGTGTTTGGGTTTGTTTACGGCTGCTTCTGATCGCTTCACTTATCCATGACCGGGATCAGCCGGATACTTCACCAATATCTGGGCTAGCTCTCTGATGCTACCATGAAAGAAATTGCGAAACGCACATGCTCTAACGTGTCTGTTATAAAAAAAAACGATTTGTCTGCACTGCCGTGGCATAATTTCATCCCCCTTTAGAAATTGTTCTGGCTAATAAAAAGCCGAAAAAGGCGGAGATTGAATAGGAAATTCTTTCCTGTAGAAGTGATCGATTCGCTAGCTCCACATAAGCAACTTTCCACGCTAAGGGAACTTACGGTCTGTAAAACCTGTATTATTTTCATAACGTAAGTGGAGCACTCTCTAGCTGTCGCGTATTATCCATAAATCTGCTTTCACATTGGACGCGAAGCGAATTTTTCGTGCGACAGATTACATTCAAAGTCAATGCACTGTCTTTGCATTGACTTTGAATGTAATCTGTTGCGCGAAAAATTCGCTTCGCATCCAATGTGAAAGCGGCTCATTGCGCCCATTTTCCGCAAGCAAACGCTGGTCATTCCGACGCAATAAGTAAACCATTACCACGGGCAATCTCCAAAAAGGCCGTTTAGCTTGGAGCTTTCACCCTTCCGTCATATACCAGCGCAGAAGCTGTTCATTACTCCACGCTAACAACACCACAGTTATGCACACGAACCAGCAGGTTCTTATAATACACAACTAAGCAGTCCATAAGTTGTTGGTCCACGTTTTGCTGCTCCTCACTGTCCATGTTTCCCTCTAAACTCAGACCCACCGGATTTCTACGGTCTCCGGTCTACATTTGGGTATGTCAACCCGTTCTACAAATGTGTTTGTATGGGGTGGATTCTAGCTTTCCCTCAATCCTAGCTATAGAGTTGAAATACTGGTGTACTCACCATAGAAGCCGTGGGTAGATAGCAAATACGAGCTTGAGCTGCCAGACTTTCGCACTGCGTCCTCCACTTTCGCCATTGTGTTTATTAGAAGAAGTTCATTTAATTCAATATATACACATGTACAGCATTTGATTGCGGAATTTCCCCACCGATTCCTTAGCTCAGATGGCAGACGCGTCTCACGTTTCACACAAGGGAGGCGGACCCGGAAAACTGCATTCTGCCGAGTCCCACCCAGGTCCGCCCTCCACAGAGCTGGCCAATCACAAGAAAGTGGGCACACAGGGAGGGAGGGGGGGCCATAGCGGAAGAGCCACCCAAACAAGGCGTTGCAGGCAGAGACTGCAATGGACTACAAATGGGGGTTTTTGAGGATGGCAGTATGAGCTAAATAAGGACCCTTTTTGGACTTTGAACGATCAGGAGTACTCTAGGGGAGTCCAAGATCAAAATATAAACTTGGAAATGGAGCATAATAGATCCCCTTAAAATGATAATTTCATTTATTAGGGGAAAAAAGCTATTCAAACCTACTTGGCCCTATGTGGAAAAAGTAATTGCCCCCCTCCCCCCTTTGTTAAATTATGAATTAACTGTGATTAACCACTTTGAGTTCAATTTCCCTAGCCACACCCAGGCCTGATTATTGCCAGATCTGTTGAATCAAGAAATCACTTAAATAGAATCTGATAAAGTGAAGTACGCTAAAAGATCTCAAAAACCAACACATCATGCTGATTAACAAAGTCATTGACATCTCAGTGTGGAAAGGGTTACGTAGCCATTTTTAAGGCTTTGGAACTTCAGCGAACCACGGTGAGAGCCATTATCCGCAAATGGAGAAAACTTGGAACAATGGTGAACCTTCACAGGAGTCGCCGGCCTACCAGAATTACTGAGTGCATTGACTCATCCAGGAGGTCAGTAAAGAACCCAGAACAACATCTAAAGAACTGCAGGCCTCACTTGCCTCAGTTAAAGTCAGTGTTCATAATTCAACAAGAGAGAGACTGGGCAAAAATGGCATCCATGGGAGAGTTCCAAGGCAAAAACCACTACTGCCCAATAAGAACACAAAGGCTCATCTCACATGTGCAAAAAAACATCTAGATGATCCCCAAGACTTTTGGAAAAATATTTTGTGGACTGACAAGAAAAAGTTGAACTATTTGGATGATGTGTGTCCCGATACATCTGGCATAAAACTAACAAAATTTCATAAAAAGAACATCAAACCAACAGTCAAACATGGTGGTGGTAGTGTGATGGTCTGGGGCTGCTTTGCTGCTTCAGGACCTGGACGACTTGCCATTATTAATGGAACCATAAATTCTGCTCTCTACCAGAAAATCCTAAAGGAGAAGGTCCAACCATCAGTTTGTTACCTCAAGCGCACTTGGGTTCTGCAGCAAGACAATGATCCAAAACATCAGCAAGTCCACCTCTGAATGGTTTAGGGAAAAAAATGAAGGTTTTGGAGTGGCCTAGTCAGCGTCTGGACTTTCTTCAATTGAGATGCTGTGGCTGTGATGGTTCTGCCCTGCAGTCCCTCCCCCCTCCTGCTGTCTGCACCTCCACTTCAACGAGCCACACCTGTTGCTCATTGAGATGGAGGTGCAGTGAAGAGCATTTAAGAACTGCACTGCTGCATTCTGTATGAAGGAGCCCTGTTGTTTTTGCCGCTGCTCCTCTGTTTGTTTTAATCTTTTATGAAAGGAAAGATTTTTATATTTTTACTCAGCCTGTGCGTGTGGGTCCCTTCATCTGGTTTTGGGTACATGGTCCCAGTGCCCGCCAGCTTTGTGTCTTCAGCCGACGGGGACAAAACCATGACAGAATGTAGCTGCCAGCGTGGTACCCAGCCAGGCGGAGTGAGGGGAGCAGCGGCAGCGTTTTTTTCCAGGGCCCAGTTGGGGAGCAGTTCTGGGGTTGACGCCAGTTGTCCCGGAGGTGGGTGCCAGGTGGCACCAGTTGTTCCTGGAGGTGGACGCCCTGTAGCCCGGAGGTGTGTTCCGGAGGAGGGCGTGTTCCCAGAGGAGGGTGCCAGGTTGGGCGCCAGGTGGGCTGCCAGTGGTCCCGGAGGAGGGCGCCAGGTTCGGCGCCAGGTGGGCTGCTAGTGGTCCCGGAGGAGGGCACCAGGGCTCCAGCCTGGGGAGCGGCGTGGTTCGGAGGTTGGGCGCCCCAGTGTGGTCCGGAGCAGAGTGCTCCAGATGTGGGCACCGTTTGGTTCCGGTGGCGGGCGCCATGGGCTCTTGGCATGCCAGGAGGCGTGCCCTGGAGGGAGGGTCCTGTGATGGTCCTGCCCTGCAGTCCCTTCCCCCTCCTGCTGTCTGCACCTCCACTTCAAGGAGCCACACCTGTTGCTTGTGGAGGTGCAGGTTAGAGTATTTAAGCACTGCACTGCCAGCTACATTCTGTGTCCAGGAGCCCTGTCTGATTTTCCCGCTGCTCCTCTTGTGTGTAGTTTTATCTTTAAATCAAAGATTTTTTTTTCATTTTTACTCAGCCTGTGCGTGTGGGTCCCTTCACCCGTTTTTGGGTACATGGTCCCAGTGCCCGCCGGCTTCGTGCCCTCTGCCGGCGGGGGCAAAACCATGACAGTGGCATGATCTTAAACAGGCTGTTCAGGCTCGATAAACCTGCAACGTGGCTGAATTAAAACAATTCTGCAAAGAAGAGTGGGCCAAAATTCCTCCACAGCGATGTAAAAAGACTCATTACCAGTTATCGCAAACGCTTGATTGCAGTTGTTGTCGCTGAGGCAGGCACAACCAGTTATTAGGTTTAGGGGGCAATTACTTTTTCACATTGGGCCAGGTGAGTTTGGATAGCTTTTTCCCCTCAGTAAATGAAATCATTTAAAAACAGCATTTTGTATTTACTCAGGTTTTCTTTGTCTAATATTAAAATTCTGAAACATTTAAGTGAGAAAAATATGCAAAAAAAAAAAAAATCAGGAAGGGGGCAAATACTTTTTCACAGCACTGTATATTACCTGATAGGAGTAACAGAAAGACAAACCAGTCTCTCCTTGCTTGAGTCTTAATGGAGCTGCCGCCGCTGGTGAACTCCGCGGAAGGAGAAAGCCTCCCATTTCCCCATGGCCAAAGACACCGAAACCCTCCCGGTGCATCCCTCGGGGAGAACATGACCAGGATGAGAAGCCCATCTTGAGCAGTAGTGTCATCCTGGCAAGATCTCTATCCGAATCCGAAGGGGTCACAGAGCGTGCGGCAGGCCATAGGCAAGGCATAGATGCGCTTTGCTGAACCTCAGCGTTCAAAGACATGTCAGCCACAGGTATCTGCAGCGCCAGGTAACCGAGAAGGTATATCAATAGGTAAGAGATCTGCATTTTAAGGCATTTTCTTTTTTAAAAATAAATGCCCCCAGGAATGAGAAAAATGGGCTTGCAGGAGAGAGATTAGCCAACTTCAGAACAGACAGGAAAAAAAAGCACACACACACACACACACATCTAATACACTTTCAAGTCTAACGCAGCCTCAAACAAAATGAGGACCTGATATCTAAACACATACAGAGTCAGTGTTTCTGACTTCTCAATCATTCTGTTGTCGTCAAAGAAAGCTGAAACCTCCGCAGTAATGTCAATGGGTTCACATCTATACGAATGAAGTCATATTAAATGATAGGCAGTTGGAAAAAATGGGCAAAAACCCACTGTCAAAGAGAAAAAAAAACAGACTTCAGTAAGAATAAAGCTGCGTTCACACCGGACCATTTACTTTTTTCACCGGTGATGAATTTGCATACAAAGTCAATGCAAACAAGCAATTGAGTGAAAATTGGCTCAGGCGGAAAACTGCTTGGGCAATGAACAACAGCAACAGAGCAAAAATTTGCTCCTCGCCCGAGATCCCAACTCGAAAAAATCCCAAGTCGAGCGACTTCTCGCTGGCTCCAGTCGTTTGCCGCTCAGCGCTGAAGGAGGTTCCGGTAGCAACAGCAGAGAGAAAGATGGCAGTGGATGCGGACAAGCTGATTGTTCTTGTATCTTCCCACAGAATCCTGTTGGATCACACAATCAATACTGGCGCGAAGGAAGAGCTAAATCCTTTTCCAGGCGAGATGAAATTCGCCTGGCTCGCTCAAACGACGTTATCAAAGCAGAAAAGTGAATCTGTTAAATTATGCCAGCTTGACGATCGATTGCTGCCGAGTGATACAGCGATAGTGGAGGGGCAAAGCGAGCAACAGTGAAAAAATAAATGATCCGGTGTGAAGGCAGCTTTAAGATCTATTTTATGCTTTGAACAGAAGTTTGTGCCATCAACTGGTAGGAATGGTTTCTCTCTGCTATGCTATTCAACAAGCCATGGTAATGTTATATGTGAACATTTTCCAAAACAGCAGTTTGTTCAATATAGTGAAAAGACATTCAAATCATGTATGGGACTGCAGTGGAACATCTTAATTTCAACAGAAACAACTTGCAATAAATGTATGATAACCTGTAGGGAGTGAATTGGACCCCTCGCTCCCTTCCAAGTCTTCTGTAGTTTCAGTCGGGATCTTGCCACTCGTCGTCTACAATGAAATACAACAACAACCTTCAGTAAAACATGCAGAGACAATATTATTACAATTATAGTCATGATAAGAAGGGAAATGTACAAGCGTTTATTAATCAACACGGATCTGATACAATCTTGTTCTTGTGTATGCTTGTACAATCGGTCAAGAGGATTCACTTACCAGAGCACGCCACGGCCACTGAAATTCTCCATAATCATAGGTTATTTCATTCTCCGCTTGGATGTTTCCAAATGCAAACAAGCAAAGATGAGGTTCACCCTCGACTGTCAGCTTTTTCATCTTGCAATTTGGGGATTTATGGGCATCATTCACCAGCCGGCCCAGGGAGCCATCTTCGTGGGATGCATCTATGCTAAAATTGAAGTCGGAAACATGCATGGATAAGTTTTTCTTCACAAACACAATGCTCTGGCAGTGTTTCCTCTAGGATTTTTTTCAGCAGCGGGGGCAGGCTCTTCGGGGAGCCGTGGCGGCGTAAACAAATGACACTTGACTCCAGATTTTACTTTTACAACCTATTTATTGAATGGCCAGTTGAAAATGGCTTTTTAAAGGCTAAATGTAAAAATAATAAATAAATAAAATACTGATCATTGCTCTTTCAATGGAAATAAACTGAATTTATTTATTCTTTTATTTTTTATTTAACAGAAATATTGACATGTATATTATGCAAAAAAAAATAAAGGAAAAAAAGGGTCATCAACACTCACCATTCTCAGTGAGGTAGAGCCATGAGTGGAGCCAGCTATTTTTTTCAACCCATTTAGGGTCCCAGCCTGATAGCCTTTGCTTCCCTTTAGGTTTTTCTCCTCTACTCTCTTCTCTCTCTCCTGCACCATCACTTTGCTCTCCTGCTCCTTCACTCGGCTCTCCCCCTGCTGTACTCTGCTCTCCTTCACTTTGTTCCACTGCTCCTACCTGTCTAATGTTACTTGTCTTATACGATAACAGAAAACATTAACGTTGGATAATTTACACACACATCACATCTGATTACAAAGAGAAATATTTGAACAAGCTCATCTGAAATTGCAGTCAGCAGTCACTTCACGGCGTGTAGATATTAGCTTAATGCCAGTGACTGTCCGTTGGCAGAAACACAGAGCCAGCAATAACCTCGCCTTTCACTTCTTAATGACAGACACCTCTCGCAGCTTACCTCCCCGATTAGAAACAGTTGCTCAGACTTATTGGAGGAACCGACGAGAATCTTATTTATTTTTGAAAGCCTTGTTATATATTGCGCTACGAAATTATACGGCGTTTACTTCCGCACATCAATGACTACGGAAAATATCAATAGCCTACGTCTTTATCATTTCTGGATTTGCGTAAATTAGTTCGCGAGGTTCATTGAGCGTTGTTAGGTACGATACACAGCTGAGTGATAATTGCTGCGAAGTCGGCGAAAGTTTCGTATTTTTTGCAGATTGTCATCCTTGTGGAGTCACATCACTTATATCAACATAGCCAATAGGTAATCGCTTTGTCATTAACATTTCTTAATCATTACGTGTCACGCATTGGTGGTGGCTGTTCAGTTAATTAACTGTTTGATTGTTAATCAGGCAAACCTGATCGCAAACAGTTTAAGAGCAATTATGCGGGAAAGGGTGATGTTACTGAAGGCCATCCTGACATCTGACGGCACGCCACTGCAAATGCTATCAATTAGCTTACTCACGTTAGCGACACTGAGTTGGAACCGGGCCCAATTAACTTAACCTACCGATATGTTACGTAACGTTATCTGGCCATCAATATTTTGCGAATGTCTAACTTGTAAAATCTATTATGAGTTATCTTAAGCTAATAAGTCTACCTTTTCTCCGGTACGTCGCTGCCCTATTTTCCAGGAGGACACTCCTCTGACTCTCTGACCTGGAGCCTGGGTGGGTGACGTGATGTCACTTTCAAGGCCGCGCTCTCGCGAGTAATTAAAGTCGTATTAACTCCGCCACCCCAGAGTAGATAATAAGCAAGATAGTTATCTGTAGTTTACCTTAGTACTCGCGACCCAGTGCAGGACTCTGCTGTGAAGGTGGAGACATGCGGCGGTGAAGTATTTGCGACGATTAAAAAAAAAAAAGAAATTTAAAGGAGCGGCGGCTGGGATTTAGGAATGGCGGCCCGCCACTCCTAACTGAATGTAGAGGAAACACTGCTCTGGGGAATATATTTTATGGGCCTTTACTTACCACCAGGTTTTATAGTTCCATTCAAAATCAAACAAAAAAACACTTTGCTTTTCTGTATACATCTTCTGCCTCTTGTCCCGTTCATATTCTGGGATTAACTCCCCACGGTACTCAACAACGAAGGATCCCTTCTCAATCGGGGTGGAGGCAAACACACCACGTCCTAATTCAACAAAATTTACAAATTAGAGTCAAGTAACAAATTGCATTTGATCAGATACTGGAAAAACAAATACAAAAAATCAAAGATAAAAAAAAATTTACAGTAGGAAAAGGATATGAGTGGCAATGTTACACAGTAACAGACTGAGGCAGCTAATTATTCATCTAAAATCAAAAAAAGTATCAATTTACTGTAAAGCAGCTTTCAGAACTAGAAAAGACAATACTGATGTCATTTCACAATATTACGGTATCCAAAATCCCAGGTGATATCAATTACAATATCGATATATTGTTCAACCCTTGTGTCCAAATATTTATGGACCTGACTGTATATCTACCGTTACAACTAAGGTGAACGGGAGACGGTCCACTGAAGCGAGTAGTATATTTTGTGATGGTTGATAAAGTAGGCGAAATGATCGAACATTTTTGATATGTAACGGTTACTAGACACCGAATGCAAGATTGTAGTCATCTCTTAAAATGGCTGTAGTTAATGGTGATGAGATGCTGTTCATCTTAAGTTTTATTTAGTGTAGCCTATAGTATTTATTTCCTTATCAAAGGCGGAAGGGGGGGGGTTCTCACTGTCTGCTCAAAACTGCATGGGACAAATCTCCTCCTGCACCCCTGCGTATTCCCCCCCCCCCCATATAATTAGAAGTGAAACCCATTGGAGATGTAGGAGATGTATAACATACCTTTATAGTCATTTATCCATTTTACTCTTAAACAAGACTTGTCACTTTGGGATGAGATAAACTGAATAGCCTCAGCCTCAGGGCTTTGCCTCGGTCTCCTTTTAGACATCTTCTGTTGGCAATCTACATGGGAAAATGACAAAAAGTCAGCGAGTCAAATATATTAAAAAAAAAACACCAATAACATTTACATGAGTGGCTCAACTTCACTGTACAACCAAATATTTAAATTTTGAACATATGCCAAACACTTTTTGTAACACTTCATAAACATGGCACAGTGTTTAGATTTATTGAATACACTTTAAAACAATCTGAAAAACCTCGATGGCAACATCCAAGGAACATCATTGTTTTGAATGAGAACACCTATTCACAAAAATAATCACCAGGCATTTAGCTTTTACACGCTAGTGTTTATATAATGTACATGTCACATGTTCCATAGTTTTACAATGTTGGCTCTCTATTTTCCTATTACTAAAGTGAATCTAACACTTCGGATTCTCGATTAATAAATGGTATCTAGCACTAAATCAAGCCTCAGGCTGAATGAATAGCTCCCTGACTGTGAGAGCTCAGCACGATATCGCACAACAGGCTGTAGCACTGATACAAGCAACTTGACCTTGACGAGCTAATTAAGCCACAGCGACCAAAAGGGAATACAAAAAAAATCCATCTTATTCATATCTTTACGCGTAAAAGCTCTCTAGTAAATGTCAGTCCTTAATTCATACACCCTAAAAACAAGTGCGACACACGAAACCGAAAATATTAGCATAAATGACTTACCACATAGCTTGGTAAAGCATAAATATCGTTCAGATCTAAACTCCACAAAACACCTCGCACTTAAAGAACAAAACACCTAAGATAATATCTGTCTTTGCAGTTGAATATGTAATAAAAGTATTAAATAACCTTCATTTAAAGTCCACTCCTTCCGGTTCCATCCAGTTTTCCATGTAGTACCACGTTACTTTCAGCTGATTAGCAAACATTAGCGTATCTAGCTAATTAACCAGCATGAGACTTTTGAGTCACGTGACCACACTGTGTTACAAGTGTGTTAAGTTTCACAGCTGACCGCTAGTGGCCGTGACTGAAGGTGAGCGAACACACACACATTCCATGGAGCAAATTTGTGAAATTTTAGGACGTTGGAGATTTTTCGTCAGGGGCATGCTGGGAGTGTCTAGAACACTGTAGTGAGTGCAGAAAAATGAGGACCCGAAAAATGTCCCAATTTCTCCAAGCGTCTTCATATTGTAGGTGTGTTATCATAAAATTGTCCTCATTTGACATGAAAACAAGTCAACGCGCTCACACACACACTCTCTCTCACTCACACCTTTACTACCGTTTGCATTAGTCGTCATTATTCCCAACCTTCAGTCTCCCTTACTTTATCCCATCTTTTGGCATAAATTTCAAGTCCAGTCTCATGGGCCATCTCACTCAATAGTGTAATACCTGACAACATTTTTGAATTTCTCAAATCTTAATGCCTCTACAGATGTCAACCCAAAAAATATTTTTGCTAAATATATTATACTGGATTACAGATTAGATGTGTTCCTTTTGTTACGTCACCCAGTAACACTTTAAATAAATCTAATTGTATACTATTGCACTGAGATATCCAGCCTTGTACCTTTATCCAATATAAGGCTATTATAGGACAGTACCTGTGACGTAGCGTTCAGGAACCACACGCAAGAGATGGAAATCCAAAAAACGTATACCTTTAATGAAGTCCGAGTCAAAGCCAAAAAAATACAAGAATTGCTAAGCCACAACACGTAATCCAAAAACAGTGTCGACTAGACAGGCAGGGGTCAGAACCAGGAAGACAGATGAGCAAAGGTACATAGACGGTAGGCAAGAAGTCGTAGTCGATGAACAAAGCCAAGGGTCATACACAGGGCATCCAAACAGAAATCGTGGTCATACAAAAATAGGTAAAAATCAAAAAGACAAAACAATACAAGAAGGGCTCTGGCAAGAATCGAAGTCGGACAAACCAGTCGAAGGAAAACAATACTCAATGGCATACAAGGCGCTCTGTACAAAGAAATATTGATCAACGTCAGAACTGCAGTGAGGACTCTTAAATAGATGAGAGGGAAGTCGCATGCTAGGCAGGGAACTGGTGAGCTGGATCAGACTAATTACAATGGGAGAATCACATGAGGGAAACCCTAACCACAAAAATTGGCGAAAGCCAAGACATGGATGGGAATCACACAAACAGCCTATGACATTTAAACAGCTCCGGTCAAGGAGTTCTAAGTGCACAGATAACGAGTGCAGGAAAGCAATTAAGCACGTGTGAGAGATCTCGCAGAAACGCAGGGGGAGATAGTTAAAGCTGAGCAAGAGGCGGAGACTAGAACAGGGCGATTGCTGAGAGGGGATGAGTATTAATTAGTAGCGGTGCAACTTTACAGATTTAACTAGAGTGCTCGTTAGTAAGTTAGTAATAAATATACATGGATTAGTTGTGTTAGTAGACTATGATACAAAATACAAATGTTAGTTTTGTCAGTAATCAGAACAGTAAGGCGAAGGAAGTAAACGAGAATCGAAGGAATATATTAAACACCAAAAATCATTGAAATCACCCGAAGCATGTGAGCACACAGACCGGGAAGACGGACTGAACCAACTAGATCACAAGACAGGGGAGACAAGTGCAATGGAACTGAGAAATGGAATGAACTAAAAACCTGAAGATTACAATAACAAAAAAGAATAAATCAAAGACAAAATCATGAACACTGAACATGAACATAAACATGACCAAAAACCATAACCATGACAGTACCAAAATAAATGGTCTACAAACTCCATTTCTTCCAGACAGAATCGGCAAAGGGGTGATGACTCTATTCGCCATATATGTAGCATCTTTTTATTTGCTAAAAACTGATATAAATTTATATTGAAAATATCTAATCTTTGGATCAAGTGATGTACTGTAAAGGATTTTGAAAACTTGGTTCCTTGGGACTGGTGTATCTAACATATACTACTCAAAATTTGATAGGGATCATAGGAATTTTTTTGTGAAATGACATGCAAATTTGGTAACTGCCACTGATGAACAATATATTGGATAAATGACATGCAGTCAGACACAAAAACGCATTTGCACGCAGCATTTCATGACATTAAATGAGCGTGCAGCCTCACATTTTGGCTTTGACTAACACTTCACCATTTCAACTCAGACGTGTGTTGTTTTTTGTTGGTGAAAATTTGGAAGTTCCCAAATTTTTTGCATTACATTTAGCAATAACAATGTCTCCTCAACATCTTAGACGCCGATTGACTTCAGAGCAATTGGGAAGATGCATCGGAATGCTTGACTCTGGCTTCTCACAACGCCACGCTGCTAATGCACTTAACGTCAGCCAAAGCATTGTGAACAGAGCGTGGGACCGCATCAAACGTTTGGTACAGCAGCACACCGTCATGGGGGTGGTCGTCAGAGATCGACTACACAACAACAAGACCACTTTCTCACACTTCAGGTACGACGTCATCCTTTCTGGACAGCCACCACCCAACGAAATGACCTTCATAACGCCAAATAGGGTATCCACCAGACGATACGGAATCGTCTTCATACTGCCGCCCTCAACTCAAGAAGGCCATGTGTTCAAATCCCACTGACCGTGCGTCATAGGCATGACCGTTTGATTGGGCTCACGATCATGTCACATGGACACACAACGATTGGGCTCCAGTTCTCTTTACTGATGAGTCCCGATATTGCTTGGACTTTACTGACAGGAGGCAACGGGTGTGGCGAAGACAACGTGAGCGATTTAATGATGCCTACATCAACGAACACGACCGTTATGGTGGCGGATCAATTATGGTCTGCGGAGGAATAAGCAGGAACGGCAGAACGGACCTGCATGTCATGGGGAGAGGGACGATGACAGGGGTACGGTACAGGGATGAGATCCTCAATGTGTACGTAAGACCTTACGCTGGTGCAGTTGGCCCTGATTTCATCTTGATGGATGATAACGCCCGTCGCCATCGTGCTTGGGTGGTGAATCAATTCCTAGAGCAGGAGACAATTGTCCGCATGGACTGGCCCGCGCATTTGCCGGCCCTTAACCCTATCGAGCATGTGTGGAACATGCTGCAGGTCGCCATTTCCGGTCGTAGAGCACAACCCGCAACTCTAGAAGAGCTCGGAAATGCCCTTGTTGAAGAATGGAACAACATTCCAATTGCAAGCATCCGGGTTCTGATTGACAGTATGGCCCGATGTTGTCAAGCCGCTATTCAAGCTTAGGGAGGCCATACCCGTTATTGACATTAACTGTGGTAATGAAACATCAAACGAACACTGTCTGTTTTCACTTTATATGTCAGAGGTGAAACCATGAAGTGTTCGTGAAAGCCAAAAGTGTGAGGCTGCACGCTCATTAAATGCACTCGCAAATGTGTTTTGTGTCTGACTGCACGTCATTTATCCAATATATTGTTCATCAGTGGCAGTTACCAAATTTGCATGTCATTTCACAAAAAAATTCCTTTGATCCCGATCAAATTTTGAGTAGTATATATTTTCCCAACTGTCTAGAATCCTGTATGGTACAGCGACTAAGTTCTTTATTCTTAAATAAAATGTGTATTTATGTTTGTTGATCTTTATTCTATTTAACCAATTTGCCATTTTCATATGGGGCCAACAGACTAAGGGCCCTATCTTACGCCAGAGTCCCTAAACCCGTTATTTGGGGATTTTGCATTGCGTAAGAGGCGTTCCCCCGCGAAAGTTGCTATCTTGCACACCTGCCTATATCCCTAAAACACCAGCGCTACCCGTTACATTATGCATCGGCGTGCTTTGGGCGTTAGGCCAGTTAAACCAATCAGTGTGCCAGGTGCCACTGCCTTTCGGAGCAGGCTGCGCTATCCCAAATCCTCAAACCGAAATCCGTAATGGAGAGAGGAAGGTCGCCACGTTTCTCCGTTGACGAAGTTAAATTGCCCATGCATGAGGTCAAATCCAGTCAGAGGAGGATCTGTTTTTGTTAAGTTAATCATGAATTGTATTATTATTATTATTATTATTATTTGACATTGAGATATTGTTTAATGTTTGGTATGTAGTAAAAAAAAAAAAAAAAAATCAAGTCTACCCCTTTTATGATGGAACCTTCAAAAAAAAAGAAAGAAAAAAATGCGTTTCGCCATGCACTTCCAACTCCCTCTCCTGTCTGAAATGAAGCATAGAACAAAAATCCCATTTTAGAAAAAATAAAATTAGGTCTCGCACTGGCACTCAGCGCATAACTTTTTTCCAGCGAGAGCGGCATTTCCGAACTCTTCAGCGAATTAAGGTAATTCTGGTGACAAGTACGTGGTTTCGTCCGTTTACATTTTCCAATCGGACAGCAGTCTATTTTTTTACAGCAAGTTGCGTGACCGTGCTGCAAATACAGGTGTACATACTTGTCATCGAAATTACCATCACTCGCAAGAGAGTTCTGAAATGCCGCTCTCGCTGGAAAAAAAAAATTCAGTTGCTGAGTGCTAGGGCATAGTGCTCTTGTGAAAGCCCAAATGCGGGTAGCGGGTGGTTTTAGGACCCGCTATACGCTTTCCTTAACGTGTGTGGTCAAGATAGCAATTGTAGGGAAAGTGCATAAACACGCCCACGGGCACACCTCCAGGAGCAAATAAAGGATTCAGCATAATGCATAGCGGGTAGTGTGGCCGCAAGATATCGTTTAGGGATAGTGGAAGCTGCTAAATGCGTAATTCACGGGTTGCGGGTAGTGGCAACGGGTAAGGCAGTGTGAAAGATAGAGCCCTAAATGCCCTCCTGTTCCTTTCAAAATTTTTGATTTCCAAGCACTTGGTAAAGCTCCAATAAGTTGATTGTATTGTTGCAATGTACAGACTGTTTCATAAAAACTAGTTAATTGTTTGTCGGACATGAGTTCATTATCCTCATCCACTATATTCCTTATAAAAATAACACCGATATCAAACATGCGTTTCCAAAAAATCATCATTCTATCAACAAGTATATTAAAAATTTAACCATATTATTTGTTGTAGAACTTGTTCTACATTTTCTGGTGGGTGAAACTGAAATTGTAACCAACTTTGCGGAGCTTCTTCCAAAAAAGGGAGACACCAGAAAACATGTCATTAATTAACGCAAAATGCAAAGGTTTAATTTGCAGAAATGAAGAGAAGCCTTTATCAAACATAGGATGGACACTTTTAAGTAATTTGCTAGAAAACCAGTTTGGATTGAAGTAGAATTTTGGAATAAGGGAAGCCTTCAGTGAAAAAATTAAAGCTTTTATGTTCACCAGATACATAATCATTATCGAGGTATGCACGTTTAGCACTATCATGTTTATCATTCCATATTAATTTGAATATCTTCTGTTCATATATTTTGAAGAATGATTCTTTCGGGGTTGGTAATGTCATAAATAAGTATGTAAACTGGGATACAACTAATGAGTTAATTAAAGTTATTTTGCCATAAATGGTCAGATGTTTCCCTTTCCAGGGCAGCAGAATTTTTTCGATTTTACTCAATTTCTTCTTTAAATGAATAGTTGAAATTTCACTCATATTTTCTGGGATGTGTATACCAAGTACATTGACCAATCCATCTGTCCAATGAATTGGAAAATTACATGGATAAGTGAAATTTCTATTTGTCAGGGAACCAAGCCTCAATATTTGGCATTTCTCATAATTTGCCTTCAGCCCTGATAGGTCCGAAAAGTCATCCAGGTCTTTTGTAAGGCTCTGAAGAGATATAGTGTATAGTGAGGGCTCAAAAGAAAAATTGTATCATCAGCATACATTAAAATTTTTGTATTTAGCCCCTGCATTTCCAAGCCTTTGATATTATTATTTGTACATATTTTTACAGCGAGTATTTCTATTGCCATAATAAATAAATGCGGAGATAACGGGCAGCCCTGTTTTACCCCCCGTGAAAGGGAGAGGGGTTTTGAAATATAACCATTATTTATAATTTTGGAGATTGAGTTATTGTACATAACTTTATCCCACTGTATTAGAGACTCACCAAATTTAAAAAGTTCTAAACATTGATAAATTAAATCCCATCTTATTTTATCAAAGGCCTTCTCAAAGTCTGCTATAAAAACTAAACCTGGTTTCTTTATTTTATCATGACGTTCTATAATTTCAAGTAATTGTCTTATATTATTTGCAATATTTCGTCCTTGTATAAAACCAGACTGGTCATGGTTTATAATGTCAGGTTGGACATTTTTTATCCACAATGCTATGCATTTAGCTAATATTTTCGCATCATAACACTGCAGAGTTAGTGGTCTCCAGTTTTTGAAGTGAACCAGATCTTTATAGTGGCCACTAGCTTCTTGTTTTAAGAGCAGAGATATTACACTTTCCTGCTGAGTCCCTTTGAGAATACCTTTGTCATATGAAAAATTAAAACTGTAAGTTTTAGTTGGGGGGTTGGAAGTAGGGGGGTTTTTATCTGTTCGTAGAAAGGTTGGTACACCTCTATTGGAATACCATCCAATCCTGGTGCTTTCCCCTTTTGAAAGGACATAATTGAATAGTTGAGTTCAGTTTCCGTAATTAGACCCTCGCAAGTTCCTCCGATAATTTAACTTGATTATGAGGGAAAAACGGATGACAATCAATGTTATGTAGTGGAACAGGTGATGACTGTAAGGAGAAAATCTCTGTAAAATAGCTCTCTCCTTCAATCAGAATATCTATAGGTGAAGTAAGAATTATCCCATCATTCCTTTTTAACCTCTGGATATTTTTCTTTGCTAAATTTCTATGTTGGAGACTTAAAAATAATTTATTGCATTTTTCACCCTTCTCCATCAATTTTGCTTTATTCCTATAATGCATTATAGTTAACCTGTCATAAATTAGTTGTTCAAATTCTTTTTGTTTTTGGTCCAGTTTGTCAGCCACATCCAGAGTTGCTTCTGAGCTGTCAAGTAGTGATGTAAGCATCTCAATTTCTTTTTTAATTTTTTGTTCATTGAATCTTAATAGTTTTTTCCTTTGTGAAGCAAATTGAATTGCGTGGCCTCTAAAGACACATTTAAATGTATCCCAAACAATAAGAGGGTCTGCTGATCCTATATTACGTGAAAAAAAATCTGTAATAAATTCTTTTGTACTGTCTACAAATGTCTGATCCTCTAGTAACTTTTGATTAAATTTCCAGTATCCCTGTCCTTGTGGATATTCAGTTAGTTATAAATGAAGTGAAATAAGTTGGTGATCAGATTTTAGTTTGTCTTCAATTACAGCCTTTTTTGTTTTGGATAACAAAGAAAAGGAAATAAGGAAATAATCTATACGGCTTGCCTGATTCTGTCTTCTCCACGTATATTTATGTAATTCTGGATTTCTTAAATCTCCAAACATCTACCAGATCCATTGTATTCATTATTGATGTGATTTCTGAAGCATGTGGGTGGTAATTAGTTTAATTATTTCCCTTACGATCTATAAAATTATTCTGGACTGTATTAAGGTCTCCAACCATTATGAGATATTTACTTGTGAATTTTGAGGTTTTAATAATGTTGTAAATAGATTCTTAAAAGCGTGGATCATCGTTATTTGGACCATATAAATTAACCAAACATATTTGTTTATCCTCAATAATCATATTTAAAATGATCTACCTTCCTTGAAGGTCAGTTTCTAAAGCTGGGAGAGTATAGTTAAAGTTGTTTTTAAACATGATCATAACTCCCCTCGAATTTTTTAAACTATGTGAAAATCATATTTGCCCACCTCATTCCTCCATCCATATAGTTTCATCTGTCATTACTGAGTGAGTTTCTTCGAGACAAAAAATAGCATAATCTTTCTCTTTTCACCAAGTAAATATTTGCTGTCTTTTCCTTTTATCTGCGAGCCTATTGCAGTTATAACTGGCGATACAGACTATCTATTCCCATTTTTAAAGACTAGGCTTTAAGATGAATAGAGTATGGGTTTTGATGGTCAGATATACCATAGAATGTTTTCTAGGGATAACAGAAGAGCTAATTATCATCCATGCAGATATAAAAAGTAAAGTAAATTCAATGTAGGTTCCATGCCTGTCGATATTCATGTGGCAGTTGAAAAGCATAAACAGAAAAATTAACATAATTAGGTAAGAAAAAAACCATAAACAAAAACAAAACAACCTGCTGACAAAGACAAACAGATCACGTATCAACACATGTCCCAAATTCCATTTCTTTGGGTAGAAATAAACAAAGATTGAATGATATTGATAGAATTAACCCAGTAAAAATAGAAGTATAGTAGTTTTAGCGGTACAACAATGCATCTTAGTGTATGAGGAATCAATTAAGATTCTCCAAGTTTTAGCAGGGTTTTTTAAATTTACAGAGATTTACACGAAAAGTGAATTAACATTGAGACGCACAAAAATAAACATTGGACAGCAGACAAAACATGCATTTTTAGAGATCCACACAGAATAAGAAAGAGGTCCACACAGAATTGGGGGGAGAGAAAGAGAGAGATCTACACAGTATGTGACAGAGAGAGAGAGAGAGAGAGAGATTTACACAGAAAGAGAGAGAGAGAGATGTAGAAAGTACTAACTGAGGGAGTGAGTTGGGGCTGTTACCGGAGGCTAATTATTAATTCCATGCCAGCTGCGTATAATTCTAATAAAGCCAGGGTGTGATTTTGGTATCCCTAAATTGACAGCCGTCGATTTACAATTTGTCCACGACCAAGGAGACGCGTTTTCCGTGTTCTCTATTTTTTTTAAAGACGGGCCACAAAACTTTGCGTCCTTCATTAATTTCTCGGGGGAACTGGTCGTTCAGCCCAAACTTGGAGCCTCTCAGTTCCTTCCCTTTGCTTTTGATCAGCTCCTTTTGCTTGTAGTGTTCAAATTTTGCGATGATGGGTCGTGGATTTTGGTTTTTCCGTGCGCCGAGGCGGTGAAAGGTGATGCAGTTTATGGCTTCCGGTTCGAGTTTGAGTTCTCGTTGCATTAACTGTTTTTTGAGCGCTTCTGGATTACTTTGGTGCCGTTTCTGGAATACCAGAAAATATAAGGTCGTCGCGCATACTCCTTGTTTATATGTCCAGCACAGTTTCTTTCAGCATTTTGTTTTCCTTCATGACGTGATCCATTTGGGAGTTAAGAGTATCCACTGTGGTTTGCAGCACAGAGTTTTGAGTTTTTAGCATGTCAATTTGGTGATGGGTGAATTCAAGGCTCGTACAAAGATCTTTTATTTCTTGGTGTAACTGCTGAAGTACATCCAGTTTTTTATTAATCGAAGCAAGTACACTGACCTCTATGTCGGTGGTTATGAGATGCTCTGTGCTGGTGGATGAGTCCTGCCTTCTTCCTCTTTGCCGGTTTGCTGGTGTCTGTCGGTGAGTTTGAAGCTTAATCCATTTCAGAGTGAACGAAGTAGCTGTCGATAAATTTCTCCAAGTTCTCCACTGTGAGTGTTTTATTGTAATAACTGGGAAAGTGCGCGTTTACTGTTCTCTGATGTCGTTCTTATGGTCATGGTTTTCGTGGCTAGCAGATACAGGCGGCAGTCATGTTGAATTACCCTCCTCGGGTCTCGTTCTCAGAACTCACGCATGCTCAAAACCCGAACATTCCCATTTTTAATCAAAAACTGTTGAATTTGCATCAAATGAAATCATGGTGATAGAGGCATGTGGGTGATGCAAACAGTTTTCACTTTTTAATCAATGCGTATGGTTATAGTTGTGTTAATTATCATCTCTATCCTCATTACAGTCAAACCAAAGATAATATATTTGCCTAAAACTCAGATAACATTCTTGCTTTGTTTCATGAACTCATTTTCACAAATTTATGTTGTGGGTAAATGCAATGTAACAGACAATCACAAGAATACATCTCATGTGCTTACATTATGTCACTCAGGGGAAGGGCTTCGGCAGCAGATGCAGAGCAAGTTTTTCAGCCATGGCAGCTGCTTAATCTTGGAGATGTAGAGGAAGGGTGCAGTGATGGTACTGAGGTACATAATGGAGGACATAATCAAATCAAAGTCACAGTATTCTGGGAAATCAGGTTTAAATCTAAAAGGCAGGATGACGACTACAGGCAGGTAATGAAACACTATGATGGCCAGATAGATTTGCACAGTTCTGAGGGCTTTCTTTTTCATGGGGTGCATCTTCTCTTTGCCCAAGACTGACTTCCTCAGACTCCACATGATAGAAATGTTGCAGAAAACCATGATGACAAAGGTGGCCAGGATCAGCCCAGTGATGATGTGTCCTGAGAGGATCAACCACAATGTCCTGAAGAGGGCATAGGCTATCATGAGCCCCCAAACAAGCATGGAAATAGCCACTCTGATCTTGTTATCCTTGATGCTGGTGAACACAATGGGGTGGACCACAGCCACGTAGCGGTCCAGGCAAATGCAGGTGAGAAAGAGTGGGGAGCTGTTTTTGATCCCAGAGAAAAAGTACATTATATTATCAAAATATGTGATTCTGAGCATATAGAAACCATAGTAGCAGATGGAGCTCATCACACAGAGCAATGCATCAGCAATGGCCAGGTTGAAGATAAAGATATTGGAGGTGGAAGAGTCACTCTTCTCTCTGGCAACCAGCCACATTACCATGATGTTGGCAGGGTAGCCCACTATGAGGTTGATGTTTCTTTCAATAAACAGAAACGAATTCCCAAGAAGTGAATAATAGCACGGTTTCGATATGTACGAGATTTGAAGACTGGATCCTGAAGAGGAGTGGTTGAAGGGTTGGCTAGAATTGATGACAGAGCTGTTCATTTTGGTTTTATTTTATCTCGCAGGTTTGAGGGTTGATGATCCTAAGAAAAGAGAGTGAATGTAAGTTACATGGTCAAGCCGAACTGAACTCACCACTTAAACTGACTGAAAGGCTACATTATATTCTTAAACTGATTCCAGAATTATTTTACATTGTTTTCTTTTCTCGAAAGTATTCCTCATCATAACACATTTACTGCACAAAAGCGATGGAAACATTTATACTGGCCTATTCTGCACAAAGTTAAGCTCTCTTTTGAGAAATTATTCTTGTCAAGGGAGCCTCACACAATTTAGTTGCACTGTTACACTGAAGGATAGATTTTGTTTTCTGGGAAGATTACCTCCATCCAGGGAAAACTACCTCTCCTCTGAGACACCAGCTTTACTCTTTGAAACTGCACTGGAGCTCCCTGAGATTGGAGACAGTGTTCCCAGAAGATAAGGTTTGCCCTTTGGGCCTATTTTTTATTTTTTTTTAAATTGTCTGCAAAAGTCTCTCACTCAAGCACAGCTTAAGAAATTGAAGAGGTTTGATCAGATTGAGAAAATGAAAAACTTACCAGAGAAACTGCAATAGCTCAACATAACACTCCTCATGGTCAGACAGCCCAGAAGGCCCCTGTATCCTGATCACTCGTGTCCAGGAGGGTTATGTTTTTATTCAATATAGTTCCAGTTCATGTAAATATACAAATCTTAGTGGAATGTACGCTGTGCAGATGATAGCCAGTCACAAATCCATTGAGGGAACAGCAGCATTTGGAGTGACTGTACAATACCCTGTCACCACAGGATTATATTTAAGGATGGGTGGGTGTGCAAGAGGACTCACATATAGGGGGGTTGGGTTTGCAGAGTGAGTTTGTGATGTGACAAACAGCTCTGCAGTAAAACACAGGAGGGGCTAAAAGGAGGGGTAGATGAGTACCCCCCTATCCCTGTTCTAACAATATATTATTTGTCAGTGATGCAATCCAAGAAGTGCCTCCCAGACAAACAAGTGACGCAATGCAGTCGCCCTACTGGAGCACAGGTGAGACTGTGTAACCTGGTGTAAGGTCTTACATATGAAACCACAAAGTTCATCAAAGCAGACTCACACAATTCTCTTTCACCCTCACAAAGAAAAGAAATTGAGCAATGAGATACACTAAATCTATTTCCGCAGATAATAATCATGATGGTTTGACTTTCATATCTGTGGTAGGCAATAAGGAAGTTGCAGTTTACAAGTACAAAACCCAAAACCAGTGAAGTTGGCACGTTGTGTAAATCGTAAATAAAAACAGAATACAATGATTTGCAAATCCTTTTCAACCTATATTCAATTGAATACACTGCAAAGACAAGTTACTTAATGTTCGAACAGGTAAACTTTGTAATTTTTTGCAAATATTAGCTCATTTGGAATTTGATGCCTGCAACATGTTTCAAAGAAGCTGGCACAAGTGGCAAAAAAAAACTGAGAGAGTTGAGGAATGCTCATCAAACACTTATTTGGAACATCCCACAGGTGAACGGGCTAATTAAAGAACAGGTGGGTGCCATGATTGGGTATAAAAGCAGCTTCCTGAAATGCTCAGTCATTCACAAACAAGGATGGGGCAAGGGTCACCACTTAGTGAACAAATGCGTGAGCTGATTGTCGAACAGTTTAAAACAACATTCCTCAACGAGCTATTGCAAGAAATTTAGGGATTTCATCATCTACGGTCCGTAATATCGCTCAAAGGTTCAGAGAATCTGGAGAAATCACTGCACGGCGTTTACAAGGCCGAAAACCAACATTGAATGCCCGTGACCTTCGATCCCTCAGGCGGTACTGCATCAAAACCGACATCAGTGTGTAAAGGACATCACCGCATGGGCTCAGGAACACTTCAAGAAAACCACTGTCAGTAACTACAGTTCGTCGCTACATCTGCAAGTGCAAGTTAAAACTCTACAATGCAAAGCAGAAAGCCATTTATCAACAGCACCCAGAAATGCCGCCGGCTTCGCTGGGCCCAAGCTCATCTAAGATGGACTGATGCAAAAGTGGAAAAGTGTTCTGTGGTCTGACGAGTCCACATTTCAAATTGTTTTTGGAAACTGTGGGCGCCGTGTGTCCTCCGGACCAAAGAGGAAAAGAACCATCCGGACTGTTATAGGCGCAAAGTTCAAAAGCCAGCATCTGTGATGGTATGGGGATGTATTAGTGCCCAAGGCATGGGCAACTTACACATATGTGAAAGCACCATTAATGCTGAAAGGTACATACAGGTTTTGAGCAACATATGTTGCCATCCAAGCAACGCCTTTTTCATGGACGCCCCTGCTTATTTCAGCAAGACAATGCCAAGCCACATTCTGCACGTGTTACAACAGCATGGCTCCGTAGTAAAAGAGTGCGGTACTAGACTGGCCTGCCTGTAGTCCAGACCTGTCTCCCATTGAAAATGTGTGGCGATTATGAAGCGTAAAATACGACAACGGAGACCCCAGACTGTTGAACAACTTAAGCTGTACATCAAGCAAGAATGGGAAAGAGTTCCACCTGAAAAGCTTCAAAATTGGTCTCCTCAGTTCCCAAACGTTTACTGAGTGTCGTTAAAAGGAAAGGTGATGTAACACAGTGGTAAAAAGGCCCCTGTGCCAACTTTTTTGCAATGTGTTGCTGCCTTTAAATTCTAAGTTAATGATTATTTGCAAAAAAAAAATAAAGTTCCTCAGTTTGAACATTAAACATCTTGTCTTTGCAGTGTATTCAATTGAATATAAGTTGAAAAGGATTTGCAAATCATTGTATTCTGTTTTTATCTACGATTTACATAACGTGCCAACTTCACTGGTTTGTACTTTTCTCTGCTTTCGCTACATAGACTTCACTAAAGTTGGACATCTGTTCCAGGAGATCTATTGTCCTGAAGGTTTTTCATGCCAATCCTAAGAGAGGAGAACACAATCAAAGGTGAGAGATCTCACAGAGCTGCTGATGAGTAGAGTCAGGTGTATTGGGGTTGAATTGAGAACTTACAGGATGGTAAATCTCCAACCCTGATCTAAAGCAACACACACAATTAAGCAGTTTACTGTAGGGAGCAGAAATCAAGCACAACAGGGGCTTGTGCTGTTGCTGAAAACGACAGCAGTTTGGAGTTACAAACCAAGCCTCTCGGTTCCATGTCAATCAACTATTTTCAGTTTTTGTCCTAAAATTATTCCCTAGCATAGCGGTCAGCATATGTATAAATTCACTGATAATCCACAATCAGTAAGTAATGACTTCATCACTGCCTGATATGTGATTAGTTCAGGGCTCCCCTGCTGGAAAAACCAGCACCAAAAACAACATATGCTGGTATGCTGGGGCTGCTGCACAAAAGCAGAATTCAGAAATCGAGGATGATTGAGAAAGCGAGGCTTGACCTATTCTACTCAGTGCATCCTGGCTTAAGCCGTTGCACATTTGCCAAGCCTGGCTGAGGAGGAGCGGTTATGTTCAGCCAGGTGTAACAAATTCGGGTAAGTGCACATTCATGGCTTTCTTCAGTTGACCGCATGGTGATCACAGATTTACTGATGCAGAAAGGGATAGAAGGGGGGCCGCGTACCTCTCCTCAAGTGAGCATGAACTTAGAATGCAAAGCTATGAGAAAGTTAAACGTATAATATGTTAAAAAAAAAGGCAGTATGGGGCTATAATTATACAAAGAGCGAAAGCCTTGCAGACAATTGCGGACTGGCTGAATGCCTAAGTCATCCAAAAATATGCACTTTCTAACCACTGTTCCACTGAAACCATATAATTCAGACCGTTACTTGTGATTTGTACAAACAGTTGGGCACTTTGCCTATAAAGTGAGCAGTGGAAGTTAATGTTACTCTGGAAATTGATCATGAAGACTAACTACAAACATCCAAAATGCAAAAAAAGGTACAACTTTATGAGCAAATTGCACTCACTCTTATATATTTAGTATAAAATACACACACAGAACAAACATGACTGGTCAGAAGAGGAATTAGCAACAGGTCAAGGTCAAATGCAAGAACATTTTCGGGCTGGTAAGGGCCTTGATTGTTGATAACAATGAACAAACGAGGGGTATTAATTACTTACAAGCTGCCTGCTCACATAATTTGTCTGTTTTGATTATTAGCTGTCAAGAAAAAGGCTCATATTTCTGGCACGGGGGGTGGCCATCCAGCCCAGGACTTCACTCCAGCAGAGGAGCTGGCCCTTGACATTAACCAAGGGAGGCCTGTAATGGAAGGGATTGTAAGGTGGGAAATCCAGCTGGGACTGTGTCTGTGAGGGACTGGGGGCTTGATGAATGCAGGGAACAATAAGCAGGTCTCTGGCAATGCGAGGGGGTGACTATCACAGTCCCCCCGTGAACAATCTTTTTCTCCCCTGGCTATGTGTTTCATGAAACTGGACCTGAAACTCATCTGTTTACATTTTCTGACACTATAGTAATGACAAACCTTTCTCATATATTCCTTTGCAATACTTTTGTGCTCATAACCAAAATTGGCTTATACCATTATCCAGTTTAAGAGCTTTTCTTGACAACTGCATCATATTAGTACTTATTCATATCATGTTTGGTCTTGTAATTCTCAGGAGAATCCAAGGAGTTGAATGGAGTCTGTTTCATTCCCATTGAAATTATGGTTCATTCCCTTTTGGAAACTCCAGAAAATTGGTCAGAATCCTCTCAGGTAATCATTCTGTTCTTCTCTCTCTGCTAAATTGTTTTATTACATCCTCCAAATGGTGGAAACCCAAAAACCAGATTCGACCCCCCTTCCAGGTAATTTACGGCCATGCCGCCTGGATCAAAGACGTTGTTTGGCTAAAAGCAAAGGGAGACAATCCATTCTGGGAAGATCGTATCCGATTTCTCCCCGTGTACGCAAGAGGGTGTGTAGCCTCTTTAATTATGGAGGATCGCAGACAACTTCCCACCCGTGCATCTCTTTGCCGTGTGTAGCCCATACCATATAGTCAGGGAAGATCGTATCTGATCTCTCCCCGTGGACATAAGTCCGTGCGTAGCGTTTTCGCCAGGTATGACTTCACTCTCATAATCTAAATTGTTTGTAACTTGTAATTGATATAACTTAAATTTCTTTGATTTAAGCTCTTGCCTACCTGGTGGATAAATCATTGTTATTCCTTTCAACTTGCGTGATCTCTGTGACACCTAATCCTTTTCTTCTTTCTAGCCACGTTACGACCGTTACTTTGGGGGCAATTCCTTACCATTCCAGACTAGCTAGCTGACGTTTATTGGTATTGATGGGTTTTTAGTTGGATTGCAAATTACGGTCTACTTAAAAAAGGGTTTATGTAGTACCGGTTCTGGGGATTTGGCATTAAAGGGCACCCTTGGGCTTATAAGCCGGTGCCTGTCAGATTCGCCTTTAGGAACCCTTGGGTTCCCATAAATCTGGGTTCATGATAATTTTAAGCCAAGATGCTTTTATCATGGTGATTCCTTCCATCCTCTAAAACTATCACCAAACTAAGATCCGGCAATAATGCTAAAACCTGGGGGCATATATTGAGTAGCGCAGGCCTACACCTATGAGTCCAAGGTGTAATCACCCCGAGGTCCACGCATGTTTTCACGAAATTATAAATTCTAATTCTAATTTGGAGTCAGATATTTAATGAGAGTATCACTAAATTTGTTATTCTAAATTTCCTATGGAGTCAGATTAATTGTTACCGTTGTGCTTTTGTGCCACGTTCTTCAAACGGAGAAAATTGATTCAATTTATTGTGATTCGCACCAGCCAAAAGATCGCGCTTGTAACACCAGCCCAAAGAACACGTTGAGCCTTCACCCCCCGCAATTTCCGTCATTGGTATTGTTTTTTGGGGTTATACAGGATCTAGAGGGGGAACTTCCACTTAAAGTCACTCCTACAGAAACTGTCCCCTTCAAACAGGGTAGTTTATTCCTGTACTGCACATGGAACTCAACCAACCATCTATATGGTGTTATGTGGACTTTCTGACTTTGGTTTGCTTTGCAGTGTCTGGCAACACTCATTCTTCTGGAGCCATCAGAAGATGATCCAGTGAGTATTATTCATTAAAAGCATAGGCTTGGCATGTCCTGTCAACACTAGGTCAATACAAGTTCTGTTGTGTTTGGCAGGAGGAAGGTACTTCTGCAGCAGCAGACAAGGAAACTGTGTTGCTGGACTCCAGAAGGCTTGAGGTATCACATCAATCTTGAGGAAATACTCATTTTGTCCATAATAGCTATCAGGTCAGAGATGTGATGATCATAGATAATATATTTGTTTCAGGACCCAGATGCTGTGCGACCTGTTGGCCAGCCTGGCTACATAGTGAGTATTGCCTATAGGAAAACCACATTACACACATTTCCTGCGGTGCTAATTGATAGGTGTTTTACAGAGTTCTCAAACTCAAGACATCTCTACACGCAATGCCTCAAGACAAATAGAGCCAACAGATGTGAAAATGAACGTGCAAAAGAAACTGCAGGACTTGAGCCTGGACCAGGAAATTACAAAAGGAAACAGAAAACTGGACCCAGAAATCTTCAAACTCGAAAGAGAAGTGATTTTAATGCGCACTGTAAGCATGACTCTAACACAATGTATTCATCATTGTTTTTCTCTCTTCCAGTCTCCAAGCTGACAAGTGACGACCTCAGAATAAAAGGTCAAAAACCACTGGTGTCCTCCCTGTTTCATGAATGTTCAGTTAACTATATGGTATCTGAATCCTGTCAAGTGAGAATAATTTTGTAAGATTACGCAACAATGAAACTTAACAACCACAAACTGTGCTACCAATGGCAAAAAAAATGCACGAACATATGGAAGAGTGACAAATATTATACTTTATTGTTAAAGGATGGGCTACATCAAATGGAAAGTCAACTAAATTAATTTACAATGTATAGATCTTCGTCCAGTCTGACATTAACAATGTCCTCACTACTGACTAAATTTAAACCACCTTTGCAACTTCATCAGATATTTCTGATCATCTCATCAGCTCCATTATGTATTCATCAGACCTCTGTCAGCAATATGAATAGCAGCCCTCATAACAGTATGCTGCCACACACTAAAAATGACTCGCGTGAATGATCATTACAATTTAAATAAGAGTAGCCATTCCTAACTGAATGAAATTGCATCTTAGTTTTTTAATCCAGGGTAATTAAAATGAGGCAAAATACTGAGGACCATGCAGTGGCTGTACAAAGCGTTCGTACTAACGGGATCATTCAGGCTTGAACTGCTTGTACTATGTGTGTCTCGTAAAATTTCAAAAGACGGAAAGTTACATTAAACAGTTCTCTCCATGTAACTGATTGATTTGTATGTTGGATTGGATTGCATCTTCTAGCATCCGTCACATTCACTGGGCCAGACGAGGTCGGCTGGAAGTTAGTCCTGCCTTTGGGCTTTTGGTCAGTGAGTGATATGGGCTGTGAATGAAAATGCATGTCTCATAAACTGGAGTTTTACAAACCCAGCTATATCATTTGACAGCTAAGATGGGCTACGCCATTCTTTCCAACGCGCCAAGCGTGCACAGTCATATTAGTACTAAAGTTTGTTAAGATTGCAAATGCTTGAGTATTAGAGTAATACAGCACTATTTTGTTCACTTGTGTGAGGAGATTACCTATTGTTACCCGGCGGTGTTCGTTAAGGGTGGAAGACAATTGAAATAAAGACTTGACCAGATTGTGATTGAAATATAGTAAATTTATGACAGACAAAGACTTAATTACAAACTGCAACAGAGGAATGTTCTCAGCCACAGTTTGGAGAGCGGGGCATCAGTTCTTATAATCCACAGTCCTTTTGCTGTACGTCAATTGGCTGTAGATCTGTCTGTAACCGCAGTCTAATCAGCTCCCGCCTTTCTACATAGTATTGTCCAGTCTACTTTAGACAGGTCACAGAAAGGCGGTTACGGGATACCTGATGCCACTTTGGACTGCGCTTAGGGCGTTTTCTTTTGGTTGGATTTCTGCATTCCTGAGCCACTATCTCCCCTGCATAGTTCTTCACACACACAGTCACACGCTCTGGGCAAATAGGTTTATAAGCTTTGGGGTATTGACATAAAAGATGTTTTCAGCAGTAAAAGATAATAATAATACAAAAGATGTTTTGATAATAATACTGATGATAATAAGATGATAAGAATACAAAAGATGTTTTGCATTATTTCACATAGGCTTTTTTTTTTTTAAAGTGCAGATTTCCTACAGAAATCTGGGGGCGGCTGTTAAAAAGGCCATCTTTACTTGGACTGTTCCTTAACCCCCTCTAGTTGGTCTTGTCCAACTTCTTAGTCCGTTTCCAGAAGGATCTTTCATAACTGCGTTGAGGTTGAGATGAAGAGGTTCTCAGACAGGGGAATTAAGTTTTCCTGTGGTAGTGTGCATCCATTGAACTAAACCACACATCCCTTTGACTTCATTAGAATTCAATAAAAAAGGAAATCATTCAAGTGATTCTGATGAGTCACTCACTGGTGGATTGCACTACAGAACCCAAGTCTTTTCAGGATGACAGCCACTGACAGCAAGCACTTCTTTTCACATTTTGAAGATTGTTTCTGCTGGACGAGACCAATAACGAAGTGTTTATGAGCTTGAGCTCAGTTTTATTTATTTTAAATCAATATCAATGCCCTGCATCCATACCAGTATGCATATTCAAGATTGTGCCACTTGTGCCTTTGTGATTTTCTTTGACATATAGGGTCCTATCTTGCGCCAGAGTCCCTAAACCCGTTATTTGGGGATTTCGCATTGCGTAAGAGGCGTTCCCCCGCGAAAGTTGCTATCTTGCACACCTGCCTATATCCCTAAAAACACCAGCGCTACCCGTTACATTATGCATAGGCGTGGTTTGGGCGTTACGCCAGTTAAACCAATCAGTGTGCCAGGTGCCACTGCTTTCCGGAGCAGGCTGCGCGATCCCAAATCCTCAAACCCGAAACCCGTGATGGAGAGAGGAAGGTCGCCACGTTTCTCCGTTGACGAAGTTAAATTGCCAGCGCATGAGGTCAAATCCAGTCAGGGGAGGATCTGTTTTTGTTAAGTTAATCATGAATTGTATTATTATTATTATTATTATTATTATTATTATTATTTGACATTGACATATTGTTCGATGTTTGGTTTGTAGTAAAAAAAATAAATCAAAGCCTCCCCCTTTTTGTGATGGAAACTTCAAAAAAAAAAAAAAAAAAAAAAAGCGTTTCGCCATGCACTTCCAACTCCCTCTCCGTCTGAAATGAAGCATCGAACAAAATCCCATTTTAGAAAAATAAAATTAGATATATGCACTGGCACTCAGCGACGTAACTTTTTTCCAGCGAGAGCGGCATTTCCGAACTCTTCAGCGAATGAAGGTAATTCTGGTGAAAAGTACATGGTTTCGTCTGTTTACATTTTCCAATCGGACAGCTGTCTATTTTTTTTTTTTACAGCAAGTTGCGCGACCGTGCTGCAAAAACAGGTGTACATACTTGTCGCCGAAATTACCTCCATTCGCAAGAGTTCTGAAATGCCGCTCTCGCAGAAAAAAATTTCCGTTGCTGAGTGCTAATGCATAGGGCTCTTGTGAAAGCCCAAATGCGGGTAGCGCGTAGTTTTAGGACCCGCTATACGCTTTCCCTAAAGCGTGTGGTCAAGATAGCAATTTTAGGGAAAGCGCATAAACACGCCCACGGGCACACCTCCAGGCGCAAATAAAGGATTAGGCATAATGCATAGCGGGTAGTGTGGCCGCAAGATATCGTTTAGGGATAGTGGAAGCTGCTAAATGCGTAATTCACGGGTTGCGGGTAGTGGCAACGGGTAAGGCAGGGTGAAAGATAGAGCCCATAATGTTTCATCACTCAGAGACCGGAACAGCAAAAAGGGTAAAATAGCCACACAGCTCTGATCAAAAGAGTACACCTGAGTTTAAACAACAACTTCATATAATTCATGGCCTATAGATGTGGACTGATAGTTACATACAGTAATTAAAACAGCCATAGTGTGCCTGACTGCAGAGATAGAGTACCAACAATGAAAAGGTTGAATTTGGACTGTGAAACATGCTAAATTTACATCAGTGTACTGCAATCCTGTATGAAGTCCATTCTCAGCTTTTAATTGCAGATATAGGGGGTGGACAAAATAATAAAATCCCCCTGAAAAAAGGCTTTAAATTGGAAGACTCAAAACCTAATTACTCAAAAAGCCAGTGTCATTCCCATTAATATAAATATACTATTCAAAAAAAGTAGGGGATATTTTATTTTGAGATCAAAATTTTCACATATACAAAGGGATACGAAACCATGTTGTATAGTTCCTTACTGAGGAAGCATTTCCAAAGAAATTCATCACCCAAACACATCAATGACACTCTCACGATCTGCATGGGATGCTATTGATGATCAAGGGGTTTGTGCACAAATTTGCATGACTCTGAATTGGAAGGTTAGAGCCACTGTAAAGGAAGATTTTGAAGAGAAAGCATCAGATTATCAGTGGTTGAAGTCGTTAATTAAACAGAGACCATGCGCCGCCTAACACAGGAGGAGAGGTTACGTGCCCTTGGCATGCTACAGGTTGGCACAAGACAGGTCGTTGTGGCAAGGGCAATGAATGTTTCCCAGTCTGTCATCAGCAGATTATGGTCCAGACATCGTGCTACAGGGTCTGTTCAGGATAGACCACGATCCGGTCGACCAAGGGCAACAACTCAGGCTCAGGACAGATTCATCCGCACTATTGTCTTGAGAAATCGTATGGTAACAGCAAATCAGATAAGGTCTCAACTTCAAAGGGATACTGGCTTGGTAGTGAGTGGCCAGACCATCAGGAATCGCCTGCACAGATTTCACTTACACGCCCGACGCCCTCGTGTCATTCCCTGTTTGAGGGATCATCACATTAGGGCCAGACTCCAATGGTGTCGTCATCATCAACGCTGGGATAATCACCGATGGAACAACGTAATGTTCTCAGATGAGTCGAGGTTCACTGTGGACTTCCTTGACAGACGCAGGAGGGGTTTGGCGCCGACGTATCGAACGTTTCCATGACGTTAACGCCATTAGACATGATCCGTATGGGGGTGGATCTGTAATGGTGTGGGGAGGCATCACTGCTGCCGGCAGAACAGACTTGCATGTTGTTGCTGGACGTGTCACAGGGCAGTACTACCGGGACAACATCTTGGCACCCCATGTTGTGCCGTTTGCACGCCGTTATAGCCGCCGTTTCATTTTCCAAGATGACAATGCCAGATGTCATAGGGCCAGGATCGTTACAGATTACCTCCAGCAGCAGAATATCACCACATTACCATGGCCAGCACTCAGTCCGGACCTTTCCCCCATCGAGCATGTCTGGGACATGCTTGGACAGCGGCTACGCCAACGTCAACAACCTCCTGCCAATGTCCAAGAACTTGCTGCAGCATTGCAACAGGAATGGAATAACGCTCCCCAAAATGACCTGGGACGTCCTCGTTAGGAGTATGCCACGCCCGGTTCGAGCTTGTCTAGCCAACCGAGGGTTTTACCCGCTACTGACTCTGTTTCACAATGGTGGTAAATTTGCTGTGTGACCCTGTCTTTGTGTCGACCCTTATTCTGGAGAATCTGTCCTTTACTGACTGTACACAGGGTTTCGAATAAATTGACAAATGTTTCCTTAATGTTTTTATGTCATTTGTTTCCTTCCTGACCTCATGATCTGCATTTCATGGTACTTGTAAATCCAATATCCCCTACTTTTTTTGAATAGTATACTTTATTTATATTAAGCAGTAGGGGTGTGTTTACTGGAGGACAAACCCCCAGTACTTTGCTAGATAAGTGTCAAAAGCATGATTGGGGTACTAACCAATTGGGGTTAAATTGCTGAAGCCCAAATTTCTTGTGCTTCATTCTCAGAAACGGTAAATTAATTTGGCAAGTGAGCTACATCAATGGAAGCACAAAAAAAACACTTTTGTTGTAATGTTGCTAATAACTAGCAAATTCCAGCTAAAGAAGTCACTCAAGTATTGAATCAATTCTTGTCTCAACCAGTGTAAAAAATTTAATAAAATGAAAAAAACTTACACCATTATCGAAACAAATTTGGCCTTGTTTCTGATAGCAAACCCCAGTGCTTCCCTTTGTTCCCCAGAGCTGTAAACAGCTAAACTTAGACAATAGTACAGATTTTTTCTGAATTCAGAGACTGAGGTTAGTATATGAGAGGTGATGGACACTTTTCCTCTTAGCTGACCTTGAACATGTTAGAGAGGCATTACTCAAGTATTTTACATTTAATTTCAATTCTATTTGTGTCTTTTCGGTTACGTTTCACGTTGTTTCATGTTAAATGTGTTAAGAAGTGATGTTTGTATGCTTGGTTTTAGTTGGTTTTAGTCCATTCTAGCATATTTCTAGTGTATTTATGTATTTATATATTCTGAGTTACATGTTTCATGTTTAGAGAATGAATGCTTGCAGTCTCATGTCTTACTTTTCCTCTTGTTTCTTTGTGTGGTGTCTTTTAAAAGATTCTCACTCTTTCTTTTCCATTTCGGTTTGGTAATTCCTCTTCCTTCTCTCTTGCTGTTCTGATTGGACTATCCACACTTAGAGCAGTTCAGTTAGGCACGGGTGATTAGTTAGTTCAAAGTTAGGATCCCACCTACTTCCTCTCTCTCTCCTATCACCGTCCTTGCTTTTCTAGATCCGCCTCTCCTCTCACCTGTTCTGAGTTTAGCTGGGCCTCCACTTAATTTGTTTGTGTTTAAAAGACCCACTTTCCCGTAGTTTCTTGTCGACTTCGTTTCTACCACAGCCTCGCCTTGGTCAGTCTCGCTTTCTGCGCTATTTTCTCGTTTCGATTGTTGAAAGCTCGCTTTCTTGTGATTCTCCCGTAAGTCTTGTATTTGTTTGTATTATGCTGTGAGATTGCGGTTTGGTTGATTAGTACTTCGTTCTCCCTGATTCCCATTTTGTACCTATCTGTTTAGTATCTCCTGTGTTCTCCCTTATCCCATCCAACTCCCCTTTTTCCTTCCCCTTCCATTCCCTTAGTTTCAGCCCCTTTGTTACTGTCTTTTTGTGCGGATTGATTATTCTGGTTACTGGATCTTTTTGCTTGTCCCCTGACTTCGATTCTGCCCATCCTGCATATCTCTGTTTGCCTGGCTATTGATCCATTTCTGTCTTGACCATGAGCTTTGTGAATCCCAATAAACGCCCTGCCGATGCTGAACTGCATTTGGAGTCTATGCCCGTTCCTTTCAGTACGAAGCCAGTTCAGACTCCAGCGGACTCTGCTGAGATGCAACGACTCTTACAACAACAACAGGTCGTCATTCAGCAGCAGCATCGCGATCTGCAGGAGATGAGAGCTACCCTCCAGCGACTCTCTCTGGGCTCCACCATTCCCACCTCCTGCAGCCGCTCCGCAGAGGCAGCTCCCGTCCGGAGCCACGCCTTACTCCCCACGGGAGTACGACGGAGATCCCACCTCCTGTAAGGCATTCCTGTCTCAGTGCTCGATTATCTTGAGCTGCAGCCCCTGACCTTCCCTACCTCCACGATCCAGAGTGGCCTACATCGCCACTCTCCTGACCGGCAAGGCGAGGGATTGGGGAACTTCGATGTGGGATGCTGGCCACCCCTGTACTCGCACCATAGAAGATTTCATGGCGGAGATGAGGGAAGTGTTTGACCGGGTCCTACCAGGGGCGAGAGGCAGGAAGTGCCCTACTGAGTTTACGACAGTCTGGCTGCAGTGTTTTCGGATTACGCGATCCAGTTCCGCTCTTTGGCCGCCTCCACACTATGGAGTGAAGACGCCCAATTCGATGTATTCTACCGGGGCTGGCGGAGAATATTAAGATGAACTGGCATCTCGCGAACTACCTTCCGACCTGCAGGGGCTAATCAGAGTGGCTATCCAAGTGGATTCACGACTCCAACAGCGCAAGAGGGAGCGCCAGTGCCACCCTGAGCCCCGACGGTCTGGCCAGCATGGGAACCTTCGTCCTCTTTCGGGCGACTCTCCTATCCAGGAGACCGGCGAGCCCCGAGATCGGAGGAACCCATGCAGGTTGACCGTTGCAGCTGTCACCTCAGGAGAGAGCCAGAAGACTGCGTACTGGGGCGTGCCTTTACTGTGGGCTGGAGGGGCATCAAATTAAGAGCTGTCCTTCACTCACGAAGGAGAGGGTGAGTGGAAGGATTGGGCAGCTGGCTCAGAGCAGCGATGCCACTCGTAAGCTGGTTCCTGTCACTCTGGTTGTAGGCAATCGTTCTATGTCTACTAATGTTCTGTTTGATTCAGGTTCAGACATCAACCTGATCGACGCCAACCTGTGTAACCAGCTCCGGCCCAGCCCCAGAATCTGCCTGCTCCGCTCCGGACACTTGGCCTGTGTGGGCAACCGCTAGGTCAGGTGACCCAAGTCACGCCCTCTACGCTCATTGTCTCTGGCAACCACCAGGAGCAGATTCGCCTCCACCTCATCTCCTCCTCCTCTGCCCCCCATCGTCCTGGGTCTTCCGTGGCTTCAACAACACAACCCCACTATTAACTGGAAGACGGGGCAAGTGATCGAATGGAGCACGCAGTGTCTACGCTCCTGTTCGCAGAGCACCTGCCAAGCAGAGTGAGGAGGGACCCAAGGAGCCCCCATTTTCTCCAGACCTATCCAAGGTTCCTAGTGAGTACCATGACCTAGCCGAGGTCTTCTCCAAGTCTCGTGCTCTGTCTCTGCCCCCTCACAGACCCTACGATTGTGCCATCGACCTCCAACCCGGTACAGCGCCCCTAAGGGAGGCCTCTACTCTCTGTCTCGTCCAGAGCAGGAGGCCATGGAGAAATATGTGGAGGAATCACTGGCTGCTGGGATCATTAAGTCCCTCGTCCTCCCTGCTGGTGCGGGTTTCTTCTTTGTTAGCAAGAAGGATGGATCCCTCAGACCATGTATCGACTACCGGGACTCAATAACATAACCATTAAGAACCGTTACCCTCTCCCACTAATGAATTCTGCTTTTGAGTTGTTGCAGGGAGCTACCATCTTCTCCAAACTCGACCTCACGCAACGCCTACCATCTTGTCAGGATTAAGGAGGGGGGACGAATGGAAGACAGCTTTTAACACCGCTTAGGGGCACTCACGAGTACCTGGTCATGCCGTTTGGGCTGGCTAACGCCCCGCTGTCTTCCAAAACTTGGTCAACGATGTCCTTCATGACATGATTAATCAGTTTGTGTTTGTCTACTTAGATGATATACTGATCTTTTCTCGCTCTAAGGAGGAACATATACGCCACGCTAAGTGTGGTCCTGCAGCGCCTCCTGGAGAACCAACTCTACGCCAAGGCAGAGAAATGTGAATTCCATCTCGACACAGTCCCTTTCCTTGGATTTGTGGTCACTCCAGGAGGCATCCTCATGGACCAGGAGAAAGTCAAGGTGGTAAGAGATTGGGCTACTCCTTCCACACGTAAGGAACTGCAGTGCTTCCTAGGGTTTGCCAATTTCTACCGTCGTTTCATACGTAATTACAGTACTGTTGCTGCTCCACTGACCGCCCTAACCTCTCCCAAAGTTCCATTCACGTGGACTCCTCGCAGAGAAGGCATTCCGAACTCAAGCAAAAGGTTCACCACGGCTCCTGTTCTCCAACAGCCAGATCCCGAAAAGCAGTTCATTGTCGAGGTAGATGCTTCTAATACCGGTGTTGGAGCAGTCCTATCGCAGCTAAACAGTCAAGACAACAAGGTACATCCCTGCGCCTTCTTTTCCCGCCGGCTTAGCCCAGCAGAACGCAATTATGACATTGGTAACCGGAGTTGCTTGCCGTAAAGATGGCGTTAGAAGAGTGGCGCTACTGGTTAGAGGGGCTAAGGTGCCGTTCAGGTCTGGACCGACCATAAGAACCTGGAGTATCTTCGTATTGCTAGGAGATTGAACTCTCGCCAATCCCGCTGGTCTCATTTTTTTGACCGATTTAATTTCACCTTAGCCTATCGCCTGGTTCCCAGAATAAAAAGCCAGATGCCTTATCCCGCAAGTTCTCTCCTGACGCCCTTCCCAAGGAACCTCAGACCATTCTGCCCAGTCGTGGTGGTAGTGGGATCGTTAGTGTGGGAGTTGGAGGACTGGGTCAGAAAGTCGCAACCTTCTGGGGGCCTCCTACTAACTGTCCCAAGAACTGCCTTTTTGTTCCAGATGGTCTCCGAGCCGAGGTTCTCCAGTGGGCTCATTCTTCCTGCCTCGCCTGCCACCCTGGTGCCAATCGGACCCTGGCCATGCTAACTCGCAGGTTTTGGTGGCCAACGGCACGAAGACGAAAGAGTTTCTCTACTGCCTGCCCAGTCTGTGCCCAAAACAAGGCCTCCCATACTGCTCCAGCTGGTCTTCTGCTGCCCCTTCCGGTGCCCTCCAGACCATGGGCTAACATTGCCCTGGACTTCGTCACTGGTCTTCCGCCCTCCAAAGGTAACACCGTCATCCTCACCATCGAGACCGCTTCTCCAAAGCCGTGCACCTCATCCCTCTTCCCAAGCTTCCATCCGCCAGGAGACAGCGGACCTCTTAATTCAACATGTAATTCATTCACGGTATCCCTTCTGATATTGTCTCTGACCGTGGTCCCCAGTTAAATCTCGCAAGTATGGAAAGCCTTTGTCAAGCCCTGGGCATTTCGGTCAGCTTAACCTCCAGATTTCACCCCAGAGCAATGGACAGACGGAGAGAGCTAATCAACAAATGGAGAGTGTCCTTCGGTGCCTCACCTCCCGCGACCAAGGGGACTGGAGCGAACAACTGCCCTGGGTTGAATACTCTATCAACAGCCTTCCGGCGGCTGCCTCAGGTGTGTCCCCTTTAAAGCCTGTCTGGGTTACCAACCACCTTTGTTCCCCTCTCAGGAGGTCGAAGTGGATGTCCCCAACATTCAGGAGTTTGTACAGAGGTGCCGAGGGACGTGGAGGAAACCTGTTCCGCTCTCCAAAAGTCCGCAGACGAGATGAGTCGCCAAGCCAATAAATGGCCGCCTCCGCTCCTCCAGATTACCAAGTAGGACAAAAAGTTTGGCTCTCTTCTAAAGACATCGCCTCAGAACTGAAAGCCGCAAGCCAGCCCCCCCGCTACATAGGTCCCTTCGTCATCGAGAAAATTATCAACCCAGTTTCAGTTAAACTCAAACTGCCTGCCACCATGAGCCGATCCACCCTGTCTTTCATGTTTCATGCCTTAAACCGTTTGTTTTGTCCATCCACACCCCTGCCCGACCAATCCTCCTCCCCTAGGCTCGTCGACGGAGGAGAGACCTATACAGTTCACAAGCTGCTAGATGTCCGTCGGCGAGAAGGGGGCTTCAGTATCTAGTGGACTGGGAAGGATACGGCCCAGAGGAGCGTTCCTGGGTTCCCGCTTCGTCATATACTGGACAAAGGACTCATCAAAGACTTCCACAAAAGGACATTTAAACTATATTTAGACCGCCAGGTGGCGGTCATCGGGAGGGGGTTCTGTTAAGAAGTGATGTTTGTATGCTTGGTTTTAGTTGGTTTTAGTCCATTCTAGCATATTTCTAGTGTATTTATGTATTTATATATTCTGAGTTACATGTTTTCATGTTTAGAGAATGAATGCTTGCAGTCTCATGTCTTACTTTCCTCTTGTTTCTTTTGTGTGGTGTCTTTAAAAAGATTCTCACTCTTTCTTTTCCATTTCGGTTTGGTAATTCCTCTTCCTTCTCTTTGCTGTTCTGATTGGACTATCCACACTTAGAGCAGTTCAGTTAGGCACGGGTGATTAGTTAGTTCAAAGTTAGGATCCCACCTACTTCCTCTCTCTCTCTCCTATCACCGTCCTTGCTTTTCTAGATCCGCCTCTCCTCTCACCTGTTCTGAGTTTAGCTGGGCCTCCACTTAATTTGTTTGTGTATAAAGGACCCACTTTCCTGCTGCTTCTTGTCGACTCGTTTCTACCACAGCTCGTCTTGGTCAGTCTCGTTTCTGCGCTATTTTCTCGTTTCGATTGTTGAAAGCTCGTTTCTTGTGATTCTCCCGTAAGTCTTGTATTTGTTTGTATTGCGTTGTGAGATTGCGGTTTGGTTGATTAGTACTTCGTTCTCCCTGATTCCCATTTTGTACCTATCTGTTTAGTATCTCCTGTGTTCTCCCTTATCCCATCTAACTCCCTTTTTCCTTCCCCTTCCATTCCCTTAGTTTCAGCCCCCTTTGTTACTGTCTTTTGTGTGGATTGATTATTCTGGTTACTGGATCTTTTTGCTTGTCCCCTGACTTCGATTCTGCCCATCCTGCATATCTCTGTTTGCCTGGCTATTGATCCATTTCTGTCTTGACCATGAGCTTTGTGAATCCCAATAAACGCCCTGCCGATGCTGAACTGCATTTGGAGTCTATGCCCGTTCCTTTCAAAATGCGTTGTCGCATTTTGTGGACTAAAATACTTTGACTGTGGTACTGGCTCCCATGAGCTCCCAGAAAATCTGTAGTCACTGAAGGATTTTCCTCACCAAAACAAGATCCCATGCTGGCATAATGAAATTAAGTTGATATAAAAAACAGTCTTGGAAGTTGGTAGATAAATGTCATTTACATATTATTTAAAAATCTCTTTGATTGATCATACCCGCTCATTTTTAAAGGATACACGAAGGCAACCGTGAAATGTAGCCAGAACGATAGATTGGCGTTTAAAATGTCCGCAAGTAGAGTCAAATATTTTTTGTGTTTTTTTATGAGAACAGAATTATTTTTTGATACTGCATATAGCATCGATTTTGGGCCGAATGAGATGGCTGCCATGACAGAGAGTGCGGACTGGCTTTAGCCAATGAAACGCATCACAACAGGCACATGATTTTAAGGAAGTGACGTCTGATCACTTTAGCTTCAGCTGAGAAAGAACAAGAAGAGTGCCGAACAGTGTGGTCAACCATCATACCACTTTGATTCACAAGCAAAATAGTATTATGAGCAGTTGAGTGTGTCGTGTTAAAACAAGATGCCTACTTGTTGGGCCTTTGGCTGTCAGTATAATTAAGGCCAAATTAAATAATTATTTTGTGTGGAGGATGTGATTACGGCGCTGCTATTTCACCTAGCAACAAGAAATACTATTTTCTGATTGGCTGAAACGTTGCCGATTCAAGCACAGCTGTCTACCTTTGCCTCATCCATTCGTAGATTACTAATCTCTTTTATATTCAGTCTATGTTACTAATGTGCGGCGATTTTATCACTTCTCGGCATGAGAAATGTCATGTGTGGCGTGAGAGCGTGTGAACTTATTGAAATGCGTGAGTGAGACTTGAGAGCCCTGGATTCCAGGCTACATAACCACTTCCCATCAGCCAAAATACTCGTGCATACCAATATTAGACGGTGCCGCACGTTCTCGGCTGAGAGGTTTTTCTTGGCAGCAAAGACATTCTTTCACCCTGACCAAAAACACATGCGAGCATCGGCCACAACGGCACCAACTGACATTTCCCATTCGACCCTCAGAGTCCGGTTCACTTTGGTCATCCTCGCTTTCGCTAGAGTCGTCACTTGAGTCGGTGTCCTTTGCGTCGCGTTTAGGTTCGAAATGATATGCTTGTAATCCTCCGTTTGAGTGAAACTCTTCATCAGAACTAGAAGTTTGTTCTTCAGTTTGTCCTTCGCCGAGAAACGCCTGCGGATTGTGGCTTTTGGAAAAAAGTGACTGTCGTTTTCTACCTCCGACACAAAAGAGTGACTCAGTGTATGTTACGTCACTGCTGGAGGATCAAACCGCTAATATGGTGACCGCGTAGGACTCGATTGCATCGTTTTTTATCTGTGCTGTACATGTTTAAAAAAAAAATTGCATAAAATATTGGATTTACTTTTCAGACTCTGCTAACATATGTCTATCATTGTACCATTACGTATGTGCTACCTTCGTGTATCCTTTAAATAATCAAAAAATTATGTTAATTATCATCTCTATCCTAATTACAGTCAAATCAAAGATAATATATTTGCCTAAAACTCATAACATTCTTGGCTCATTTCATGAACTCATTTTCACAAATTCATGTAGAGGGAAAACGCAATGTAACAGACAATCACAACTATTCATCTCATGTGTTTACATTATGTCACTCAGGGGAAGGGCTTCGGCAGCAGATGCAGAGCAAGTTTTTCAGCCATGGCAGCTGCATAATCTGGGAGATGTAGAGGAAGGGTGCAGTGATGGTACTGAGGTACATAACGGAGAACATAATCAATCCAATGTCACAGTATTCTGGGAAATCAGGTTTATGTCTAAAGGGCATGATAACAACTACAGGCAGGTAATGAAACACTATGATGGCCAGATCGATCTGCACAGTTCTGAAGGCTTTCTTTTTCATGGGGTGCATCTTCTCTTTGCCCAAGACTGACTTCCTCAGACTCCACATGATAGAAACGTTGCAGAAAACCATGATGACGAAGGCAGCCAGGATCAGCCCAGTGTAGATGATATCTGAGAGGATCGACCACAATGACCTGCAGAGGGCAAAGGCTATCATGAGCCCCCAAATAAGAATGGAAGTTGTCACTCTGATCTTGTTATCCTTGATGCTGGTGAACACAATGGGGTGGACCACAGCCACGCAGCGTTCCAGGCAAATGCAGGTGAGAAAGAGTAGGGAGCCATTTTTGATCCCAGTGATAAAGTACATTATATCATCGAAATATGAGATTTGCAGCAGAAGTAAGCCAAAGCAGCAGATGGGGTTCATCACACAGAGCAATGCATCGGCGATGGCCAGGTTGAAGATAAAGATATTGGAGGTGGAAGAGTCACTCTTCTCTCTGGCCACCAGCCACATCACCATGATGTTGGCAGGGTAGCCCACTACAACATTGATGCTTCTTTCAATAAACAGAAAAAAAAACCCAAGAAGTGAAAAAAGCATCCTTGAACCATGTTTGGTGTTGGAGACTGGATCCTGAAGAGGAGTGGTTGAAGGGTAGGCTAGAATTGATGACAGAGCTGTTCATTTTGGTTTTATTTTATCTTGCAGGTTTGAGGGTTGATGATCCTTAGAAAAGAGAGTGAATGTAAGTTACATGGTCAAGCCTAACTTAACTCACCACTTAAACTGACAGCAAGGCTACATTATATTCTTAAACTGATTCCAGAATTATTTTACATTATTCTTTTCTCCAAAGTATTCCTCATCATAACACAGTTACTGCATAATAGAGATGGAAACACTGGCCTATTATGCACAAATTTAGTTGCATTGTTCGACTTAAGGATAGATTTTGTTTTCTGGGAAGATTTCCTCCATCCAGGGAAAACTACCTCTCCTCTGATACACCAGCTTTACTCTGTGAAACTGCACTGGAGCTCCCTGAGATTGGAGACAGTGTTCCCAGAAGACAAGGTTTGCCCTTTAGGTCTATTTTATACTGTCTGCAAAAGCCTTTCACTCAAGCACAGCTTAGGAAATGTAAGAGTGGTTTATCAGATTGGAAGAATGAATAACTAACCTGAGAAACTGCAATAGCTCGACAAAACACTCCTCAAGGTCAGACAGCCCAGAAGGCCCCTGTATCCTGATCACCTATGTCCAGGAGGGTTATGTTTTTATTCAATATAGTTCCAGTTCATGTAAATATAGAAATTTTAGTGGCACGTTAGCAGTGCAGACGATAGCCAGTCACAAATCCATTGAGGGAACAACAGCATTTGGAGTGACTGTACAATACCCTGTCACCACAGGATTATATTTAAGGATGGGTGGGTGTGCAAGAGGACTCACATATAGGGGGGTTGGGTTTGCAGAGTGAGTTTGTGATGTGACGAACAGATCTGCAGTAAAACAGAGGAGGGGCTAAAAGGAGGGGTAGATGAGTACCCCCCTATCCCTGTTCTAACAATATATTATTTGTCGGTGATGCAATCCAAGAAGTGCATCCCAGACAAACAAGTGACGTAATGCAGTCGCCCTACTGGAGCACAGGTGAGACTGTAACCTGGTGTAAGGTCTTACACATGAAACCACAAGGTTCATCAAAGCAGACTCACAAAATTCTCTTTCATCCTCACAAAGAAAAGAAATTGAGCAATGAGATCCACTAAATCTAATTCCGCAGATAATAATCGGTGCATTCATGATGGTTTGACTTTCATATCTGTGTTAGGCAATAAGGAAGTTGCAGTTTACAAGTACTTTTCTCTGCTTTTGCTACATAGACTTCACTAAAGCTGGGCATCTGTTCCAGGAGATCTATTGTCCTGAAGGTTTTTCATGTCAATCCTTAGAGAGGAGAACACAATCAAAGGTGAGAGATCTCACAGAGCTGCTGATGAGTAGAGTCAGGTGTATTGGGGTTGAATTGAGAACTTACAGGATGGTAAATCTCCAACCCTGATCTAAAGCAACACACACAATTAAGCAGTTTACTGTAGGGAGCAGAAATCAAGCATAACAGGGGCTTGTGCTGTTGCTGAAAACGACAGCAGTTTGGAGTTACAAACCAAGGCTCTAGGTTCCATGTCAATCAACTATTTTCAGTTTCTGTCCTAAAATTATTTCCGAGCATAGCGGTCAGCATCTGTATAAGTTTACTGAGAATCCACAATTGATAAGTAATGACTTCATCACTGTCTGACAAACTGGGGACTGACACAATGACATGTGATTAGTTTTGGGCTACCTAATTCTATTCTTTGAGATCAATTGTCCTGTAGGGTTTCACTCCAACACTAGCGATACACTCCATATTCAACAAGCAGATATATTTTTTAACTGCAGGTAAGCTAAATTTGGCTCACAGGGAAGGGCTACAGGGACAGTACGTCTCGAGGAGCTGGACTGGGAAGCCCTGGATTAGTTCATATATGAGGTGTCAAGCCTTCAGAACTTTGAAACAGCTTAATCCTACCATCACTCAGTAATCACAATGAAATTCATACAAGACAGTGGCTGTGAAAAAGTGTTTGCCCCCTGACCAATTTCTTATTTTTTTCATCAAGGTCATGCTTAAATGTTTCAGATCTTGAGAATATTCATAATATTGGAAAATGACGAACGGTCACATGACCCAAGATAAGATGGATGTTTGAGATTTTGCTCTGCTTCAGGCTTCCCATAAATTCACTACTTTCTCCAAAGTTATCTCCAAACAACCAGTCAAACTCTGCTTCAGAGATGAATTTAAAAAAACAACGAATTCCAATTTTTTCTTCATCTAGCTCTGTTAAAAAGCTAAATAATTTTTTTTTCTTGTGTTTTACCCCTTTTTTTCTTTCTTTCTTTTTTCTAAACAGTGGGTGGGAAGGGATAATGGTGAACTATGGTTCATCCATAGATGCCGTTCTAGCTTAGGTTAAATCTGTCATCATTTTTCAACACATTTTGTGTAAGCCAAACTGTCTGCTGCCTCTAAACAAGATCATGTGTACACATTATATATGTTAAACATTGTTATCTTTGAACGAAAAATCTAATAAAAAGATTTTAAAAAAAAAAAAAAAAGCTAAATAAAAGGGGCCACGTGTGCTGCTAATGAAGATCAGCAGGTTGAAGCTGCTCAAGTGACCGCCCCAGAGCCAACAACCTGGAGACTATGGAGCAAATTTTAACTGAACTCTTGCCTCCCGTGTGAACGACACAGACCAATCAGTTGGCGCTTGCCTGGATGTCACTGATGGAGCCTTGGGTGATATGAAAACATCCGTCACCTCTGCCGAAAACTCTCTCCTTACCTTTGCCAACAGAGTGACCAACCTGGAGAAGCGCGCGGAGGAAGCTGAAGGCAGAGTCTTTGCTATGGAGGATGGCTGTGCTGCCTGCGGCGCCAGCCTGTCTTCTATGGTGACAGTAATGGAGCTACTGCGGTTGAAGGCCGATGACCTGAGAACCGTGGTGGCGTAAAAATGAGAAAATCGTCAACCTCCCAGAAAGAGCAGAGGGGAGCATCTCTCTCGCAGACTTTCTGAAGAAAACACGACCAAGTCTGGTTAGCTTGCCCACAGATTTTCCTCCACTGCAGATTGAACGCTCCCACCAATCCTTTGCTCCCACTTCGGCTCCAAACGAGCCACCAAGAAGCATTTTGGTGCAGTTTCTAAAATTCTCCCAAAAAGAGGCTATATTCCAGGCAGCTATGAAGAGGCAAGACATTCTCATTGTTGGGTCTCACATACGGATCTACCGCGATCTGTCTTCAGAGGTCCTGCAAAGACGGCGAGAGTTCAATACTGTGGGGAAAGCGATGGCTAGTCGCAATATGGAGTATGGAGTATCATGGAGTATCTGAAGTGATATATTCACAATAGTATAAAGAAACTGGCGAGCCTAGTTGGGCTGAACGGCCTGTTCTCGCAATTCATGTTATGTTATGTTATGTTAATATATCGCGGATTAGCCTATCCAACCCACCTTTGGTGTCTTCATGAAGGCCAGATTCTGTATATCAGAAGTGTTCCTGTGCATCACACACTGAAGTTTGTTACAAGATGATAAGAGTAATGGTTTTCAGGCGACAGGTTAATGGAGTTTGAACATAAATTCATCTAATTCTTGCAATTTAGAGGATGAAGCAGAACCTTCAAAATATCAGACTTTATTATTCAACAGAACATAATTCCAGCCATTTTTATCTTTATCATCTTCAATGGCGCTTTTTTTCATTCGCTTCTTCTTCTGGATTAAAAAGTAGCTTGTAGTTATGATGAGCTCTTTGTTCACCATGAGGTGCTGTTTAAGTAGTGCTGTGTTGGGTCCTACCATGACTACGAAAACAGATGAATAGCGTAGTTCAACCGTTTATATGGAAACACTGAGAACGCATGCGATGCCCTGTGTCTGCCCCGCAGCCCGTCGCAGCTGGACTTCAGCCGTATTAATGGAACCATAGTTTTACAGTCCGTGTACTTTGCGGCCCACGGATTTTTGTTTTGAAATGAAAAAACCAAAATCAGGAAATGAGCCATTTCCCAATGACCATTTAGAAATAGGGAAACAAAAAACAGATCACAATCCGTTTTCCGTTCTTTGTTTTGATAGTTTAAAATGTAAAACAAAAAATGATTTGTTTTCTGATTTTATTTGATGCGCATATAAACGGAAACCGCAAATTAAATAAGTATGGTGGAAATTAGTTTCTCGATTTTGCAATGCTTTTTTTTCTCTAATGACCCCGTAACTATTGAGTAGCAAAGTCCCTCCCTTTTCGGTGATCCCCATGGGACTTTTTTTTTTTTTTTTTTTTTTAATTGTTAATGGCGAGAGGCAAACTATTTTTTTTATCCCGTTTGGATTTTACCGTGAATTATACATATGATTTATCTTGATTTAAAAGATAATTTTCCAATTCAAAAAATTAACAGTTTGTTTTTATGATTGTGAGGGACATTTAGTTTTGTTTGAGACCGCTCAGTGAACTACATCTCGTCGAGCACAATATACATCACCAAAGCCAACAAGTCTGTTTGTTTGGCACACTTTAAAGTATTAACTAGAAGCTATTTTTGGCTATGTCGGAGGCTACAGCTATTCAGAAGGAGATATGGCTAGTCAATTCCGTTAGAGCAAGAATACAGGACTGGCTCTGCAAGTTTTCGGTGACCGTTAAAAGATTAATTCCAGCTGGCTAACGTTATAATGTAGCTAAGCATCAAAAACTATAGATTATTTTCGTTAAAGTTAGTAAACTAACTTAACTTTTGAGTCTAATGGGGAACGGTAAAAATTGTATAATTTAATGCTAAACCTGAATGCAGAAAATGCAAATCAATTCCAGTAGCTGATGCTTTGTTAAGAAATAATGTTTATTTCCAGAAATGTGACGGTTAGTTTTCAAGGATTTTGATTACGCGCATAGAGGCTGTAGATTTGGTGCTCTCAGGGTGAACTTAACTAGCTATGTTCACAATGAGGAATGTTGATTCATGCTAAAATAGCAATATTTTGAAGTGCTCCCAGGGTTAGCTAGTAATGCCCAATTGACCGGTGGCTAAGCCCCGCCCCCTCCACTGACTCAGACAAACAGAACAGGTCCTAATGGCTGGTATCACAGTCAGAGATATAGTTCAGGATGCTATCGATGATTTTTGGCAATAGAAGGCTCAAATATCATCAAGAAGTTTGCAAATAGGGTTACACTATGCATTGGAGGGATACATTAATGAATTTAGAGTGGAGAAGGTCAACGAAAAGTTTATGGTAGAAGCCAAAAATTTTCAGGTCTCAACGCAAACGCGATTAACCGCATCTCGTTTCCATCACCCTCTCACACAAGATAAAGGATCAGCATTGTTCCTGCACCACAGGGCAATAAATTTAATTTGCATATTATTATTGCTAGCTACCGAATTTAAGAAATCTAACCTGATGTGACTGAACTCCAAAGCAAACAAGGTGACATGGTGAACAATGCAGCCAGGAGCTCATGTTAAGCCAGTGTTCATCAGCACTGAAGTTAGCCATAGAGTTAACTTTAGCTAACGTAAGCCAACTTAGCGATGTAAAAGATAACTTTACATTAATCTCCAGCGAAGTGACAAGATGTCGCCTAAAACACGATGTTCACTTAGCTTGGAACAAATGCAGACATCCTTGTTGACCTTTGTTAGCCACGTTAAGCTGGTAGTGGGGTCTTCCACAAAGCTTTAAGCTGCTTTCACACCGGACGCGAAACGAAATTTTTCGCACAACAGATTACATTCAAAGTCAATGTAAAGACCCGAATATGTGCAAAATTCATGTCTTTGCACTGGCTTTGAATGTAATCTGTCCCGCAAAAAATTTGTTTCGTGTCCGGTGTGAAAGCAGCTTCATCCAGAGGAGACACTTCTCTCTGTTATGATGTGGATTTGGGAAGGGTATAAAATTTACCCCATCGCCCTGCCTCTCGGGATACCTCGTATCGGCGTTAAATTTACCCCAAGCACAGCGTTTGACCATTTATTTTTACTTAGAAACATTTTAAAACCCCATAAAAGCGAAAGATTCAGAGTTTCCATAATGCATTTCAATGGAAGTTCAGGCTCAGAATGTCCGAGTGTATGGGGAGAGAATATGCTCTGTGATTGGCTCATCACATTTGAGGGCGGGACTTAGCCATAGGTCAATTTAAATAATGCTAGCAAATATTGGATCATGATTGTTATACTTCTGAATAACTTGAATGGGGTCCAATTACAATATTCTGCCAGTTAACACAGGTCTTCTGCATGCCATCCCCGGCGAAAATTCCAGCCAAACCAATGTTAGCTGATCAAGCAGCTGGCCAGTCTGTATTGATAGCCGGTCCACCAGCTTGCTCAACCAGGTTCCCCCGCTTTACCCAGAAAGAATAGGTTTTACCATCAGGCTGGATGTAGTCATCACAAACCAGCTTGGGACCCGAGCTGGAATTTTAAGCAGGGTTGTCATCAATTCTAATAACCTGTTATGGCTCCTTTCGGTATGTTATGTCTGCACATTCCTCTGTAGTTAGTTAGAGAGCTGCAGTTTTTGCTATCAGTAGAGCTTTCACCCAAATCCAAAGGTGCATAATTTGCCTGTCGCCAGCATGTGTACTATTCAGGAATAGCATACTTCAAACCATAACTCAAATTGGTACATATTTCCTGCCTGTCCTGATATTACTGCTCACTCAGTTATATGTTAAAAAATTGTAATTTTCTTTTCCTGATGTGAATGGCAGTTGCACTGCCTGAGATTGTGGGAGATCAGCTTGACAAACGGCAGAGCTCCAGAGGAGGAAGGCTGGCACTTCTGAGGTCATCAAACTGGTGTCTGGACTGTGCCCACGGCATGAGAAAGCATGGAGCCTCCAGGCCAGAGACTCCACCATAGACTTTTAGACTCCAATTTACTGCTACAAGTGTATTGGTCATTTATATGACTCAATGAAACACGGAACTCCATATAATACTTTATATTTATTTGTAATTATGTAAAAATTAAGGACATGTAGGAACAGGGCATGCTGATAGAGCGGGGAAAAGAGAATAAAGAAAACATCAATTTTCTAATCAAAGCACATTGCAGCTTTTAAAGTTTCAAAAGTGAGTACAGATGTGTTCACATGACTTCTGCAAAATGTCACAATCAATATATGTGGCTGTACATAGGTTGTGATTTTGGGGTTCATTGAGCCTTTAAGGTTTATAAAGTGCATGCAGATCAAATGCATACAGTGGTAATCAGATTTCCAGAGCGGTTTGGTTCTGGGTACAAGTTCCTCAATGTCTCAGTAGAGTTACTGGTGAGGTTAAAAAAGGAAAGACAGAAAGGTCAGCAACTGCACTGTAACGTTTACCTTGATCTTAAACACTTCGCCTGGGTCCTCCCTAGCAGACTCGTTCATTCATGCTTTGTAATTATCAAACAACAATATGGCGTTAAATTAGTCTCAAAACTTCGAAAGATGATGAAAACCGAGAGAGCGCTGTGGAAAACCGTGGGTGTACGACCCTCAGTATCCGCTCTCAACTTCAAAATGCGCTCACAATTTCAAAAAATGCTCACAATATCAATAAATGCTCGCAATCTCACCACACGCGTGATTTCAACACGCGCTCACAATGTCAAAAAATTCTCGCAATCTCACCACGCTCGTAATTTCAACACGCGCTCACAATGTCAAAAAATGCTCGCAATCTCACCACGCCAAGAATGTCAATAAATGCTCGCAATCTCACCGCTACTCACAATGTCAAAAAAATGCTCGCAATCTCAATAAATGCTCGCAATCTCACCACGCCGCAATGTCAATAAATGCTCTTAATCTCACCGCTCTCAATGACAAAATATGCTCGCAATATCAGTATACGCTCGCTTGCCGATTTGACGTTAGAGACTTTGGAGGCGGGACTTTCAATGCTAACCATGAGTTCTGATTGGATGTTTGATTTTATACCTGGTTTTCAACTGTCGTAAACTACAGAATATGAAATCAAAGACGACAACTATCATTATGTTGGAGCAAGAAAGTTTTTCACAAAACGAAATCTTTCATTGATCTCATTTTAATGTTGTTTGAAGGTATTGGTTTCATTCACTGTGCGTAGCTACGATGATGTTGTATCATGGCTAGCTAAATATTTTCTGTTAGAAAAGCTCGCTTACATCAGTCCCAACATCAATTATTTTACTATGCTATTTTAGCGCCAAATTTCGGTAGACGGACACTTAGCTCACTTAGGCCATTTACGTAAAGCAATATAATTTTCCTGAGTTGTTCTTATTCATCAGGTTCTTCAAGCAATATTCTTCTCTGACGCTGAAGACCCGGTAATCTGCCGATTTGTGCTACCCATCTATAGACAAATAGAGATGCTGCTTAGCGGTTCAGCACATATACAGACCCAAAATCTCGGGCTGTTTCTTCACTGACATCATAAATATCTTTATAGCTATATCTTTAAAATATTTTTTTTTTCAGAGCGCCTTCCTACCTGTAAACATTTGGATACGTGCATGTACACACTAACGTTTCCTGAAAATGCAGGAATTAGGCATGCAGCATTTTATCTTTGAACGAACGTATCCAGCTCATTAAAACATGAGCGAATGTTATAAGAAGTTAACAAAAATTATTTTGCAACTGTGGGCTGATTCATAGAGCAATATTAAGGCGAAAACAAAGACTGTCCGATCGTGGTGCGCTATGGTCGTATTTTTAGTTGAGGTAGCACAAATCGTCAGAACACCGGCCGAGAATAAAGTTTTCAGTTCAGTACTTGAGCAGAAAACGAAGAAGTGGCGAGTGACGGCGAAGGGAAGGCAGTTTTCTTGACCAGACGAAGCAAAAAGCCACGACATAGCCGCTTTTTAATATTTGCAATATTCTATTATGAGCTATTGGCACACTATGGTGTCGCCATTGTGCATTGCTTTGTTGGGATGATATGTGACAGTCCACAGGAAAAGGGTGTATAAGGGATATTTTGGTCAAATTGAGTTAAGTGCATCTGATGATCTCATACCATGTACTAAACATAGAAAAAGTTTTTTCTCTAAAACGTAAAAAAAATCCCTTATAGGCCTACACCCTTTTCCTGTGGACTGTCACATATGGTTCGGAAATATTCGCTATATTCAGGTTAATGCTTTCAACGTTTCTTAGCCTTTAATTACTACTACTCGATGTCGTTTGAGCAAGTGGGTTATAGGTACTGCTGCTGTAGACTAATACAATGTAACAAATAAATAAAATAGGCCTAATTTAAATGTTTTAGGCGTAAATAGATGCCAGTTTGCGATGAGAGCAGTGGAAGTGTAAGGGGCCAAAGGCTATTTAAAATATATATAAGCGCAGTACATAAACAGTATAAATTTACTGAACAGTTAGCATTGTAGTTGTGTACAGCAGCAGTAATAGCGCGTGTCTATTACTCATTTGCTCAAACGGCATCGAGTTGTAATTAAAGGCAGAGAAACGTTGAAAGCATTAGCCTGAATGTGGTGAATATTTCCGAACCATATCATCCTATCGAAACCTAGCGTGCCAAGAGCTCATAATGGAATTCTTGCAAATATTAATACGCTGCCACGGTATTAGGTTCGCTTGTCAAGAAACCTACCCTTAGTCCTTCACCATTTGCATTAAATCACTTCCACGTTTTCAGCACAAATAATGAACGAACTGAAGATCTTAACACTCGGCCGGGTCTTCAGCATCAGAAAAGAAATATTGTTTGAAGGAATTGATAATTAAGAAAAACTCGGGAACGTAGCATTGCTATGTAAATGGTATAGCCATGGGTAAATTAATGCTAAAATAGGCTAGCTAAGTACAATTATTAACGTGGGGGCTGACGTTGGCCAGCTTGAACGTGAAATATTTAGCTAGCTATAATCTTAGCTACGTATAGCAAGTGAAACCAATACCTTCAAACAATATTAAAATGGAATCAATGAAAGATTTAATTTTGTGAAAAACTTCCTTGTTCCGACATGATGGTTGACCTCTTTGATTTCTTTCTTATTCTGTAGTTTACGGCCGTTGAAAACCAGTTATAGAATCAAACATCCAATCAAAGCTCATGGTTAGCATTGTAAGTCCCGCCTCCAAAGTCTCTAAAATCAAATCGGCAAGCGAGCGTATACTGATATTGCGAGCATATTTTGACATTGAGAGCGCGGTGAGATTGCGAGCATTTATTGACATTAAGAGCGTGGTGAGATTAAGAGCATTTATTGAGATTGCGAGCATTTTTGACATTGTGAGCGCGGTGAGATTGCGAGCATTTATTGACATTGCGGCGTGGTGAGATTGGCAGCATTTTCTGACATTGTGAGCGCGTGTTGAAATTACGAAAGTGGTGAGACTGCGAGCATTTATTGACATTGCGAGCATTGAGATTGCGAGCATTTTTGACATTGAGCGCTGCGGTTGAAATCACGCGTGTGGTTTGATTGCGAGCATTTATTGATATTGTGAGCATTTTTTGACATTGTGAGCGCGTGTTGAAATCACGCGTGTGGTTTGATTGCGAGCATTTATTGATATTGTGAGCATTTTTTGATATTGTGAGCGCATTTTGAAGTTGAGAGCGGATACTGAGGGTCGTACACCCACGGTTTTCACGCGCTCTCTCGGTTTTCATGCGCTCGAGTTTTGAGACTAATTTAACGCCATACAACAATCTTGCAAAAAACAAAGGGCTGACTCAGCCCTCTCCATAATGAAAAACATTGTCTGGAACAATGTCATGCAGGCCTACCTTACTCCCATCGCCTGCAGAGGCGACGCTTGTCAACAGGCAAGGCAGCCAGCTGCTTGGGGCCTCAGGCCACTAGGGGGCCCCCAAGGGCTAACAAACTTTACTTCCCAATAATGTCCTAAATGTCCTGTTTTTCATAAGAGCACAATTTTCAAGTTATGTAGTAATAATAATTTTTTTTTTTTGAGTTTCAGTTTCTGACCTCTTTTGTTGGTTTCAGATTATTTATAAATATGTTTAACGCTTGTCAGCAGGGCTGTAGTGGAGACTAAGCGCATGTAAACGACGTTTACGCACTTCTGGAATTTTGGAAAGAGCGTTTATGCACCTCCAAATAGCGTTTACGAACCTCTGAGTGTCGCTTCACGCACCTGTAAATTAGTTTATCCACGCTTGCGTTTACATGCCTTTTACTTATTCCTAAATAAATTTGCTGTCATTTTAAAATTGGAAACATTTCATGTGTTGTACCTACACAAGCAATTTATCTTTATCATTTTGCGCTGCATTATGGTACGTGTCTGTGTGACCAATCACTGCATGTGGCGGCTATCAGAAAGGGGCAGGCTGTCCCTATTGATCATTGGGGCTCGATACAAGTTGATGCGGTTTATAGAAGTCGGTTGTGCTAAACTGGATATTGGGCGATTTCTGAAGCGTCCCTAAGGTGTCTCATCTCCTACAAATGCAAATACAAGGCCTCGATTACAAAGTAAGTCCAAAGAGCAATACTTCACAATTTTTTTAAAAGTTGTTTTGGTTTGCATAAGATGACGCATTCAGTCAGTGACGATAACGTTACCACTATTGTACACAGCTCTTTGCTAGCGAGTAGCGAGTTATGTTTAATGCGTTGCTGTACAGCGCGGAACAAAGCTCATTTTTCTCGCGGGCGAAGGGGAGCTCCTTTAATAGCAGAAACGTGTATGACCATGGACCTGGGCTGTAGCACTTGATTAGACATTCAGACGTGCTTTTGTAGGTCTTTTAGGAAGGGGTAGATTGCCCTCTGGGCATTACTTTGAGTTACAGTATAGTGGACATTGTGAGACTCAGTATTCATCATTAGGCCAACAGTTAAGCATTTATCTGTAATGCAATTACATTTGTGGTTCCTCGAGAGGTGCCATTTATTTTGTTTGTTTTGTTTTTCTAAACAGACCCTGCTCTTAGCTTATTGTTTTCTGTATGAGGACGCAGTTGGTTGATCCTTTTTTTTTTTTTTGTAGGCTTGCTGATATGTTTTGTGCCGTTTTATTTTGATTAAATAAACACTTAAACTACAATAGATTTATTAATTCTGGAATCTTCTTCAACATTACTTTTAATAATGGAATTGGATATAGTGACTGTGTGAAGGCATGAGGGAGCACTCAGTGATGTCCTTGGTACAGTCTAATGGTCACACATGAGCATAGGATAAAAACATTAGGTAACAGACTGCAGGTAGTTTCCCATTTCTTTTCACAAAATGAACATTGAACAATAACTACAATATCATCATAACCATAACCAACAATTTTGACACTGATGACATCGGTCCAGTATGGTACAAAATATAGGCCTACGCCACACGGCCGCCGCGCGGTCTGCCTTACTGCACCGTGGTCCATCTGATCACAGAATTCATAGTTTACCCACCTCTGATTTTACCACTACAGCCCTGCTTGTCAGAGGGGGTTCAGATTATTTATAAATATGTTTAACGCTTGTCAGAGGGGCCCCTTGGGAATTTTTGCTTGGGGCCCCAGCACACTGTAGAATTGCCACTGATCGCCTGAAGTGCCCGTGCTATTTTTTTTGCGTGTTAACATTAGCTAAAATGACAACCTGTATGTTACATAAACCTTTTCAGTCATTCAAAAATGATCACGTGTGATAACCGTTGTTTCACTTGTAATGCATTTAATAAAATTACTGTACGTATATTTGAGGGGCAAATCACAGGCCTCACGCTACTAGTTAACGTTAGCCAGCTAGCTAGGTGACTTAACTTGCTAGTTGGGTACTATGGGTAGCTAACTAGTTTGGTAAGTTAGCGATGTTCCTAGCACAAATGTAATATCATCTTACCGGATAAGTTTTATCCAGCAACTCCTGGTCCTTTGATTTCACTGGGAACGAAAAAACGAGCAATACCCTTTGCTTGTTTGGGATCATCCCACTACCGAGCATGCAGGCATTGTAGCTACAGGGTAGCTTGTGAACAGAGAAATGAATGACGTCATTTGTGACTTTTTGGGTCTTTAGCCTTTTCACTTCCGTATTTTCACAGTCGTGTATTTAAACAGTTATGACAAACTGATACCTTATTTCCTTGCAAAAATATCTTTTAAATCAACAAACATCATAAGTGTGACTCATGGTATAGTTCAGCTGGGATCAAAAAATAGTTTCTTTCTTGCCATTAGTTGGGTTTCCATCCAAATATATTGCAAATTTTAATCGAATTTGCATTCATATTAGAGGAAGACGGACTTTAATGCTGCATTCATGTGGTGTCGGGATATTCGGAAAAACGACTTTCCCACTGGGAAAATTCACATGAACGCCCCTCATGTCGGAAAAACAACTCTGCATCTCGGGCGGTAATTTTGGTACACGAGTTGCCGACTTGACTTGATATTGACGTCACACTCACCGAAAAATGGCGGATGTGTAGTTTACTTTTAAGCAAATACAGATGTTTTTTCTGATTGAAATCATACATATGTATTTTAATCATATTTCATGGATCACCTGATTCTTTTCGGTTGTTCTTCATTGTCACGAAAAAACTGGAAACAGCTGTCAGTGTTTTCTTTAAGCGCTCCGAGCATCCAAGTACAACTCAGCTTCTTTGCAACATCCATGTTTTTCTCACATTACGACTTAAAAGCACATGAACACAACGAAGTCAGAAAACGACTTGCCGACTTGGGAACTCCGACCTTCCGACATCACATGAATGTAGCATAACTACACTGAGCTCATGAGGCTGAAGTTGGCTTCCGATTGGAATTTTCTGGTCCACCTTAAAAAAAGGCTTAATGGCTGTATACACGGTGTTCAGACAAACTCGAGCGAATTCGTGAACTGAAAACTTAACATACAGGGGAACTCGTGAGATGGAAAGGAATCATTGAACGAAATGTTTTTTTTTTTTTTTTTACAATCTGCGATTCTGATTGTTTGAACTGCAGCATTTTTTCAAGGCCGATTGCATTTTTATTTTTCTGATACAGGCCTCATAACAGATCGATTTTTTTTTTAAATTGCTATACTAAGACTCATCAAACCTGGTAAATATTCACAGTAAGATCCTAAAATGCTTATAAACCATGCCTCTGATATGTGAATACAAAGGCAAGGTCGATTTAACCCTTTTTCCCCATAAAGACCTAATAAGACCAGACCCATTTAAAAAACCTACCACAAAAGACTCAAAGTAGAACTGCACCATCCCAGAAATGCAATCTATTCTTTAGAAAATAGCTATATTTTTGGCAATCTCGGCCCGCTTGTTTTGTTCCACATCAGGGTGCATTTGCTGTGTTCACACCAGCCCAAACAAACCGATCTCCGGGGGAAAAACGCTCCCTGTGTCGGAACAATTGCTCCAAACAAGCCAAGTGTGAATTCACCCTAAAACACAGTTTCAGATCTGAGAAACTTTATTCTGATTTGTGGAAACATAGAAAAGGTCAATTTTTATATTTTTTTTCTTTCCCTTGGAACCACCCAAGACCAGATTTTTTACCATACGCAGACTTGTCTAACCAGGTTAAGATTATCCCAGAGAGTAATGATTGATTATGAAATAGTTTCAGATTTGTTGAATCTTTTTCTGATTTGTGAAACCTAGGCCAATTTTATTATTTTGTTTCCTACACATACCACTGAAGAGCAGATCTTGTTAAAAAATTACAACATGTAGACTCATCAAACCAGGACTAAAATTATTCTACAGAGTGTAAATATTGTGTTAGACAGTTTCAGATTTGTGAAAATGGAGTAAATGCCAATTGTAGCATTTTTTTCCCTAAACAGACCACCTAAGACCAGAGCATAAAAAAATACAATATGCAGAGCAGGGCCGGCTGCTGCCTGCTTAGACTGGAGGTGCAATGAAAATTGCTGTTGACCGGGGATCGCGTTACATTTTGTTTTCCCCGGGAGAGGGGGATGGGGAGATTGTGTTTCATTTTGTTGACCAGGGGGGAGAGATCGTGTTTTCATTTTGTTGACGCTTCTCATTGAATTCGCTTTGCGCACTCCTTTTAATTGCGCAAAAATATACTTTAGTAACTTAAGATGCGCTGGGGGAGCGCGGTAAAAATCTGGGGGGGGGGCTTAGCCCACCCCTGCACCCCCCTAGATCCGGCCATGATGCAGAGTCATCAAACCAGGACTCAGTTACCCCAGAGAGTGTAAAGATTGTTTAGGAGATGGTTTCAGATTTGTGAAACCTTTTTCCGACTGAAAACAGAGAAAAGGCCAATTTTAGTGTTTTTTCCTATACAGACCACCTATGACCAGATTGTGATAAAAATTACAAAATGTGGACTCCTCAAACAAGGAATAAATTATTCTTTTTTTTTTAAAGATTATTTTTTTGGGAATTTTTCCTTTATTTGATAGTTACACAGTGTAGAGAGACAGGAAAGTTGGGGAGAAGAGTGGGGGATGACATGCAGCAAATGACCCGAGCCGGATTCGAACCCAGGTCGCTGCGGGAAGGACACAGCCTTTATGGTGCGTGCACGTAGACCGATGAGCCACCGAGGCGCCCCGGAATAAATTATTCTTAAGAGTGTACAGATTTATTGAAACAGTTTCCTATTTGTGAAACCTTTTTTTGATTTGCGAAAACGGAGTAAAGGCTAATTCTGCGGGGTTTTTTTTCCCTTTACAGACCACCTAAGACCAGATCGTTAAAAAAAAATTACGATATGCAGACTCCTCAAACCAGGACTCGATTACCCCAGAGAGTGCACAGATTGCTTTACAATGGGGCATCGGATGAGCAGAGTTTGAATACTTCTATTCCTCATTGCGCATGTTTTTCTCGGATGTAAACTTTGAAGCTGAGTCGACCTTTGTATATGTATAATGTCTCCTTGATTGAAATGTTTCGGTGGGGAACAATAACATTATTGCAACTCTACAGCATGGAATCCAGTAACGAAAAAAAAAATAGTCATAGATACGTGTCTGATCCAATTAGATACCAATGTTTAAAAGAAAATAGTAAAAAATTGAAATGCGTCAAATCCAATTACAATGTTTTTTTCTAAAAATTAGGCACTTCTTCAGCACAAGTTTCTTTGTAAACTAGTTTCCCGACTTCGGAGCGGTCATTATAACACTTGTTATCAAGGTTCCTGGCATTTGCGATGATGAATGACCCTACGAGTTACCGAGCCCCCCGTCCCTAGATCGTACTGCTGCTAGAAATAAACCTGGCCTGACAGAACGAGAAAAGTCAATATTACCGTATCGTTCTGACGTAATTGATGCCTGGGTCTCGACCAGCAAGGGGTTGGTGCTTGCTCTGGCACCAGTTTTGAAAGCGAGGAGCTGGTGCGTAGGCTCTGGAAAAGTAGAGAATGACAGGCCTCTAGAGCCATACACCATATTAGGTCAGATGGTGTTTTACAGATGGACCCGGAAAAAAATAATAAATGTTTTGCTGATTTTTATACAAATGTTTACCAATCACAGGGCGTACTAGATATTGAAGCTATGGAAAGTTTTTTTGAAAATTTGAATCTGCCTAAATTGTCAACAGACTCAGCTGACATATTGGAAGCCGATATTAATTTACATGAGATTAAAAAACTAATTTCCTTCTTCCCCAATAATAAGGCGGCAGGTCCAGCTGGCTTTAACATAGAATTTTTTAAAGTGTTTGGTCCTAAAATATCATCTGTGTTTCTCCGTATGTTGAATCATTCCAGGCTAACCTCTAGATTGCTGCCCACTTTATACAAAGCAAATATTTAATTGATTCCTAAACCAGGCAGAGACCCTTAGATGGTATCATCATATCGCCCCATTTCATTGTTGCCCATTTAAACTAAAATTCTTGGAAAAGTTCTAGCAAATAGGTTATAAGAATGCATATGTTTCATCATTCATCCTGACCAAACTGGCTTTATGCCAGGTAGATGCATGTTTTTTTATTTGCGTTGCCTATTTAATAATTAATATAGTAAACACACGGAAGAAGCCGTTATCATCTCTTTGGATGCGCAACACGCGTTTAATCAATTCGAGTGGCCTTATATGATGTAAACATTAATGAAATTTGGATTTGGCCCCTCCTTCATGAAGTGGAATGAAATTATTTATTCACACCCAACTGCCTGAGTTATAACTAATCAAAATATTTCTCATCCATTCCCAATCAGACGGGGGACATTTCTCATCCACTCCCAATCAGACAGGGGACTCGCCAAGGGTGTCAGATATCTCCTTTTTTGTTTGCAGTTATTATTGAATCATTGGCTGCTAGCATTAGACAGAACCCTTTAATATTTCCTATTACTTTGTATGGATATAAACATTATCTCTCATTATATGCGGATGATATCCTTTTGTACATCTCTGATCCACCGGCATCAATACCCCCTCGTCTGACTCTTATCAATACTTTTGGCAGTTTCTCAGGATTTTCTATTAATTGGGATAAAAGTGAATTGATGCTGGTTTCATCACAGGTCAATATGACCTATTTGCAGTCCATACCTTTTAAAAAGACATACAGTAACTCGGTAAAGCATTGCATTGCGAAGCAGAAGTGACTATCACGTCGATGGTTCGATCCCCGCCTAGTACCAACCGGCAGTGGTCGGCAGCTTTTTCAGAGTAGCGCATTGGGAAGCGCTAAAGGGTTGCAAATTGGGAAGGGTCTGCCGGGGAGGGAAAATAATAGTTGCCTTGTTCGTTACTCAAGCGCCTCCTGTTGGCCAGACGGGCGCTCGTCAGGAAGATTCTAACCCTGTTCATGTCCGAGTATCCTCCGCCCTCGTTCTGAACTTGAAGATTCAACCAATGAGTGTAAAAGAAGCGGTGACTGACGGGCACGTGCTTCGGAGGAGAGCCGTGAACTGTCTTCACTCTCCTGAATTGGGAGCAAGGGGTCCCATACGAGCAAGCCTTGTGCCTTGTACATGGTTCACCAATTGGGCATTCCAGATTTGTGTTTTTAAAATTTTTTTTTAAATTAAAAAAAAAAAAGAAAAGAAAGACATACAATACATTTTCTTATCTTGGCGTGATTGTTACAAAAAGTCCATATGATCTTTTACAAGTGAACTGGCAAGAGAAAATTGAACAGGTTAAACGTAATATTGAATTATGGAAAACTCACCCAATTTCTATGGTCGGAAAGATTAATGCAATCAAGATGGTTGTTCTCCCACGCTTTCTTCATCGCTTTCAGTCAATTCCATGTCATATCCCTCACTCTTACTTTAAACAATCGATTCAATTATCATACCTTTCATTTGGAATAACAAGAACATTAGAATCTCCTCAAAACACTTGTCAAAAATAAAAGATGTAGGGGGTCTTGCCCTACCAGACTTTAAAATTCATTATTGGGCTGCCCATTTGCCTATACTTGCCTGGTGGGGAAAAAAAGCCCCCCCTACACAGATTTTTGCCCAGCATGGTTATGCATGGAATGACTACTTTGCAAAAAGACTTCTTTACCTGCACTCCTCAACAGTCCTACTTCAGTGCACAAATCATACTTCCGTGATAGTTTTGTTGTTGGAATACTATAAAAGTTTGGAAACAAATAAAACTTTATATTAAGGCTCCTAAAATGTCTCTGGATAGACAAATTTGTGAAAATCATTCATTTTTACCTGGTTTAAATGATATAGTCTTTTCTACTTGGAAACAAAGGGGTATCCATAATGTGGGTGATCTGAGTATTGAAGGGAAATTTGCCTCATTTGCACAGCTGCAAGCTGTTTATAAATTTCCCTATACTAAATTTTTATAGATATTTACAAATTCAAAATTATGTCAGGAAAAATATTTGTAACTTTGAAATCTTAAACATGAGTCCCTCGAGGCAATAAATAAATTTGATCCAGTTAATCGTGGGGCTGTTTCCTTTTTATCAGACCCTGCATAATAGGATTGTGGTAGACACAGCAAGACTCTGGGCAGATGAGCTTAACATAAAAATTAAAGATGTGATAAGGGATGAATGTTTAAAGAGTATAAATGATTGTTCTGTCAGTGTTAGACATTGCTTCATACAGTTTAAAACATTGGATAGGTTGTACTGTTCTAGGGAAAAGTTACATCTTTCTTTTTTTTTTTTTTTTTTAAACCGATGTTTCGCATTTGTAATAGGTGCAAGTTTATGGTCAGCAACTTAAGTCACACCTTCTGGTCATGTAGTAAACTGTATACATTTTGGAAAAACATCTTATTGTTTCTCTGAGGCATTTGGGAAATGTTGGAAACCTGACCCTCTCATGGCCATTCTTGGAGCACCTAGTAATTTACTTTATGCCAGTAAACATGAACAGTTGGCCGTTTTATTCACCTCCACCAAGGAGGTTTATGTTTCTGCCGGCTTTTATTACCTGCCGAAATCAGCAAGTATGTCACTTGGTTGCGTTGCGTCTGTTTGTGTGTTTGTTACTCACTTTTTTGCCCTTTAATTCACATTGATTACCTTCAATTTTATATCATTCCTATCGGGCATGTCCCGGACAGAAGCCTATTGATTATGTTTGATTACTTCAAGGTCAATTTCCAATCGGTGTGCTTTTGGGTTTAACCTGGCGGTGGAATGCAACAACACCCTACATCAGCCAACGAAAATAACTAATGCACAGAGTTGCCTTGGCGTGGCAGAGGTGCTGTGCTCTCTGAGTGCTCTTGCTTGGAATGATAATTGCAAAAAAGTTAATTCTGCGAGTGGAAATTGGATTTGGTACCCACATATGAATTATGGTTGAGAGAAATAGCAAATACGTTACATCTGGAGAGGTTAAGGTTTTATAATGAAGATCGAGGAGAGATATTTCACAAGATCTGGGACCCTGTATGTACAAATTGACATGCTGTGTTCAATGTAACATACCTTGCTATGTTTGCTTTTTTTTGGTACATATATTCTTAAACATTTGAAGAAAAGCAGATATAGTTTATTTGTTCTGGCTGTGGTTGTTTACTTTTTTGTATGTGCTGCTTTTTATTTTACTTGATTATTATTTATTTTTTCTGTTTTTTAATGTTGTTTGTGACTGACTAGAGAGACTAGAATATGAGGTATAGGCTATGCTGTAAATATCCTGTGTGATTATTGCAATAAAAAGTCGAAATCAGGCTCTGGCTCCGAACTAGCCCTGGAACGAGCTCGGTGGAAAAGGGGGGTTAGTCCAATTTTGAAGATGATGACGATAGCATCCAACCAACATAATATTTGCAGCATTTGGGAGGGATACTTTAATTCGAGCAGTCGTCAATACACACACACATAAAATAGCCCGAAATAGCATTTTCCCCGAAATGTCTTACACTTCTGAGACTACCACACTTTCGGTGAGCAGCTTGCTAGTGCTCAGGAGCCTGTCTCACGAAGCTGGAATCGGCTTAGCGAGGTAACTTCTGGATTAACCCTGGGTTTTCCGTATCACGAAGCTGGTTCACTTCTTAGCGGGGTACGTTGCCGCGGTAACTTGTGCTGAGCGCCTAACCTGCTCCGGAGCAGGTTAAGTTCAGGAAAAGATCTCAGCAGGTATATAAGACCACCTACTGGCCAATCATTGTCTTGGAAAAATGACCTGCCCATTTCTTGAGAATCCCGTGGAGGAAGCCGCACGGATAGTGAGAGGAGCGTTCTGGAGAGAGCGCGTGTTCCATCACCGTGACCAAAAAAAAAAAAAAAAAAAAATACATGTTACTTAAGCTACTTTCACAATAAAAGGATAATTGTGTTTTAAAAGCAGCCCAGTGTTTTAACATTTGGCGCGCTGAAACATACCATGTGCATATGCCGTGCTTTGTGAGCTGCTCCCTCCACCAGGGTCTGATGAGACTCCCCCCTCCACACCCTCCGTTATGGGGCGACCCTTATAAGATAAGGCCAACTCCTCTGCAGGAGTGTACGGTTGTGTAGGATGACCCCCTCCCGTCTTTTTCTTGTCACATTTTTTCCTGTGAGCTGCACACAAAGACGGCGTAAAAGGTAAAGCTATGTGCATGTTGTAGTGTAGACTATTGTAGACAATGTGTGCATATTGTTTGCATCATATATGTAGCCTGGAAGATATTATAATAAACTTACTGACCGCTTTGAACTATGTTCTTGTATTTATTTTTTTACTTGCTCCCAAGTCATTATGGCTCCACTGGGGTTGCAACTGAAATGATGAGGTTAAATTGTCAAAAAGAATAAAAGAAAGTCTAAACTGTAATGTGAAAAAAAAAAGCCACTAGATGGCAGTATTGACTATTTTTTTTGTTAAGCCCAGTCTGGAGCTAGGTTGGGCATGTCCTGGGCATGCCTCAGAGGGGGCTGGACAAGAGTATATAAGGAGAAAAATCAAGAGAGTGGAAGAGTAGTAGGAGAAATTGCAAGGAGAAATTGTGGAAGGATACATTTGACCAGACCTGTCACTCTTTTCAAGACCTGTGAAGCTTTTCTTGGATTTTTGCCTGTGTTGGAGCATTTTCCTGTCCCAGGACATCGCAACATAGCAGCCCATCTCAATTACCAAGGGACTGTAACTATCTCTTTTTTTTCAATCTTGGTCAGTAAATATAGATTGTAGATTAGTTTAAGTGTTTGTTTAATTAAATCTGTTTAAGTTTTAGAATTTTGTCTGTCATCCCTTGCTGTCCGTGGGGCCATAACAAATTGGGGGCTCGGGTCCGGGATAGACCATTGTGCGAGTCATTTATTGAAAATCTAAAATTTCAAATTGTGAAATTGTTTTTTAATTTTCCTAGATATATATTGGCAGATCAACAGCAATGGATGATTTCTTGGCATCACCAACCGTAGAGGTTTTAAAGTCTTTTAAAAAGACAGAACTGCTAGAAATATGCAGACAGGTAGAGCTGACAGATGTAAAACCAGCCATGCGAAAAGCAAGACTGGCTAGAGATATTGTTGAATATTACATTGATGAAAATGTGTTTGCACCAGGAGATCTGGAACAGTTTCCAGTGGAAAATCCAAATGTAGAAATGGAACTTAAATTAAAAATGCTAGAGATAGAAAGGAGGAAAAAAAAGAAAAAACAAAGGCAGTTTGAGTTAGAAAAATTAGCAAGAGAAGAGAAAAAAGAGAGAGAGAAAGAGGAAAGAGCAGAAAGAGAGAGACAGAGACAGAGATTTTGATTTAGAAAAATTAGATAGAGAAGAAAGGCTCCAAATGGAGCTACTAAAAATCAAAATGCAAGCTGAAAACAAATTTCGGGCTAGCCAGGAGGTATAGCTGGTGCCTCCATTCTCAGAGAAGGAGGTTGATAAGTATTTCCAGTGCTTCGAGAAGGTAGCTAAGAGTTGTCAGTGGCCAAAGGAACACTGGCCTCTGATGTTGCAAACTGTCCTCAAGGGTAAAAAGCTCAACAAGCCTATTCGGCTTTGTCTGCAGATGATTCCTCTGATTATGAGGTTGTCAAAAAGGTTATTTTGACAGCTTATGAGTTGGTTCCAGAGGCTTACCGACAGAAATTCAGAGGTCTGAAGAAATCTGACAATCAGACATATGTGGAATTTGCTAACGAGAAGAAGGTTTGCTTTGAGCACTGGTGTACTTCTATGGAGGTCAAGGATGATTTCAACTCACTAAAAGAGATGGTGTTAGTTGAAGAATTCAAGAACTGTGTCAAGGATGATATTAAAACCTACCTTAATGAGAAGCAAGCACTGAATTTGCAATCAGCTGCCAAGTTTGCAGACGAATATGTTCTCACACATAAGTCCAAATTTCAGTCTAGCAGTAACAATAGATGGTCCCAATTTCAGAATAAAGGTAACGGTGATACCCAAGATTCCTCACCCAAAGACAAAGACAAATCTGGTGATGGTGCTCAGAAATCCAGTCAAAGGTCTGATCAAAGTGTGAAAGCTGACAGTGACAAAAGTGGTCTAGTTTGCAATTATTGCAAGAAATCTGGTCATGTTATAACTAACTGTTGGTTCCTTAAAGCTAAGAAAGAAAAAGAAAAGGATACCAAACCCAATGCCTTTGTGAAGACAAGGTTAGAAACCCCTGTAGTAGATGACCGATCTGCTAAATTGCCTGCTCCTTGTGAGGCTAAGAAGCCTGGACTCCTTGGAGTTACGTGATGAGACCGCTTCTGGGGATTTCATACTTGTACAAGGTATTGAAGGGAGGACTGTATCTGTACCCCTGCGCTCTGTATTCTTGAAGTCAGATTTAGTTACAGGACAGGTAAAGGTGGGACTTATGTCAAGTCTACCTATCAAGGGTGTTTCTCTGTTGCTAGGCAATGACCTGGCTGGGGGCAATGTAGTTCCCCCTGTTCATCTTACTTTACAGCCGAGTACTGAAGATGGCGATGAAGACCCATCTCTGTATCCTTCCTGTGCAGTGACTCGTGCTATGGCCAAGAAGGCTCAAGAAGAAGATGATGTGGTGCCGTCCAGCACCTTGAATAGTCATGACTCAGGTGGTTCGCCTCATGACTCTGTTCAGCCTACTATGGTTTCTCCGTTTGAGGACTTATCAAACACTTTTATCAGTTCTTTATTCAGCCAGCCAGATGGGTCTGGTGATTCTGATGTGTCTGGAGACTTGTCTCTGTCCAGAAAGCGGTTGATTCAGGAGCAAACTAATGATCCTGAAATTTGTGTACTAAAGAAGAGAGCCCTTCCTTATGAAGAAATAGACGCAGTTCCAGTTGGGTATTATCTCAAGGATGGAGTGTTGATGCGGAAGTGGCGCCCTCCTGATATCCCTGCCAATGCAGATTGGGCAGTGGTCAAGCAAATTGTTGTTCCAAAGGTCTACAGGAATGAGATCTTAACAATGGCTCATAGTTTGCCTTTAGGAGGTCATCTTGGTGTTAACAAGACTGTTGACAAGATCATGAAACACTTCTTCTGGCCTGGACTTCGGAAGATGTTTCCAACTTTTTGCAAAACCTGTCACACTTGTCAGGTAGTTGGAAAACACCAGTTAGACCCACCTGTAGCTCCATTGCAGCCTATCCCAGCATTTGGGGAGCCCTTCTCCAAGGTCATCGTTGATTGTGTTGGTCCATTACCCAAGACTAGATCTGGAAATCAGTACTTGTTGACAATCATGTGTGCATCTACCAGATTCCCTGAAGCCATACCTCTACACAACATCAAGGCAACTGCAATCTCAAAGGCTTTGATAAAGTTCTTCATGTTGTTTGGCCTTCACAGGGAAATTCAGTCAGATCAAGGTAGCAATTTCACTTCCGGATTGTTTCAGCAGGTTGTGTATGAACTAGGTGCGAAGCAGATTCTTTCCAGTGCCTATCATCCAGAGAGTCAGCGTGCCTTTTAGAGCGGTTTCATTCCACTCTCAAGACAATGATGAGGACTTATTGTTATGACCATGAGAAAGACTGGGATGAAGGTGTTCATTTGCTGTTGTTTGCAGCTAGAGAAGCAGTGCAGAAGTCTACTGGATTCAGTCCGTTTGAGCTAGTGTTTGGCCATGAAGTGAGAGGACCTTTGCTATTGTTGAGTGAACAATGGCAAGAGAAAGAGCCGCATATCAGTCTGTTAGACTATGTTAGCAAGTTCAGGGAAAGACTGCGTGCAGCTTGTGACCTAGCCAAAGAGAACTTGAAATCAAGTCAGGGAAAAATGAAAACTTGGTATGATCATGAGGCTAGAAGCCGTGAGTTTAAACCAGGATACAAGGTCCTTGTGTTGTTTCCCTTGCAGTCCAATCCATTGCAGGCTAGATTTCATGGTCCTTATGAAATTCTGACAAAACTCAATGATCTCAATTACATTGTGAAGACTCCAGATAGGAGAAAGCCAAAACAGTTGTGTCACATTAACATGCTGAAGCCTTATCATGACAGGAATGCTAGGGTTGCAGCTGTCACTTCAGATACTCCTATGGCCGAGACTTGTGAAGATGAGGGGGAGTTTCAAGATGATGATCCTTGAATTAAGGCTGAAGTTCTTTCATGTAAATTGTCAAATTCTGAAATGTTGCAAAATCTTGATGTAAAACTCCAGCACTTAGAACCCTCACAGAAAGATCAGTTTGAGAGGTTGATCAAGAAATATAAAGATCTATTTCCTGATGTTCCAAAGAGAGTTTCTATAGCCTCTCATGATGTAGATGTTTGTGATGCCAAACCAATAAAACAGCATCCATACCGGATGAATCCTGAAAAGAGAAAGATTGCTGAGAAAGAGCTTGAGTACATGTTAGAACATGATATTATCAGACCCTCTAACTCAGATTGGAGTTCACCCTGTGTTCTAGTTCCAAAACCTGATGGAAGTACTAGATTCTGTACAGATTATCGCAAAAGTCAATGCTGTAACTAGAACTGATGTGTTTCCAATACCTAGGATTGATGATTGTATCAATAGAGTAGGGCAAGCAAAGTTTCTGACCAAGATTGATTTATCGAAGGGTTATTGGTATGTGCCTTTAACTGAGAGGGCCAAGAGCATTTCTGCTTTTGCCACACCATCTGGGTTATACCAGTATGAAGTCCTACCCTTTGGCATGAAAAATGCCCCAGCCATGTTCCAAAGGATGATACAGTCTACAATCGCCGGATTGCCACACACAGGTGCGTACATCGACGACCTGATCACATGGAGTGACTACTGGGACGAACATCTGAAAGATGTGCAGACGTTTTTCCAGCGCTTGACCCAGGCTAACCTGACTGTTAACCTGAACAAGAGTGACTTTGGTTGTGCTACCGTCGCGTATCTTGGCTACGTCATAGGCCAGGGTAAGGTGGCACCCATAAATGCTAAAGTCCAAGCCATCATGGACTTTCCAGTTCCTGACAACAAAAAAAGCTTTGCGCCGCCTCCTTGAATGATCGGTACTACCGCAAGTTCTGCAAGAACTTTGCTGAGATTGCTCTCAGTCTCACCAACCAACTGAAGAAAAGGCGTAAAGTTCACTTGGGATGAAGCATGCCAAAGAGTCTTCGATCGCCTGAAGTCTCTGCTATTTCACTTCCCCGTGCTCAAATCTCCTGACTTCAACAAACCGTTCTCCATGGCGGTCGATGCTAGCGACCAAGCTTGTGGATCTGTGCTCCTACAGAGAAGTGACTCTGATGACATTGAGCATCCCGTGGCATACTTCTCCAGGAAGTTCAATCGCCACCAAAAGAACTATTCCACAATTGAGAAGGAGCTGTTGGCTCTGATTCTATCCTTTCAACACTTTGAGGTTTATGTTTGTACAGGGCAAAAGCCAATGATTGTATATACTGACCACAATCCGTTAATGTTTTTGAGTAAGATGAAAAACAAGAATCGGAGATTGGTGAAACTGGAGTTTGATTTTACAGGAGTTTGACTTGGAAATTAAGCATGTAAAGGGTACTGACAATGTAATTGCTGATTGCTTATCCCGCGTTTGAGTATGTGTATATATATCACGGGTTTATTTGCATATTGTATTATATGTATATATATACACCAGTGTCTACTTTATCATTTTTGTATTGAAAAGAAAAATTTTGCCTTTATGAGTCAAAATTTTTCCCTTTTGGAATGGAGGTGTAATGTGAAAAAAAAAAGCCACTAGATGGCAGTATTGACAATTTTTTTTGTTAAGCCCAGTCTGGAGCTAGGTTGGGCATGTCCTGGGCATGCCTCAGAGGGGGCTGGACAAGAGTATATAAGGAGAAAAATTGAGAGAGTGGAAGAGTAGTAGGAGAAATTGCAAGGAGAAATTGTGGAAGGATACATTTGACCAGACCTGTCACTCTTTTCAAGACCTGTGAAGCTTTTCTTGGATTTTTGCCTGTGTTGGAGCATTTTCCTGTCCCAGGACATCGCAACATAGCAGCCCATCTCAATTACCAAGGGACTGTAACTATCTCTTTTTTTTTTTTTCAATCTTGGTCAGTAGATGTAGATTGTAGATTAGTTTAAGTGTTTGTTTAATTAAATCTGTTGAAGTTTTGGAATTTTGTCTGTCATCCCTTGCTGTCCGTGCGGCCATAACAAATTGACGCCATAACAAATTGGGGCCATAACAAAACAGGCATATACATTTGAGAGAGACACAGTGGCGATTTAATATTACAATCCCAGTAACTTCAGCATTGACAGAGTCGGCGATTTTTTGCCAAGATTCCTTGCGGCTTCTGGCAGCTGCAACAGTGTTGCTTTATGACTGAATGATGTCTTTATATTCTTCATACATCCTTAGAATTATTGTTTGCTCCTCCGTTGAGAAATAAATTGCTCTCTGCGGCTTCTCCATGGTGCGCAATTGGTCAAATGGAGTAAACACCGCCCCTTTTATGTGCACGAGCACAGATCTAGATTGGAAACCCCTGGGTTCAATTAACGAGTTGATAACCGGCTTCGTGAGACCGATAATCAAGACCGCGGATGTCTGGTTAAGTGCAGCTGGGTAACTGAGGGAAACCTCGGGCATGTTAATGCAGCTTCGTGAGACAGGCCCCTGGTCTATTGCATGCACAATATAACATTGAATGACAGCAGTCTTATCATCTCCATCAGTGCTTTTTAAGCCTCTCCTGGAGTACCACTTGTGCATGTTTTAGAGCTCTGCCTGCTCCAGCTCAATTGAGTCAGACGATAGCTGCCAGATAGCTCACACGGTTAAAGCATCACACTGCGAAGCAGAAGTGACTATCACGACGCCGGTTCGAGCCCTGGTCGTACCAACCAGCAGTGGTTGGAAGCTTTTTCAGAGTAGCGCACAATTGGCCATTGCGCTACAGGGATACAAACTGGGAAGGGACTGCCGGGAAGGGAAATATAACGGTTCCGTTGTTCGTTGCTTAGGCGCCTCCTGTTGGCCAGCTGGGCGCTCGTCAGGAAGATTCTAAGCTTGTTCATGTTCGGGTATCCTCCGCCCTCACTCTGAACTTGCGATGATTCAACCAATGAGTGTATAAGCGGTGGCTGACAGGCGCGTGCTTCGGAGGAGAGCCACCAACTGTCTTCACTCTCCTGAATTCGCAACAGGGGGTCGCATATGCGAAAGCCTTGTACATAGTTCACCAGTTGGACAATCCAGATTCAGGTGGGATTGGAGATGCCAAATCAAAAAAAAAAAAAATTGAGTCAGATGATCAGCTCGTTACCCGTGAAGATGCTTGATAATGAGGGAATCATTAGAATCATCCGTGCTAGCAGAGAGATCTAAAATAAGTGGGAGAGGTGGTACTCCAGGAGAGGTTTGAGAGGCACTGATCAACATCATCTGTGATTGTTGACAGCAACGCCAAAAATTATACTGGAAATTCAATCAATCACCTGAATATCGCCGAGGAAAGTTTCTCGAAACTTCGAGAAAATGACCGTTCCCCAGCTGAAAGCTTCTTAATATGGCTTCTACACTCAGTATTATAAGGCCAAGTATTCTTATCCACGCACTCAACGGTAACTTTCCGCAGCTCTGCGAGACCGGAAGAGAATCGGCCACTATTATGGGAATTATCCCATAAAGCTTTAGAAATGGGGTGTTGACTGCAACATCAGGGCGTCTTTTTTTTTTTTTTTTTTTGTATTGACGATTGCTCAAATTGCCAAAAGTTCAGAGCAATTCGGTTCACCGATAGAATGAACGCAGGTGCAGTTCATTTTGGATTTAGTATAAATTGCTACCCCTAGTCCTTTTCTGGCGCGGTCTGTTTAAAGACATTGCATCATTTAATAATAATCATGGCATCAGTGACTGATTTTTTTTGGATATTTGTCACACTTAAATGTTTGAGAGCATCAAACAAATGTTAATCAAACAAAGATAACCCGAGTAAATACAAAATGTAGTTTTTAAATCATGATTTCACTCATTAGGGGGAAAAAAAAGAGCTATCCAAACCCACTTGGCCCTAAGTGGAAAAAGAAATTGCCGCCCCCCCCGCCATTGTTAAATCATTAATTAAATGTGATTAACCACTTTGAGTTCAATTGCATTAGCCACACCCAGGCCTGATTGCCAGACCTGTTGAATCAAGAAATCACTTAAATAGAATCTGTCTTATAAAGTGAAGTACGCTAAAAGATCTCAAAAACCAACACATCATGCTGCGATCTAAAGAAATTCAAGAACAGATGAGAAAGTCATTGACATCTATCAGTCTGGAAAGGGTTACATAGCCATTTTTAAGGCATTGGAACACCAGCGAACCATGGTGAGAGCCATTGTCCACAAATGGAGAAAAGTTGGAACAATGGTGAACCTTCCCAGGAGTCCCCGGCCTACCAGAATTACTAAGTGCATTGACTCATCCAGGTGGTTACAAAAGAACCCAGAGCAGCATCTAAAGAACTGCAGGCCTCACTTGCCTCAGTTAAAGTCAGTGTTCATGATTCAACAATTGACCAGGCAAAAATGGCATCCACTGGAGAATTCCAAGGCAAAAACCGTTACTGCCCAAAAAGAACACAAAGGCTCATCTCACATGTGGCAAAAAACATCTTGATGATCCCCAAAACTTTTGGAAAGATATTCTGTGGACTGATGAGACAAAAGTTGAACTATTTGGATGGTGTGTGTCCTCTTACATCAGGCATAAAACTAACAGCATTTCATAAAAAGATCATACCAACAGCCAAACATGGTGGTGGTAGTGTGATGGTCTGGGGCTGCTTCAGGACCTGGACGACTTGCCATGATTGAGGGAACCATAAATTCTGCTCTCTTCCAGAAAATCCTTAAGGAGAATGTCCGACCATCAGTTTGTGACCTCAAGCGCACTTGGGTTATGAAGCAAGACAATAATCCAAAACACCAGCAAGTCCACCTCTGAATGGCTTTGAAAAAAAATGAAGGTTTTGGAGTGGTCTAGTCAGTGTCTGGACTTTGCTCAATTGAGATGCTGTGGCATGACCTTAAACATGCTGTTCATGCTTGAAAACCCTCCAATGTGGCTGAAAAATGTGGGCCAAAATTCCTCTACAGCGATGTAAAAAGACTCATTGCCAGTTATCGCAAACGCTTGATTGCAGTTGTTGTCGCTGAGGGCGGCACAACCAGTTATTAGGTTTAGGGGGCAATTACTTATTCACATAGGGCCAGGTGAGTTTGGATAGCTTCCCCCCCTCAGTAAATGAAATCATTTAAAAACTGCATTTTGTATTTACTCAGGTCATCTTTGTCTAATATTAAAATTCTGAAACATTTAAGTGTGACAAATATGCAAAAAAATCAGGAAGGGGGCAAATACTTTTTCACAGCACTGTATATTACCTGATAGGAGTAACAGAAAGAAAAACCAGTCTCTCCTTGCTTGAGTCTTGATGGAGCTGCTGCCGCTGGTGAACTCCGCCTAAGGAGAAAGCCTCCCACTTCCCCATGACCAAAGACACCGCAACCCTCCCGGTGCATCCCTCGGGGAGAACATGACCAGGATGAGAAGCCCATCTTGAGCAGTAGTGTCATCCTGGCAAGATCTCTATCCGAATCCGAAGGGGTCACAGAGTGTGCGGCAGGCCATAGACAAGGCATAGATGCGCTTTGCTGAACCTCAGCGTTCAAAGACACGTCAGCCACGGGTATCTGCAGCGCCAGGTAACTGAGATGGTATATCAATAGGTAAGAGATCTGCATTTTAAGGCAATTTCTTTTTTAAAAATAAATGCCCCCAGGAATGAGAAAAATGGACTTGCAGGAGAGGGATTGGCCAACTTCAGAACAGATGGAAAAAAAGCGTATTTGTGGGTCACTCCATACTAAAATGTACAATTCACTGTGTTGTATAAGAATGGTCAATAAATTTTTTTCTAAGAGAATTAAATGATTTGCATTGTTCATATTTATTCACTCCCGGATTGAAGATATACATAAGAAAACAGAGTCATTGGTCCAACAACACAGCAGAAAAAGTAGTGTCCTGATGTCAGCCAAAGCATTGTGAAAGCCATATTGTTACTAAATTTGCAGCCAACTTCATGAAATGCTCATGACTTGTCTGTTGATACTTCGAAACGAAGTAAAACGACATACTGCAGAGAAATATCCATAATAACAATTTCAATTGTCTGCACTAAATTACCGGGACTCGTCTGATCAGAGATGCTATTTGAAATGACCGTTGTGGGCGTAACCAGTCGCGTCCTCAGGTGTTACGTCCAGACCTGTGGGTTAATTTGCATAATGTATGCAAATGGCAGAAAGATGACCGTGGCAAACTAAGGTACTCACTTCCTGCATCAAAATTTCACAAGGCGTCAGATCATATATACCATGCTTTAAAAAAATGATTAAAAAAAGAAAATTTCTGTGTCCTAATATCGTGTTACGACCGTAACAGCATCAAGAAATATGCATAGATTGTGTCCTGTACATAGACTGAATAAAAAGATGGACGCAGCGCTCAGATCTAAAAAGTGAGGCCGACACGGAAATCTCAAAAAAATGCATTATATTTAATGGCCAGCAGATGGCAACGTCGGTGGTTGCAGAAATAAGTTCAATGCTACTGAAGTCTGAGAAAATGACCCTACTTTGCCACCTGATTTATTATTTCATTCTTATTCTTTTTTAATGCCTTCTTGTGAATAAAACAATATATTCCTTTGGTGATTTAGAGCAACAGGTAACCAGTTACAAAATTTTAACAATGCTTTGCACTGAAGCCAGGTGAACGGAACACAAACATTGAGGACAACAGACATGAAAAACATTTATGGACAATTACAGCCAGTCAATGTTACTGATAGACTGAGGCCATTTATCATACAAAAGAAATGACTTTGAAATGTATCTGATTTTCAGGAATTCAATATCTGTTTTGTGTCCTCGTTACACCCACAACGCCCGCCACCTTAGTACATTATGGGGTCACTGAAATGAAGTGATCACTCGGTTTATCTTCTTGCTTGCTTCTCTGTGATGCCCATGGATGGGGTTTCACCACTGCAATGAAAAACTTTGGAAAAGGTGTATTTGAATTTATCACCATTGTAACACATTTGTACAGTTTAGCACGCACACACAGCCATCTTGCATTGCATAATGTTTTGTTTTTGATATGTTTGCGCCCTATTGTGCCACCATTCGCGAATAAAAAAAAAATTGTTCACAACGCGTGAGCCATTTTTACGCCCAAGTTAAAGCACTGTTCATGCATAGTTTAACACAGTGGCACGCATTGTCACTCTGTCACGCATTTCACATAGATTTAAGCTACGTTCACTCCTTGTCACTTTTGAAATTCCCAACAAGGCACGCAGGTTTTCACCTACCCCGCACCCTCGAGTACTTCCCTCACTGGCACGCTAAATCACATGCCGTGGCTTAAACTATTTATCGTGCAGGTGTCAGGGTGGCTTAAGAAAGTGAATCTGGTCGACTGCAAGTCATAATCTGATTCCATCCTTGCCAATCAGTCTTCCCTTTGCATTGTAGTTATGCATTTCAGTCAGTCCAGCATTATGCTTTTTCATATGAAGGAGCTTTCTATGGAAATTTGAGGATTCTAAGTGCTGTTTTAAGCTTTAGCCAAGGGATACGAAGAACATAAGCTAATAAGAGGAAGAATCACACCTTGATTTGGACTTGCAGTTGAGCGGATTTACTTCAAAGTTGTGAGCATGCGCAGTAACTATTACGCAGCAGGTTGGCATCAAACCCACCTACTAATGCATGAACCAGATTTGCTCACATCCGGTTGGTTTTGAAAAATGTAAAGAATTATTCAAGTTCCAAAAACTGTTCAAGTGCAGATTTTTTGGTTTAAAAATAAATAATTATGTTGCACAATTTCATTACGCAAGTGATCAAGATGTGACTTCCACCTTTCAATCGTGCAATAAACTGAATAGCTTGCATTCTTGTGACAGGGCACTTACGTTCACATGGAGTGTCCTCTTTGAAGCAGGTATTTTGTCCTGGAAAATAGTTGTGATATTATTTATGCAATCATTTTGTGTGGCAATTGTGCAGCACTGTTACATGTGGAAATAGAGGGAGACCAAGCGCAAAGTAGCATGCAAAACTACTGATTTCAGTGTTCATAGTTTGCAACAGGTACACAAGCACACAGAAACAATGGAAATATAATTTACAAAAGAGAATACGGCTGACAAACTCCAGAAAGGGAGAATTTAGCTAAGCCCAATTAGGAAGCAAAAACTCAGAGACACAGATACACAAGCTTCGAATTAAGAGTTAAATTTATAAGGAAAACATAGATGCGCAAAAGCTCAAGCTCTCTTTAAAGAGAGAATTTAGTCCCCCGAAAGCAAGAGAACTGAGCCAGCATCAAGAGAGGTAAGTGAAGGTCTGAATAACAAAAGCCAACTGAACAAAGCAGGAACTAAATAGTGGAGTGATGAGAAAACCCAGACAATGGAAAGACTGAACTAATGATTGAATAATTGGTGTGAGTGGCGGGAAACTGAGCTGGCATGACGAGCTACAGCTGGCGCTTGTCACAAGCATTTTCTTTGCAAATGTGGCCTGTTTGTGTAATTGTGACATCAGACAAAGTTTAAATTTGTTTGAATCATGTACTAACTAATGGTAACTGAAGTGAAGTGTCTTATCGCAGCAGTTGTATAATGTTATGTTTGTAATTTCTCTGGATTTTATGTCACCCTCTCTGAGTCGTGTATTAAGAAGAGAAGAATATTAAAAAATTGTTTGATATCCCTCCCTGAATCTTGCTTGCCTGTTGCGATTCTGTCATAATTTGCTAATAATTTAGTTTCCCATTCAACCAATGATATTTGGGTGCTCGTAAATTTGTTCTGTTTCTAAAAACCACTACATGGCAAACTCATATTTGCGTACAATTTCCTGAATTCAGCTCCCAAGGGCTCATTGTACAATTCCTCATTCTTCGATGTTAGATGATTACAGGGAAATAAACACCATTGTGAAGTTCCAACAAATCGGCCTAAAATGTGTGTTAAGATTGTTGTAGAACTCATGTTCTCACTATCACCAGTGTAAAGCAGTGATCAGCATCAAGAGGGTAATCTTAATGTGAAAGGACATTATAATTTGTCTTCTTGCTGCTTTTTGAAAGCATTTCTTTATGGTATAAAGTCCAGTTACTAACCTGAAACATGTTGCAACAAGCAGCATTTAAGTTAATCTATGTGGTTGTCTCTGGTTGTGTGTTTGAACCAAAATTTTTCCTTCCAAAATAATTTGTTATTTCCTGAGTAATTACTGGAGCCAAGGTAAGTGATTGTTTTGGGAAAAGAAGTTGCCATAGTCTTCAAGCTTTGGAGGTTTTCTTTTCCTGCAAACTGCACGGTGGCACAGTGGTTAGCACTGCTGCCTCACTGCAAGAAGGCCGTGGGTTCCAATCTAGCCCGGGGCTTTTCTGTATGGAGTTTACATGTTCTCCCTGTGTTCGCATAGGTTTCCTCTGGGTACTCTGGTTTTCCCCACCCAGAGAAACATGCATTATAGGAACACTCCTACCGGTACCCCTGAACAAGGTACTGGCTTTAGAACTGGAGTTGGTCCCCATGTGCTGCTCTGTGGCTGCTCACTAGGATGGGTTAAATGCAAAGGACATTTTACCCCATGGGGTTCAATAAAGTAAATCTTATCTTCTTTTTGGCTAATGAACTGGCTACTAACAATTTGAAGGTGGACGTAACCTGATGAAGACCAGTTGTAACGATATGGCTCATGAGCTTACATTATGTGGCTCACTGGAAGGCCTTTGGAAGCAGCAGCATGGCAGGGTAGCACGGCATTGATCCATCTTGGAGATGTACAGCAGGGGTTCGATGCTGCAGCTGAGGTCAATGAACATAAAAACAACTATGCTGATATGACACTTGAAGTTGACAATGTTGAAGTATTCTGCAACGGGGAAAAGAGCCACTGGAGGGAGGTAGGTGAAGACTATGATGGCCAGGGCAATAACCACCATCCTGAGGGCTTTCTTCTTCACGGGGTGCATCTTCTCTTTGCCAACGACCGACTTCCTTAGAGTCCAGATGATGGAGATGTTACAGAAGACCATTATGGTGAAGGAACCCAGAATCAGTCCAGTGAAGATATTCCTCGTGCTGTCCACCCCCAAAATGCACTTGCAGAGGGCACTGGCTATCATGAGTCCTGAAACCAGCATGGAAATGGCCACCCTGATCTTATTGTCCTTGATGCTGGAGAACACAATTGGGTGGACCACAGCCATGTAGCGGTCCAGGCAAATGCAGGCGAGAATGAGAGAGGTGGAATCCTTGATCCCGTACGCAAAGCGGTGGAATTGCCATATATACCTGTTATTGAGCAGTAGCTGGTTCACCAGGTCACTAGGTGTCATCAGGCAGAAGTAGGCATCGGCGATGGCCAGGTTGAAGATGAAGATATCAGAGGTGGAGGTGTCGCTCTTTTTTTCTGGCAATGTGACACATCACCATGATGTTGCTGGGAAAGCCCACCGCCAGGTTAAAGACATATATCATATAGAGGAACGCAAATGCGTACGGTGACTCTTTGCACATTTCAAATTTGTACCAGAGCGGGACACTGGATCCCAAAGAGGAGTGGTTAACAAGCACAGTGGAGATGAACACAGAGCTGCTCATTGTGTTTTTGGTCAAACTTTCCCAGCAGAATTGAGAGCTAATGTTTCTCTCTTCCTGGTTCGTCTGGAGAGAGAAGTAAAGTTAGCAATATTGTCACAGTTAATGCTGTATTACTAAGAGCCTCGATAGTTTGCTGCCAGAATGACAAAATTGCATTATTCCTCTACTTCTCCTATTAATTATTTTTTTACATTATTATACAATCAATAATTGCGAAGTATTTCCAGTTTACTTCCTAATTAAAATTGATAGCAGGTTTGTTTCCAGGATTAAAGTTAAGGAGATGGTACAAAATTCACCGTACTTTATAACACCAGGGTGGCCCTTTGTGTTCTGCGAAAACTATCTCCACTCAGGGAAGTCCTCGCTGGGAAAACTGTCTGCTCGAGAAACCTGTCCCTTTGAAACTGTGTCTTCCTCTGCCCTGGGATTTTCCAAGATTGGAGGCACTCTGCCCAGAAGACAAAGTTTGCCTGTTGCGTCTACCATATTATAGTCCAGAAAGAAACTTTCAGTCTAAATGCGTCATGATATATCCATATCTCTGAAAACATAAGAATGAAGGACCATTTCTTAAGGTAAACAGAACGAATGATACTCACCTGAGGTACTGCAATGACTCTTCACAGACTCCTTGAGTTCAGACAGACCAGTGAGCAACCGTATTCTGCTAAGTACCTTTCTAGTACATCTAAATATGTAAATGAGTGAATTATGATGACAGTTCGGGCTTTAGCCAATCAGGAGTATAGTGGGGGGTGATGAATTGAAGCCCCAGTTGCACTTGCTGTAAGTGTGCAATACCAGATTGGTACTTGGATGGGTGGGTATTGAAAGGGATCAATTTATAGGGGATGGGGCTGGAGGGGTGCGTTTATTTAAGATAATTCTGTGATCGACAGTGAAATAGAGGAGGGGCCAGAAAGAGTACCCCCCAGGCCTGTTCTAACAATATATTTTTTGTAAGTGATGCAATCAAAGAACTGCATCCCAGACAAACAAGTGATGCAATGCAGTCATGCAGTCGACCTACTGAAGCACAGGTGAGACTGTGTAATCTGATGTAAGGTCTTACACATGAAACCTCAAGGTACTAAACAGCAGGCTTGCATATTGGGTTGGGTAAGGATTCTCTTTCACCTCTTCCAATGAGGCGGGGTGAATGCTACTCATTTCATTTCAATCATATTTCTGAGATGCTTGACACATTCACAACAGTATGTGTTTCATTGTAGTTTTGCCTGTGTGCAAGTTTCTGTTTACACACAATAAATTACTTAGCTTTTTCAAAGTATACTCCAGTAAGTCTTTTTTCCCACTCATATTCTTATAAAGAACATTTCATTTGAAGTCAAGAGATCTTACTCGGCTGTAGATGAGTATTAGGGTTGAACTGAAAACTTACAGGATTGTAGGTTTCCAGTGTGTTTCTCTAGCCCTCATCTACAGAACAGAATTTTTTTGCTCCGCACAACTGCCAGATCTGCATGGGCACTATTGGTGAATCCAAACAGGTTTATAACAATTACCTCCACCCTTTCAATTTCTAACAGACATTGACTACATGGGTCGCACAATGAGTCGATCCCAGAGCCTGTGAAGTACTGACACACATGTACTGCGACACTTGCAAATACAGGGCTTAAATGTCAAATACTCAGATGAGACAAACTGCAGATTAAAAAAAGAACTATCACATTTTTTAAAAATGGAAATGGACTTTCTTGAATAAAGACTCTTTTGTTTTGGCTCTATCATTAGCTTTCAGGGTAGCAGGTCAGGTGGGACGGATGTGTCTCTCATTCCTCATATCCCACAATCATCAATACACGAGGGCAAATAAAGCTATCTAGTCCGGTACGAACCAACATAAGGGCTACTGAGGCTCAAATCGTTGAGACTTTTAATGATTTGTGGGGAACATGTTACACATTGCATGGCACCCTGCAGTGTACTGTACTTTGTAGCTGCAGACCAGTTGTAGTGTCCATTTTAACACAGTCTACTGCCAAAAGCGTCTACAGTGGGTACATGAGCCTCTGAACAGACCTTTTGGGAAGGTCACCTGGTCCAGTGTGTCTTGTTTTCTTTTGCATTACGTTTTAATGATGACGATGGGGAGTAGGGTTCAACGCATGGGTCTAAAATCTTGCACAGGTCGAGGTTTGGTGACTGGGAGACCATTGTGTACAGCTGACATCAATTTCCTCCTGAAATTATTCTGTGAACCTTTGAGTCCAGTTGGTGGGGGCATAACCATCCTGAAAGAGACACCTCCCAATGTTGCTCACCCCTCGATAATACAACCACAAGTCCGTAAATACTACCACATCATATGAAAATGCAAATAAGATCAAAAAGTAGGCATTTGAAATTTTTATTTACCCTCTACTATATTGAGAACATTTCAAAACACATTAATTGATAGTATAATTTGTGAATTCAGCTGTTGGGGGCACCAAACTTCCCTCTTCAAGAAAACCAAGGCACGCCATCCTCCAACTGTGCCGTGTCTGCTTCAAACTTAAATATGGATAGTCCATCTAACCCAATTTTAAGAACTTAACCCAAGCGCCCATTTGGACTAACGGGGAAGCTTTTGTGATGGCTGGTAGCAGTCTCAACCCCAGCTAGAATATTCAGTCTTGCAGGAAGCCTACTTTTGCACTGCATCTTGGAAATTTGGTGTTTGCATTGCAAACGAGAGGAAATATTCACAAAATGAAAATGCACCAGTTGTGAGAAAGTGCTTTTACGAGACAGTGGTTTCCTGAAACATGCCTCTAATAGTCCTTGCATTAGGGCGATGTCTGCATGGCAAGAATGCCAGCTTCACTCAAAGATTTATGGAAAATACATACTTGGCTCAAATATGATGACTGCAGCAGACTCTAGATAAAGTTGGCACAGGAGCAATTGAAGACTGATAATGATGTGACAAGCTGCAAGAAAGTGAAGTACAACAGATGAAAAAATTGTGCTGCAGTACAAAAGGCCTCGTTCGTCCTGATGGGTCAAAGCTCACCAATCTACCCACGGATGTGTTGGCTTATAACAAACTGTCATGAAAACAACGTTCCCCAAAGACAAAATGGTTCCATATCACACCGACTCCTTGAGTTCAAACAGCTTAGTGAGCAATTGTATCCTGCTGGCATGGATTCAGAGAGGTTACGGTTTTTTCAGCATATTTCTGTTGCATGTAAATTTCTAAAAGTATGAATTACACAGTTTTGGTTTTAGCTGATGAGGAGTACATTTAGGGGGCAATGAATATAGCTCCCAAGTGCACTTGCTGTAACTGTAAAACACCAGGTTTGTACTTCTGGATGGGAGGGTACGGAAGGAGATCAATTTATAGGTGTCAGGCCACACATCCAGCCTTCCAGCTCACCGGTCTACTAAGACCTGGACTGTATTTTTCACGGCACTCATCATTGTTTGCATCTGTGTGAACAGTTGGCTGCAAAAGTTTGGGCACCCCTGATCAAAATTTCTGTTACTGAGAATAGTTAAGCAAGTAGAAGATGAGCTGATCACTGAATGGCATAAATTTAAAGATAAAAAACTTTTGACATTTTAAGCAGTATCAGTGTATTACTTTTGTTTTATACAATTCTAGAGGGAAAAAAAGGAAAAAAGCACCATGCAAAAGTTTGGGCACACCAAAAGATTTGAGCCCTTGGGTAACTTTAACCTATGGTCTCAGACTGTATTTAGCTTGTTAGGGCTATGGCTTGTTCACAATCATCATTGGAAAGGCCAGGCGATGCAAATTTCAAAGTTTATAAATAAAGAGACTCCTCTAACCTTGGCCCAACAATCAAAAGCCACAGGGTCCTCTAAGCAGCTGTCTAGCTCTCTGAAAATGAAAATAATTAATGTCCACAAAGCAGAAGGCTGGAAGGTAGGAAGATAGCAAAATGTTTTAGGTTGCGATTTCCTCAATTCATAATATTGTTAAGAAATGGCAGTCAGCAGGAAATGGTGGAGGTCAAGTTGAGGTCTGGAAGAGCAAGAAAACTTCCACAGAAAACTGCTCAGCGGATTGCTAGAAAGGTAAATCAAAACACCTGTTTGACAACAAAAGACCTTCAGCAAGATTTAGCACTCCGTGGAGTCATGGTGCAGAGCCTTAAGGTTCAGCGACACTTGCTCAAATATGACCTTCATGGAAGAGTCATGAGAGGGAAACCTCTCCTGCATCCTCACCATGAAACTCAGCATCAGAAGAGTCATGAGAAGGAAACCTCTCCTGCACCCTCACCATGAAGTTCAGCATCAGGAGGTTGCTGAGGAACATCTGAACAAGCCTGATGGATTTAGGAAACAAGTCCTGTGGACTGAAGTTAAAATAGAACTCATTCGCTGCAATGAGCAGAGGTATGTTTGCAGAAAAAAGGATGCAGAATTTCATGAAAAGAACATGTTATGATTCTGCTTTGATTGTCATGTTTGTTTATGAATTCTGCCTTGTCTGACCATGCTCTGTTTTTGTATTTGTGATTTGGATGCCATGCCATGTTTTGTTTTTGCCTTGTCTCTGTCTGTTTGCCATTTTCCACCATTGCAGTTTTATTCCGGTCCATGTTTTGTGTCATTCCATGCATTGCACTTTGTCTCCCCCTGTCTGGTCTTATGTCATGTGATCGCTCACTGCCCCAGTATTGCGTGCCACACTTTCGGGTGATTCAATGGTTTCTGGAATTTCAATCATTCCTTCCAATCTCGTTTGCTTCCTTCGCCTTGCTTTTCTATATTACTAACAATACTAACAGTTTATTATTTTAGTTAAAATTACTTACCCAAACTAACACTGTTTATAGTACTAACTTACTAACGAGCACTAGGGATTGTATAGCTGTACTTACTAATTGACTAACGAGCTCTCAGCATTCGCCCTATTCTAGTCTCCACCCCTTTGGCTTTACTCAATCTACTTTGCTGCAGTTTCAGCGGAACCTCCGCACTTGTTAGACTCTGTTCTCCCTCCTTATCTGTGCACGTTAGAACTCCCTAACCGGAGCTGTATGTCTGTCTATAGCCTGTCTTGTGATCCCTATCCGCATTTTGGCTTTTGCCAATTTCATGTAGTCAGGAACTTCCTCATGTTCATTCCTTTGTTAATTAGTCTGATCCAGCTCACCTGTTCCCTATCATAGCATGTGACTTTAGCATGTGACTTCCCGTTTGTATATTTAAGCAGTCATTTCACAGCCAGCTCTTTGTCAGAACGTTTCTCCTGTGCTGCGGCTGTTTATGCCTTGTACTCTCTGTGATTCACTTCTGACTGGACCGTCCCTCATTACGATTTTGGCTTTGTCTTGGATTCGTTTGCATCTGTGTATCGAACCTTTTTTGCCCGACCACGAGTTTTGTGTTTGCTGCCCTGATTACGACTTGGATTACGTCCCTGGGATTCTGATTTTTGGATTGTGGACTTTGTACTAGTGATGGGCGAATGAAGCCCCACGACGCCTTTGAAGCTTCTTCCTGATTGTATAGCAAAATGATCCAGAGCTTTGAAGCATCGGCCACAACACAGTGACATCTGGTGGTTAGCGAGCTGATTGCTGGACAAACCCAGCTTCCATCACTACAGGCACAAAATAGCCCAGAGGTAAAATACATTAGACAAATCCTCGAATGTGTGCATCAATCTTAAAAAGTAGAAGCCCATTGCCAACAATATTTTTTTAACTATATTGAACATATCATAATTTTATAAATGTCATATTCTCCACTGCATTATAGTTTGATAGGGTAGTGGATACACTCAGGGCTGTCAATCCTTCGTCCCGGGTTAGAACCCCGGTTGTAGTCAGTGATTTCCATGCAGGGAACTTTTTACATTATCTAAGTGATATATTGATGCATATTGCCATGGAAGCCCAGCCACAAATGCCGTAGGAGAACAATAGGTACTAGGAGTATATACTGCAGAACAGTAGGCACTATAGAGTGGAGCACAGCTAAGTTTGGCTATGGCTGACAGAACTCCGGTGTCCCTACAGGAGTTTCAAAGTGCTTGTGGGCAGTGATTGTGCACCACAATAAGGGAAAGTGTACTAGGGATAGAGAGGAAGTGTGCGCTATTCTGACAGTGAAGGTGGTTTGGGGGAAGGTGCTTGTGCAACAGTATGAAGGGGCTCAGGGCAAGGTGCTTATTGTGGGACAGTCTATTATTTTTCAAGATTTTTATTCAAAAATAAAATCTGTTCCACTGTGTTAGGCTTCAGGCGATTTCGCTTGGCACTGACCACTTCCCCTGCCTTGGAGAAAATTCTCTCACAAGGCACAGAGGATGCCGGTGTGCACAAATATCAAATGGCGACTTCATAAATATGCGGATATGAGTTTGTGCGTTGACCAGTACTTCAGAGGATCCTCTGACCTTGAAATTGGAGTGTCCTTTAAAAACCTATAAACAGAGGAAAAGTACAATTAATTAATGAAATCTGAAAGGACACACATAAAGCACATTATTGAAGTTAAACTATGGACCTCTGTGATGGCACTGGCTGTTGAATTATTGGCACGCTGTGTGCCCACTTGGCTGTCCCACAGGCCCCAAAGGTCATCCTCCTGTGGTGGAGACTGCTGTGATGGTGGTAATGTTGGTGTTGGTGGTGCCGGTGATGGTATTAGACACACACACTCCCTAGTCAGTCGATCAACTGCACTCTGACAACTTGTTTGGTTGATGAATCCCATCTCCTTATACCGCGGGTCCACCAGTGTTGCCACAGCAAGTGTACCCATAGTCTAAATCATGGAGAATTTATCAGTCATGGCACTCAAGGTGTTATTGGCAAGTGTCAGTGCCATTCCATTGGTGATGGTGGCACAATGTCTGGCAGTGACATGCCTTAGCATTTTAACCAATGGGATAACCTTTTGAGCTGACACCTCTTTCTCTTCTGATACCTCAACAGTGGCTTGGAAGATGGGTCGGAGGACCAGGAGACACTGGCTAATGGCATCATACTCCTCTGATGACAATGGAGTGATCTCAGTGTTGAGATTTGCCAAAGCTGCTCCCAAAGGTTCCCACTGCTCATACAGCCTCTGGAGCATGGTGAAGGTGCTGTTCCAGCGAGTGTCAACCTCTTGAATGAGTTTGACCCAGGCCTCTCCCATCTGCACTGGACTGTGCACAGTTTTTTTTTGCAGTCGCACTGCTTTTAAAAAGCTGCACAATCTCTGCGGGCGCACACACAAATTTCTTCCAGCCCAGATGTTGCAGAGATTTTTTTTTTTTTTTTTTTTCACCACAAGATTCAGCATGTGGGCAAAGCAGCAAACATGTCGCACTTTTAAAATGGTGCCACAAGCAATCATGTTTGCTGCAGCATCTGTCACCAGGCTGACAACCTAGAACAGAATAGATATTACAACATGTATATAGACAACTTCAGTCACAGACTCATGATGCCACTAAATATATAAAAAAAAGGTTGTAATAAAATAGCACCCACATCAACTTCATGTATAGTGTTACTTTACATATGTTGGTAAATTCTCACTTTCTCCTTATTCCCCCACTCTGCCATGAGTGTTATCTTGGCCTCTGCAATGTTATGTTAGAAATTTCATCACCCCAAGAGGGTGGTGTGAAGTTTCATGTCCTCTGTGATGAAATGCCCCGTCACTGCCAAGTAGGCATCGGTGTTGATGGACGTCCACATGTCTGATGTAAGGCTGATGGCAGACACCTGCTTCAGCTCAGCCACAGCCTTTTCTTTTGCATTGTTGTACCTCTTGTCAAGCATTGTCTTCAATGCCTTCCTCCCAGGAATGGTGTATGAGGGATCCAGGAGATGAACAAAGGCCTTGAACCTGTGGAAATTATATAGCCTTCTTGAGTGAGTGAACATGTGTCAATAACATAGCGAGGTGGAATTCGTTCCTCAAGTGTTCATTACGAACCCCTCATTCTCCACAATGCTAAGAGGCTGGCAATCCAACACCACCATCTCCAACAAGGCTTCATCCAGCAGTTGTTGCCTCGATACTGTCATGAACAAAATAGGACATATATAAGTAGCAGCCATAACCTGCAAGTGACAATAGGCTTCAACAATAATGCAACCAAGCCCAAGGTTGTAGAAGACAGTGAAGAGTGACAATATAGTGAACTGCATGCTCAATAAAACAATTTTATTTTGTTATTCAGAAGGATATTAGGAAAGGATATTTGAAGGTGATTTCCAAAAGTGCTGAGTGATCCTTTTGCTCAGTGCTTGTTCCTGGTGGGGTGGTGGTGGTGTGGACAGTGGTGTACAGTGGGATTAGTCGTGTAGAAGATTACAATATTGGCCAGTGTAAGCTACATTGCAAAATTTCATATTGAAAAAAGATAGGCCCATATTAATAACAGCAATTGCCTTCATTGGGTGAAGCACTGGATGATGCTGCTGCCTCTTCATGTTTGGCACGGAGGTGCCTCAACATGGATGAGGTATTGTTGCTGTATGACAGCTCCTGGGGCACAATAGACACCGAACCTGAATAGAATCAATCTCATTAATGTGGCTGTTTGGTGAACAAAACTCAGAAGAGTCCGTTTTTAACTCTTAACCTGCCACGCAGTTTCTCGAAACTCGCCACGCAGTTTCATGTATTTGCGCTGTACCGTCTTTACGACGCTGCGCGCTGATATTATGGAGTACATTCATTTTCAATGTCAGAAAATACGTTCCTAAACCTAACAACCAAACCATCGGGTGTTTGTCCACCGAAGGTAAACTAAAAGCCAATAGAAACGAGTAGCTATAATGGAGACTAACTGCTGGCATTTCTCTGGAAAAAAAAAATATGAACGGAGAGTCAATAAACTCGTTAATTTCAATATTTATGATGTTATGAATTCATTTTTGAACACTGTATCTCGAAACCCCAATATGTAACCCATAATTTACAGTAATAAAGTCACATCTCATGGGGTTACTTGACAGTCTTTATATCAAAATGCGATCGCGAGAATTCAACCAAAAAAAAAAAAAAACCGGAGCTTCACGCTTTCCCAAAACGAAAAGTAATGTGCATTCACGTAAAAGCATGCACAGTACGAACTGTTCTATTTTTTTATTAAAACTGTACATGAGCCACCGTTGCATGTCGACTCAGGTCACCTGTGGCGAAGTTACAGAGTCGCCTAATAAGAGTTAACCATCCTAATAATGACATAACTACCCTATTTCTAGAGCCATATCTTATCCTTGGTGGCCTAACTGACAACTTTTATTTGGGGATATCAGATCAAAATGTTCCCATTTTGAATGCTTGAATGCTCCATGCCTCTTTGATAACCTGTCTCGAAGGCCTCACTGACTGAAATTAAAAGGGCAAACCCTTCCAAATTTCGATGCTCGGACGCCACCAGTCACGCGCCCAAAAGCCCCCACCCACTGTGCCTCGTGACTTGAGTGGCACAAGCATCACCACTTTGTGATGTTCCCTCCTTTTGAAAGGGTTCCCTGAAAACACAAGCTTTTTGGATTATTGGTTCTCGCATTCTGGTTCCTGAGCGTAACCTCACAGAACACTTTTTCCAACTGTCAAGCCATCTTGTTTTGGGGGCTTGTGTTGCAGCCAGTGGCACGGGAAACATGTCTGGTAGAAGGAAGAATGGATTCAGATGCCATCACGCCATCTGTAAAAAAAGCTGAAGATGAAAAAGAGGACAGGTATTCAAACACACCTCAAAATCCACAACTGACTACCTTTTGGCCTTCCAGAGGACATCCTCTCCAATCATGGGCCACAATTCACATCCGCAGTGTGGAGAGCTTTCTTCAGGAAGCTGGGAGCCTAAGTCAGCCTCCCTCGGGATACCATCCTCAATCCAATAGGCAGGCGGAGACAGCCATCCAAGATCAGGGGATGCTCCTCCGATCATAGTGCCACCAGCGTCAGAGGGATTAGTCCCAATACCTGCCTTGGGCTGAATACGCCCAAAATTCCCTGAAGACCACGTCCACTGAACTCCCCACCTTCCTGTGTGTGCTAGGAAGGCAACTTCCCCTGCGCGCGCGGGAGCGGAGCCACACAGCGGTCCCGGCCGTGGATGCCTGATTGCCTGAGGCGGAGAAGGTCTGGGAAAGCACCAACATCCAGATCAGGAGGTTGCTCCACCACCAAAAGATCCAGGCAGACCGTAAACTTTGGGACGCCCCCAATTTTCTGCTGGGGGATCAAGTCTGTCTCTCAACGAGGGATCTGCGCCTCCGCCTGCCCTGCCGGAAGGCAAGCCCACGGTTCATTGACCCATTCCATGTCCTCTGGACGGTCAACGAGTGTTTCTACTCAATACAGTTGCCATCAAACTACTACATCAATAACATAGTTCATGTCTCGTTACTTAGGCCAGTTACTGCTGGACCCCTGGCAGAGGCTACCCCCAAAGACCCTCCCCCTGTCCTGGAGGTAGACGGAGACCCAGCCTAATGGGTACGCAGCCTGCTCCAGTCCAGATGGTGAGCAGGCAAATTGCAGTATCTGGTGCACTGGGAAGGCAGTGGTCCAGAGGAGAGGAGCTGGGTGGACTGTGACAACATCTTGGATCCTCAACTCCTGGCCGAATTCCACCAGGCCCATCCGACCCAGCCTGGTCCGCACCCCAGAGGGCACCTCCCAGCCGAAGATCAGGCGCGCTAGGAGTCGTGCCTCAGGGGGGTGTACTGTCAGGCCATGCATCCAGCCTTCCAGCTTACCGGTCTACAGAGCCCCGGACTGTATTCTCCACGTTACTCATCGTTGTTTGCATCTGCGTGTAATTGCCACTGCGCGGTAGCAGTGCATAGAGTCTCACACTCTGTGATTGTGCAGTCTCGTAAATACGTGCCTGTGTTGCGTTCCTAGTCTTGTATTGACGTATTTTCTGCGTGTCGCGTCTCTACATTCAAAACTCTTACAGTTTTTATCGATTGCTTAAACACGATTTACAAAATTCTGCTCGCAGTGCTAAGCACAAGCACACACACACACGCACACTACACACAACACTTGTGGATAAACCACTGACTTCTATGCCAAACTCAAACTCTGCCATCTAAACTGAACAATCCATTGTCAAAATGTCATTTTGGAGTCAAACTGATACCCACTTCCATCATGTCAACATACTTTAAGATCAGTGGCAAGACACTAATATACTTCACACAAAACACTATAGGCTTTACTGTTTTTTTTTTTTTTTTTTACAGATTTCAGATCAGAATTCCTTGGAGTGTAGAACAGAAACCAAGACTTTTACATTTTTGTTTTTCTCCACAACAAATGGTTTCCAACAACAAACATGAAATGGCGATGGAATCACTATTAGGTCCATATTACAGGACTATTAGGTCCATATTCAAATATGGGCATAGTAGTATTGACATATACATATATGACCGATATTTTGGCAAAACCTCAGATGACCTTGAAAGTTCAAACTTGAGGTCAAGCAAAACGTTAAAATTTTCAAAGGCTTCTAGGCTTTAAAAATATTAAAGATAGAGATTATATGTGTAAAAGAAGTTTATAAAAATTTGGTGAACTTAATTTGACTTCAAAGATCAAACATTACAAAATGTCAATGACTTATAAAAAATCATTAGATAAAAGGTTTGTATTACAGACATATAGGAAGTCATATATGAACTGACCTTCATACTGACCTGGGGTCAAATGTGACCTAGTGAAAATTCAATGAAACACTAAAATGGTCTGGAGCCTAGGTTTTTGCGCGGGAGACATTTAGAAAGTCATGAAGTCCATTTGACCTAACTTGAACTTCTGTGACCTTTTAAAGTTCACAATTGAAAAATGAATTTTAATGACTTTTATCACCAGAACTGCTTCAGAGTTTAGAATTGTATTACAGACATATAGCAGGTTTTATAAATGTATGTGAAATTTTATTTTGTGACCTTGGCATTGACCTTCAATGATTTGAAGGAAAAAATTAACATGAAATTTTCATAACTTGTATCATCATTATAAGATCGCTTGCCGGAAAGCTGGTCCTGTTTTTTCGCACATGTTCCTAAATTTTTCTGCAAAACAATAAAACCTCATTCTGCATGGTTTTCTGGTGGATGGCTCCGTAAACAAAAAGTGCAGATGATAGATTGTCCTGCCTACAGTCCAGATCTTTCTCAGATTGAGAATTTTAAAACAATACTGCAGCAAAGGCCTTGTACAGTTGCGCAGCTGCAGACCTGCATGATGGAGAAATGGGGAAATTTTTGGTCTCCAGACTTGAGTCTATGGTGCCCCCATGCTTCATGAGTGTTTTTAAAAGTTATTAGATGTAGGTTTGGCTTGGGATGGTCGGAATATTTCCCGAGAAACTTTAAAACGTGGCAAAAAAATCTTGACCGACTTTGGATCAATGGGGAAAATGAGAGAAACACGGAATTGTAAATCTAACATAATCCAGACCAATGTAATGTTCATTTGTGGCATGGTCTGATCCATAGGTAGTCAATGGTCCAATCTGAAGGTTTTTTCTCAGCTGTAGTCGCTGTGGTGGGAAATATATCGCAACCTGACTGGGCCACAAATACCTGGGTGTGACAAGGACACTAGTGCAACACAAGACTAAGAATAATCTGAAGAATAAGGAGAGAGCGATTGTCTGGGGCCACCATCTGTGTAACTGGTTTGTTTGTGTTTCTCTTCTTCTTGCTTTTCCAATGCACCCATTGTCAATACTGCCTGCATCAAAACAAGTGAAACTGATCCACAACCACTTGGGCTTCCTAAATCAACAGATTGAGTTCCTAAGGTTTAACTGACTTGAGGTCATGAGTGTTACCTTAATCTTGAGCTATATAAATGTGCCACAGTTCTTCTGTATAGTGTGGGGGGTAAATGTTTTAAAGTCAAAGAATAAACATGATTACCACTCTCCAAAGAGAACTGAGCCAGGCTCATGTGGCCTGCATACTGCTGTAACAAAAAAGTAGACAATGAAACAAAAACTATAAATCTGTTAAAAGAATCAGATAGCAACCTATAGCTGGCCACTAGATGAGCTAATCTTCCGAATGACCATATTGGTAGTCAACCAATGAGAAGTCCCTTCCTAGGAACCAGTGCACTCCAGTTTATGCTGGATGAATCAGATCCAGTCTCCCAAAGATGACCCTCAGGTAACCCCTAGGTTTGGGAGGCTCAAACATGGTGTTCGAGCATCCCTGGTGGCAAAAATGAATTTACACCATGATGTAATGGCAAACTTGTTACTAAGGGTGGAGGAAAGTTACTGTGACAATTACCAATCAGAAAATGGTAATTGTATGATAGAAAAGTTCATGTTTTACCCCACCTTATGGGAAGGCCTAAGGGCCCTATAAATTAAGTGGCCAGACAATCAGTGGTCAGTTGGCAATGATGGATATGAATGCTTCTTGGTATAAAACCAGCCCGGGTTGTTGTACACTTTGAGTGAGATAGTAGCATAGACGTCTGGAGATTATCCATTCTTTGGGAAATCTGCAGGTGGAGACCCCTCAGTCTAAGGGCCCAGACTGAGGGTCGTTCACCCACACGTTACCCAACCCCCGTATATTCTTAACAGACTTTTATACTATGTGCCATGTCCGCCATTAGCTATCGAACAGCATGACTGCTGTACTTTTCACCAAAAGCCTTAAATTCACATTCCATGAACTTTTATAAAAATGAACCCTTTAATATGATTGTGTGGAACATTGGCACCTGTGCCGTTATCCAACATTGTTGATTTACCCTGTATAATTCATTTTCCAATATAGAGAGGAGCATATCACTAACTTCATTCTGTTCCATAGTAGAAAGGAAGTCGTGGCTTGTACTGCCGCTGAAAAACTCAATGTTAGGCAAACCATATTAAAAGCCCCTATAACTAGAAGCCGACTCAAAAAACATAAAATTATGCACTTTGTAAAGCGATAATAAAATCCTTGTGTATGTGTTTTACATCAATATCCACCATTTAATACACAATGGCACAAATAGCATGTGAATCCAAGGGTCAAGTGGAATCACTTACACTGTACACTTGTGTACAAGAACAAGGCTAAAAATGTCACCAGCAAATTAAACCCCCATTTTGATATTTGAAAGAAAAAAAAAAACCACATTCTTTAAGCCTTAAATTTAATTACTTTTCCCAAATAAGTATGTGTTTTTTTGCAGTGTCTGTTTGAAATTTTCAGACCAGTTCATTGTTTTGTTGTTGACTAATGCACTCAGTGCAGTTTCAAATGATTAAGGTGAAACTTACCATTCAGCAAGGTTGTTACATCCCCACTTTCACAAAATTCATGTAGTTATCCATATTCTCCTGGTTGATTAATCAGATCAGAACATAGTGTGATTGTGAATATAATTTTCTGTGGATTCACCTGTTCTTGTGTTGGACTGGTAATTGATACCCCCATCTTCAAGTAAATAATGGATACAGTGTGCTTAATATGAATTTAAAATACCTTGGTGAATAACAATGATTAAGAGCTTCATTGCAGAGAAGTTTGCCTGATTTTGTACCAAGATGCCCCAATGACCAATGTCACACATGGCCCAAATTACAACAAAAAGTAGATGTAAAAATGGCAAGTGCAGTGTCCAAATTCCCTGACCACGTCCACTGAACTCCCCCACCTTCCTGTGTGTGCTAGGAAGGCCTTCCCCCACACCACACAGCGGTCCCGGCCGTGGGCAGCCTGACGGAGAACCTGGGTACCAACCCCAGGAGGTTGCCCACCACCAAAAGTCCATATTACGCCCCCAATTTTCTGCTGGGATCAAGTCTGTGTACCAACCCCCCGCCTGCCTGCGGTCCCATTCATTAACATTCCATGTCCTCTGGGCGGTCACCTGTGCTTCTACTCAATACCCCCATCAAACACTACATCAATCCATAGTTCATGTCTAGTTACTTACCAGTTACTGCTGGACCCCTGGCAGTACCCCCCGCCCGAACCCCCCTGTCCTGGAGGTAGACGGAGACCCAGCCTAATGGGTATGCAGCCTCCCAGTCCAGATGGTGAGCAGGCAAATTGCAGTATCTGGTGCACTGGGAGAGGCAGTGGTCCAGAGGAGAGGAGCACTGTGACAACATCTTGGATCCGCAACTCCTGGCGATTCCACCAGGCCCATCCACCCAGCCTGGTCCGCACCAACCCCCACCACACATATGTCCCTCATATGTCACCAGCATCCAGCCTTCCTGTGTACCAACCCCCACCACACATTGTTTGCATCTGCGTGTAATTGCCACAGCACATAGGTACCTCTGTGATTGTGCCAACCCCACCACACATATTTTCTGTCCACATTCAAAACTCTTACAGTTTTTTATCGATTGTTTACCTGTGCACCAAACCCCACACACACACACACAACACTTGTGGATAAACCGTGACCTATGCCAAACTCAAACTCTGCCATCTAAACTGAACAATCCATTGTCAAAATGTCATTTTGAGTCCTGATACCAACCCATCCACCACATGATCAGTCCATATTACTTCACAGCACTTTACTGTTTTTTTTTTTTTTTTTTTTTTTACCTTTGATCACCAACCCCTTTTTACACTCACAACAAATGGTCCATAACCAAACATGAAATACCTGTGGACCAAACCCCACCACACAAAAATATGTCAATGTTACAGTAAAACATAAAAAATATTAGACTACGGTGAAAAATGCTGAAAAATGTACTGGTGTGGGCCCCTTTGTTGGCATCTGGCCACATGACTACGTCCACATCACAGAACATGTCTTCCTCCCCCACCACACACCGTATGTCCATCCCTGGATGGATCCCACAGTCACGCCTGCAGGAGAGGCCTGTTGTCTGTCGTAAATATGCCAACCCCCCTCACCTGGACTGATATGTCCATGACTGGTACAGTCCTGGACAGTACCTGGAAGTGTACCAACCCCCACCCATCCTGAACAAGAATGTCCATGCCTCCGGAAACACAGTACAGTACCTGTTTGCATGATGGTGTAAACCCCCTCATACTGACCACACATATATCCCCCTCCAAACATGGACAATTACCCTCTCTCCAATGATATTATGCCACTGCCTCCTTGTTTTGTCAAATCAAACAACCCCCACCACCATGTGTCTCTGTAACCAAAAAAATATATAATTAGGACATGTACCTGAATAGCATTACCAAAACCCACCACACAAATGTGTAGATTTATCTATATTGGGGGAGGTGGACAGGGAAGGGCAGGGTACCAACCCCCACACCACACATATATCCATATTACAGTACAGTACCTGTGTACCACCCCCCACCACACATGTGTCCATATTACCTGTACCTGTACCAACCCCCCACCACATGTCCATATTACAGTCACGGTACCTGTGTACCAACCCCCCACCCATATTACATGTATGTCCAACCCCCCACCACACACGTATTATGGTACCTGTGCAGTGTCCAAATTACAGTACAGTACCTGTGTACCAACCCCCACCACACCAGTCTCCCCTGTGTACCAACCCCCACCACACATATGTCCATATTACAGTGTTCGGGTATCTGTGTACCAACCCCCCACCACACATATGTCCATATTACAGTACGGTACCTGTGTACCAACCCCCCCACACACGTGTCCATATTACAGTGGTCCTGTGTACCAACCCCCACCACACATATGTCCATATTACAGTCACGGTACCTGTGTACCAACCCCCCACCACACATATGTCCATGTCCATATGTACAGCCCCCCCCCACACGGTCCATATTACAGTCTGTGTACCCCCCCCCACCACACGTGTCCATATTACAGTCACGTACCTGTGTACCAACCCCCCCCACACATGTCCATATTACAGTCACGTACCTGTGCACCAACCCCCCCACCACACATGTCCATATTATAGTACACCTGTGTCCATATGTCCATATTACAGTACGGTACCTGTGCACCACCCCCCCACCACACATATGTCCATATTAAAGTACAGTACCTGTGTACCAAACCCCCACCACACATATGTCCATATTACAGTACAGTACCTGTGTACCAACCCCCACCACACATATGTCCATATTACAGTACAGTACCTGTGTACCAACCCCCCCACCACACATATGTCCATATTACAGTACGGTACCTGTGTACCAACCCCCCCACCACGTGTCCATATTACAGTCACGGTACCTGTGTACCAACCCCCCACCACACATATGTCCATATTACAGTACAGTACCTGTGTACCAACCCCCCACCACATGTGTCCATATTACAGGACGGTACCTGTGTACCAACCCCCCACCACCCGTGTCCATATTACAGTACGGTACCTGTGCATCAACCCCCCACCACACAATGTCCATATTACATTACAGTACCTGTGCACCAACCCCCCCACCACACATATGTCCATATTACAGTACAGTACCTGTGTACCAACCCCCCACCACACATATGTCCATATTACAGTACAGTACCTGTGTACCAACCCCCACCACATATGTCCATATTACAGTCATACCTGTGTACCAACCCCCCACCACACATATGTCCATATTACAGTCAGGTACCTGTGTACCAACCCCCCCCCACCACCACATATGTCCAACCCCCACCACACATATGTCCATATTACAGTACGGTGCCTGTGTACCAACCCCCCCACCCATATTACAGGACGGTATGTCCCCCCCACCACACGTGTCCATATTACAGTACGGTACCTGTGTACCAACCCCCCACCACACATATGTCCATATTACAGTACGGTACCTGTGCATCAACCCCCCACCACACATATGTCCATATTAAAGTACGGTACCTGTGTACCAACCCCCCACCACACATATGTCCATATTACAGTACAGTACCTGTGTACCAACCCCCCCCACCACATATGTCATATTACAGTGTACCTGTGCCCCCCCCCACCACATGTCTATATTACAGTCACGGTACCTGTGTACCAACCCCCCCACCACACGTGTCCATATTGCAGTCATGGTACCTGTGCATCCCCCACCAACATGTCCCCCCTGTGTACCACCCCCCCACACATGTCCATATTACAGTACAGTACCTGTGTCCATATTACAACCCCCACCACACATATGTCCATATTACAGTACAGTACCTGTGTACCAACCCCCCCACCACACATATGTCCATATTACAGTACAGTACCTGTGTACCAACCCCCCACCACACATATGTCCATATTACAGTCACCCCCCCACCACTGTCCCATATTACAGTCACAGTGCCTGTGTACCCCCCCCCACACATATGTCCATATTACAGTGCCTGTGTACCAACCCCCCCCCCCCCCACACATATGTCCATATGTCCATATTACAGTACAGTACCTGTGTGCAACCCCCCCACCACACATATGTCCATTTTACAGGACAGTACCTAACCCCCCAGGTCCATATTACAGTACAGTACCTGTGTACCAACCCCCCACCACACATATGTCCATATTACAGTACAGTACCTGTGCACCAACCCCCCCACCACACATATGTCCATATTCAGTCCTGTGTACCAACCCCCACCAGACATATGTCCACAACCCCCTGTGTACCACCCCCCACCACACATGTGTCCATATTACAGGGCCAGTACCTGTGTACCCCCCCCCACCACATGTGTCCATATTACAGTATGGTACCTGTGCATCAATCCCCCACCACACATATGTCCATATTACATTACAGTACCTGTGCACCAACCCCCCACCACACATATGTCCATATTACAGTACAGTACCTGTGTACCAACCCCCCACCACACATATGTCCATATTACAGTACAGTACCTGTGTACCAACCCCCCCACCACACATATGTCCATATTACAGTACGGTACCTGTGTACCAACCCCCCACCACACATATGTCCATATTACAGTACGGTACCTGTGTACCAACCCCCCACCACACATATGTCCATATTACAGTACGGTACCTGTGTACCAACCCCCACCACACATATGTCCATATTACAGTACGGTACCTGTGTACCAACCCCCCACCACACGTGTCCATATTACAGTACGGTACCTGTGCATCAACCCCCCACCACACATATGTCCATATTACAGTACGGTACCTGTGCATCAACCCCCCACCACACATATGTCCATATTAAAGTACGGTACCTGTGTACCAACCCCCCCCACACGTGTCCATATTACAGTACGGTACCTGTGTACCAACCCCCCACCACACATATGTCCATATTACAGTACGGTACCTGTGTACCAACCCCCCACCACACATATGTCCATATTACAGTACGGTACCTGTGCACCAACCCCCCACCACACGTGTCCATATTACAGTACGGTACCTGTGTACCAACCCCCCCACCACACGTGTCCATATTACAGTACGGTACCTGTGCATCAACCCCCCACCACACATATGTCCATATTACAGTACGGTACCTGTGTACCAACCCCCCACCACACATATGTCCATATTACAGTACGGTACCTGTGCATCAACCCCCCACCACACATATGTCCATATTACAGTACGGTACCTGTGCACCAACCCCCCACCACACATATGTCCATATTACAGTACGGTACCTGTGTACCAACCCCCCACCACACATATGTCCATATTACAGTACGGTACCCGTGTACCAACCCCCCACCACACGTGTCCATATTACAGTACGGTACCTGTGTACCAACCCCCCACCACACATATGTCCATATTACAGTACGGTACCTGTGTACCAACCCCCCCACCACACGTGTCCATATTACAGTACGGTACCTGTGTACCAACCCCCCACCACACATATGTCCATATTACAGTACAGTACCTGTGTACCAACCCCCCACCACACATGTCCATATTACAGTACAGTACCTGTGTACCAACCCCCCACCACACATGTCCATATTACAGTACAGTACCTGTGTACCAACCCCCCACCACACAGCGAGTGGAGCATGTACTTCAGTAAAACTGTAAACAAGCAGATGTATGATGTTTGGGGCATGCCTGAACATTGGGGGGGTCTTGTACCCCCCCAATGTATATGGGCGTTACGGCCTAGTAGTATTGACATATAGGAAGTCATATATGACCGATATTTTGGCTTATTAGAGTTGACCTCAGATGACCTTGAAAGTTCAAACTTGAGGTCAAGCAAAACATTACAATTTTCAAAGGCTTCTAGGCTTGAAAATATTAAAGATAGAGATTATATGTGTATTGAACACTTACAGGAAGTTTATATGAACTTTCATTTGGTGAACTTGAATTTGACCTTCAAAGATCAAACATTACAGGGAAATGTCAATGACTTATATCACTAAAATCATTACAGATAGAGCATACGTTTGTATTACAGACATATAGGAAGTCATATATGAACTCTTATTTCATGACCTTCATACTGACCTTTGAAGGTCAAATGTGACCTAGTGAATGACTTATGTCACTAAAATGGTCACAGATGGAGCCTAGGTTTGCGTGAGAGACATTTAGAAAGTCGTTTATGAAGTCCATTTGGTGACCTCAACTTGAACTTCTGTGACCTTTAAAGTTCACAATTGACTTAATGAATTTTTAATGACTTTTATCACCAGAACTGCTTCAGAGTTTAGGATTGTATTACAGACATATAGCAGGTTTTATAAATGTAGGTGAAATTTTATTTAGTGACCTTGGCATTGACCTTCAATGATTTGAAGGACAAAATTCACATGAAATTTTCATAACTTGTATCATCATTATAAGATCGCTTGCCGGAAAGCTGGTCCTGTTTTTCGCTCTTGGGATGTTCCTAAATTTTTCTGCAAAACAATAAAACCTCATTCTGCATGGTTTCCTGGTGGATGGCTCCGTAAACAAAAAGTGCAGATGATAGATTGTCCTGCTTACAGTCCAGATCTTTCTCAGATTGAGAATTTTGAAACAATACTGCAGCGAAGGCCTTGTACAGTTGCGCAGCTGCAGACCTGCATGATGGAGGAATGTGGGAAATTTTTGGTCTCCAGACTTGAGTCTATGATACCCCCATGCTTTATGAGTGTTTTTAAAGTTATTAGATGTAGGTTTGGCTTGGGATGGTCAGAATATATTCCGAGCAACTTTCAAACGTGGCAAAAAAATCTTGACCGACTTTGGATCAATGGGGAAAATGAGAGAAACACGGAATTGTAAATCTAACATAATCCAGATCAATGTAATGTTCATTTGTAGCATGGTCTGATCCATAGGTAGTCAATGGTCCAATCTGAAGGTTTTGTCTCAGCTGTAGTCGCTGTGGTGGGAAATATATCCAACCTGACTGGGCCACAAATACCGCCTCATGCCTCAAGGTGTGACAAGGACACTAGTGCAACACAAGACTAAGAATAATCAGTTATGAAGAATAAGGAGAGAGCGATTGTCTGGGGCCACCATCTGTGTAACTGGTTTGTTTGTGTTTCTCTTCTTCTTGCTTTTCCATTGCACCTATTGTCAGTACTGCCTGCATCAAAACAAGTGAAACTGACCCACAACCACTTGGGCTTCCTAAATCAACAGATTGAGTTCCTAAGGTTTAACTGACTTGAGGTCATGAGTGTTCCCTTAATCTAGAGCTGTATAAACGTGCCATAATTCTTCTGTATAGTGTGGTGGGTAAACATTCTAAAGTCAAAGAATAAACATCATTACCTCTCTCCAAAGAGAACTGAGCCAGGCTCATGTGGCCTGCATACTGCTGTAGAAAAAGTAGTGGGAATGAAACAAAAACTCATAAATCTGTTAAAAGAATCAGATAGCAATCTATAGCTGGCTGGCTAAGGTGAGCTAATCTTCCGGAATGACCATATTGGTAATCAACCAACGAGAAGTCCCTTCATAGGAACCGGCGCACTCCAGTTTATGCTTATGATCCAGTCTTCTTGGGCACCCAAAGATGACCCTCAGGTAACCCCTAGGTTTGGGAGGCTCAAACATGGTCTTCGAGCATCCCTGGCGGCAAAAAATGAATTTACACCATGATGTAATGGCAAACTTGTTACTAAGGGTGGAGTGTTACTATGTGACAATTACCAATCAGAAAATGGTAATTGTGTGACGAGGTAAAAAGTACCATGTTTTACCCCACCTTGTGGGAAAGTCCAAGGGCCCTATAAATTAAGTGGCCAGAAAATCAGTGGTCAGTCGGTGTGGGGCGAATGATGGGATATGAATGCTTCTTGGTATGCGCAAACCAGCCCGAGTTGTTGTACTTCACTTTGAGCGAGATACAATAAACCCACTAGCATCAGACATCTGGAGATTGCATCCATTCTTTGGCAGAAACCTGCAGGTGTGTGGAGACCCCTCAGTCAAAGGGCCCGGACTGAGGTCGTTCGCCCACACGTTACCCAACATTTTAACCCGTATATTCGTATGCGAAACACAAACTTTATCTTTTGACTACATGTGCTCATGTCTGCCATTAGCTATCGAACAGCATGACCGCGTGTGCTTGACTTTCACCAAAAGCGATCTTAAATTCACATTCCATGAACTTTTATAAAAATGAACCCTTAATATGATTGTGTGGAACATTGGCACACTACGAATGCCGTTAACCAACATTGTTGATTTATATGAACGGTATAATTCATTTTCTCAATATAGAGAGGAGCATATCACTAACTTCATTCTGTTCCATAGTAGAAAGGAAGTACGTAGCTTGTACTGCCGCTGAAAAACTCAATGTTGGGCGAAACCATATTAAAAGCAATGGGGGGGTTTTGTCTTGTACTATAACTAGAAGCCAACTCAAAACATAAAATTATACACTTTGTAAAGGATAATAAAATCACTTTGTCTTAAAAGTATGTGTTTTACATCAATATCTGGCACATAATACATTTAATACTCCCTTCTACAATGGCACAAATAGCTCACTCTCTACGTACTGAATACCAAGGGTCAAGTGGAATCACTTTTACACTCGTTACACTTGTGTATGTGCAAGAACAAGGCTAAAAATGTCTTACTTTTGATTAGGTCAGCAAATTAAACTTTTGACAAATTAGACCCATTTTGATATTCGAAAGAAAAAAATACGCTTAAGTATATTCTGTAAGCCTTAAATTTAATGACTTTTCTCAAATAAGTATGTGTTTTTGCAGTGTCTGTTTGAAATTTTCAGACCAGTTCATTGTTTTGTTGCTTGACTAATGCACTCAGTGCAGTTTCAAATGATTATCGTGAAACTCACCATTCAGCAAGGTTGTTACATTCCTCACTTTCAATAAAATTCATGAAAATAATTATGACTTATATTCTCCTGGTTGATTAACTTAAGATCAGAACATAGTGTGATTGTGAATGTAATTTCTCTGCAAGCAAACAGACTGATTCAGACTGTTGTTTCTGTTCTTGTCTTGGACTGATAATTGGTACATAGTCCTCATCTTCAAGTAAATAATGGATACAGTGTGCTTAATATGAATTTAAAATACGCACTTGGTGAATAACAATGATTAAGAGCTTCATTGCAGAGAAGTTTGCATCTTTGATTTTGTCGGCGATTTGTTTGTAACCAAGATGCCGCATCACAAGGGCAATGACCTGTAATGTCACACTGCCGGCCCAAATTTGAACAAAAAGTAGAGGTTAAAATGCCAAGTGCAGTAAGATAGCTTTACTTTGAGTGTTTCAGTGAGTGTGTTCAGTTAGCCGTAAACTATGGTCCATCATGTTGATAGAGATATAAACCTAATGCATAAGGGTTATAAATGCAAACAGGATCTGGTCCTGAGAATATTTGTCTATTCATGGCAAAGCAGGGCCCCCCCAAAATATATCCTCCTTATGGTCCCCAGATGTCCAGGGCCGGCCCTGGTCATACAGTTTCTGTCTTCTTGGACGACTTGCAAATGAAGGGCGATATTGTGAGTGGACTAACATGCTGGAAGCTGCGTGATGTGAAATCTCTGCAACAGCACTTGGAAACACGTTATGGGTATTTAAATAAAAGACCTATGGTTGCGATAAGGTGAATGAAACTGCATAGGCGTTCCTATGTCTTGTGATTGAACTTTCGTTGACACTTTCATCCCCCCCCCACAGAGGCTACTTTTTTTTTTACACTGCCTTGAGGGTCACCCTCCACACTTGCTGGTGATGCATACATAGCACAGCTGGGAAAGGAAAAGAAAATTGCATAAATATAATAAAATGAGAGATCTGTAATGACTGAAAATAACCTGGGTTTCAAGTACATGGCACCAACATCGAGCAGAGGAGAGGTGAGTAGAGCCAGTACCATGCAGTGGAAAAGCATCAATGGTTATCTACCCGATGGCCCTGTGGTGCTCAGACCCTTCATTGCTGCTTGCAGCATTATTTTTGACAGTGTAATCACAGGGACTTTCGTGGACCAGGCCTGGGAAATGATAAGCAGTCACAAATTCAAAACATTGCAGGACACAAGACTTTTAAATGTTTTTAAATGTTTTTAAAATCAATATCAATGCACTACATCCATACCAGAATGCATATGAAGACCACACTGGAAAAATGGTCAGAGTCGCATTTTCACGTTGTGGAAAAAGATGAATTAAAGCTTCAAACCGATCTTAGAAACAAAGCACTGAAAAAAATATAAAATAAATAAAATAAGTATATATATATATATATATATATATATATATATATATATAAAAAATACAAAATATGCAAAAATGCTAAATTTAGACTGATCATTTTCCTTTGTGGTCTCATATTCAAGATTGTGCCACTTATGATTAATCATGACATACAGGGCCCTATCTTGCGCCAGAGTCCCTAAACCCGTTATTTGGGGATTTAGCATTGCGTAAGAGGCGTTCCCCCGCTTAAGTTGCTATCTTGCACACCTGCCTATATCCCTAAAACACCAGCGCTACCCGTTATATTATGCATAGGCGTGGTTTGGGCGTTACGCCAGTTAAACCAATCAGTGTGCCACGTACCACTGCCTTTCGGAGCAGGCTGCGCTATCCCAAATCCTCAAACCGAAATCCGTGATGGAGAGAGGAAGGCCGCCACGTTTCTCCGTTGACGAAGTTAAATTGCCCGTGCGTGAGGTCAAATCCAGTCAGGGGAGGATCTGTTTTTGTTAAGTTAATCATGCATTGTATTATTATTATTATTATTATTATTATTATTATTTGACATTGACATATTGTTTAATGTTTGGTATGTAGTTAAAAAAAAAAAAAAAATCTAGCCTACCCCTTTTGTGATGGAAACTTAAAAAAAAAAAAAAAAAAAAAAAAAAAAAAAAATGCGTTTCGCCATGCACTTCCAACTCCTCTCCCGTCCAAAATGAAGCATAGAACAAAAATCCCATTTTAGAAAAAATAAAATTAGGTATATGCACTGGCACTCAGCGACGTAACTGTTTTTTTTTCCCCGAGGGCATTTCAGAACTCTTCAGCGAATGAAGGTAATTCTGGTGACAAGTACGTGGTTTCGTCCGTTTACATTTTCCAATCGGACAGTTGTCTATTTTTTTTACAGCAAGTTGCGTGACCGTGCTGCAAAAACAGGTGTACATACTTGTCGCCGAAATTACCTTCATTCGCAAGAGAGTTCTGAAATGCCGCTCTCGCTGGAAAAAAATTTCCGTTGCTGAGTGCTAATGCATAGGGCTCTTGTGAAAGCCCAAATGCGGGTAGCGCGTGGTTTTAGAACCCGCTACACGCTTTCCCTAACGTGTGCGGTCAAGATAGCAATTTTAGGGAAAGCGCATAAACACGCCCACGGGCACACCTCCAGGCGCAAATAAGGGATTAGACATAATGCATAGCGGGTAGTGTGGCCGCAAGATATCGTTTAGGGATAGTGGAAGCTGCTAAATGCGTAATTCACGGGTTGCGGGTAGTGGCAACGGGTAAGGCAGTGTGAAAGATAGAGCCCACAATGTTTAGTCACTCAGAGACCCGAACAACAAAAAGGGTAAAATACCCACACAGCTCTGATCAAAAGATCACACCTGAGATTAACCAACCACTTCATATAATTCATGGCCCATAGATGTGGACTGATATTTACATAATTTAAAGAGCCACTGTGTGCCTGACAGCAGAGACAGAGTACCAACAATAATAAGGTTGAATTTGGACTGTTAAACATGCTAAATTTACATCAGTGTACTGCAATCCTGTATGAAGTCCCCTCTCAGCTTTTACTGTCAGATATTGGAGGTGGACAAAATAATGAAATCCCCCCTGAAAAAAGGCTTTAAATTTGAAGACTCAAAACCTAATTACTGAACAAGCCAGTGTCATTCCTAATAATACAAATACTGTAAGCAGTAGGGGTGTGTTTAACAGAGGACAAACCCTCAGTTCTTTGCTAGGTAAGTCTCAAAAGCATGATTGGGGTGTGAACCAATAGGGGTTAAATTGCTGCAGCCCAAATTTCTTGTGCTTCATTCTCAGAAACAGTAAAGTAATTCGGCAAAGGAGCTACATCAATGATTATGGAAGCGCAAAAATCACTTTTGTTGTATTGTTGTTAATAAGCAGTAAATTCCAGCTCAAGAAATCACTCAAGTATTGAATCAATTCTTGTCTCAACCAGTTTAAAAAAAATGTACACCATTATTGAAACAAAGTTGGCCTTGTTTCTGAAGACAAACGCCAGTGCTTGCCTTTGCTCCCCACAGCTGTCACGATCAGTTAAAGGTGCACTATGCAAGTTTTATTTTCTGCGCGATTATATTTTTGTCTCAATTCGCCGACATCTCTCCGCGATCCGCTAGCTGCCTGCCCTTAAATTCACTGTAAAAAAAACCCGGGCTCTAGAGACCGCACAGGCGTCACAAACTGCAAATAAACACAAGGGGCACAGGCTGTGCTCCATAACATAACAAACCGTCCCGGCCAATTACCGACAAGAGTTGACAGTCATGGAAGCATGGGAAGGAGGGAACTATGGGAGGGAGGGGCGGGCAACCTCTGTTTTGCTTGAATTCGAATGTCAACAGAAGTGATGTCGACAAACTTGCATAGTGCACCTTTAAGCATCCTTCTGAATTCAGAGACTGAGGTTAGTATATGATAGGTGATGGACACTTTTCCTCTTGGCTGACCTTGAACATGTTAGAGAAGCATTACTCAAGTACTTTACATTTAATTTGAATTCTTTTTGTGTTTTTTGGTAACATTTCACGTTGTTTCATGTTAAGTGTGTTTTCTCATTTTGCAGACTAAAATACTTTGAATATAGTAATTGCTCACTGATTGTCTGCATTAAGCACAGGAATAGCCAAAACAACCAATTTTTATTTGCGTATATGGTGTGCTCCCAGAAAATCTGTAGTCACTGTAGGGTTTTCCTCGGCAAAACTAGATCTCTTGCTGGCATAATGAAATTAAATGGATATAAAAAAACAGACTTGGGAGTTTGGAGATAAATATATACGCATTAAATAAAAACTTGGTCTCTTTGATTGACTGATCATAAATTCTCACTTTTAAATAATCAAAACAAGATTATATTGCGGAATATGCAATCATGGTGATATAGGCATGTGGTTGATTCAAATCATTTTCCGTTTTTATTCAATGCATATGGTTATAGTCATGTTAATTATCATCTTTTTCCTCATTACAAACCAAAGACATTGGGCCTCATTCACCAATATGTGCATGGAAATGTTCTTACTTCGCGCACAAAATAAGTGCAGACGCAAAATCACCTTGGGATTCATGACTCCTGCGCACCGGCCAATTTTGTTCTCACCACCTTGCGTATGCCTGTGAATCAGAATCATTCTAAATTGACAGGCGCGTGCTCGCAATTTGTGATTAGCATACTACCACGCCCCCATTTCTCCATATAAGGAAACTACTTGCCTAGAGTTGATTCATGCATGAAGCGGTTACGTGAGAAGTAGTAAATTTCAGTTTGTCAGAAGCGATGGTGCTAAAAGGCAAAAAACAAAAGAACTTTACAACCACAGAAATCAAAACAATTGTGTCCGAGGTGGAAGCCAGAAAAGGAGAACTTTTCCAGAGTGTCTCCTCGAGGGTGACGATGTTAAAAAAAAAATGATGCTTGGACCGCAATAACTGAGGCTGTCAACGTATAATCCCCGGAGAAGCGCACTGTGGCCCAGGTGAAAAAAAAGTGGTTCAACATAAAAGTTGATGCCAAAAAACGCATTATGGACCAGAAGAAAAAGGAGACTGGTGGAGGACAAGGTCCACCTGATCTAACGCCACAGGATGAGAGACTGGCAGCAATAATTGGACAAACATCCATTCATGGAATATGTCCACGAAATGAAGGTGAAAGTGATGACATCCAAGGAGAACCCCAAGGTAACTTAACTGTTATATTTGCAATTATGTGTGTTCCTAATTAACAGGCACAAGTCAATCCGAAAAACATTTTACTCAAATGAAACTGGCAATTCCGTTTGCAACAATTTAACAACTTAATATGAATCGTAGGCCCAGACGATGCAGTGGCTGAACCAGTGCCGTCGACCTTTCACTCCCAGCTGCCAGCCCCACTGTCAACGCCTCAAAGCATGGCTCAGGAGTCTCTTCGGCATGCCCACATCTTGACTGACGCGGTTGTCCAAAATCAGCTGGCTCTCCTGGATGCAGTGAAGGAAATAACGACAAGCATAAATAACATAAAACACTGAAACAATTATTGAATGTCCTTGCCAATAAATAAGTGCACGTGTATTGAAGTGCTGTGTGTTTAATTTACTTAATACAAATGTAGACAAAGCCGAAGGAAGAATCATAACTTACTCAGTTTGCATTTTGAAATTACGCATTGTAACTTACCATCATTAAAGACGCTGCATCAATTCATGACGAGCCTGAATTGCAGCCCTGGCAGGAGGTCCCTCATGTGGCTGTGTGGCCTCTTGTGCGTAGTTTTGTGACTCCGCGCCGGGTCTTACAGGAATGTCAGGGGTCATTGCAAGATTGTGGAGGACACAGCATGCCAGGATGATCTTGCACACCTTCTCAGGAGTATAAAGTAGTTTGCTACCGGCTGTGTCCAAACACATCCAACAGCCCTTAAGCACGCCAAAAGTGCGCTCTATTACGGCACGTGTGTGGGCGTGTATGTTATTATAGCGCACCTCTTGAGGGGTGTTACGGCCAGGCACACTGGTCATAACATAAACGAACCAAAGTCGAAAGAACTCGTGTCTAGGGTTTTTTATTTAAATTAAGTTAAACAATGTAACGAAAAATGGGAGAACAACCAAAATCACAGCAAGGCACAACTGGCGTGGGAGCCAACCGCTTCCAAAAGTCATATTCTGCTTGGCTTCACTGGTTTAATACGGAGTGCTCCACCCACTTGCAATTGGCCTCACCTGTAGCAAGGAGGGAAAACAACACAAATACACTGCCGAGCAGCCTAATAATGCACTGGAGAAAGCAGCACCACCTCAGGGCAAAGAGGGACGTAACAAGGGGTTTCAGGGTTTGCGTATGGTGTCATCAGCCATGTTTTAAGGCCATATCCCCGGTCACCTAAACAATATAACATTTTAGCATGAACGGAATAGAGACTTACTAAAAACAGTTGAAATAAAAAAGACTGGAACGATGCTCACCAACAAGCCATCCACTTCTCACAACCCCTGCCTCCAAATGCATTCCCACAGTACTGTTTTGCAAAATAAATAAGTCGTGGGTGCCTCCTGGCCAGCGGGCCACAGCGTTAAGGATATGGAAGGCGGCAATACAGATCACCTGCACGTTGATGGAGTGATAGTTTTTTCTGTTCATGTATTGCATTGAATAAATCGATGGAGCTTTGATGCGCACATGGGTACAATCTATTGCGCCAATTGTATTTGGCACTCCAGCTATGCCATGGAACCCCCTCTTCACATCGGTCTGATTATGTTCATCATATGGGAATTTGATATATTCAGGCAATGGCCTTAGGATGCCATTTAATACCTGTGGGATGACCCGGCTCAGAGAGGGTTGTGAAATCCCAGCCCGGTCTGCTATTTCTCTCTGAAATGTACCTGTAGCCAGGAAACCGAGGGTGGACAGGACTTGTACCTGATGAGGTATCGGATGACAACGGCGTGTTGGGTGATTTAGATGCTCCAGAGAATCGCATAGTTGCAGTAGCACATGCCTTGGCAATTGGAAATGGCTGATAAGTCATTCATCATTTTCCTCGAACATGTTGTGTCGGTCCCTGAATATGCGCTCTCTCCTCAGGTCACGGGCTGCAATATCCTCTAGCAAGGCTAGATATGCCATCGTAACACTTGCTCAGGTGAATCAGAATCATTTATATACCCTGCATGCCCTTTAATATGCTACCAATTAACCAACTGCCTTTGGCCACAGATGCGTAATTTCATGGCACAAGAAATTGTTGGGAGTGGGTGATAATTATAGGCCAAAACAAGTAAATGAAAGCCAAAACTGTTAGGCCTACATTTCGAAATGTATATTCTCATATCGAGGGCTGACTGCAATAAACAGTTATGTCCAGATGTTATATATTGGACATAAGTGTTTATTGCAGTCAGCCCTTGATATATTCCTTTGTAAACTAGGGCTGTTTTTATCGTTGAATATTTTAATTGTCACAATGATGAGGGTGGACGTGTGTCGATTTCATTGTTGTTTAATACATTTGACCAATATATTAGTAAATTAATGATTTTAAAAAATGTTAATTAAATCTCTTTTTAATGAATGTGGTTTTATATGCTCTGCATGTACTTAAAAGGTATGTGTTTGCATTTTCTAAGTCAGTTCGCCCTTCCTCATTTGTGCGTACGCATGGTCTGAGGCAGTTCTAAATTTGTTCGCAGAGTAAGAACAAATTCGGGTAAGAAACTATTGATGAATCCCGGATTTGTGCATCAAACGATTGCACGCACAGTTTAAGCAGTTTATATTTGCGTATAACTCAGATAACAATCTTGCTTTGTTTCATGAAATCATTTTCACAAATTTATGTAGAGAGTAAATGCAACGTAACTGACAATCACAAGCATACATCTCATGTGCTTACATTATGTCACTCAGGGGAAGGGCTACGGCAGCAGATGCAGAGCAAGTTTTTCAGCCATGGCAGCTGCTTAATCTTGAAGATGTACAGAAGCGGTGCAGTGATGGAACTTAAGTACATTAAGTCATACAAAATATTTTCAACCTGGCAGAATTCTGGGAAATCAGGATAATGTCTTAAGAGGCTGATAACAACTACAGGCAGGTAATGAAACACTATGATGCCCAGATAGATTTGCACGGTCCTGAGGGCTTTCTTTTTCATGGGGTGCATCTTCTCTTTGCCCAAAACCGACTTCCTCAGACTCCACATGATAGAAATGTTGCAGAAAACCATGATGACGAAGGCGGCCAGGATCAGCCCAGTGAAGATGTCTCCTGAGACGAGCATCCACAACACCCTGCCGACTGAAGTGGCTATCATGAGCCCCCAAACAAGCATGGAAATAGCCACTCTGATCTTCTTATCCTTGATGCTGGTGAACACAATGGGGTGGACCACGGCCACGTAGCGGTCCAGGCAAATGCAGGTGAGAAAGAGTGGGGAGGTGTTTTTGATCCCAGTGGTAAAGACCAGCATATCATCGAAATATGTGATTCCGAGCAGATAGAAGCCATAGTAGCAGATGGGGCTCATCACGCAAAACCATGCATCGGCGATGGCCTGGTTGAAGATAAAGATATTGGAGGTGGAAGAGTCACTCTTCTCTCTGGCCACCAGCAACATCACCATGATGTTGGCAGGGTAGCCCACTACAAGATTAATGCCCCTTTCAAGAAACAAAAATACATACCCAATAAGTGACGTTAAGCATCCTTTAAATGTGTATGAGATTTGGAGACTGGATCCTGAAGAGGAGTGGTTGAAGCTAGAATTGATGACAGAGCTGTTCATTTTGGTTTTATTTCATCCAGCAGGTTTGAGGGTTGATGATCCTTAGAAAAGAGAATGAATGTAAGTTACATGGTCAAGCCTAACTGAACTCACCACTTAAACTGACTGCAAGGCTAAATTATGTTCTTAAGCTGATTCCAGCATTATTTTACATGATTCTTTTCAAGTTCAAGTTCAAGTTTATTTATATAGCTCATTTCATGCACAAGGGCAATTCAAAGTGCTTCACATTGAAAAAAGAGGAAAAAGGAAAAAAGATAACAAATTGATAAAATAAACAATGTGAAACAATGAGATAAAAGTTTAAAAAAAAGTTAAAAAACGATCAAATAGGCAATAAGATAGAAGTAATTAAAAATGCAATAAAAGCTCCAAAGTATTCATCATAACACATTTACTGCACAATAGAGATGGAAACACTTATACTGGCCTATTATACACAAATTTGTTGCATTGATCAACAGAAAGATACTTTTTGTTTTCTGGGAAGATTACCTCCATCCAGGGAAAACTACCTCTCTTCTGAGACACCAGCTTTACTCTTTGAAACAGCACTGGAGCTCCCTGAGATTGGAGACAGTGTTCCCAGAAGATAAGGTTTGCCCTTTGGGTCTATTTTTTTAACTGTCTGCAAAAGTCTCTCCCTCACAGCATAAGAAATGAAAGAGTGGTTTATCAGATTGAGAAAATGAATAACTTACCTGAGAAACTGCAATAGCTCAACATAACACTCCTCAAGGTCAGACAGCCCAGAAGGCCCCTGTATCCTGATCACTTGTGTCCAGGAGGGTTATGTTTTTATTCGATATAGTTCCAGTTCATGTAAATATATAAATTTGAGTGGCACGTTAGCAGTGCAGATGATAGCCAGTCACAAATCCATTGAGGGAACAGCAGCATTTGGAGTGACTGTGCAATACCCTGTCACCACAGGATTATATTTAAGGATGGGTGGGTGTGAAAGAGGGGTTGGGTTTGCAGAGTGAGTTTGTGATGTGACAAACAGATCTGCAGTAAAACAGAGGAGGGGCTAAAAGGAGGGGTAGATGAGTACCCCCCTATCCCTGTTCTAACAATATATTATTTGTCGGTGATGCAATCCAAGAAGTGCATCCCAGACAAACAAGTGACGTAATGCAGTCGCCCTACTGGAGCACAGGTGAGACTGTAACCTGGTGTAAGGTCTTACACATGAAACCACAAGGTTCATCAAAGCAGACTCACAAAATTCTCTTTCATCCTCACAAAGAAAAGAAATTGAGCAATGAGATCCACTAAATCTAATTCCGCAGATAATAATCGGTGCATTCATGATGGTTTGACTTTCATATCTGTGTTAGGCAATAAGGAAGTTGCAGTTTACAAGTACTTTTCTCTGCTTTTGCTACATAGACTTCACTAAAGCTGGGCATCTGTTCCAGGAGATCTATTGTCCTGAAGGTTTTTCATGTCAATCCTTAGAGAGGAGAACACAATCAAAGGTGTGAGATCTCACAGAGCTGCTGATGAGTAGAGTCAGGTGTATTGGGGTTGAATTGAGAACTTACAGGATGGTAAATCTCCACCCCTGATCTAAAGCAACACACACAATTAAGCAGTTTACTGTAGGGAGCATAAATCAAGCATAACAGGGGCTTGTGCTGTAGCTAAAAACGACAGCAGTTTGGAGTTATAAACCATGGCTCCAGGTTCCATATCAACTATTTTCAGTTTCTGTCCTGAAATTATTCCCTAGCATAGCAGTCCACATATTTATAAGTTTATTGATAATCCGCAATTCTTCACTGTCTGACCAATTGGGGACTGACACAATGACATATGACATTAGTTCAGGGCTACCCTGCTGCAGGGTTCTTGTTAATTTTTCTGACAGCAGGAAATTTAATTGCTATAGGCGGTTGCAAGATGCCAGGGATCTGTCCAGGGGCGGAGCCCCTTGCGGAGCTACACGTTTTTCACAAATTGCTATGGTGAAATAAGCCAATCTACACAACCTGTACTGCATATATGACTATCTTAATGAAGTAAAAAAGAAGTGAAAAAAAAAGAAAATTAACAAACTTATTTTATGTGGACCTCCCACAGCTACATTTTACAAGAACTGATAAATGGTGAGATCAGCCCATCTGAGTGAATAATGTGCAATGCAAATCAATTATCACCATCCAAATGGAGGGAAAAGAGCTACTTAGAATTATTTTACCAATTCTTGAAATACATCATTGACAATATGAACAATTTTACAAAACAGCAATTGTGAAAACTATGGTTTGACCCAACTATCTTTGCAGTATCAATTTTAAAATCTTGTCGCTAAGATTCTGTTTCTGCACCACATGAGTGTCCTAAACTTTCAGCTAGCTTGCCAAAAACTTTATAATAATCTTAAATTCCCTGACATAACCTGATCCTATGAGCTTCATGTTCAGAGCATAACCATAATGATTAAATAATCCCTCTACAAAAAAAAAAGAAAAAAAGGATATTATATATATATATATATATATATATATATATATATATATATATAAAAAGAAAGTGTTGTGTTGTTGACATTGATAACTGTTGCATGCATATCTGGTATTTTCCCCATTCAAATTGTACGCACTTGTGCGCAGAGGAAAATGTGCAAATAGTCTCCTAACACTAGTTTAATTTTCAGTATTATTTAATGCCAACATGTGAATTGAATTTGATACAACTTTAATGCCCATGTGTGCATTGAATGACTGACACAAATTTTATGCTCCTGATGATGATATAAAATTTGTTTAATTCAATCATAGGATCAGGCAGCAAAATTGCAAAAAATGCACTTTTATAAATGTCAGTGACCATTTTTTCAGCTGATTTTGGCCAAAAATGGGGAAAAAAATCCATTAAAAAAATTAATTTTCGCTGATTTCATGAAAAATATATTTTTATGAACTTTGGCAATATCTTCGCATTACTTTCTACAAATTCTGTTTATAAAATCAATTTAAAAAGAGTTCCATACATAATGAACATGTACCAGCCGCCGAAAAAAATTCTATATTGACTAAACAACCCATATCTCTACTAGTATGTGTTGGAAAAGGCCTAAAAATTAAATTTAAGAGGGTAAACTCACATTTCCTATTTCTAGTTGCCTCGACCCATGTTGTGGCTACGTAGCAATGTGTATCAGTATGATAACACATGGTTTATTTTGTGTGCGCATGCGCTATGGGGCATCGCCGATCGGTATTGGTAAGTATGATTAAGACAAAGTGAACAACAACTAGCAGTTCAGGCTCGCTGGTGTATTGGAATTCGGGTTTGAATCCTGTCAGTGTCATGGTAAGTAAAAATTAAATGTCTTCTGCTTGGTAGTTGAGTTTACGAAAATGCTAGAAAATGGTCAAAATAAAAAAAAAAACACTGGCCTACTAGAATAGCTATTTTCAAGAAAGTATTTATTTATTTATTTATTTATTTTATATTTTTTGTTGAAATGTTAGATCTAGTGGCTGGTACATAAGTTGTAACGAAGGAACTCTTTACAATTTGACTAAAATACTTTCGGCGAAACAAAAATCATCCGGACACCCTAATTAATACAGAATACTAGTCTAGACCGACTTTAAAATAAGGCTTCGGCCTTTCTGTTGATTCCGTACACTTTATAATGTCTATTTGCATGTGTAGTTTTAAGTACACACTCTTATATGTTTTCATAATTTGACCATCTGTCTTATGTCCATGTTTTGTATTCACACGTTTTTGTATGTACATGTTTTTATGAAAGTGTAAAATAAATGAATTGAATAGATGCAACCTGGGGTTAACTGCCTTGCTGGGGCTATCGCATGGCAGCACACTCAATAGGGTACCCTCCACACTTACCGACAGCGACAACGTGGCGCTCGTGGGGAAACCGATAAACGCATTGCTTGCCCATTGTTCAACCTGGCGCAAACAATGCTTAATCGGTTTCCAGCGAGCGCATCATTGTCGGTAACTGTGGAGGATATCCTACATAAAGTTGTGGTTGAGCCCACGAATCACGACAATTGGCTTATGACAAAATTAATTTGTTCAAAATACGGGGAGGAAACTTACCATTAGAACGTTGCTTTTTTCATGAATGGTAAAAAATTTAGTCAACAATGACTGTCGTTTAAGCGGCTTAGTTGATGTGGACGGAGAATCCATGGTCGATGGTCAGATTGAGATCGACAACGGTAGCACGTGTCACTGCATGCACCGCACCGCACGCACGCAGCTTGCCCTGCACTGCATGCACTGAGCTAGCTAGCTGAGCTGAGCAACCACAACTAGGTCAGGTAAACATCGATACGGCCGTACTAGTACTATGCTTAGTGCATGCAGTGATCATTGAATTGAAGTTTGCCAGTTTTTAAGGTATGCACCATGCATATGGTGTGTTTTGGTGCCTTCTTATTAGTTACTAATTTACTCGTACTTGACTCGCGCTCGCCTCTAAATGGATGACTGGTCTGATTTGCGATCGCAATCATCGACCTATTTGCACGGAGACCCGATAATAATTTTTAATGATTCATTTATTGGCCTTCAGTTCATGCTACAGTGCGGATCATTTCACAAATACAAAACGGCAACAAACCTTTACACTCTGGCTAGCTTCAAATCAACGATTGCTGTATAACAATGTGTGCATGTAACAACTGAACATCATGCATACGGACAGGGGCAGTCCTAGACCAGAAAAATCAGGGGCAAATATCCATCCCTTTATTGACTACAATTAGTCCTGGCTAGTTCTGGATGGCTTTCCTTTATTAACACATTTTCCAATTTAAGAATAATCAAGTGGCAATTGAAGACACTGCTTCTCTCCCCCATGCGATCTAACAGCGACAAAATAATGGGCTATATTCAGTACAGAAAAACGTCCGGCCCGACCGTGTCCCCCATCCTTGTATACACGGTTGCATAACCCCTTTTCATTCTTTCGCAATCCCCGTTTTTCATCCCTTCTTTTTTTCATGTAAGTCAAAAGGCGGAATCTTTGTATCAGTTTCCTCTCACTCTAGAATTTAGAGTGTGGAAAGGCAAAAACATGACTCAGAAAAAAATTTTGAAATCGCTCCCCTGTCCACAATTTCCAACATACACACACAAATTATACATCAAAACGTAGGTAAATTCGTGCAGGCCTGAAAAAATGTCACTTTGGAAGAAAAGAGAGGGTTGAGACTCTAGGCGCCCTCAAGCGACAGGAGCGCAGACCAACTGCCCCATAGACAGCCATGATAACAGGAGCAGAAAAGTTTGGGAAGAGAGCAGACAAGCTCTTTTTTTTTAAAATCGCCCTCCTAACCACATACTTTTACACTACAAGAAAAAAAAATACATGGGGACGATCAGCAGAGTCTCCTCTCACTCACCGTATTTTTGTTTTTTTACCATAGGACCTACGGTCTGCCAGAAAATGGCAGTTATTCGGACAGTGTGACTGAAGATTTTTTTTGATTTGTTTCTGTCTCACAGCGCCTGTGAGAAAGCAAGCACACAGGGGTGCTGTTGTCTCCATAGAGACAGGCACACACATAGAGGGAGCTGCTTTGTCAGACTCCACGCTGCTACACACACAAGCACACACACACACATCTGTCTGTGTTTCTTATTGGTAAAAAATACTGCGTCAGAGATTAAACAGGCTGGTATATACAAATTTCAGAGCGAAGCGCTCTAAAATTTGTCCATTAAACAATGTCAGATGACACCTGTGTGTGTGTGTGTGTGTGTGTGTGTGTGTGAGAGAGAGAGAGAGAAAAAGAGAGAGAGAGACAGACTAACTACCTTCACTTTGCCAGACTCTAATGTGCGTGTGTGTGTGTGTGTGTGAGAGAGAGAGAGAGAGAGAGAGAGAGAGAGAGAGAGAGACATTGCTTTTAACTTTAGCGGCAACATTTTAGCAAGCACATTCTCGAGGTTCGTCCTGACGAAACGCAGTTCTAGTTCTCAATTATTTTCCTTTATTGACGCGTTATCCAATTGCCAACCGAAGACACGGTTTCTCTCCATATGCGATCTAACAGCGATGAAATCATGGGGTAAATTCAGTATAACTGAGAACTGGAGTGGACAAAACATCCGTTTTAAACAATTATTAGTCCTGACCTGTTCTCAGTCATTTTCATGATTAACAAAAGGTTCACTCCGAGAACACTCCACACTAAACAGGTGTTGATTATTCTCCCCGATTAGGTAATACGACAATCATTCATCTCGACGCGTATTTGCTTAATTTAAATGAACGTTAATCAAAATTACTCTCGGTATTGAGTGAAATAAGTGGCTTTCGCCAGTGAAATAGGCTATAAAAAGCGTGCGGCTCAAGCTATTTGCGCAGGTATGCTATTTTCATACTTGAATTGGAAAGAGTAGAAAGAATCATCCATAATCGCTGAGGGCGCCGTTTGCGAAACTGGAAATGATTTGCGGAACAGGTCAAAGGACATGCCACTGAAAAATGACTGTGCAAGGCTTTATTCCTAATGGCTGAAAAAAACTAATTGATCCACAAAGTGTGTGAGTAATTTCCGAAAATTCGTGAACAGATAACTTTCCGCCACCGAATGTTGTGTCGATACCAGACGCTTCAGACAAATTCTGTTTGCGGAACCGGTCAACGAACTGTATTTTCAAAAAAAAATTGTCAATGGCGAGAGGCGAACTATTTTTTTTGATCCCATTTCGATTTTACCGTGAATTACACATATTTGTTTATTTAAAAGATAATTTTGCAAGTCAAGAAATTAGAAGTTTGTTGTTAAGATTGTGAGGTACATTTATTTTTGTGTGAGACCGCTCAGTTAAGTACATCTCGTGTGGCACAAAATACGTCACCAAAGCCAACAAGGCCGTTTGCTTGGCACACTAAAGTATGCCAATCTAAAATTGGCAAGTTCACCATGAGGCATGATGAAACTTGTTCCACATAAATGTATATATCTTGACTTTATTTGTTCAAAATTACAACTTGTTTTCTCCTCTCCTTCACTATTTAATCATGTTATCAAATACAGCCATTTTGGGGTAAAAACTCCCATTTTTATCCCCTTTGTTCTGTCACTAGAAGTTTTACATAGACAGTGCCAACTCATAAAAAAAAAAATTACATCATTTCCTAAGATAATTTGACATCTGACATGATGTTGCATTCCCTCCCTAGGATCTCCCAGGTATTGCATCATCCTCCATGCGTATTGCATCAGATCGCCCGTTTATTGCATCATCTTCCATGGGTATTGCATCACCTCTGGTTAAAACAACAGGATAGCTAATTAATGAATTCATTGAAGCTTCAGCATGGCTTCTGACAGGTGCAAAACTGGGATTTCCTTGGATGAGGAATGCGACAAACATACATGCTGCAGAAAGACAGGACAAATTTCATTCGGTGACCTTAAACCAGCCGACAGACAACTTTTGACTTGGCGGTGCAATGTCATATTCAATGAAGACGACCGAATCGGTTTCCCTCATGAAAAATTGTATTTGTCATGCTTTGAAAGCCTACAGCGGTCCTGTGCCGATCCATTTAACCATCGTAAGAAACACATCACAAGTAAGTTCATGGTGACATCATCCTGCATTCCTTTTTGCAAAACAGAAAACGAATGTTATTAATTTACTGTAATGAAGTTCATTTCTCTCACTGTGATACACTTTACTATCAGAATCCCTGAAAACTGTTGAAGAGGTAATGGCTACGAAGTTCAAATTGATACCAAGACAGAAACTGCCTTAATTCAAAAGAAGTTACCATCATTTGTATAATATTCTCTTATGTTGTGATTGGTAATCTTGGTCTACAGTTCTTGGAATCCAGCTTTCTCGCTGTAGGTGCAATTTCTTGGATTCACAACTTGTTTCTTGTTCTTGAATGACTGTCAATGACCCGAGACTTCCTAAACGTTTAGAGTTTTTAGTTAATTAAAAAGGGGTTGCATTACAGATAATAAAATGATAACTTAAGATTCTTACAGGAGTAACAGAAAATCCGTGTAGTCACCGTCAAAGACTGCTGCGCACTGAATAATCATCAATCAACGGCACCATTTACCGATCTTGCACTTGACGTCATAAAGGGGCCAATCCGCTCTTGCACATGACGTCATAAAGGACCCAATCACCAACGGCAACACTAATGTAAAACCCCACCAAACAATACCAATGACGGAATTTGCAGGGAGCGAAGGCTCAACGTGTTCTTTTGGGCCGGTGTTAACAAGCGCAACCTCCTGGCTGGTGCGAATCACAATAAAATGGATCAATTTTCTCCGTTCGAAGAACGGGGCACAAAAGTACAACGGTTACAATTAATCTGACTCCATAATAAATTTAGAATACCAAATTTGGTCATACTCTCGTCAAATATCTGACTCCAAATTAGAATTAGAATTCATAATCTAGGGAAAACATGCGTGGATCTCGAAGTTGATTATACCTCGAACTCTTAAAAGACAACCGCCGTCACTCCCATTAATGTTCCCGGGTTTTTTTTTTTTCTTTAAAAATTTGGCATCTCCAATCCCACCCGAATCTGGAATGCCCAATTGGTGAACTATGTACAAAGCTTGCTCGTATGCGACCCCTTGCTGCCAACTCAGGAGAGCGAAGACAGTTCACGGTTCTCCTCCGAAGCACGTGCCTGTCAGCCACTGCTTCTTATACACTCATTGGTTGAATCTTCGCAAGTTCAGAACGAGGGCGGAGGATACCCGGACATGAACAGACTTAGAATCTTCCTGACGAGCGCCCATCTGGCCAACAGGAGGCGCTTGAGCAACAAACAAAGCTATTCAGCTATTTCCCTTTTCCCGGCAGTCCCTTCCCAATTTGAAACCCTGAAGCGCGATGGCCAATCGTGCGCTACTCTGAAAAAGCTGCCGACCACTGCCGGTTGGTACGACCGGGGCTCGAACCCGCGACGTGATAGTCACTTCTGCACTGCAACGCAGTGCCTTAACCGAGTGAGCTATCCGGCAGCTATGTTCCTGGGTTTTAACGCCATGTCCAGATCCCAGGTTCGTTGGTTAGATTAGAGGTTGGAAGTCAGCCATCACTGCAACAGCATCTTTCGGCGTGAATACAGCGAACCCAGATCTATGCACGCCCATGGGTTCCTTCAGGGAATTTTAACAGGTAACCGACTTTTTGTCCATGGGTTTCCTTAAGGCTAAAATCCCAGAACCGGCAATACATAAACCCTTTATGTAAGTAGATCATGATTGTCTCTCCAACTTAATAAAACCAATTCCCATACCGGGCTGCTGGCCGGTCGTTCCTCGGTTGGGATTAACCCCCTAAGTATCCGCCGCAACGGGGCTAGAAAGAATGTACATGTGTTAAGAGTCACTGAGACCATGCAAACTTCAAGGAGTAACAATAATTTATTCACCAGGTAGGCAAGAGCTTAAATCAAGCAAATCAACATTAAGCCAATTACAAGTTACACACAATTTAGAAAAGGAGAATAAAGTCATACCTGGAGGAAAAGGATACACACGCACTGAAGTGCGCGGGAAGTTCGAATTACGATATTCCATACTTGAAAAGGCTACTCACGCACTAACATGCGCGGGGAAAGATCGGATACGATCTGCCCTGACTATATAGATTGGCTACATACGGCACAGGGATGCGTATGGGAAGTCGACTATGATTAGGGAGTTTCTAGAAGTGAATGAATTATAATTTCATTGGATATGAAATATATGCCATTCAACTCCTCGAATTCTAACAAAAACATACATACCAAACAAGCCAGGAAAATGTATGAGTATAATGCAGTTGTCATGAAAAAGTCTTGAGCTGAATTATTATACAGGTAAATTGTGTTATAAGTACAGAAGTGATTTCTGAGCAGTATATTGAACATATAAGCATATTGTGAAATTCCCAGAGGTTTGGATTTTTCAAAACAGATAAGTTAGGGTCCAGTCTTACAATAGATGATTGAGGGCAATATGGGGCATTGGGTAAGCCAAAGGCCTCCCATGCAGGGTGACATCAAAGGCGCAGAAACCCTGCAAACCCCCACTCCCAGCTCAGAGACTGGGTTTATTGCCTCCTCCTGTCCGGCCATTCACAGATACAGTTTGCTCACACTTTGCATCCCCCAGTTCTGGTCTCCAGTCTCTTACGGGCATAAACCACCCCCACTTCCCTTCACACAAAACCCAACAAACAACAACCTGTCCTCAGGAACTCAGCAATTTGTTACATTGCATGGCGTTGAAGTCTTTTGATGCTCAGAAGGCCCGCCAGTCTTGTTGCATTGTCACAGATGCACTCATCGGCGCCAGCGGTGCTCCAACCCCCCTTTTCCCATTTTACACGAAATTCCAAAAAATATTACAAATTTACACAACAGTCCTTTGTTTCCAGTATTCAAATAACATCACAGATACTCAACATAAATTGATTTCTTGTCATTTACATTATGGCTCTAACACTCGCATTTGTGATCATTTATAGTTAGTTGTGGGCAGATGGCCATATACTAAGCATCACACCTAATCAATAAGGTGAGTGGGTAACTGCCCACATGGTGAACTTGCCGATCCAAAATTGGTGAGAAAGTGACTTTTTTAGCTAGGACCCATTTCAGGGTCTCCTAACTCCACTATTATGCCTTGGATGCAGTCAATCATCCTTGTACAGACAGACCTGTCCTCAAATAGAAGGAATCCAGCACAATTTAGCCTCTGTAAGGGATCCTGGCTTCATGGGGGGCCCTTGAAAACTGAATTTTTGATTTCCAACAATAAAAAAATTCATATTTGAGAGGCCAATATCTTGAAAATGAAAAAGGAGATATTTTGACAAGAGATTCTGAAAGCCTGCACCCAAAATACCCTGGATAGCAATTTTCAGCCCATACCTATGATTTGTTCCAAAGATACTGGCCTCCAAAGTCTCTATAAATTAACGTTCGCGATTAGCTTGGGGCATGGCCCCTGAATTTTGGGGGACCGTATCTCGGAAACGCCTTGGAGTAGGAGCCTTAAATTTTGCATGTATTCATAATGAATATAGAGGTACTCTCAAAATAAATCTGAGCCAAATCTGAGTTGGTGACCCGGGGACCTCTAGTTGGCTTCATATGGAATGACCGGCAAGGTTTATAAAGTGCATGCACATCAAATACGTACAGTGGTAATCAGGCTTCCAGAGCTGTTTGGTTCTGGGTAAAAGTTCCTCAATGTCTCAGCAGAGTTACAGGTGAGGTTAAAAAAGGAAAGGCTAAAAGGTCAGCAACTGTACTGTAAGGTATAACTTGACCTTAAACACTTCGCCTGGGTCCTCCCTATCAGACTCGTTCATTCATTCTTTGTAATTATCAAACAACAATCTTGCAAAAAAACAAAGGGCTGACTCACCCCTCTCCATAATGAAAAACATTGTCTGGATCAATGTTATGCAGGCCCGCCTTACTCCCATCGCCTGAAGTGCCTGAGCTATTTTTTGCACATTAACATTTGCTAAAACCTGTATGTTACATAAACCTTTTCAGTCATTCAAAAATGATTACGTGTGATAACCGTTGTTTCACTTGTAATGCATTTAATAAATTACTGTACGTATACACTATATTGCCAAAAGTATTCGCTCGTCTGCCTTCGCACACATATGAACGTGAGTGACATCCCATCCTTAAACCATAGGATTTAATATGATGTCGGCCCACCCTTTACAGCTATAACAGCTTCAACTCTTCTAGGAAGTGTGACGACCCTTCCCGCTCTGCCTGAATGTCATGTTCTGATGGCCTCAGTCCTGTTTTTCTGCTGCTTGCAGGTACCTGAAAGTGGTACATGGGCGGAGCTGAGAGGGGTAGTCTAATTTACCTGCCTGGCTCGGCGGGGCTTCCAGAAGGCATAAAGGCCCGCCCTTCTGAGAGCTGCCTCTCTCAGCCGGGCCTGCTACAGCTACCTCACCTGTCCCTTTGTTTGGTTTGTTGCATCCATCACCTGCATTGCACTACATTTTCACTCATCCATTCATTCCAGACATGACTGACTCCTCTCAGACTTGCAATATAAAGTAGTTGTTGAATATGTTTGATTATTTCTGTTAAATATATTTTGGATTGTTTTTCTGTGTGTGGTCTTCCTCTTTGTTACCAGCCATGAGCCAGGTGGTAACAAAAGGCTTTCCACAAGGTTTAGGAGTGTGTTTATGGGAATTTTTGACCATTTTTCCAGAAGTGCATTTGTGAGGTCAAACACTGATGTTGGACGAGAAGGCCTGGCTTGCAGTCTCTGCTCTAATTCATCCCAAAGGGGTTCTATCAAACTCTGTGCAAGCCAGTCTAGTTCTTCCACGCCAAACTCGTTCATCTATGTCTTTATGGCCCTTGCTTTGTGCACTGGTGCGCAGTCATGTTGGAACAGGAGGGGGCCATCTCCAAACTGTTCCCACAAAGTTGGGAGCATGAAATTGTCCAAAATGTCTTGGTATGCTGAAGCATCAAGAGTTCCTTTCACTGGAACTAAGGGGCTGAGCCCAACTCTCGAAAAACAACCCCACTCCATAATCCTCCCTCCACCAAACTTTACACTGGGCACAATACAGTCAGACAAGTACCGTTCTCCTGGCAACCGCCAAACCCAGACTCGTCCATCAGATTGCCAGAGGGAGAAGCGTGATTTTTTAACTCCAGAGAACACGTCTACACTGCTCTAGAGTCCAGTGGCGGCGTGCTTTACACCGCTTTGCATTGCGCTTAGTGATATAAGGCTGGGAGTCAGTTGCTCGGCCATGGAAACCCATTCCATGAAGCTCTATACGCACTGTTCTTGAGCCAATCTGAAGATCACATGAAGTCTGGCGGTCTGTAGCTCTCGACTCTGCAGAACGTTGGCGAGCTCTGCGCACTATGCGCCTCAGCACCCGCTGACCCTGCTCTGTGATTTTGCGTGGCCCACCACTTCGTGGCTGAGTTGCTGTTGTTCCCAATCGCGTCCACTTTGTTATAGTACCACTAACAGTTGATTGTGGAATATTTAGTCACGAAGAAATTTCACGACTGGACTTGTTGCACAGCTGGCATCCAATCACAGTACCACGCTGGAATTCACTGAGCTCCTGAGGGCGCCCCATTCTTTCATAAATGTTTGTAGAAGTAGTCTGCATGCCTAGTGGCTTGACATTATACACCTGTGGCCATGGAAGTGATTGGAACACCTGAATTCACTGATTTGGATAGATGAGTGAATACTTTTGGCAATATAGTATATTTGAGAGGTAAATCACAGGCTTCACGCTACTAGCTAACATTAGCCAACTAGCTAGGTGACTTAACCTGCCAGTTGGATAACTAACTAGTTTGGTAAGTTAGCGATGTTCCAAGCACAAATGTAACATCATAAGATATACTTTATTGAACCCCATGGGGTAATTTGTCCTCTGCATTTGACCCATACTATAGTTAGGAGCAGTGGGCAGCCTCAGACCAGCGCCCGGGGACCAACTTCAGTTCTAAAGCCAGTACCTTGGTCAGGGGTACCGGTTGGAGTGTTCCTATAGTGCATGTTTTTGTGGGTGGGGGAGACAGGAGTACCCGGAGGAAACCCATGCGAACACGGGGAGAACATGCAAACTCCACACAGAAAGGCCCCAGGCCGGATTCGAACCCATGACCTTCTTGCTGTGAGGCAGTAGTGCTAACCACTGTGCCCTTGTGCGCATGTTAGAATGTGGACCAATCGGTTACTCTGACATCGATTGATCGACTGAGCTCCAGTTAAGAAGGGCACAAAGACACTTGTTAAGAAGCGCTCTAGGACCGCATCTGGGAAACACTCTTATCTTAAGGCTCCCTCTTTGCTGAACTCTTCTTTGGAGCCTTCTCAACTCCTTAAGAATGCTCTTAACTGGGAAACCCGCCCATTATCAGCAACTCTGACAGCCTGGTGGAAATTCCACAAAATCACAAACTCCACATTAATTTTTTCAAAATTCACTCCAATTTGGAATAACCCTGATTTTCTCAGCAATAAAAAAACCATTACATTTCCTCCCATGGTCAGAAAAAGGGATCACTCACTTATCAAATATCACTCAAAATAATACACTGGTTTCATTCACTCACCTGGTCCAGGAGCACGGCATCAGGAGCAATCAGTTTCTAGAATACTTGCAGCTTAAATCATTAATTCAAGCTACCTGTAACATTAAATCCATCAACCTTGACTTACCTCCATCAGCCTCAGACCTAATCAACATTCATTCAACAAAAAAACTCCTCTCAAAAATATATAGAATAATCTCAACATCAGATAAAACAATTTCTATGCCAACAGGAAAATGGGTAAGAGACCTGCTGATTGCTCCTGATGCTGACTTCTGGAACCAAATCTGCAAAAATATTTATTTCATGACTAGAAATGCAAACATACAGTTAATTCAATACCAGATACTCCACAGAACCCACTACACTGGTCAGAAAATGTTTAAAATGGGCTTCACAGCAGAAACATGTTCTAACTGCACTGAAAGTCATTGCATTTTTATTTTATTCACAATTTACACTTCGTCCCAACTATTTCGGAATTGGGGTTGTAAAATGTGTGTAAATTATTTACTTTTCATATAATTATATATATATATATATATATATATATATATATATATATATATATATAAATATAAAGGTTCAAAGTGTAGTTTACTGCAAAACACAATGTATAGTACAGTATATTTTGGATTGAATAACCTTTCTGTACCTGGACATATTGGTGACGGAGTTCCTTGATGCGCTCACTGTTCCTTTCAAAGGGGACTTTATAAAGTTGTTTCATTTGGACTCTGTGTTTGCCAGAGTCCGAGAAATAGATGTAAGGCTGATTGCTCTAATGTTTGCAAAGACAAGGTTGTCTTCTAAAATATTGGCCTGAATTTCTTTCAGTTTTATTTCATTCTCAGCAATCACCATGTTGACAATGGCCAGCTCCTGTTCTTCATTGAGGAGCTAGCCCCTGCCCCCTGAAGGAGGGGGACGTCAAACCCTTAGAGGAAGAAAGTTACATATTAGGGGCCAGAAGAATACAGTTACTGTAATACATGTTCTGATAGTTACACTGTTCAGTAGGAAAAGCCCTTATACAATATTCTACCTGTTGGTTGCTCGAAAAATCCGGACAATGGATGCCACTGTGTTCCGGCTGAGATTTGGCTGCACACGTTCTCCAGGCTCTCGATGTGGTAACCCATGGTTGATGACATGGTCGATGATGGTAGCTCTTATTTCATCTGTCACCCTAACTCTGGCCCTTCTTTAAGCTCCACCAGGCATTCTAACTCTTCCTCTACCTCTAGGCATTTCTCTCTCTTGTCTTGTGCAAGTCCTCCACCTTGTCCCTGGTCTTGTCTTTTGTTGTTTTTTCTTGGAAGATCTGCCCAAATAGGTGATGTGATTGAAAGAAGCCCCACACCTGAGCTGGGTGAGATGGGAATCAGCTGTGATTGATGTAACTTCAATCTGGTGTTTCTCAATAGCAATGATTTAAAAAAAAAAAAAAAAAAAAAAAAAACAGGAAATTTGTTTCAACCTACAATCTACAGTGAACTGCTGTTAACTTAAGCTTTAGTCTATATTTAGGTTCAGAACATGAAGCTTTCTGTTTTGACTTACAGTGTGAAAGCAATTGAAAATCTAGCAGTTAAAGTGTATTGTTTTGGTCTTGATTGAGCTTGTACGCAAAAGAAGTGAAAACATTTTTTAATTGTGTTAAATGTATGTATTTTGTGTCAAAAGAACATGAAATGTGTAAAATGTATAGCCCACACAGGCTGATGTTGTGCTAACTGTGTGAAGAGTTTTGAAAAAGTGTTTAAAGTATTGAAAAATGGGTCATAGCGATCGTAAAAAACTGTAAATGTGGATGGACTCTTAGTCCAGCCTCCCTCAGAGTTAAGCCATGGTTTATTACATGGTCAACCAAAGTTGCCCTAATTTCATCTGAAATAGGTCTCTACAAATTGCCTGGTCTTCCTTGTCCATGTCCACGTCCTCTTCGTCTACCTCTTGCTCTTGCAGCCTTGATACTGACAAAGCACTCAAAATGGCTAACCCGAGGCCTTTTTGTAGTGCTTAGGCCATGACTGATTGGTGTTCAGTTTTCTAAGTAAGTGTTTTCAGGTGTGTGCCTAAGTATTCCAATTACCCAATGTTTTTTTATACTTTGTACAAAAGTGTTTTCCCAATGGCAACAACAACCTTTCATTTTTGAGCAATGTGTCTGTCTTATGTATGAAATAGTGTGTAGTGTTCAGGCGTAAGTGTGTTGCAGAATTGCAGGCAGAGTGTCAAGCAGCACATGTTTAAGGTATGGTTACACTGTGTTTAAGGGATAGTCACAATGATTTAAGGTTCGGTCACTTTGTTTTTTAGCATATGCTCTTAGTGTGTAAGCAATCAGCAAAAACTGTAATACTTAGAGCTGTTATTGTTCATTCCAGCACTTTGTAATAAGGAACCTCGTTTCCTTTTGTTTTCCCATTTGTAATACAAACCCCAATTCCAATGAAGTTGGGAAGATGTGTAAAATGTTAATAAAAACAGAATGCAATGATTTGCAAATCTCATAAAGCCACATTTTATTCACAATAGAACATGGACAACATATCACATGTTGAAAGTGATACATTTTACCATGTAATGAAAAATATTAGCTCATTTTTAATTTGATGGCAGCAACACACCTCAAAAAAGTTGGGACAGGGCCATGTTTACCATTGTTTAGCATCCCCTCTTCTTTTAACAACAGTCTGTAAATGTCTGGGAAGAGAGGAGACCAATTGCTGGAGTTTTGGAAGAGGGATGTTGTCCCACGCTTGTCTGATGAGGGATTCTAGCTGCTCAACAGTCCTGGGTCTTCTAAGCCAGATTATTCATTTTATGATGCGCCAAATGTTTTTTATTGTTGAAAGGTCAGGCAGACCATTTCAGCACCTGGACTCTTCTGCAGCAAAGCCATGCTGATGTGATGAATGCAGTATGTAGGTTAGCATTGTCTTGCTGAAATATGCAAGGCCTTCCCTGAAAGAGACTTTGTTGTAAAACCTCTACATACTTTTCAGCATTGAAAATGCCTATCCAGATGTGAAAGCTGCCCATGCCATAGGCACAAATGCAACCCTATACCATCAGAGGTGCAAGCTTTTGAACTGAGTGCTGATAACAAGCTGGATGGTCCCTCTCCTCTTTAGACCACACAACACGGTGTCTGTGGTCTCCAAAAAGAATTTCAAATTTTAATTCATCTGACCACAGAACAGCTTTCCATTTTGCCTCAGTCCATTGTAATGAACTTTGGCCCAGAGAAGATGGCAGCGTTTCTGGATTGTGTTCACATATGGCTTCTTCTTTTCATGATACAGCTTCAACTTGCATTTGTAGATTGCACGGGGAACTGTGTTCACAGACAATGATTTCTGGAAGTGTTCCTGAGCCCTTGCTGTGAATTTCAGTGCAGAATTACGCCAATTTTTAATGCAGTGCCGCCTGAGGCCCGAAGATCACGAGCATCCAATATTGACCTTCGGCCTTGTCTCTTGCACACAGAGATTTCTCCAGGTTCTCTGAATCTTTTGATGATATTATGTACTTGTTACACCTCCCGGGTACGGGTGTGGGTGTAGCAGGTCTAAATTGATCCTAAACAGGATGAAAAGAATGAATGAACGAGACAGAGGCGAGATGTGTCTTTCTTTTTGGCTGGTCTCAATTACAATCTTTATTGAAACTAATTCTGTTCAATCAGTGCGTGGCAGTTAGCTCTTTTTTCCTTCCTTTCTTTTTAGAAAAGCATATTTGGCAGTATTCACATTTCATATACATTGTGTACATTTTCAAAACAAAATAAAGATACAGGGCTCTAAATTCATAGACCAGGCGCAGGCGCTAAGGGGAGCGCCGCGCCAACGGGGTGTGTCCAGGCGTATGTTGCAATTTCATGCCCGGCGTAGCCTGGCGCAAGTACTCCTCTGTCCCGCCTCGGTCCCTCCTGCCGGCGCAAGTGGCAAAGAGGGAGGAGAGAAGGCGTGTTTGGGTATAACACAGCCGAGTCAAATCTTCACCAATAAAATGAGCTCCTCTCCTCACCTTTAAAGTGTTGAAATAAAGAAGCCTCTGTTCTATATCTGCATGATGCGTGAATATTGCATTTTACTTTGCTGCTTCAGGCATATTTTCTGCTCCGCTTACGTCTGTATTAAGCATTACGAATATGAGTTAGCTGGCTAGCTAGAGCATTTGCGAATTATTACCATTAGCAAACTTGAATGGAATTTCAAAACTAAACTACGTCAGATCATTCAAACTTATGAAGTTGGAATGAAATACGACAGTTGCTCATTTATTTCTTCTGCCTGCATCATTGGGAAGAGAAACAATGGATAGCGTGTTCTATTACACCCTGTTGCTGCTTAAAATTTTGGGATTAACATGCATGGACAACAATGCAAGATACGTTACACATTTATTTTCAATATGTGATCTTAACTCAGTACGAGATCATAGCAATCAGGCTGTATTCCTTTCCCACACTAAAAACGATAAAACCTAAGTGACAATAATAGTATTAAGCCACTTGCACACTGAACGTGAAACGAATTTCTCGCACGACAGATTACATTCAAAGTCAATGCAAAGACGTGTATTCGTGTCTTTGCATTGACTTTGAATGTAATCAGTTGTGCGAAAAATTAGTTTCGCATCCAGTGTGCAAGCGGCTTTACTGAGCATAGAATGCAAGCATTATATATATATATATATATATATATATACGCACTGCCTGATGCCGAGGTAGTCTGTGGTTGGCTGAGAAAGATGTGAAGTCGTTAATTTGCATCACAGATTCAGCTGCATTGATTAACCCCTTAAGCCCAACGTCCCCGGTACCGGGGGCGGTGCTTACGCATAATAAATACAGCATGTTTCCAAATCCTAACATTGTAATGCGGCATATCCACATTTCACGAAGAAACTAGGCAAAAACGTCATGTTGACCATTTTACCTTAACCGAACGCAGTTCAAGCACCAAGCAAGTAAACAAGCATGTCGCAAAACATAGGATAAAATCACATCAGCGCTGAGTCGCTAAAATTTCTCCTGAATTAATGCTATGCATACAGACGATATCTCAAATGAAAGAGGAAAGTCCACAGAATCCAACGATGTATGCCTTGTCATTTTAAACTGACACCACACTCAAAGAACAGCAGGCATGCACTTTACAGTCTACAGAGATGAGCAAAGAAATTTCTTACCTTTGATATTTTGTAATATAAAAACTGCTCGAGGGTAAATCTGCGCTTTGCTATTGTTAGCCCAATCTGTCCGTGTTATAAGGAAACTAGATTCTGCGAGTCTGAAAGCATGTTTTTCTTCTGGAGCATTGCTGCAAAAATCTCAGCTCCTCAGCATTCAGCCTGCTTGCAATGTATTTTTCCTCTCTGTGATCGGCTTGTGATGCTGTCAGTAAAAGTTTGCCACTAGCCATTTGATTATATGGCTTTACGCTTTCCAACGAGCCCTGAACCAGCTTTATAGCACAAAAGCTAGCCTAAGCTACAGCCTTATGCTCCCAGTGCGTCAAGCCGAGTCCATGGGCCATTCAATGTACTTAAATAGCACAACAATATAAACGCTTAACAGGATTGTTTGTGGTATTTTCGGTATAATTATTCGCTAAATATTCAACCGTCGTTTTGAAAGTCGTTTTCTGACAGAAACGCGTGAATACTGAGGGTACAAACAAAACAAAGAACAGTACAAAGTGAGTAGCTTGTTTTCTCGAGTCAGTCTTTATATTAGGAATTTGAACAGTGTTTGTCCGTTAGATGATATAGTATAGGGGTTAAAGCATCGGAATGCGGCACAGATAACCCGGGTTCGATCCCCAGTCAGCGTGGGTGGTAGTAGCGTTTTTTTCATATACTTTTGTACAAATAATTGATGGGTTTTTGTTCTTTTTACTTTTTTTCCCCATTTTTAACCTTTCCGTTGTATTCATAATTTTAATAATTTGCTTTTTTTAAAAAAAAAATAAAAAAAAACAATCTGCTCAAGAGGAGCCAAACTTTTTTTTTTTTTGTACTTATTGTCTTTGAATGGAATGGTGTAGGCGATAGGACTGGCAGAAATAATAATTTAAAAAGTATTCCTGAATTCAAAAAATTAAAAACTGGCTGTATTTGGGTGGAATGTATGCCTGTAGTGACGTATAAGTGAAATTAGATGCGTTTTACATTATAATATCTGAGAAATCTGATTTGGCACACAAGGTACCTGAATTGCCAATTTGGAGAAGCCACCTAGACATTCCTCTCTAATTGTGTTCTGATTTACTTGATTGGAATAAACTTTGGCACAGATAATGGTGAGATTCTGTGCTGTAAATTTTTAGAGGTTTCAGACTGCAACTGATTAATTTTACAAGGAATCGAAGTAAAACTTTGTTTGGTGCAAAATGAGGTCTTTGATTTATACTGTGTTCCATCTTCATTTACTCTAAGTGACGTATACACTGATTTTTACACCGTGGCAGAAATCCCAAATGGTTTTACCTTTATTATGATACCAAGATTATTCAAATGGATCAAATAGTTGCCGAGATATACTCATTTCATTTTGAGCTTGCCATTTTCAAAAAAGGACTCAGGGCTTAAGCCAGGTTGAGCTCCATTACGAGTGCCAACTGCCTTTGATCTGACATCAGGACAATCGATATAGATACTATAATTTATGTGCTGATTCAGATAGTTACATTGGTTGCTGTAATTATTTATTGCATTGAAATGTGTCTGACATTCTGGAAACCTGCCTGTGAGGTTTCGGTGACGTGTGCGCACTGTGCGCCGGTCAGCCAAATTACCACTGCACAGAAAGTAAACCAGGTTGGAGCTGGCGAGGCTTTCTGCGCAACTGCAGCGAAAAACTTTTTTCTCTTAAACTGTCACTGCGTCTTGATGAATATGTGACACCTCCCCCCCTACGCTGCCACACCCATCTCGGCGCACGTCCGCCTACTAAATTGCCAAAGTGGCTGCGACGGTGTTGCAATCAAGATGAAATTACCATGCAAGGCTGCACCACGCTACGCCAAGAAATTAGAGCCCACAGTCTTAAATCCTTCGATTTCTTTACAAATCGAAAAATAAAACGTTTCATATTTCCTTTTAATTTTAAAAGTATGTACTAGTCGCCTTACCATGAAATAGTTAACAGTTCTACACCAATGTTGTGTGTTCACCCGTATGATGTGATAAGAGACTGGACCAATGCTACTGTGTGTGAACTGTAAAATGCAATTAACCTTGTTAACCTAGCCAAAACAAAAGAAAACATATCTGTGAGGTATCGTTCAGGAACCAGTCGTGAGAACACAGGATTGCTGGTAAAGTGGCTTTATTGAGCGAGGGGGGTAACCCCCACAGGGCAGAAGGCAAAAGGTACAGAGTCCACAATCCAAAAGTCACAATCCAGTAAGGCAGAATCAGAGTCGAAAACCAGGGCAGCAAACACAGTACTCGTGGGTCAGGCAAAAATAGGTTCGCACACAGGCACAGGTTTGTCAGAGAAGCAAAAGCCAAAATCCAGTGGGCGTAATCCAAACCGTTAACAGGGCAGCAAACACAAAACTGGTAGTCGGGCAAAAAGGGTTCAGAAACAGATGCAGACAATAGTACCAAAAAGCAGAGCCAAAAAATCGTAAGTCGGACGGTCCAGTCAGAAGAGTAACACTATGAGTACAAGGCGAAAATGATAGCAGCACAGGTAAACAAGAGGAACGTTCTGACAGGGAACTGCAGTGAGAAGACAGCTTAAATACACTCAAGGGAAGTCACATGCTATGATTAGGATCAGGTGATGAGGATCAGACTAATTACGTGGGAGGAAGTACAAGGGAGAACCTAACCACATGAAATTGGCAAAAGCCAAAATGCGGACAGGGAACACGAGACAGCCTATGACAAGACATACAGCTCCGGTTAGGGAGTTCTAATGCGCACAGATAATGAGAGGTAGGACAGAGTGGAGCAGGTGCGGAGGATCCGCTGAATAGCAGCAAAAGACTAAGTGCAGGCAAGAGGCGGAGACTAGAACAGGGCGAGTGCTGAGAGCTTGTTAATCAATTAGTAAGTGCAGCTATACAATCCCTAGTGCTCGTTAGTAAATTAGTATTATATACAATGTTAGTCTGGGTTAGTAACTTTAACAAAAACAACAAACTGTTAGTATTGGTTAGTAAAACAGAAAAGAGAGGCGAATGAAGCAAACGAGATTGGAAGGAATGTTTGAAACCCAGAAACCATGAAATCACCTAAGCATGTGACACGCGGGACTGGGGAGAAGCTGTAGCTTAACAAAAGACCAGACAAGGGAGACAAAGTGCAATGAAGGGCATGAACAAAGACATGGACCGGAATCTAACAGAATAGTGGATAGGGAATGGCAAAAATGAAAACATGGCAAAGTACAAAAACTAAACCGAACATGGCAAAACCTAACAGACATAATCATAAACATAACAGGGAGTGGCAGAATCATAACAAACATGGCAGAATCATGACAGAACAGATCAGAATCATAACAATATCCTTTCAAAATGTATTCAAAATAGTTCGAATTTTATAGCCTTGTGCATAACCTTGTCTCTTTTTTCTGTGTCTCTTTCAGAGGATCTTTCGTCCACTACCCTGAGTCCTGGACCATCCAAGTCCTGTCCCTCAACATGAGCGCTGGCTGCTGCTGTCCTGCTCCGGTCCTGATCCAGTTCTGCACCATCCTCGGCATGCCTCTTCCTGTTTAGAAGACTTTAATGGCACTCTATTGCCATTTTATTCTATTATTAGTTTATTTTGTCATTAATTAGCTAGCCCGCGGAGGATGGGCTTCCCCACTATAGCCGAGTTCCTCCTGAGATTTCTTCCCACTGGGGAGTTTTTTCTCACCACTATTTGAGGATTTTTCTCCCTACTGGGAGTTTTTTTGCCTCATTTGCTACAGTAGGGAATAGGCTGGGCACTGCCCTTTCATTTATTTAATCTCTCACTGCAAAGCGTCTTTGTGACAGTCTATCTGTGAAAAGTGCTATACAAATAAATTGAATTTAATTGAATAACTAATTCAATTATCAGTGTTCCCTTCATTAAACCGGAGTGTTCCAGAACCTAGCTAGCAAACCTAGTTTGACCTAGCTACATCCTGCATTTTAAAACAATAGACTGGCTAACGTTCCCAAAAAGCGCAGGTACAACACTGCTGGTGCTAGCCAGTAAAACTTACGCTATAGCCTGCGAACTAAAACAACAACAACAGTCTTCGAACATTTTAACCGTCTGCTAAATTCAAAGTTCAATCCGAAATAAGCATCAAAGCAATATTTACATGAGCACGAGCACTTTTTGTAAACATAGATCTTTCTAAAAATAAAAGGTTGGGACATTCTCTATCGGACGCTATGCATGACGTGAACATTACTAGTAGTGATGTGACGTTCTGTGCCATGGCTTTGAGGCGTGTGCTGAGTAATACAGGAATTATTTTGTGAAGCACGTATCGAGGCGTGTATTGATGACGTATGCGATGACGTCGGAAGCCTCACTAGCCGGCCGTACCTCGTGACCGGTTCATGAAGTGGTTCGCAATTTAGCACGCGATTCGAAATAAATAGGACTGTAGAGCACGATGGGGATCCCTAACATTTTGTGGATTCTGACTGGTAGAAATTCTGTGTATTTACCATCAAAAACCCTTTTTTGTTTGAGATGGAGCCGCCGAGAAAGAAAAGCATTTCCCCAGTGTAGGAACATTTTGATCTAATTTCTCCCAACAAGGTATGTGTCTTAACTGCAGATGCATTTCTCCTAGTGAAAGACTCTTTTCCAAAGCAGGGGAAATATTATCCAAAAAAAAAGAAATCGCCTGAGCCCCAATACAGTGGAAAAACTTTTATTCCTGAACGAAAACCAATAGTCTCACCCCAAGCACATTCACTGTCCATATCCCAAAGTCTCACCCTTCATTCACTGCCCTCACCCCAAAGTTACAAAAGCATGCTCATTGCCGTCAGTCCAGTTTAACTGATCATTTCTTCTTTGCATAAATGCCAAGTCTTTTTTTTTCAAATTATTGTTCAGTGCTCAGCAAAATAGACACAATATGGTAATAAGAGTGCATTGCATATTTCTTGGCATCATTGACGGTTTCATTCACAGGCATTTTGCAAAATACAACACACTTCAAAGTGATAATGTCATCTGTGATATTTTTTGCCTGATTTACTCTCTTTGTCCAGTAGATGGCGCAGTGAGCAAATGAAGCCTCAAGAAGCGTCACCCATGAGTGAACCACTTTGGGAGAAAGCTTCAATGCTCCATGAAGCCTCATCTCGCTATCACTAGTTACTAGTACATTCCAATGCATAGCTAGCATAGCAACCATTTCGTCATGTTATCAAAAATACCCTTAAACACAAACGTTATCAAAAAAATACCATTAAATATAAACATTATGGTGATATTTGATTAAAATCCATGCTTGTGCACATTTTTTACTCACCTAAACAGGATGAAAAGAATAGATGAACGCGACGGAGGCGACGTGTCATTCTCTTTGGCTGGTCTCAATTACAATGAGAACGAAAAGCCACTTCATCATTAGTGTCCACAGTCCAGTGACACGCCTCTAGTCTCGAAACACTCCCACTAGTGGCGGCAACTTGAATTAAGGTGTTTCAATGTGACATCTGGGAGAACTTTGTTAACCCTAGAGTTATTAACTTTACCTTCTACATTTCAAATTTCAAACAATCAAAATAAACATACACAAAAATGTGACGATACATTTAGTGTCGTCATGTAGGGCTCTAATTTCTTGGCGCAGCTTGACGCATGCCCACGCAGTGGTATTTCGTCGGCGCAGCCCGCGCAGTGGTAATTTCGTAAGGTGCAACACCGTGCGCAGCCTTTGGTCGATTTAACGTGCGCCGAGATGGGTGTGGCGGCGTGGTAGGGGAGTGTCACATATTCATCAAGACGCAGTGACAGTTTAAGAGAAAAAAGTCTTCACTGCAGTTGCGCAGAAAGCTCGCCAGCTCCAACCTGGTTTACTTTCTGTGCAGTGGTAATTTGGCTGACTGGCGCAAAAGACACGTCACTGAAACCTCACAGGCAGGTTTCCAGAATGTCAGGCACATTTCAATGCAATAAATAATTACAGCAACCACTATTTAATGTAACTATCTGAATCAGGACATAAATTATATTATCTATATCGATTGTCCTGATGTCAGATCAAAGCGAGAGAGAGAGAGTGTACATATGGGCGCGTGAGTGCGGCGTGTAGGCTATGTGGGTGTGCCCTTCAGCTGCTTTCACGGACGCTGGCACGAATATCGCGACGACTGATTATTCAAAGTCAATGCAAAGACGCGAATACACGCGTGTATTTGCGTCTTTGCATTGACTCTGAATGTAATCTGTCGGCGGTCTTAGTTTCAAGGCGTCCAGTGTGCAAGTAACTTAATACTAGGCTACTATTTATTGTCACTTAGGTTTTATCGTTTTTAGTGGGGCAAAGGAATACAGCCTGATTGCTATGATCTCGTACTGAGTTAAGATCACATATTGAAAATTAATGTGTAGCGTATCTTGCATTGTTGTCCACGCATGTTAATCCCAAAATTTTAAGCAGCAACAGGGTGTAATAATAGGAACACGCTATCCATCGTTTCTCTTCCCAATGATGCAGGCAGAAGAAATAAATGAGCAACCGTCATATTTCATTCCAACTTCATAAGTTTGAATGATCTGGACGAGTTTCGCTTTTTGAAATTCCATTCAAGTTCGCTATTGGTAATAATTCGAGAATGCCCTAGCTCGCCAGCTAACTCATATTCGTAATGCTTAATATAGACGTGGCGGTGCAGAAAAACATGCCAGAAGCAGCAAAGTAAAAATGCCACATTAGCGATCATCCAGACATAGGACAGAGGCTTCTATATTCCAACACATTAAAGGTGAGGAGAGAAGCTCATTTGATTGGTGAAGATTTGACTCGGCTGTGTTATACCCAAACACGCCTTCTTTGCCACTTGCGCCGGCAGGAGGGACCGAGGCGGACAGAGGAGTACTTGCGCCAGGCTATGCCGGGCACGAAATTGCAACATACGCCTGGACACACCTCGTTGGCGGGCGCACCTCGATTCGCGGCATCGCCACGCCTGCGCCTGGTCTACGAATTTAGAGCCCGTACTGTTGATGGTGGGATATTCAAAATCTTCGCAATTTTACATTGAGGAGCATTTTTCGGAAATTGTTCCATAAGTTTTTAACTCAAGTTCTTTGTAGATTGGTGAGCCTCTGCCCAGCTTTACTTCTGAGATACTCTGCCTCTCTAAAATATCATTGACACATGATAGGTTTTCAACAGCTCAGGATAATTACATTCTTAATTCCTTGAAAATTTATCGGCGCTCAAAGGGTTAACTACCAAGGTTGCACAACAGATCTATCCTAGAACTTATAAAGAACAGACGCAGCTCTCTGCAAGACTTGTATATATGGGTCTGAAAACTTCTAAAAGTCAGATGTAAAAATATATATCTGATTAAAAAAGAATCCTTATGCTTTTGCAAATAGGAGAAGGACTTTCTTGATTGAAAACTTGACATTTCTTGTTCCTCCATTTGTTCTCTGGGTAGCAGGTCACATGGGATGGTCGTGTCCCTTTCATTTCCTTCCCCCATTGAAGCTCTCTCAGTGGGAGAAGCAGAGTACAATGGCTTGTGAATTCAGCAGTGAAGGGGTTATTCAGTGTTCTGGTGTATCCTGGATGTAAACTTGGGAATTTGCTGTTAATGCTGACTGCTGGGTACAGTAGTGCAACAGATAGAGGCACAATTTTTTTTTCTTCTCTCCTTATACAACACTGACCAGGGCTATTATTTTTAGAACTTTTTGAAATATCATCATTCTGTGGTATCGTTAGTCAATCGTAGTGGAATGGTTGGACAAAAAAAAAAAGATCAGCCCACTTTTTGTGCAACTGTTTCAACTCGACTTCCAATGGAGTCCATTCTCTGGAACTCTCTCAGTTCATATTTTTGTTGTTTTAAATTGCGATAGTTTTGAGAGAATCCTGTCAGATGTACTGTCAGAACCGCAATTAATTGAGCAGTGAAACATTTTTTAACTCACCTGGACTAATGGTCCAGTGGGCCTCCACTGCTGTGAAAAAGTATTTGCCCCCTTCACCATTTTGGCATGAGTACTATACACAACCTCCACTTTTTTGGGGGGTTTTTTTGACCAGAATGATTTTAAAAGGGGGCACAAATATTTTTGGGGGGTTTTTATTAGTGAGAAGGGGGTTTAGAATGATGGGGGAAAAATTATAAAAGGAAGGGGTAGATGCGGTGCGAGTAAAAAAAAATTTTGCAGTAATCCCACTTTCCACTTCTGTACTCTTCCCTCATGCCATTCACTCTGTGTCCTATCTCTTGACCTACTTATATTCTCCTTTGTTTTGTTTTTTCTCTCCGTCAATGAGGCTGTGAACAAAGGTTTACATGTTAAGTTAGACATTACAGTAGTGATTGCAGCGGGATTTGAACCAGAAAACCTGTGGAGAAAGCAATGTTAATCACACCACACACTGTGGCCTTAACCGCCACACCAACTGAGTTTGTTGCCAGCTCAGTGCCATTAGTTTCCATTCATCGCTGAAGGGGGAAGGAAAACTGAAGGTAGGTAGTGTATATACAAAACCAGTGAAGTTGGCACATTATGTAAATCGTAGATAAAAACAGAATACAATGATTTGCAAATCCTTTTCAACTTATATTCAACTGAATACACTGCAAAGACAAGATGTTTAATGTTCAAACTGAGAAACTTTTTTTTTTTTTGCAAATAATCATTAACTTAGAATTTAAAAGGCAGCAACACATTGCAAAAAAAAAGTTGGCACAGGGGCCTTTTTACCACTGTGTTACATCACCTTTCCTTTTAACGACACTCAGTAAACGTTTGGGAACTGAGGAGACCAATTTTGAAGCTTTTCAGGTGGAACTCTTTCCCATTCTTGCTTGATGTACAGCTTAAGATGTTCAACAGTCCGGGTCTCCGTTGTCGTATTTACGCTTCATAATCGCCACACATTTTCAATGGGAGACAGGTCTGGACTACAGGCAGGCCAGTCTAGTACCCGCACTCTTTTACTACGGAGCCATGCTGTTGTAACACGGGCAGAATGTGGCTTGGCATTGTCTTGCTGAAATAAGAAGGAGCGTCCATGAAAAAGACGTTGCTTGGATGGCAACATATGTTGCTCCAAAACCTGTATGTACCTTTCAGCATTAATGGTGCCTTCACATATGTGTAAGTTGCCGTGCCTTGGGCACTAATACACCCCCATACCATCACAGATGCTGGCTTTTGAACTTTGCGCCTACAACAGTCCGGATGGTTCTTTTCCTCTTTGGTCCGGAGGACACGACGTCCACAGTTTCCAAAAAACAATTTGAAATGTGGACTCGTCAGACCACAGAACACTTTTTCCACTTTGCATCAGTCCATCTTAGATGAGCTTGGGCCCAGCGAAGCCGGCGTTTCTGGGTGCTGTTGATAAATGGCTTTAAGCTTTGCATTGTAGAGTTTTAACTTGCACTTGCAGATGTAGCGACGAACTGTAGTTACTGACAGTGGTTTTCTGAAGTGTTCCTGAGCCCATGTGGTGATGTCCTTTACACACTGATGTCGGTTTTGATGCAGTACCGCCTGAGGGATCGAAGGATATTAAGGACGATATTAAGGACCGTAGATTCGAAATCCCTAAATTTCTTGCAATAGCTCGTTGAGGAATGTTGTTTTTAAACTGTTCGACAATCAGCTCACGATTTGTTCACTAAGTGGTGACCCTCGCCCCATCCTTGTTTGTGAATGACTGAGCATTTCAGGAAGCTGCTTTTATACCCAATCATGGCACCCACCTGTTCCCAATTAGCCCGTTCACCTGTGGGATGTTCCAAATAAGTGTTTGATGAGCATTCCTCAACTCTCTCAGTCTTTTTTTTTGCCACTTGTGCCAGCTTTTTTTGAAACATGTTGCAGGCATCAAATTCCAAATGAGCTAATATTTGCAAAAAAATTACAAAGTTTACCTGTTCAACATTAAGTAACTTGTCTTTGCAGTGTATTCAATTGAATATAGGTTGAAAAAGGATTTGCAAATCATTGTATTCTGTTTTTATTTACGATTTACACAACGCGTGCCAACTTCACTGGTTTTGGGTTTTATATATATATATATATATATATATATATATATATATATATAAAGAAACAATATATTCATTTATTTATTTTTCTTTCTTTTATTTATTGTTGTCAATGAGGAGATGTAAATTGAATATCCATTTTGATGTGTTTCATACTGGTGAGTTGGCTGACCCACTGACCCTGGCAAGAATAATTTGAGCAGAACAAACCATTGTTTGTGGCTGAGTTGGGTTAAGGTTAGGGCCAGGGATAGGGATAGCATTCCCTATGAGTTAGGTTAAGGTTAGGGTTAGGGATAGGGGTAGGGATAGCATTCCCTGTGAGTTAGGCTAAGGTTAGGGATAGGGGTAGGGATAGCATTCCCTGTGAGTTAGGTTAAGGTTAGGGATAGGGATAGCATTCCCTTTGAGTTAGGTTAAGGTTAGGGTTAGGGATAGCATTCCCTGTGAGTTAGGTTAAGGTTAGGGATAGGGAAAGGGGTAGGGATAGCATTCCCTGTGAGTTCGGTTAAGGTTAGGGATAGGGATAGGGGTAGGGATAGCATTCCTTCTGAGTTAGGTTAAGGTTAGGGTTAGGGATAGCATTCCCTGTGAGTTAGGTTAAGGTTAGGGATAGGGAAAGGGGTAGGGATAGCATTCCCTGTGAGTTCGGTTAAGGTTAGGGATAGGGATAGCATTCCTTATGAGTTAGGTTAAGGTTAGGGTTAGGGTTAGGGATAGGGGTAGGGATAGCATTCCCTATGAGTTAGGTTAAGGTTAGGGTTAGGGATAGGGGTAGGGATAGCGATAGTTTAGTTAGTTTGGCAAGTGTGAGCACGAGGCTCGGCCACGGTTGGCGAGTGCGGTTGGAAGAAATTGGATTAAGACACGATCCATCCGTGCTAGTATCAAATGTGAAAGCAACCGTGCTTCAGCCGGACAGATTACCGTTATGTGTCACGGTTGTCTTGTTCTAAGAAAATGCAGCGTGAAAAGGATCTCTCCATTCGAACGAAGAAATTCAATACTTGCTCGAAATGTAGGCGCATGAAAACACAATCCACCACTGGGTGTACCACGCACAAAAACCCGGAGGTTTTCGGAATAATTTGTACATAGTTACATTTGCGTGCTTATGACAGAACAATAGATCAGTGTCGTGACAAATTAAAAGAAATGTCGCTCTGATAGTAATGTCAAAGTCTTGTGCAGTGCCAAAGTCTTGCAGCTCAAGTTATGAGGCAGATAAAATTTAGGTGCTATGAGGCATGGATAACATAATCAGCCAAATACACAAAAGCTTAAAATGTCTTACCTATAAGGTTCTTTTCCTTATTAATTATTTATTGTTGTTAACGACATGTAAATGGGCAGCCTTAAATGCACTCGCGTGTTTTCTATTTAGAATGGAAATAAAAGGCGTGATGAAATTGGTCATACGTGCGCAGAATGAGTTTCAAGACTATAAAGGTCGTGTAGTAATCAGCGACATCCAAGAAGAAAAAATGAGTGATTGCACGGTGCAAGATGTGTGGAATTTATTGATTGAGTGCCAGTGGTGGCAGATCAAGAGGTCCTTGCCATCCACGCATACGAGCAGCAGCGACGGCTTAGGTTTTTATCTGGCCGAGTATATGTGGCGGCGTAAACACAGTGGCGTTGACCACTTTACTCAAATTTTAGCAGACATCCTGCTACTGTGCACGCCACCTAAGAGTATGTAACACCGAGACGACATCAATAGAATAATATCATAAAGCCAACTTCGATGTAAGTTCCAAACTTAATGTTGTTAGGCGCTAGGAAAGCTTAAGCACGCAATTATTACTCAAACAGAGGTCCAGATGTGAATAACAAACGGCTGGGTGTTGAACACACTAAGCGCCGGAAACTGAGCGCCGCCTCTGCTGCATGCGGCGTGCCTATGTGATATCTCTCGAACTATGCATACGCTGTGCATGGCCCAGTATTGTCAACAGTGTCATGGCTGCCGCCTTTATAAGCTAGTAGCACGATAGCCGCTGTAGAAATTAAAGTGTAAATTATCTTTACTGGATGTACGGGTCGACGCTTATCCACACCGAATACTTCACTTGGTATCTAAACATTAAGGTAAGCCCGAAAAAAGTTGTGATTTTTTTCGATTTTGCTGGAGGTTGTGTATGGTACTCTTACCCTGATTTTTTATTTTTTGCATATTTGTCACACTTAAATGTTTCAGATCATCGAACAAATTTTAATATGAGACAAAAATAACTGGAGTACATACAAAATGCAGTTTTTACCCCATGGCCAACTTTGGCCAGAGGGGTATTGCCGTCACCTTTTCGTCTGTCTGTCTGTTTGTCGTGTGTCTGTCCATGACTTTGTCTGGGCCAATACTCTCCAACTTTTGATGGTAGCCTTTTCAAATTTGGTATGGTAACTCTCTGTGACCCATAGATGTGCAACGTCAGGTTTTTTTTAGTGATTTGACCTCTGACCTTGGCCGAGGGGTATTCAGCAATGTGTTATCTTTAAATGATGATTTCATTTGTTAAGGGAAAAAAGCTATCCAAACCTACCTGGCCCTATGTGAAAAAGTAATTGATGTCTTGGCCTGTGTGCAGCAGTGAACGTAGTTTGTAGATACAGTATCTGCTTGGAACATGCTGGGCCACTGAAGCTAAAGTTTAGCCGATATCTTCCAAATGGTGACAACGCTAAAGTTTTTGTTGCAATAAAAAAAAAAAAATTGTTGCAATCCATTTTCAAATGTGAAAGCCATGGTTGAAAATGTCATTTTGACCCATTAGTAAATAATTTCCGCTGCAGGTGAGCTAGAATTTGGTATGTTTCCACTAAGCTGCATGACTATCGATATATATTCCTGTTTTTCTGTATAATGCATTATGACCTTGATTTTACCTCTAATCTCAGACCACGCTCCCAAATTTCAATTATAGTTCCAAAAACCTCTTCTCTGAACATAATTGTCCGATGAAGCTGAAACTGTGCTGAAATCTTCCGACTAATAAGCACACCTAAGTTTATTTTCATCATTACATTTTGTTTTCAAACATGGATGCCACAACAGCCATCTTCAAAATTCCATTTCTACCCATTTACCTGCAATTTCTTCAGCAATTCATCTAAAATATTGCATATCGGGACCAAAGAGCATGACTCAAACCACACAACGATAAACCAAAACATTAAAATCATTCATAGATGCAGTGAATGCATTGGTGCATTGTTGATTTTCTCAACAATGACACATGGCAAGGTCTGCAGACAGATCTTAAGACAGTAAGCGAGCATGTTCATGCAATCCTACTGAGAAAGATGGGATGTTAATTGCTTTATTGTATTATCACCACTCATTTCTTCTGGTTTTTACTTTAATTTGACACCTGTACGCTGGTCAACTGACCGTATGTATCATTCAGCTCAAGCAGCTGATCACACCCTCATATTACTGGAATCAAAATCGGAGAAATTGATAATTGCCTGGCACTTTATGCGGATGATATCGTTTTATTTGTAAAAAAATCTTGCAGCGTCATAACCAGCTATCAAGCAACTAATTAAAGATTTTGGTACATTTTCAGGTTATAAAGTAAATAATTCTAAATCAAATATTCTTTTTCTCAAAAAATCTGAAAGACTTAATACACCTGTTCACACAGACTTTAAAAACTCTTCTGAAGGTTTTAATTACCTAGGAATAAAGATTACGCCTAAAATTGAAGATTTGATCCTAACAAACTATGACCCAATCATAACATCTGTAATTGTTCAATAAATAGATGGACGCTACTCCCCTTCTCCCTGACTGGAGGCATTAATATCATTAAGTTGAATATCCTACCTAAATTTCTATATTTATTTCAGTCCCTGCCATTAAATCTCCCACCCTCTTTTTTCTTAAAATGAAGAAGATCATTACTAATTTCATTTGGAACAACAGAAAACCAAGACTACATTTGTATCTCTTGCACCTCACATATGAGAGAGGGCTCAAACTACCCAATCTAACTTGGTACTATTGGGCATCTCAAATAAGACCAGTAATGTGCTGGTTTTCGGATAGATCTTTACCATGGGTAGACAATGGGCCTCATGCAAGAAGCCATATAAGAACAAATTTTCTCTTATTTTTTTTCAGATCCCCGATTTTTCTTATTTTGTTCTTCTGTTCTGGCGGGGGGGGGGCGGGGGGCGGGGGGGCGGATGGGGGCGGGGGCGGATGACGGGGGGGCGGGGGAGCGGATGACGGGGGGCGGGGGGCGGATGACGGGGGCGGGGGGAGCGGATGACGGGGGGGCGGGGGAGCGGATGACGGGGGCGGGGGAGCGGATGACGGGGGGGGGATGACGGGGGGCGGGGGGGCGGATGACGAGGGGGGCGGGGGTCGGATGACGGGGGCGGGGGGAGCGGATGACGGGGGGCGGGGGGAGCGGATGACGGGGGGGGGGGCGATGACGGGGGGCGGGGGGCGGATGACGGGGGCGGGGGGAGCGGATGACGGGGGGGGGGGGAGCGGATGACGGGGGGGGGGGGCGGATGACGGGGGGGGGGGGCGGATGAAGGGGGGGCGGGGAGCGGATGACGAGGGGGGCGGGGGAGCGGATGACGGGGGCGGATGACGGGGGGGCGGGGGGGCGATGACGGGGGGGGGGGGGAGCGGATGACGTGGGGGCGGGGGAGCGGATGACGGGGGGGGGGGAGCGATGACATTTGGGGGGGCGGATGACGGGGGGGCGGGGGAGCGGATGACGTGGGGGGGGGGAGCGGATGCGTGGGGGCGGGAGGAGATGATGACGTGGGGGCGGGGGGAGCGGATGACATTTGGGGGGGGCGGATGACGTGGGGGGGGGGAGCGGATGACGTGGGGGCGTGTAATTTTTGAAGTAGAAGCATGTGTTTTTAGGAAAATATACAAAATTGCTCACCTTTGTATCTACAAAAAGAAATAAATTTTTTTTTTTATATTACAAAGGCAGTATTGCAGTTTTAAGGAGTAGTTGATTAACAGAAGTCAGTACAACAAGTAATTTTAAATCAGACATCGGAGAAGATATAGGATGAGAAAAATTAAATGGGCTCACTCACTGGGTAGATAGCATTTACATACAAATTATGAACAAGGAGACAAATTAAGACCAGAATAGCTGTCCTTTCTTTTTAATAGCTGCGTTGTGTACAGTGTCCACTAATAGATGGTAGTGTATTCACAGTAAATGTTACATTTATGTTATCTTTGAATGTGAAAAGTGATAGCAAGTTAAGAAAAATATCCAATATGCTGAATTGTCCAATTTCAATCTTTAATTTTATACAGACTACTCACACTAGCAATTAAATAATTTTGGCTGTACCAGATAATATGTGATTTCCTTTATGACATTATTAACCTCTCAGTTTTATCTAAACCTTCTCTAACATTGCTGGAAATATTTGATTATTTTGTGATGGATTATCTTCAATGAGTGGCAAATGTTTATAAACTTACTTGGGAATTCCCATCATGTGTTTTAGTGTCTTTGTCTTGATTTAGCTAGGTTACTTACAGCAGAATTTTTGTGCACACCAGTTCAGTTCTCATTTTTCGGCCTGCTGCCTGAAAGAAGTGCAGCCCATATCTACACAAGTACCATGGGCCACTTTTTCACAACACTGACATCAGCAAACTGCTCACCTACGCAATGTCATACCTTCCATGTGCCTTATGTTGTTGAAACTGATCTGTAAAACATACTTTTTCACAAAGATATCACACCTTTTCCTCAGCAGGTGGATTTTTCTTTTTTTTTTTTAGTAATGAAGTCTCTGTCAATAATTGGGTGCCACGGGGAATCCCAGTGGCACATAAGTCTAAGCACGCGCACCATAAAGGCTGTGTCTTTCTCGCGGCAACCTGGGTTTGACTCCGGCTCGGGTCATTTGCCGCATGTCATCCCCATTCTTTTCCCCAACTTTCCTGTCTCTCTCTACTCTGTAACTGTCAAATAAAGGTCAAAATCCCTAAAAAATGATCTTTTAAAAAAAATAATAATTGGGTGCTACCACTTCAGGAGCAATTTATAAAGACCAGATCCAAGGACAGAGCTCATGTGTGTACATCATTTAACTCCTTTGGAGGTCTTTGGCAGCAGCTGCAGGGCAGTTTCACAGTGCAGTGATCCATCTTGGAGATGTACAGGAGGGATTCAACGCTGCAGCTGAGGTCCATGAAGGAGAAGACAACTGCAGTGATGTAACACTTGAAGTGCACTCTGTTGTAGTATTGTGCAAAGGGGAAAAGAGCCACTGGAGGGAGGTAGGTGAAGACTATGATGGCCAGGGTAATGACCACCATTCTGAGGGCTTTCTTCTTCACAGGGTGCATCTTCTCTTTGCCAACGACCGACTTCCTCAGAGTCCAGATGATGGAGATGTTGCAGAAGACCATGATGATGAAGACACTCAGGATCAGCCCACTATAGATTTTCACTGCATTATCCACCCCCAAAATGGACTTATTGAGTGCATTGGCTAACATGAGCCCCCAAACCAGTCTGGAGACGGCCACTCTGATCTTATTGTCCCTGATGCTGGAGAACACTATAGGGTGGACCACGGCCGTGTAGCGGTCCAGGCAAATGCAGGTGAGGAAGAGTGGGGTGGTGTCCTTCATCCCGTAGGCAAAGTTCTGGAAGAACCATATGTGGCTGTTATTCAACAGTAGGCGATTCGCTATGTCAATGGGCATCATCAGACAGTAGTAGGCATCAACAATGGCCAGGTTGAAGATGAAGATATCGGAGGTGGAGGAGTCACTCTTCTTTCTGGCCAACTGCCGCACCACCATAATATTTAAGGGAAAGCCCACCACCAGGTTAAAGACCTTCACCATGTAGTAGAACACGTATGCATATGGTGACGCTTCACACATTTCATGCTCATACCAGAGCAGGGGTCTGGATCCTGGAGAGGAGTGGTTCACAATCACACTGTAGTTGGTCACAGAGCTGCTCATTGTGTTTTTGGCTTTAACTCACCCAAAAAAATTGAGAGGTAATGGTTCTCACTTTCTGGTTTCTGAGGAAGGAGAAGTAAAAATCAGAGATAGGGTCACAGCTAATGCTGTAGTACAAATCCACACCACTTCTACTGCCTGAATGAAGAAAATTCCTTTTTTTTCTACTTGTAATAATTGGGTCCTTGAAATCATATTGCCATTATTTACTAAAACTTTTCCATTTTCTTCCCAACTGAAAATGAAGAAAAGTTTCTCACCCAAAATAAAATTAATGTCAATGGGCCTCATTCACGAACCGTTCTTACAAATAAATTTGTTCTGAAGTCCTACTTACGAAGTTTTCACGAAGATTGTGGCATTCATGAATGTTTTCTAATCCAGGATTTGTTCTTCAGTAAGAAAAAATCCTACGAACACTCAGGAGTACTCTTACGCACATTTCAGTGTCGACATGTTGGCACATTGGTTGTGTTGCCTTCTTTTGCGCAGTTAATTAAAATGCGATATTACAGTGTTATGCCCCCAATTTGTAATGGCCCCAATTTGTTATGGCGTCACGGACAGCAAGGGATGACAGACAAAATCCTTTAAGTTCAACAGATTTAATTAAACAAACACATAGAACTAATCTACACCCTACACTACTGACCAAGATTGAAAAGAAAATAAAAAATGAGATATTTACAATTCCCGGTAATGGAGATGGGCTGCTCTGTTGTGATGTCCTGGGACAGGAAAATGCTCCAACACAGGCAAAAATCCACAAAAAGCTTAACGGGTCTTCAAAAGAGTGACAGGTCTGGTCAAATGTATCCTTCTTGCAATTTCTCCTACTACTACACACTCTTGATTTTTCTCCTTATATACTAGCCATCTAGTGGCTATTTACCACATTACACCTCCATTCCAAAAGGGAAAAATTTTGACTTATAAAGGCAAAATTTTTCTTTTCAATACAAAAATGGTTAAATAGACACTTGTCTATACATACATATATTACAATATGCTAATAAACATGTGATATATATACACATATTCAAACACGGGATAAGCAATCGGCAATTACATTGTCAGCACCCTTTACATGCTTAATTTCCAAGTCAAACTCCTGTAAAATCAAACTCCAATTCAACAATCTCCGATTCTTGTTTTTCATCTTACTGAAAAACATTAACGGATTGTGGTCAGTATATACAATCATTGGCTTTTGCCCTGTACAAACATAAACCTCAAAGTGTTGTAAGGATAGAACCAGAGCTAACAGCTCCTTCTCAAGTGTGGAATAGTTCTTTTGGTGGCGATTGAACTTCCTGGAGAAGTATGCCACGGGATGCTCAATGTCATCAGAGTCACTTCTCTGTAGGAGCACAGATCCACAAGCTTGGTCGCTAGCATCGACCGCTATGGAGAACGGTTTGTTGAAGTCAGGAGATTTGAGCACGGGGAAGTGACACAGCAGAGACTTCAGGCGATCGAAGGCTCTTAGGCATGTTTCATCCCAAGTGAACTTCACGCCTTTCTTCAGTTGGTTGGTGAGACTGAGAGCAATCTCAGCAAAGTTCTTGCAGAACTTGCGGTAGTACCCGATCATTCCAAGGAAGCGGCGCAAAGCTTTCTTGTTGTCAGGAACTGGAAAGTCCATGATGGCTTGGACTTTAGCATTTATGGGTGCCACCTTACCCTGGCCTATGACGTAACCAAGATACGTGACAGTAGCACAACCAAAGTCACTCTTGTTCAGGTTAACAGTCAGGTTAGCCTGGGTCAAGCGCTGGAACAACGTCTCTACATCTTTCAGATGTTCTTCCCAGGAGTCACTCCATGTGATCAGGTCGCCGATGTGCGCACCGCCGTGTGGCAATCCAGCGATTGTAGACTGTATCATCCTTTGGACGCGTGGCTGGGGCATTCTTCATGCCAAAGGGTAGGACTTCATACTGGTATAACCCAGATGGTGTGGCAAAAGCAGAGATGCTCTTGGCCCTCTCAGTTAAAGGCACACACTAATAACCCTTCAATAAATCAATCTTGATCAGAAACTTTGCTTGCCCTACTCTATTGATACAATCATCAATCCTAGGTATTGGAAACACATCAGTTCTAGTTACAGCATTGACTTTGTGATAATCTGTACAGAATCTAGTGCTTCCATCAGGTTTTGGAACTAGAACACAGGGTGAACTCCAATCTGAGTTAGAGGGTCTGATAATATCATGTTCTAACATGTACTCAACCTCTTTCTCAGCAATCTTTCTCTTTTCAGGATTCATCCGGTACGGATGCTGTTTTATTGGTTTGGCATCACCAACATCTACATCATGAGAGGCTATAGAAACTCTCTTTGGAACATCAGGAAATAGATCTTTATATTTCTTGATCAACCTCTCAAACTGATCTCTCTGTGAGGGTTCTAAGTGCTGGAGTTTTACATCAAGATTTTGCAACACTTCAGAATTTGACAATTTACATGAAAGAACTTGAGCTTTAATTCTAGGTTCATCATCTTGACACTCCCCTCATCTTCACAAGTCTCAGCCCTAGGAGGATCTGAAGTGACAGCTGCAACCCTAGCATTTCTATCATGATAAGGCTTCAGCATGTTAATGTGACACAACTGTTTTGGCTTTCTCCTATCTGGAGTCTTCACAATGTAATTGAGATCATTGAGTTTTGTCAGAATTTCATAAGGACCATGAAATCTAGCCTGCAATGGATTGGACTGTAAGGGGAACAACACAAGGACCTTGTCTCCTGGTTTAAACTCACGGCTTCTAGCCTTATGATCATACCAAGTTTTCATTTTTCCCTGACTTGATTTCAAGTTCTCTTTGGCTAGGCCACAAGCTGCACGCAGTCTTTCCTTGAACTTGCTAACATAGTCTAACAGACTGATATCTGGGCTCTTTCTCTTGCCATTGTTCACTCAACAATAGCAAAGGTCCTTTCACTTCATGGCCAAACACTAACTCAAACGGACTGAATCCAGTAGACTCCTGCACTGCTTCCCTAGCTGCAAACAACAGCAAATGAACACCTTCATCCCAGTCTTTCTCATGGTCATAACAATAAGTCCTCATCATTGTCTTGAGAGTGGAATGAAACCGCTCTAAGGCACCCTTACTCTCTGGATGATAGGCACTGGAAAGAATCTGCTTCGCACCTAGTTCATACACAACCTGCTGAAACAATCCGGAAGTGAAATTGCTACCTTGATCTGACTGAATTTCCTGGGAAGGCCAAACAACGTGAAGAACTTTATCAAAGCCTTCGAGACTGCAGTTGCCTTGATGTTGCGTAGAGGTATGGCTTCAGGAATCTGGTAGATGCACACATGATTGTCAACAAGTACTGATTTCCAGATCTAGTCTTGGGTAATGGACTAACACAATCAACAATGACCTTGGAGAAGGGCTCCCCAAATGCTGGGATAGGCTGTAATGGAGCTACAGGTGGGTCTAACTGGTGTTTTCCAACTACCTGACAAGTGTGACAGGTTTTGCAAAAGTTGGAAACATCTTTCCAAGTCCAGGCCAGAAGAAGTGTTTCATGATCTTATCAACAGTCTTGTTAACACTAAGATGACCTCCTCAGGGCAAACTATGAGCCATTGTTAAGATCTCATTCCTGTAGACCTTCAGAACAACAATTTGCTTGACCACTGCCCAATCTGCATTGGCAGGGATATCAGGAGGGCGCCACTTCCTCATCAACACTCCATCCTTGAGATAATACCCAACTGGAACTGCGTCTATTTCTTCATTAGGAAGGGCTCTCTTCTTTAATACACAAATTTCAGGATCATTGGTTTGCTCCTGAATCAACCGCTTTCTGGACAGAGACAAGTCTCCAGACACATCAGAATCACCAGACCCATCTGGCTGGCTGAATAGAAAACTGATAAAAGTGTCTGATAAGTCCTCAAACGGAGAAACCATAGTAGGCTGAACAGAGTCATGAGGCGTACCACCTGAGTCATGACTATTCAATGTGCTGGGCGGCACCAGATCATCTTTTTCATGAGCCTTCTTGGCCATAGCACGAGTCACTGCACAGGAAGGATACAGAGATGGGTCTTCATCGCCATCTTCAGTGCTCGGCTGTGAAGTAAGATGAACAGGGGGAACTACATTGCCCCCAGCCAGGTCATTGCCTAGCAACAGAGAAACACCCTTGATAGGTAGACTTGACATAAGTCCCACCTTTACCTGTCCTGTAACTAAATCTGACTTCAAGAATACAGAGCGCAGGGGTACAGATACAGTCCTCCCTTCAATACCTTGTACAAGGATGAAATCCCCAGAAGCGGTCTCATCACGTAACTCCAAGGAGTCCATCAACAAAAGTGACTGAGAAGCTCCGGTATCCCTTAGGATATATATGGGGACAGGAGGAGAATGCTCATTCAGAGCCACAAATCCCACTGACACAAATGGAAGAAATTCCTCCCTCACAAAGTCAGCAGTATCAGGCTTCTTAGCCTCACAAGGAGCAGGCAATTTAGCAGATCGGTCATCTACCACAGGGGTTTCTAACCTTGTCTTCACAAAGGCATTGGGTTTGGTATCCGTTTCTTGCTCTTTCTTAGCTTTAAGGAACCAACAGTTAGTTGTAACATGACCAGATTTCTTGCAATAATTGCAAACTAGACCACTTTTGTGACTGTCAGCTTTCACACTTTGTTCAGACCTTTGACTGGATTTCTGAGCACCATCACCAGATTTGTCTTTGTCTTTGGGCGAGGAATCTTGGGTATCACCGTTACCTTTCTTCTGAAATTGGGGCCATCTATTGTTACTGCTAGACTGAAATTTGGACTTATGTGTGAGAATATATTCGTCTGCAAACTTGGCAGCTGATTGCAAATTCAGTGCTTGCTTCTCATTAAGGTAGGTCTTAATATCATCCTTGACACAGTTCTTGAATTCTTCAACTAACACTATCTCTTTTAGTGAGTTGAAATCATCCTTGACCTCCATAGAAGTACACCAGCGCTCAAAGCAAACCGTCTTCTCGTTAGCAAATTCAACATAAGTCTGATTGTTAGATTTCTTCAGACCTCTGAATTTCTGTCGGTAAGCCTCTGGAACCAACTCATAAGCTGTCAAAATAACCTTTTTGACAACCTCAGAATCAGAGGAATCATCTGCAGACAAAGCCGAATAGGCTTGTTGAGCTTTACCCTTGAGGACAGTTTGCAACATCAGAGGCCAGTGTTCCTTTGGCCACTGACAACTCTTAGCTACCTTCTCAAAGCACTGGAAATACTTATCAACCTCCTTCTCTGAAAATAGAGGCACCAGCTTTACCTCCTGGCTAGCCCGAAATTTGTTTTCGGCTTCTATTTTAATTTTTAGTAGCTCCATTTGGAGCCTTTCTTCTCTATCTAATTTTTTTCTAAATCGAAATCTCTCTGTCTCTGTCTCTCTCTTTTCTGCTCTTTCCTCTTCTCTTGCTAATTTTTCTAACTCAAACTGCCTTTCTTTCTCTCTTTCTGCTCTCTCGAACTCTGTTTTTCTTTTTCCTCAATTTCTTTTCTCTCTTTTTTCTCTTCTCTTGCTAATTTTTCTAATTCAAACTGCCTTTGTTTTTCTTTTTCTTCCCTTTCAATCTCTAGCATTTTTAATTTAAGTTCCAATTCTACATTTGGATTTTCCACCGGAAACTGTTCCAGATCTCCTGGTGCAAACACATTTTCATCAATGTAATATTCAACAATCTCTCTAGCCAGTCTTCTTTTTCGCATGGCTGGTTTTAAATCTGTCAGCTCTAACTGTCTGCATATTTCTAGCAGTTCTGTCTTTTTAAAAGACTTCAAACCCTCTACGGTTGGTGATGCCAAGAAATCATCCATTGCTGTTGATCTGCCAATATATATCTAGGAAAATTCAAAAAACAATTTCACAATGTGAAATTATTGATTTTAAATAAATGACTCACACACTGGTCTATCCTGGACGAGCCCCCAATTTGTAATGCCCCCAATTTGTAATGACCCCAATTTGTTATGGCCCCAATTTGTTATGGCGTCACGGACAGCAAGGGATGACAGACAAAATCCTTTAAGTTCAACAGATTTAATTAAACAAACACATAGAACTAATCTACACCCTACACTACTGACCAAGATTGAAAAGAAAATAAAAAATGAGATATTTACAATTCCGGTAATGGAGATGGGCTGCTATGTTGTGATGTCCTGGGACAGGAAAATGCTCCAACACAGGCAAAAATCCACAAAAAGCTTAACAGGTCTTCAAAAGAGTGACAGGTCTGGTCAAATGTATCCTTCTTGCAATTTCTCCTACTACTACACACTCTTGATTTTTCTCCTTATATACTCTTGTCCAGCCCCCTCCCATTTCTGGGACTTTCCCCTCTGGGCATGCCCGGGACATGCCCAACCTAGCTCCAGACTGGGCTTCACAAAAAAAAAAAAAATCAATACTGCCATCTAGTGGCTATTTACCACATTACAACAGTGATACGTATTTCTGTCATATTTATTTATTTGTTTGTTTGTTTTTTTTGGTAATTTTCAGTGCATTTTTTATTTTAAAATAAATTAAATGTACCAACACTTTACAAAACAGGTCCGTGGGAATGCACCACGAACAAGGAGCAGCTAGTGACCATGGCTCATTGGTACGTATCTTTTAATAATTATAATTTCCCACAAAAGTGTCTTTTGATTTGATTCGATCTTAATTTGATTTGATTAGTTTTTATTAGGGATCGAGGATATGCCCTGGCCCCTGGTTAATGACACCACTGACCAACCCTCAGAGTCCTCAGATTTCATATAGCTAATCAGATTCTGCATGACGCACTTTCGCTCCACCATCGAACGCACCATCGGCATTTTAAAGGGACGTTGGATGTGTTTGGACACAGCAGGTGGCAAATTGCTGTACAAACCGGAGAAGGTATGTAAAGAGAACTGAAGGTTTGTTTTATTCTTGTAAAAACTGCTTAGACTAAGGTCAAGTTTAATCAAACTCCTTGCATCTTCTAATTTATGACTCTACCTCACCATTACAGGTCTGTAGGATAATCATGGCCTGCTGTGTCCCGCCCAACATCGCTATGAAGCATAGTGTGCCACTTTCCCCTCAGCCACTACACCGTGAAGATGTGCCTCCTGACGCAATGATGGGACCAAACTGCAGGCTCGCTGTTCAAGCTCGGGCGCAATAAATTGCCGATTTGTGAAAAAAGTTGCATTAATATTACAATTTGAATCGAACAGTCTGATTTGAAAAAAAAAAAAAAAAAAACTAAGTCTATCATCTCAAAAATGATGCCAGGCCGGTTTCAGTGCACATCTTTATTTTTTTAAATTCTCAACTTATTTGAGTGTACTGGATATGGTTGCGAGTGTTGAGGCAATCTTATCGAGCGTGTCAGCTATCCTTTCTTGATTGTCCAACACCGCTTCCGAGATCAGGTGAGGAGAGGCACGGGACCGAGTACACATGGAGGTACTGCTGCAGGAGGGTTCTGCTTCTGTTGCAGGTTGGCTCTGTGGGACTTCATTTGTGAATAAATAATAAATCAAGCCATTGTTGCGACCCTCAGTCCAATACTAAGAAGTTATTTTGTCTTACACGCACTATGATAAACTACTGCCTAGGACACGCGTTTGTATCCAGACACTCAGTCGATGGTACTCCTAAAAACTAGGGTGGAGAAATTAAACTATTAATTAAATTTAAAAAAAAAAACTATAGTGATTTAGATTTTTCCCATACCTATCTGAGAGTGCCATCTCCCTGATGATCGCCCCGATGCGCTGGTCCAACTCAGACAGGTTTGGGGTATCTGCTGTTCCCCCTCCAGTCCGTTGCATCTCCCGTCGGAATTTTGCAATGTTTTTTTTTTTTTTTTTTGTGTCAGATTTGAGAGCAAACCATTTCTTTTTCATCTCCTCTGTTGTGCGTCCTTCTCCAGATATTGCGTTCACTGCATGTGTGGCAGCCTCCTTCTTTTTGTTCTGGTTAGTGTTACCTGCACTAAAGCTACTACACACATATATATATACATACACACACACATATACACACGCACACACACACACAGATATATATATATATACACACACACAGGAGTACCTCCTCCTCTGAACTACCAAAGTTTTTTTTTTCTCTTTACCGACTGCGCTCAGATTGATTTACTTTTTGCTTTGGACATTTTGTTGTTGCTGTTTCCTCTGTATGACATCTGTGCCTGCTCACGGCCCTGCAGTTTCATACCCTTTTATGGGCTTTGATGGGCGGTTACCTATGCTAATCATATGTTAATTAGGCTCAACTGGCATGCGCTCTCAGTTTACGAGGAGATGGGATTCATCAATTTAAGAACACAAATGCGAACAATTCTGCAGTTTAAGAGCATGTTGATGAATCCGACCTCGAGTTTTCTTAAGAACCTTCTCAAGAACACTGTAAGAAAGAATCTAAGAAGATTCTTAAGAAGTTATTGGTGAATGAGGCCCATTATTAAACCTTTAAGGCCTAATGCAAAAATCCCAGCAGAGAATCATGCTGCCATGTTTACCATAGTAACCTGTATTTGGGCTGAAGCACAGCTTCTCAGCTTTCAGGAACAGTTGGAAATTTTTTCCATTGCGCAAAACTTACAGTAATTACGGTACTTTCAAAATGACACGCATATCTGTGTCGGCAACGACACGTTCTTAAAATGCCCACATGCTGTCCCGGTTTAAATGGGTTAATTTCTTTTGAGCTGGTGTAATATTACTTTAGGGTAGTCCTTTGTATTCTGGGAAAGCTAACTCCACTCGGGGAAATCTGAGTCCACTTAAGAAAACATTCAGCCCGAGAAACCTGCCCATATCCTTTGAAATCAAATCTTCCTCTGATCCGGGGTTTTCTGAGATTGGAGGTACTTTGCCCAGGAGACAAGGTTTGCCTATTATGTCTGTCATATTTTGTGTTTCTCCAAAGAGAAAATTTCACTCATGATGCATTATAATTCTTTATATCTAAAAAAACATAAGAATTGATAGACTGCCTCATAAAGTTTATGGAATGAATAGGGCACTCACCTGAGGAACTGCAATGGCTCTTCACAGACTCTTTAAGTTCAGACAGTCCAGTAAGCAACCGTATTCTGTTTGTATGCATCCAGAGAAGTTGTTTTTTTCAGTATATTTCCGTTGCATGTAAATTTATAAATGTATAAATTACAGTTTTGGCTTTAGCGAATGAGGAGTACATTTAGGGGGCAATGAGTAGAAACTCCCGATTGCGCTCGCTGTAGCTGTAAAACACCAGGTTTGTACTTCTGGATGGGTAGGTTCAGAAGGGGATCAATATATTGGGCATGGGTTTGAAGAGGTATGGTTGTTTTATAGAAAAATTATACCTGCAGTAGACTGGGGGAGGTGCTAAAAAGCGGGGCCAAATGAGTACCCCCCCCATCCCTGTTCTAACAATGTATTTTTTTGCAAGTGATGCAATCCAAGAAGTGCATCCAAGACAAACAAGTGACGCAATTCAGTCGACCTACTGGAGCACAAGAGAGACTGTGTAACCTGGTGTAAGGTCTTACACATGAAACCTCAAGGTACTACACAGCAGACTCACATATTGGATAGAGTGAGGACCTCTTCTTGGGTGGGGGGCGCGCAAGCAAGCTACTGATTTCATATTTCCATGGATGTCCTGTGATATGTTTATAATGGTATGAGTTTCATTATATTTTTCCTGTGTACAAGTTTCAGTTTACACTAATGACTGTGCATTTGCTAAGTAAACTCCAGTCAGTAGTTTTTTCTCTCTAATCGTCATAGGGAACATCTCATTTTAAGTTGAGAGATCTGTTGAGAGATATTAGTGTTGAATTGAGAACTTATAGGATCGTACGTCTCCAGTCCTGATCAAGAGGATGAGAAATATTTTGCTCTAAACGAAGGCCAGATCTCGATGGAGATTATATTTGGATCCTTAAACAGATTCAGATTCCCTCCACCCCTCAATTTATCCACAATCATTAACTGCAAAGGCTGCACAAAAACAATCTATCCTAGAGCTTGTAAAGAACTGACGCAGCTCTCTGCAAGACTTGATACAGGTCTTAAACTTGAAAAACTCAATTGTGAAAAACAGCAGATTAAAAAAGGAATCATAACGCTTTTGCAATTAGGAAAAGGGCTTTCTTGATTGAAAACTACCATTTTGTTCTTGTTCCTCAATTTGTTTCCTGGGTAGCAGGTCGTTGGGACGGCCGTGTCCCTTTCATTTCCTCCCCCCATTGAACAGTGAGAGAAGCAGAGTATATTGTGGCTTGTGAACCCAGGAGTGAGCATTTGAGTTAGTCTTATGGTGGATCCTGAATGTAAACTGTACTACTGGGTACAGTGGTGTAGCAGATGGAAGTACAATTTTTGTGCATCTTCCCTCCTGTTATCACTCTGACCATGCCATTGTTCACAATGCTGTTAGACATACATCATTCTAAGGTATAATTTGCGAACTGTAGTGTAATGGTTGGACAAAAACAGAGATCAGCCTGCTTTTTCTGGAACTGTTTCTACACAACTTCCAATGGAGTCAGTTTTCTGCAACTCTCTCATTTTATGCTTGTTACTCTAATTTGCTATATTTTTGAGGGAATCCTTTTAGATGTACTGTGAGAACCACAACTAATTGGACAGTTAGACATTTTGTTGTAACTATGCTGCATGATTCTCTACATGTATTGTGGGTTTTTCTATACGATGCATTTTGACAATGATTTCACAGCGAACATCAGACCACACCCGTAATTTTCATTATTATTATCTTTAAAGACTTCTCGGAAACTGCTTGTCCGATGAAGCTAAAACTGTGGAAATCTTCCAAACAATGAACACATCAAAGTGTATATGAATCATTGCAATTCACTTTCGAATATGGAGACTTGAACAGCCATTTTCAAAATGCAATTTTTTTAACCATTTGCCAGTAATTTCTGCAACAATTCATTTTTTTGCGGCAGTGGCTTTGACCGCAAATACCCCTGTCTGCAACGTATGAGAGAGAGAGAGAGAGAGATGTGTGTGCATGTGGGCACGTGAGTGCGTGTGTAGGCTATGTGAGTATGCGTCCTTCAGCTGCTTTCACACCGGATGCGAAACAAATTTTTCACACGACAGATTACATTCAAAGTCAATGCAAAGACGCAAATACACACGTTTCGCGTGTATTCGCGTCTTTGCATTGACTTTGAATGTAATCTATTGTGCCGAAAATTTGTTTCGCGTCCAGTGTGAACGCGGCTTTAGAAACACAACTTGATCTGGCTACATTTATCTAAACATTATTATTATTACCTTCAGCTGCTTTCACACCGGATGCGAAACAAATTTTTCACACGACAGATTACATTCAAAGTCATTGCAAAGACGCAAATACACACGTTTCGCGTGCATTCGCGTCTTTGCATTGACTTTGAATGTAATCTATTGTGCCGAAAATTCGTTTCGCGTCCAGTGTGAACGCGGCTTTAGAAACACAACCTGATCTGGCTACATTCATCTAAACATTATTATTATTATTACTTTTATTGTTGCGTACTATTAGCCTACTAAAGGTAGTCTATAGGCTTACACAGCTGTCAAGTGCACCCCGTGTCAGATTCGTTCTGGTTGCAGTAGGGGCTACGCAATTGGGCAAATGTTGACTCAAGTTGCTGTTTTCTCAAATAACGTGTTTGTCAGCATAATTAATTAATGTATGCAATAAATTCACGTATTTATTGGCAATTTTTATTTCATTCGTTCAAAAACAATATATTGTTGATTCCCTCTTTATAATCGCACAATATTATGAAATGGCCTCACATTTGCACTGCCGTGAAAAAAAGCGCAGCGCCGTTCTCGGGGTTTAGAATTCGCGATCGCTTTTTGCATCATCAGCCCGTGGAGGTCTGTTCGCGACCATATATTCGGCCACTGCTTGAGCTTGAACCTCCTGGACCAGAACATCAGTTTCCTCCTGGCAGAAGTTTGGCCGTATGGTGTTGCTGCTGTGTCCTACTTCATCCAATGTCGAACGAAATTTGCACTGCGCCTCACCCACAGCGCTTTTAAGGTGAAATAGAGTCCGGGCGCCGCCCACAATTAATGCCAGCTGGCCCAAGAATCCTATTGTGGGCAAAACGATATCGTCCCGGATGAGAGAAACAAAGAAAGCTCGCCAGCCTCCAAAAACCATGACAGGACCCCCCCCTCTAAGGGACAGCTCCAGAAGTCCCTAAGGAACCCCGTGCGCGGACTCAGAAATAAACAAGGGATCCAGAATATCCCGAGAGGGGACACAGCAGCGCTCCTCAGGGCCATATCCCTCCCAGTCCACAAGAAACTGGACTCCACGACCAACACGCTTCTCGGCAAGAATGCGGCACACGATGTAAACCGGCACCCCCTCAACCATTCGCGGTGGTGGCGGGGGTGTGTCAGCAGGTGCCAGGACGCTAGTGCTAACCGGCTTAATCCGGGAGACATGGAATGAAGGATGGATGCGCAAAGATCTCGGGAGCTTTAACTGGACTGTGACCGGATTGATCTTCCGCACTATCTTGAACGGGCTAATATAGCGGGGAGGTCCCGGGTAGACAGCCAAACTCTCTGACCGACCCAATAAGATGGGGCCAAACGACACCTTCTATCAGCGGTGGATTTTTGTTTGAGCCCCGAGCGCAACAGAGAAGAACGGACCCTGGTCCAAACCGACCGACAGCGACGAATGAAATGGTTGACCGAGGGAACCTCGGAATCATTCACAGTCTCAGGAAACAGTGGGGGAAGGTAACCCACCTGAGCTTCAAATGGGGAAAGACCCATGGAGAAATTACTCAGTGAGTTATGGGAATACTCGGCCCATGCTAAAAATCGACTCCATGAGGATGGATTATCCGCCGCTGAACATCGAAGAGTGTTTTCTAAAGACTGATTAGTACGCTCAGTCTGCCCGTTAGTCTCTGGGTGGAACCCAGAAGAGAGACTCACAGTGGCCCCCAACTGCTTGCAAAACACCCGCCTGAATCTGGCCGTAAACTGAGGGCCTCGGTCTGAGACAACATCTTGCGGAAGCCCATGCAGCCGGAACACATGATTAACCACAAGAAGGGCCGTCTCCCGCGCTGAAGGCAGCTTAGGTAGCGCGACAAAATGAGCGGCCTTAGAAAAACGGTCAACCACAACCAGGATGACCGTGTTGCCGTCCGATACAGGGAGCCCAATGACGAAATCCAGCACAATATGCGTCCAAGGGTGCCTGGGAACGGGCAATGGTCGCAGCAGACCAGAGGGAGGGAGGTGGGAAGTTTTGTTCCTGGAGCAGATGCCACAGGCAGCAACAAATTCCTGAATATCCCTCATCATACCCGGCCACCAAAAACGTCGGGACGAGAACTGCTTAGTCCGATGGCCCCCGGGTGCCCAACCAAGCGGGAAGAGTGTCCCCACTGGAGGACCTGTGGCCTAACTCTAGGCAGGACAAACAAACAGCCAGGAGGCTCCCCCCTAGGACCGGGATCGGTTTTCAAAGCCTCCTGAACCACCACCTCAATCTCCCATTGAATGGGCGCCACAATCTGGGCAGCCAGAATAACTGGCTCCAGGGTAGGGTCGCGATCAGAGCGGTCGTAGATCCGCGACAAGGCGTCAGGCTTAATGTTTTTATAGCCAGGGCGGTCGGTCAGCGTAAAATCAAAGCGGTTAAAGAACAATGACCACTGCGCCTGCCTGGAATTTCGTCGCTTGGTCTGCTGAATATACTGGAGATTTTTATGGTCTGTCCATACCACAAAAAGCTCCCTCCAACCAGTGGCGCCACTCTTCAAGCGCCAACTTGACTGCCAATAACTCCCGGTCACCAATGCTGTAATTCCGTTCCGCGGCGGACAAAGACTGGGAGAAGTATGCGCATGGGTGTAGCTTATTATCCCAACGAGGGCGCTGGGACAAAATAGCACCCACGCCAACCTCCGAAGCATCCACCTCCACCACAAATGGGAGGGAGGGATCGGGCAAAACCAGAATGGGCTCTGAACTAAAACGTTTCTTTAATTCCTGAAAGGCAAAATCAGCTGCTGGAGACCAAAAAAACGCTGAGGAGGTATTCCTCCTGGTGAGCGCAATAATGGGGGCAGCAGCCGCGCTAAAATTACAGATAAACCTCCTATAAAAATTAGCAAAGCCTAAGAAGCATTGGGCCTCCTTAACACTTTGAGGGGCAGGCTAATTCCTGATCGCAGCCACCTTGTCCGGGTCCATGCGGACCGACCCCTTGGAAACAATAAAGCCAAGGAACGAGACAGTTTGGGCGTGGAAAACACATTTCTCGGCCTTGACAAAAAGCTTGGCATTAAGGAGGGCCTCAAGCACACATCTGACGTGTTGTTTATGCTCTGAGAGTGTTGAAGAAAAAAAATCAAAATGTCGTCAAGATAAACGAAGACGAATTTCTCCAACATCTCTCAGAGGACGTCATTAACGAGTGCCCGAAACACCGAGGGGGCGTTAACCAATCCGAACGACAAGACCAAATATTCGTAGTCCCCGTCATGAGTGTTAAATGCCGTTTTCCATTCGTCCCCCTCCCGAATGCGAACCAAGTTATAAGCATTACGGAGATCTAACTTCGTAAAAAATTATGCCTCCTGCAGACGTTCAAACATGGAATTCATTAACGGAAGGGGGTATCGGTTTTTAATGGTGATCTTATTCAAACCCCTATAATCAATACAGGGTCTCAGACCGCCATCCTTTTTCCCCCAAAAAAAAAACCCCACTCCGGCAGGAGACGTGGACGGCCGGATAAAACCATTAGCAAGAGCTTCCTGAATATATTCTCGAATAGCCTTACGCTCAGGCCCTGACAGCGAGTATAGCGAACCCCTAGGAGGAGTAGTACCAGGGAAGAGATTGATCTCGCAATCGTACGGACGATGAGGAGGTAATGTTGATGCTCGTTGTTTACTAAAAACTTTAGCGAGATCAGCATAATCATTAGGAACATTAGACAGCAAACTAAAGTTCAGGGTGGCCCCAAATTCCTCACCCTGCTCAGAATCTAATGTCTCGGTGACTGACTCAGAGTCGAAAAAATCCTCTAAAAGGCAATCGTCCTCTGGCTGTCGCCAATCAAATTGAGGATCCCATTCCAACCCCTCCTCTGCCCCTTTTTCCAGTTTCGGAGGGTATGGTGAGACAACCTCCTCACACTCGCTCCAGGCATCAGCCTGCCCCATAGCTTGATGTCTGGGAAAACAAGTTTCATTCTCTCTACAATGAGAACTACAATTGGTGCCCCAGTGGACGATAGGATTATTCTGTTCCCCCCAAATGATGCACGGTCTATGTTCCCGTAACCAAGAATGCCCTAAAACAATTGGAAAAGCAGGGGAACTGATAATAAAAAACCGAACCTCCTCAGAATGGCCACCAAAGGAAATGAACATATTTAGCGGTTCAGAAACTTCGGTTATAACTCCAGTGCTAAGCGGGCGACCGTCCAAAGTTCTGACAGAGCGTGGCTGTGAAAGAGGAGCGGTGGGAACGGAGTGCCTCCTAGCCCACTCAACATCCATGAAACAATTTACAGCGCCCGAATCCACGAACGCTTCGAGATAATAACTCTCTTGCTCCCCACAGTCAGTTCAACAGGGATTAGTGTTGGAAGGGAATAGGTCTGCCCCTCTAGCGCCCCCAAACCGCTAGAGGGGTTTCCCGTTTCCCTGAAGCTTCGGGCAACGTGGACGGGTATGACCCGGCTTATTAAAATGAAAGCAGATTATTCTTCTGCAAGTAGGTTTATGAGTCCGACTCTCAAACGAACTATCAACTTGCATGGGCTGAACCGGAGTAGAATTTTCAGTGGGTGGAATAGGAGCCGCACCCTCGCCACTAGCAACTTTGGCCCCATTGTCAGCAAGCGGCATCTGTTGAGCTTCTCCCTGTTACATTCGCGGATGCGATTGTCAATTGTCGAACAGGGCTCCAATGTTGCCAACATGTCTTTTATCTCCTCAGTGAGAGCATGACTGACAGAGCCACCGCTCCCTATACGCAGAGTACGCAGAGTGCGTAGGGCCACCTGGCGGGGGCCCCAAAAATTAAGGTTGATAAAAAACGTCATGATAATTATTATATTGTTACATAACCAAAAATAATTCGTTTTGAACAAGCCCACTGTTTACCCTATTAATAAATTTGGGCAAATTATATGTTTTTACCTAATATATAAAAAATACCCTCCCCAGCCCCCCCTGAAATGGTACAGCCTTCAACTTCCCATCTTGTCCACGGAGTTTTAACGAGAGCGGAGTAATTAACTATGTCAAGATGCAGGCGCGTCGTTATACCTGAAAATTCGGGGCTAATATCCCCCCCCTTTATTGAAAATAATTAGTCATGGCTAATTCTATATGGTTTTCCTTTCTCAACGTTTTCCAATTCAAGAATAATCAAGTGGCAATTGAAGACCTGGCTTCTCTCCCCATCGATCTAAAAAGCGAAAATAATGGGCTACATTCAGTACGAAAAATAACTTGATTATAATTGGTCTCTGCACCGTCCTTTCGGCGACGGCATTTCAGAACTCTTCAGCGAATGAAGGTAATTTCGGCGACAAGTACGTACACCTGTTTTTTGCAGCACGGTCACTCAACTCGCTGTAAAAATAGACAGCTGTTCGATTGGAAAATGTAAACGGACGAAACCACGTACTAGACACCAAAATTACCTTCATTCGCTGAAGAGTTTTGAAATGCCGTCGCCGAGTGACGGTGCATAGACCTAATTATAATTAAACTATTTTTCTGTACTGAATGTAGCCCATTATTTTGTCGCTTTTAGATCGCATGGGGGAGAGAAGCCGTGCCTTCAATTGCCACTTGATTATTCTTGAATTGGAAAACGTGTTAATAAAGGAAACCCATCTAGAATTAGCCAGAACTAATTATTTTCAATAAAGGGAGGGATATTAGCCCCGGAAATTTCAGGTCTAACGACGCACCTGTCAAGATGTCAAGTGAAAGACAGCATGAATTTGGAGCAGAAAAGCGGAAGAGGAAAAAAACTGAGAGATGACGCCCGTACATCAATTGCTGGTGAGTCCGTGTTTTATAGGTTTAATTGCCTTGCTAATATTGCTCATAGCTAGCTAATGTCAGCAGTCTAATTGCAGAGACGCCAAGTCTCAACGTCTTAGGCTGCATCCAAATGTCCGCATTTCACCGCATTTGCAGACTCGCGGACTTTGCGGGCGCGTTCACGGGAAGTCCGGGAGTGCTGAGGGCTGTCCAAATCTACAATTGATCCACATGGGGACTCAAGCGGACTTTCTGCGGACTTCCAGAGAGTCCGCTAGGGGTGTAGACTTCAGCAGACTTCACTAGCGTAATTACCCACAATTCATTGCAACACGGATGTGACGTTTTAATTTTAACAAATTGTTGACAGAAAAAAAGCGCATTCACACACCCACAAAACCGCATTAACTTATTGTAAATTTATAATATTAAAACGTTACTTGAATATCGTAGGCCAGATATAAAATTCAACATCATCATACAGAAATATAGGCTATAGAGGTAATCAATATGCATTTGCACGGAGAGTGAAACAGACTCAAAGCCTGTCTATCAGCTTTTTTTATAATGCCGCAGATTCCCGCTCTTGCAGGCTTTACGTGATGACAGTGAAAACGTCGTATTACATACGCCTGAAGTCCGTGAGGGCTCAGTCTGCAAGTCCAGAGGGTGGAGATTTGGATTCAGCCTTAGGCGCGAGTAGTGGCATTCACGACTTTTTCCGTAGTCAGCAATTATTCAATCAACGCGCACTGAAGAAATTCACTCGCGGAATTTAAATCAGTGTGCATCAAGTTAATCAGTTTCACGTGCATTACGGTGGATTTCCCCACTAGTGACACGGAAATCGATTATGACTCGGGAGTTCTCAGGCTTGTCTTTACTGAGGGATTGACAGCAATGGAATTGCATAAAAACGTTTCAAATGGTCTATGTCATGAAAACAATTTAAACGATCACGAAACACATGCATTTTCCATTGTTTCCTGAGTAAAGGGAAGCACAGGAAGTCCGGAGTCATAATCGCTTTCCATGTTAATTTGCTTGAAATAGGCGTGCATGTAGTAAGCTGAATGCTAGCCTGGAAAGATAAACACACAGTTTAATTGGTTGGCATTTTATACCATCAATTCCATCTGAGGCTATGGAAGGGGCGACATCTGGTTAATTTCAAAACTTGTGGTGGTTGGGCCAAAATATGGTATCTTCACTTTTGGTCATTTACAAAATGCCACCATTGTTTTGTTTAATGTACACAGCATATATATTTAAGGTATTTTTCTATGTTCCACTAAATTAATATAATAGTTTAATATAATTCTCCTCTCATTTGGCTCTGGACTAAACTCCCTGCCGTGTCATGTCTCATCTCTGACCTGACCATCTCATTACTGCACTTTAATGTGGTTTTTTGAAAAAATAGTTCTGTGTGTGTTTTTTTGATAATGCTACTTCCTTTTATACCTTATTCATGTATATAATTATTTTTGTTCATCTTTGGAGTCTGCAGTTGTTGTTATTTTATTTATTTTTATTTTATTATATTGTAATGCTTATTTTATGATGACAATTTGTTTTATTGTATATTACTTAATGTGTTGTACACATGCCGTAGTTATATGTATATTTAATGTTGATTTTAAAATCAATAGCAAAGGTTGGAGTGGAACTCTGAAGGTTTTGTGTGCGTTTCGAGGAGGGGGGGGGCCTCCTTGACCAATTGTGCTTAGGGCCTCCAGAAGCTTAGCAGCGGCCCTGATGACTGAACACAGTCATAAGAGGAGCCTCCGGCCAGCCTGTCTCTGTAGCCAGAGAGCGAAATAAGATAGAGAACTCGGCGGCACTTTCTTTGCCCTGTTTAAGGTGCATCAAACACGTAGCCGCGTCCTGACCACAAACATCTTGATCAAATACTGACACCATCTCCCTAACAAGAGCCTCCATAGAATTTACGACCAGTGAATTAGATCTGATAAGTGGGCCGACCCAAGTGAGTGCTGTGCCAGCTAACAGGGATAGTATAAATGCCACCCGAGAATCATCTCACATTGGGCGATGAAATCCTGACATTTTCCGGCCTCGCTGCGATATCTTTGTGGCAATTGTAACTTCGGTTCTCGGGGAAGGTGTATGGATGATGCTTGTGCAACTTCTTGTGAAACTTGCGTAGACAGGGATCTAATACTCTCGGTCTAGCTTAACAGAATGCTCTCCTGTTTCTGAAGCGAATTCTCCTGAAGGCGGAGCCTCTCAGCTAAACCAGCCTGCTGATTGCCCAGGCTGGAGAGCCCTTTGCCGAAACCAGACAGCATATCTTGCTGGCTGGCAACAGCCCTTTTAATCTCGGCCACCGCTGATGTCTCCATGTTGGCTAGAGTGTACTGTGATGGCTGGTGTTTCAAGACACCAAAAGCAGCGGCCGAAACGAAAGGAAGTCCAGCAAAATAAGAGAGACAAACTAACAAAAGGAGAGAGAGGGACTCACGCTTCCAACGGACAAAGATCTAGTCCGGGAACAAAAGGAAGCAAAGCGAGCTCAACAGAACAAAATAAAAAGGAGAAATCTCGGGAACCGAGATAAAAAGATATAGCACCAGACGGTGCCCAGAAAGAGGAAGAAAAGAGAGAAAGATTCCCTTGCTAACTAGCACTTTCCTCTTTGCAGCTAATTGCTCAAACAATTCTCTAGCTAGAGACCTTACCGGCTATTGTGCATAGTAACACTGACACTCTAGCAAAGGTGGCGAGGCGGAACTTGGGTTTAAATAGAGTCCGGGCACCGCCCACAATTAATTCCAGCTGGCCAAAGAATCCGATTGTGGACAAAAAGATATCGTCCCGGACGAGAGAAACAAAGAAAGCTCGCCAGCCTCCAAAAACGATGACATTAAAATCATAAATTCATATCGAGCTTCATGAGTCAATAGTTGATTTGTGTTAAAAATATGATTATTTTATTATTTGACCACGCAACTTTGAGGGCTTGTGTAAGGCCACACCTCCATCCATCCAGCTCACTGGTCGACCCGGATTGCATTTCATTCATTATTCAACAAGAGGCTCCTCAGAGCCTGTACTCGGGCCGGGTCTAGGCCTGGGCCAATCGCGAAACTGCGCGCGCGCATGAGCAGGACAATCGCGACCCCGAAAAAAAGAGAAGAACGGAGCCAAAACTTAGACTTGTGGCCTACCAGCCCGAGTAATTATCTCTCACACCTGTTTTTCATTGCCAAAGGGTGGTAGCAGTGTGTATTTAAGACTCAGTTTCACTCAATCTCGTTGTGAAGTCTTGTAAATACACGCCTACGTGGCATTGTTCAGTCTTGTTTTGACATTTTTTCCGTATTCGCGAATCAAAACTCTTAACTCCTTAAGCTCAGTGTTGTTTCTGTTTCTTGCAGCACTTTATTCAGGCACTTTGTTTCCTTTTGTTTTCCCTTATTTGTGATACATTGTAATTGCAAATAAAGCCCAAAGTCTGTAGTACTTATAGTGTTAAAGGAACCTCATTTCCATTTTGTTTTGTATTGCAACATTCGCGCCTGCTGTTGTGCAGTAGGCATAATAAATACAACCAAGTCCATCCTTGCACCGGAGTCCAGTCCTTATCTTTCTGTCCTCCGTGCATCTGAACTGTGAACGCAGCACAATCATTACAGCTTGGAAAGAGTGGAGTAGGTCATTTTGAATATCACACATCTAACACATTTGTGGTCAAGGAATTTATGATGCTGGAAATGTATTGTTTTAACTCTCGGCCATTTTTCATTTCTCAGGATTTTTATTTATTCTTTTTTTTTAACAATTTCAGTGCTGAATTTTCACAAGGATTTTTTGCATTTGTGACCCCTATTCTGGACTAAAATTATAAAATAAACTGAAATACAGTGTAATTCTAAATGTTACTAGTGTCCTGTTTCATTGACAGCACTTTACCCACTCCGTGAGGCTCAAATCTTGAATTATAAAGCCTTAAACAGGGTAACACATCAAAAGCCAGATTCCACCTCTGAGTAAATGGGTTACCATGCTCAGAACAGGCTAAGTTGGCATCAGATCCCCAAATTTTTAGACGAGCAAATGTATTGGAACAGAGAGTAACTAAAGTAAATTATGCTTCATATCTGACTGCATTTTGCTTGCAATAGCTGCATCATGCCTGCAACCCAATGACATTAACAAACTTGCATTCAATTTGGGAAGTGCTTTCCGAGGCTTTTAGTGCAGCCTCTCTCGGTTGTTGTTTGTTTCAGGGTTCTTTTCCCCATCAGTCTCCTTTTCATGAATTGAAATGAATGCTCAGGTCTGGAGATTGACTCGGCCAGTCTAAAACCTTCCACTTTTTGTTCCTGATAAAGTCATGTGTTGAGTTTGTATTGTATTTTGGGTCATTCTCTTGTTGAGTGGGATTGCTGCAAGCAAATCCCACTATATGTTATTCTACCAGTTTATTTATTATTCCTCCTACTCCTCCTCATCTTCCTCCTCTTCTGCCGTTTTACGGACCTTAACTACTTCCACAAACTTCAACATATTCAAACCGTTAAAACTTCAAATTATTCAGCCCGATTCAGACATTATCGGGTGTATTCAGAATTTTCCAAAACTTCATAATTTCTGAGATATTCCACGTTTTCCAAAAAATTTTTCCCATTAGAGATGAATGTGGAACTCTAGCCACACTCTAGCCTGCTCTGATCAGAGCCAAGCAACCACCCAGACCATCATAGGAACTGCCTAGCAAAGCCTTAGCAACCATCAGGAATGCCTTGCCAACCGCCTAGCAACACCTTTGAAACCATCCAGAGCACCTTAGCAACCGCCTAGCAATGCCATAGCAACCACCCAGAACACCATAGCAACCACCAAGCAATGCCCTAGCAACCACCCGGAGCACCTTTGCAACCACCTAAATCACCTGGAACACCATAACAACCACCTAGCAACGCCCTAGCAACCACACACAACACCATAGCGACTGCCTAGCAACGCTCTGGCAACCACCCAGAAAACCTTAGCAACTGCCTAGCAACACCTTAGCAACCACCCTGAACACCATAGCAACCGCCAAGCAATGCCTTAGCAACCACCCGGAACACAATAGCAACCACCTAGCAATGCCCTAGCAACCACCCAGAGCACCTTTGCAACCACCTAAACCACCTGGAACACCATTACAACCGCCTAGCAACGCCCTAGCAACCACACACAACACCATAGCAACTGCCTAGCAACGCTCTGGCAACCACCCAGAACACCTTAGCAACCACCTAGCAACACCTTAGCAACCACGCTGAACACCAAAACAACCGCCTAGCAACCACCGGGTACACCTTAGCAACCACCAAGCAATGGCCTAGCAACCACACAGAACACCATAGCAACCACCTAGCAATGCCCTAGCAACCACCCAGAACACCTTAGCAACTGCCTAGCAACACCTAAGCAACCACCCTGAACACCATAGCAACCCCCTAGCAACCACCCGGTACACCTTAGCAACCGCCTTGCAATGTCTTAGCAACCACCCTGAACATCATAGCAACCACTTAGCAATGCCTTAGCAACCACCCAGAGCACCATAGCAACTGCCTAGCAGCGCCCGGTAAACCTCAGCAACCACCTAAACCACCTGGTACACCATAGCAACCGCCTAGCAATGCCTTAGCAACAACACACAACACCATAGCAACTGCCTAGCAATGCCCTAGCAACCACCCAGAACACCTTAGCAACCACCTAGCAACACCTTAGCAACCACCTGAACACCATAGCAACTGCCTAACAACCACCCGGTACACCTAGGCAACCACCTAGCAATGCCCTAGCAACCACCCAGAACACCTTAGCAACTGCCTAGCAACGCCTTTGCAACCACTCTGAACACCATAGCAACCTCCTAGCAACCACCTGGTACACCTTAGCAACCACCTAGCAACGCCCTAGCAACCACACACAACACCATAGCAACTGCCTAGCAATGCCCTAGCAACCACTCAGAACACCTTAGCAACCGTCTAGCAAGGCCTTAGCAACCACCCTGAACACCACAGCAACCACCTAGTAACCACCCGGTACACCTCAGCAACCACCTAGCATCGCCCAAGCAACCACACATAACACCACAGTAACCGCCTAGCAACACCCTAGGAACCACCCAGAACACCATAGCAACCACCTAGCAACGCCTTAGCAACCACCCAGAACACCATAGCAACCGCCTAGCAAGGCCCTAGCAACCACCCCGAACAGCTTAGCAACTGCCTAGCAACACCTTAGCAACCACACTGAACACCATAGCAACTGCCTAGCAATGCCTTAGCAGCCTCCCAGAACACCTAAGCAACCGCCTAAACCACCTGGAACACTATAGCAACCACCTAGCAATGCCCTAGCAACCACACAGAACACCATCGCAACTGCCTAGCAATGCCCTAGCAACCACCAAAAACACCTTAGCAACCGCCTAGCAATGCCTTAGCAACCACCCTGAACACCATAGCAACCGCCTAGCAACCACCCAGTACAACATAGCAACTGCCTAGCAACGCCTTAGCAACCACCCTGAACACCATAGCAACCGCCTAGCAACATCCTAGCAACCACCCAGAACACCTTAGCAACCACCCGGACCACCTTAGCAACCACCTAGCAACGCCTTAGCAACCACCCTGAACACCATAGCAACCGCAAATTTCCGAGATATTCTACGTATCCGAAAAAATTTTCCCATTTGAAATGAATGCAGAATTTTCAAAACTTCAGTTTTTTTCCACTCATCTTCAAAACCCTTCAACTCCCTCATACTTCCACATAGAAACTTCATTCAAACTTCAAAATATTCTGCAACTTTTCAACATTTTTCATCTCATTCAACATTTCAATACAATTCATACTCATAAAAATATTAAACTTTTTCTCAACCTTCATTATTATGGGAGTGTATGGGAAAAAGCTCCAAACACACTAAACTTCAACCACTATCAACTCATTCATATTTTCACCTAGAAACTTACTTCAATCTTCAAAACATTGACATGACTTCAGACTTTCTCATATTAAGTCAACTCTTTCATAACATTCATACTTTTCACACAATCACAGTTCAAATTTCATGAAGTTTCTTTCTTAATTCTGCAATTGCAGTTCAGCATCAGCAGCTTCATCAGACAGCGATCCAACTCGCAGTTTCTTCAGAAAATGCCTTTTCTAGTTACAAGATAAGCTCCTCCTGATTGGCTTGGACACATTTCTGTGTACATTGACACTCAGAATGTTTTTGGAAACTTCTGAATTTATTCTGCTGCAGCCACCATGAGTTACATCACCCAGAGGCATCCGTGCAAGCTGTATTCTGCTATCTAGACCTATCTAGACCTGTTCTTGGGATGTTCTTGCATTTTTCTGCAAGAAAATGTCAAACCACATTCTACATTGTTTACAAGGGGATGGCTGTGTTAACAAGAATTGCAGATGCTAGGTTGTCCTGCCTACAGCCAAGATCTTTCTCAGACTGAGAAGGTATGGCACATTTCAAAACAATGTTTACCGCAGTGAAGGTCCTGTACAATAGTGCAGCTGAAGACCTGCATGATGGAGGAATGGGGGAAATTTTTGCTCCCCAGACTTGACCAACTTGAGTCTTTAGTGCTCATGTGTTTTAGGAGTGTGATCGAAGTCATAGGTGTAGAGTTGGGTATGGATGGTCGGGATACGTCTCGAGTAACTTTCAGACGTGGCAAGAATATCTCAACCAACTTTGGATTGATGGGGAAAACAAGAGAAACGAGGAATCGTAAATCTAACATAATTCAGGCCAATGTTTGTGGCTTCATTCAATCCATAGGCAGCCAGTCGTCCAATCTGAAGTGTTTGTCTCAGCTGTAGTCACATAAGTAGCATTGTCTCGAGAAACCAATTACCGCACAGAAAGATGCTTAACATACAGAATTGCAACCTGGCTCGCTAACGTACCGGTCCACTCAACTGGGTTTAATGTCCACTCTACTAGAACTGCGCAGGTTTTGGCAGCCTGCAGAAATGATCTGGAGTAGTCAGTGAAGTTTGTGGAAACTGAACAAAATTTAAGCATTTGCTTATATTCAAGTAGTTGATGACCAGTGGTGGAAACAAGCCTGCATGTGATCTGTTCTCAAGTTAAACTCATGGCTGTGGCGATATGTTTGCTGTGTCAATCTGAATGAAAACAGGTTATATGAATTGTTCACTCTGTAGGCCTTGTGTAAACAATGCCCTGCACAAAATTTTTCACACTGAGTTTTTGAGAATTATAACTGCCAGCAAAGACAAATAAAGCTTAGTTGTGGGAAGTAAATTTTTTATGATTTCAATTCTTAAATGTTTAGGAACCATATAAATATGTGGGGGCCTTCATTAAATAAAAGAATTGGAGAGCCAAGTGCAAAAAATACTTCAGTCACATTTTGGACAAGTCAAGGTCAGCATGAAAAAATGTTGTGTTTGTCTAGCCAAGGCTATAAATGAAGACCCCAGTGCTAAAAGTACTGAAGTCACTACGTTCATTTTCAGAAAATTTCTTATTGAAATTGATGGTGGATAGGCTGCATATTTTCTGTTTATTGCAGAAAATATCCTTCCACTTGCTTTATTTTAGTTCAAATTTAATGAACTTGGACCACTCCCAAAGTGGAGGAGAGTATTCGGTGGAACGATGGATAGGTGATCAGGCGAAGGTGATGTTGTATGGACTTGGTCTGTGATTGTGCGACCATTGGGAGCCCCAGGTGGCGAGACTCAGGGTGGGGCTCGCGTCTCTTGTCGGAGTCCGTGTGGCTCCTAAGCCCCCCGGAGTCCCAGGTGGTGGCTGTTTCTTGCTCCCTTCTTGGAGAGGGGAAGGGGGAGAGGGATGTAGAAACAAGACGAGCGGGGATTGTCGGAATGTAGGTGGTATATAAAGGGGAAGGATGAATATGAAGGCGCATTGGGAGTGGTCCTGTTCATTAACCTACGTTATCGGGAACTCCCTTTAATGAACTTGGACCACTCCCAAAGTGCAGGAGAGTATTCAGTGGAGCGATGGATAGGAGATCGGGGCGAAGGTGATGTTGTATGGACTTAGTCTGTGATTGTGCGAACATTGGGCGCCCCGGGTGGCGAGACTCAGGGTGGGGCTCGCGTCTCTCGTCAGAGTCCGTGTAGGCTCCTAAGTCCCCAAAAAGTGTTAATGAATCAGGGAAAGATGGGCTGTACATACATCGTCAATATTATTGCGAATATAGCTCGCGGGTGGGGCTCGCGTCTCTCAGTATTATTGTGAATGTAGCTTGCGTTAGAGTTTGATGTCCAGCGGCTGAGGATTTTAATTAGTTGGTCCGGAACTCCTTGCTTGGATGCTGCAGTGGCGGCGCCGATGCGAAAGGCATGTCCGGAGGAGTATTTGGGCGGAATACTGGATCTAATTAGAGCATGACAGAAATGGTAGAGGAACCTGTGGCGAGTGGCGACGGCCCCGTGTCGGTCGTCAATAATGCACCTTGAGGTGACATAGTTTGATATTGGCTCGAATTAACTGAGAGCGGAGTCCAGGCGAAATATGAAATAGAGAAATGCCGAACTGATCCATTTTATCTCTCTTTATCTTGAACCTAAGTAGAATGAGATGCCGTTTAGGCTAGCGTGACAAGAAGAATTTTAATTAGCGGAGAGTGGAGTGAACTCGGAACATCTCGAGAAACCTAAGAAGCCCAATAGGAACACGGCTTCTAGAGTGGAATCCGTGGATGGAGAATGGTACCCTAAGCGCAGCGTCGGGACGCAGCGAGAGAGGAGGTCTGCAGTCAGAGGTAAACATTTGGTCAGAGCGGGAGGATCTTGTTTACGTAAACCTTTTGGTAGCGTTTGCACGTAAGAATGGGAAATTGACGAGCACAGATATCTAGTGGCCAGTTTGACGAAGAGGTTGATGCCGCTGAGGTAGACTTGTATCGAGGCTGGTCAAACATGGTGTACAGAGTGGATGTACGAAATAAAGCTTGTGATGGAAATGACGTTGATGGCCGGAAATGGCAGTAGGAGGGCTGAGTGGAGTTTCTTGAATTGCTTCCGTCCTGCGAGGGATGAGGAAAGCGAGCGTGGAGCGAGCCCGTCTAGAATGGCCTCTCGGGATAAAGCGGCGGATGGCTCGAGTTTTAGAGTCAGGGGTAGACGGTCACAGAAAACGGAGGAACTGGAGTGGGGTGAATCTGAATCGTCTGAATCTCTGCCAGGAGAAACGAGAAAGGGCGTCAGTGATGGATTTTTACGGTCGCGAATATGGGCAGCTTTGAGCATGAACTGGTGTTTTGCGGAAATTAGGGTTAGTTTCCTGAGGAATGGCATGAACAAGAGGGAGCGGGAACGGCCTTTGTTTATAATGTCTACTGTGGTCGAGTTGTCATAATGTACGGTAATACATTTGGCGGCCCGTTCATGACCCCAAATGAGGGAGGAAACGATGATGGGGTACAGTGAGGTAATAGTGCCCCTTTCAGGAAACGCCAAAGGAACCACTGCACCGCTGCGAGTGGCCATGAGGTGGATACGCGTGCAGTATCCGTGAATGTTTACGAGAGGCCGTGAGGTGGATACACGTGCAGTATCTGTGGATGTTTACGAGTGGCCGTGAGGTGGATACGCGTGCAGTATCCGTGAATGTTTACAAGTGGCGTGAGGTGGATCTGGCGTCGCGGTATCCGCGAATGTTTGCAGTGGCCGTGAGGTGGATACGCGTGCAGTATCCGTGAATGTTTACGAGTGGCGTGGAGGTGGATACGCGTGCAGTATCCGTGAATGTTTTTCAGTGGCCGTGAGGTGGATCGCGTGCAGTATCCGTGAATGTTTACGAGTGGCCGTGAGGTGGATACCTGTGCAGTATCCGTGAATGTTTACGAGTGGCCGTGAGGTGGATACGCGTGCAGTATCCGTGAATGTTTGCGAGTGGCCGTGAGGTGGATACGCGTGCAGTATCCGTGAATGTTTGCGAGTGGCCGTGAGGTGGATACGCGTGCAGTATCCGTGAATGTTTGCGAGTGGCCGTGAGGTGGATACGTGTGCAGTATCCGTGGATGTTTACGAGTGGCCGTGAGGTGGATACGCGTGCAGTATCCGTGGTTGTTTACGAGTGGCCGTGAGGTTGATACGCGTGCAGTATCCGTGAATGTTTGCCGGCGAGGCAAACTGCATTAGCGTTTATAATGATTTGACAACTTTGGAATAAACATTCCAATCATTCAACAGCACCATAATTGTATGACATTTAATTTACGAAGAACACGACGTGCATATATAGCAAGAGTTGCTCAGACTAATTGGTAGAACCGACGAAAGTCTAGTTTACTTTTGAAAGCCTTGTTATATATTGCACAACAAAATTATATGGTGTTTTCTTCCACACAGTGATGACTATGAAAAATATCAACATGTCTTTATAATTTCTGTGCTCATGTAGCTCGTGAAACAACACAGATTTCCGTAAATGAGTTTGCGAGGCTCATAGAGCAATAAGCCATGATGAGAATCCGTTCTACAGTCTGAATGAAGTGACAGCTAAATGGCGTTGTAAGGTACGCTGCACTGCTGAGTGATGGCGAAAATAATTGCTGCGAAGTCAGCAAAAGTTTTGGATTGTTTGCAGACTGTCATCCTTGCGAAGTCACATCAATTACATCGATGTAGCCAACAGGTAATCACTTACCATACTGCCGAAGCATAGGTAAAATGGAGAACAAGTGGAAGGTAAACGTCCAGTTCTTGCCTCCAATGAGGAAGAGACTGGCGGATTGTGTTTGTGCCTCATGAAACAACACAGATTTGCGTAAATTAGTTGCGAGGTTCATAGAGCAATAAGCCATGAGAATCCATTCTACAGTCTGAATGAAGTGACAGCTCAATGGCGTTGTTAGATACGATGCACAGCTGAGTGATTGCGAAAATAATTGCTGTGAAGTCAGCGAAAGTTTTGGATTTTTTTGCAGATTGTCATCCTGCAGAGTCACATCAATTACATCAACTTAGCCAACAGGTAATCGCTTACCATGCCGCCGAAGCATAAAGCAAGATCGAGAACGAGTGTAAGGTAATCGTCCAGTTCTTGCCTCCGATGAGGAAAGGACTGGCGGATTGTGGCCTGGTAGAGTGAAAGGGCGAATGCGAACTTAGCTGTAGTGAGCTCCCTGGAACAAGCGGGGGTTGGGTGTTTGAGTTGGGCGGGGCCGAGGATGGTTTGGATTTTGCGACCGAAATATGAATGCGTAAAGGATGGTTGAATGAGTTGGGCCAGATCGACGTACATAACAGATAAAATCTGTTGTCTAAGAACGGGGGATAATGGCTAAGGGTTTGGAATAGGCTGCAAGGGGCGTATAGGAGGTAGGGCGGTGGCTAGAGCGTACTGAAAGTGTGGTGAGGGAAACTGTGAGGACGGTCGAAGTAGTTGGTGGGAGGGCGGACCAGTAGAAGGAAGCACAGAATTGATAACATTGGGAAACGGGGAAGGGGAGGGAGGGGGGCGGGGAGAGAGTGCAGTGGGAAAGAGATGAGCAGATGAAGCAACGACGGGTGCTTCTCTTGGTATTCGTGGGTTAACACCAGAACTGCTGGAGCCTTGGAGAATTCAGTTGTGGGCTGAAGGAGCCGCAGAAGCTGGGTTTAAATCCGAGCAGAAAGGATGGGGGGATGCATGTGCACGGGGCAAAAGTGCAAGGGACGAAAAAAAAGGGGACGAAAAGAGACCCGAAGGGGTCGTGAACGGCGGAAGCAGGCACAGGGGAACTGGCTGGTTTGCAGAAAGAATGGGTTCAGCTGAATCTGAAGCAGAGAGGGCGTCGCCAAGCGTGGTGATGTTCACGCTGGGGGCGCTCATGGCCGAACCCAGAAGAGCTGTGTGGTCTGCTGCAGGCAAGCGGGGGAGGATCAGCTGCGTTGCCAAGGAAGGCGGTGTATAATTTTTTAGCAGTCTGGGAGGTGGATTTTCTTCTGCTTGAGTGCCCGATGGAGTCTGGTAACGGTCAATGTGGAGCCTCGGGTGAGCCTGAAGTGCAAGCCGTGGCAAGCCTTGCTGGGGAGCCGCGGGCTCTCGCTTCTGAGCGCCGTGGTTGGCAAGGGGCGTTGCTATTACGAGACGGTGCTGGAGACCATTGGTTGGACTTCCGGTGACCCGGAGCTCGAACGGGAGAACAGCCTCGGTGGTCACCGCAGGGGGGAGCATCGGAGTCTTATAAAAATTCTGTAGGATTTTGGATTCCATGCTTCGGGTAAGCAAAGTCTTGCTGAGCGTTTGGGCTGTCGGGTTACAAGTAAACCACGTAGAAATAAGACAAGTGGGGATTGTGGGAAGGTAAGTGGTATATAAAGGCGTAAGGATGAAAAGGAAGGCACACTGGAGTGGTCCTGTTCATTAACCTATGTTATAGGGAACTCCCTTTATGGGAAATATGATGATCAATCAAATGTCCAGTGGACTATTTAGATTCAAGGCTGTGTGGAGGCAGCCTGGAGCCTCTCATGTCATGCCTTCATGCTTCATGCCCTCATGCCTGGTACCATGAGGCCACGCCCCCCAAGCTTTTAATTTTCAAAAGAAAAGCTCGCTTCAGTCACGGTAATGAATAACTTCAAATAAAATACTCAAAAATATGTCTGTCTATAAGATAAGCACACACTATAGAGAGAGCTAAAATCCATTCTGTATTCCTTATTACAACCCCAATTCCGAAATAGTTGGGACAAAGTGTAAATTGTGAATAAAATCAAAACGCAATGACTTTCAAATCACACCAGCCAGTATTTTATTCACGATAGAACAGAGATAATATAGCAAATGTTGAAACTGAGAAATTTTACAATTTTATCCACAAAATGAGCTCATTTCAAATTTGATGGCTGCTACAGGTCTCAAAAAAGTTGGGACAGGGGCCTGTTTACCATGGTGTAGCATCCCCTCTTCTTTTTAACACAGAGTGGAGGTGTCCGGGCATCAAGTTTCTTGAGTGAAGCCATCGGAATTTGATCCCACTCTTGTTTAATACAGGCTTCCAGCTGCTGGAGAGTTTTGGGTCTCCGTTGACGGACTTTTCGTTTAATTATGCGCCAAATGTTCTCAATCAGTGAAAGATCAGGACTGTAGGCAGGCCGGTTCAGCACACTGACTCTTCTACTACGAAGCCATGCTGTTGTAATCGCTGCAGTATGTGGTTTTGCATTGTCCTGCTGAAATACACAAGGCCTTCCCTGGAATAGATGTCATCTGGAGGGGAGCATATGTTGCTCTAAAACCTTTATATACCTTTCAGCATTCGTGGTGCCTTTAAAAACATGCTAGTGTCCCACACCATATGCACTAATGCATCCCTATAGCATCAGAGATGCTGGCTTTTGAACTGATCGCTGATAACAGGAGGGGTGATCTTTCTCCTCTTTAGCCCGGAGGACACAACGCCCATGATTTCCAACAAGAATGTCAAATTTGGACTCGTCTGACCACAGGACACTTTGCCACTTTGCTACAGTCCATTTTAAATGAGCCTTGGTCCACAGAACACAGCGGCGCTTCTGGATCATGCTCAACAATGGCTTCCTTTTTGCATAATGGAGTTTTAGGTGGCATCTGTTGATAGCACAGCGGACTGTGTTTACAGACAGAGGTTTCTTGAAGTATTCCTGGGCCCATTTAGTGATATCAATGACAGAATCATGCCGGTGAGTGATGCAGTGGCGTCTGAGGGCCCGAAGATCATGGGCATCCAGTAAAGGTCTGAGGCCTTGTCCCTTACGCACAGAGATTTTTTCCCATTTCTCTGAATCTTTTGATGATATTATGCACTGTCGATGATGAGACCTTCAAAGCCTTTGCAATTTGACATTGAGGAACATTGTTTTTAAAGTATTCCACAATTTTTTTTACGCAAGCCCTCACAGGTTGGAGAGCCTCTGGCCATCTTAACTTCTGAAAGACTCAGCCTCTCTAAGCCATCCCTTTTATAGCCAATCATGTTATGCACCTGATGCCAGTTAATGTAATTACTTGCTAAATGTTCTTTCAGCTGATTCTCTTATATATCAATTGCTTTTTCAGCCCTTTTTTGCCTGTGTCCCAACTTTTTTGAGACCTGTTTCAGCCAGAAAATTTGAAATAAGCTCATTTTATGGATAAAAATGTAAAATGTCTCAGTTTCAATATTTGAAATGTTATCTATGTTCTATTGTAAATAACATATTGGCTCATGTGATCTGAAAGTCAATGCATTTTGATTTTATTCACAATTTACTCTTTGTCCCAACTATTTCGGAATTGGGGTTGTATATTATGTTATGTATTTAGTTTGTTTTATGCGACACAACATTTAGAAAACAGCTTGCTAGCGAATGTTACAACATTCACAGGGATGGAAAGCTGGCTATGTTCTGTGGCTGTGCGTGAACCAATATTAGCTAGCCTAACCTCATAGCTATCTGGCTGGCAATGTTACCCCAATATAACCATGACTGTACATGTACATTAGCCTTATAGTAGAAGCAAGAGCTAAGGCTAAAGTTGGACTGACTGGTTTTACCTTTCACTAATTAGAGTTTCGCCAATTCAAGATATACCATGTGTTAGCCAGCCAGTATTGCTTCAAAATTTGAGCTGCATGGAACAATATGTAGCACTTACTATTAAATGGCCACTGAGCTGGCGAGGTTGTAGATATTACAGTTCCAGGCAACTTTACTTAGCTAGCTAGTTATGGTTAATGCAAGCCAGCAGTATAACACCTGAGGAAAATCCTCTAGTGTTGGACTTTTTTTTACATGCCACTGGTTTGTTTCCAACTCGACCATTTCACCCACGCAAGACAGTCGGCAACTGAATGTGAGTACCTGGCCAGCACCCAGTTTTTGTTTAAATTCAAATGAACACTGAATTGGAGATTTGAGATCTAGGCTATAAGCATGCATTAAATAATGAAAAATTTGAGTTTAGCATTGCTATTAATTAGTGTTCTTGTACAGATTTCTGCATGGGAAATGAGGAATGGACTTTTCAAATCAGTCCCTCTTGATTTTATTGGCATTTTCCATGACGTGTGATGTAGACCCAAAGGAAAATCTCAGGCTGTGAATGTAGCGGGAAGTCTGAGAAAAAGAAAAATTGAAGAACTGCTGGAAGGAACTGCTTCTTTTATTTCCTGAAAGGAGAGTATACTGATGCGGGACAAATTAAAGGAAAAAACCCAGATAAATGTTTGGACAAACATGAGAAACACAGATGCTTCTGTTAATTTTCCTGGTACGGTTTGGGTTCTCCTTAAAGACATAAGGTTCACTGTAAATCAATGCAGAGTTATTCTGTGTGATCGCCTTTCTGTCCTATGATGAAGCATTTCTGCCATCATTGGATTATTGTCATCCAGGATGACAATGTCCCAAGTTGCACAGGGCAGAAAGGGTCACTGAGTAGTTTTGAGTATAAAAATTATCCTTGCAGTAAAATAATGTGTTTCCAGGAAAATATGCAAATTTACTCATCTTTGTATCTAGAGGAATAAATTAAATTTTATTTATAATACAAAAGCAGTGCACCAATATTAAGAAGTAGTTGATTAAACAAAGTCAGTGAAACAATGAATTTTAAGGGGCGTTCCCGGGTTCATTTGATTTACCTTGTTCCAGCACAGATATGGGTATAATAACACTACAGTTCATTCGTTCAACACAAAAATGTACCATTCCATTGGTTTTTATTTACATTGTTACCATGGAATTTACCTCAATAAGCAAAATCACAGTCTGTATTGTGGCAAGCCTTACTCCTTAACCAGCCAACCAAATCAACTTAATTCTTTTTTCCCTTTTAGATATATGTCATATCTATGCAATCACGTGAGGATTTTTTAATATATTGTGTTTCTATTTTTCTCTATTGGTTTTTCTAAAAAAAGAAAATCCTCAAATGGGTCAGTTGGATGACACATACACTCCCATGAAATTGATACCTTTGCCCCTATCAGAAAAAGCCAATGTGATTGCATGCAGAAATAACCAACCAGTCGACACTCAGTTTGGTTGAAAAATAAAAAAATTTATCAGCGCCAAAAGCGTTTAAAGTCACAAGATTTCCCATTTAATTAGCTGACTTATAAAATTATTTGAGGTGGGAGAGCTTCAAAAAAGTCATTTTTTAACAAAATTGATTAAATTAATGACAAAATGTTTTTGAGAAATTTCCAACATGTAAAATTTCAGTTTCAGTCAATATTTTAAAGCAGGCTCTTCACTCCAGCAATGTAATCATTTAAGCTGTACTGTGCAATATGTGATTCACTCTATGATATAATTAACCTCTCTGTTTTATTCAAGTCTTTTATAACAAGACCACAATGGAAAAATGATCAGTCACATTTTCAAGTTGGGGAGAAATGATAAATTCAAAATTCAAAACAATCTTAGAAAGAAAGCACTGAAAAAATATGCAAAAAAATAAATATATAAAATATTATAATAAAATATAATATTTTTATATATTACTATAAATATTATAATAATATATAAATATTCAAAGATGCAAAATTTGGACTCTGATCATTTTTCCTTTGTGGTCTTCAATTAATTATTTTGAAATGGATTATCTTCATTTTGTGGCAAATGTTTACAAACTTGAGTGTGGAACTCAGATCCTGTGTTTTGGTTTTATTGTCTTGATTCAGCTTGGTTAACTAAAAGCAGAATTTTCATGTACACCAGTTCAGAGGGAATCATTTTTCGGCCTGCTGCCTGGAGGAAGTGCAGCCCATATCTACACAAGTACTTTTTCACAATATTGACATTAGTTAACTGTTCACCCACGCAATGACATATGTACCTGCCATGTGCCTTATGTTGTTGAAACTGTGATGTATAAAGCATACTTTTTTATGGAAAAAACTGTAGCCAGGTTCCTCCTGAGATTTCTTCCCACTGGGGAGTTTTTTTTTCACCACTGTTTGAGGATTTTTCTTCCTACTTGGAGTTTTTTGCCTAATTTGCCATAGTGGGGAATAGGCTGGGCACTGCCCTTTCATTTATTTAATGTGTCACTGTAAAGCATCTTTGTGACAGTCTATCTGTGAAAAACACTATACAAATAAATTGAATTGAAAATTGAATTGAATGACGGTATCACACCTTTTGTCCAGGCGGTGAATTTTTTTTGGTAATTTTGTCTCTTAATAATTAGGTGGTAAAATTTAAGGAGCAAATTATACATGACAAGAGCCAAGGACACAGCTTATCTGCAGACGTCAATTGGCTCCTTTAAAGGACTTTGGCAGCAGCTGCAGGGCAGTTTCAAAGTGCAGTGATCCATCTTGGAGATGTACAGCAGGGGTTCAATGCTGCTGCTGAGGTCCATGAGGGAGAAGACAACCACGGCAATGAGACATTTGAAGTGCACGCTATTGTAGTATTTTGCAAAGGGAAAAAGAGCCACTGGAGGGAGGTAGGTGAAGACTATGATGGCCAGGGTAAAGACCACCATTCTGAGGGCTTTCTTCTTCTGAGGGGTGCATTTCCTCTTTTGCCAATGACCGACTTCCTCAGAGTCCAGATGATGGAGATGTTACAGAAGACCATGATGGTGAAGACACTCAGGATCAACCCAGTGAAGATTTTCACTGCATTATCCACCCCCAAAATAGACTTATTGAGTGCATTGGCTAACATGAGCCCCCAAACCAGTATGGAGACGGCCACTCTGATCTTATTGTCCCTGATGCCAGAGAACACAATAGGGTGGACCACGGCCATGTAGCGGTCCAGGCAAATGCAGGTGAGGAAGAGTGGAGTGGTGTCCTTGATCCCGTAGGCAAAGCGCTGGAAGTACAATATATGGCTGTTATTCAACAGGAGGCGATTAGTCATGTCAGTGGGCATCATCAGACAGTAGTAGGCATCAACAATGGCCAGGTTGAAGATGAAGATATCGGAGGTGGAGGAGTCACTCTTCCCTCTGGCCAACTGCCACACCACCATAATATTTAAGGGAAAGCCCACCACCAGGTTAAAGACTTTCACCATGTAGTAGAACACGTATGCGTATGGTGACGCTTCACACATTTTATGCTTATACCAGAGCAGGGGACTGGATCCTGGAGAGGAGTGGTTCACAATCACACTGTAGTTGGTCACAGAGCTGCTCATTGTGTTTTTGGGTTTCACTGACACAAAAGAATTGAGAGGTAATGGTTCTCCCTGTCTGGTTTCTGAGGAAGGAGAGGTAAAAATCAGAGATATGGTCAGGCCTAATGCTGTAGTACACCTGTCTTCAACATCATTCCTGGGGACCAGTGGCGGTTCTAGAACCGGGAATTGGGGGGGCGCAGACACATCCCTTTATGACAATTAGTCCTGGCTAGTTCTGAATCATTTTCCTTTACTGACGCGTTTTCCAATTATCGTAATTGGCAACTGAAGACACGGTTTCTCTCCATATGCGATGGAACAGCAATGAAATCATGGGCGAAATTCAGTCCAGTGGCGGAACCAGAACTGAGAATTGTGACAAAACATCCATTTAAAACAGTTATTAGTCCTAACCTGTCCTCAGTCATTTTCATGATTAACAAAAGGTTCACTCCGAGAGCACTCCACACTTAACAGGTGCTGCTTGTTCTCCCTGATTACGTTAGAAGACAATCATTCATCTGGACACATATTTGCTGTATTTAAATCAACGTTATTCATATTTGCATACCTGTCGACTCTCACACAAATAGCTTGAGCAGCACGCTGCCTATTTACCTGCCAAGTACCACTTTTTTTTTTTTTAAATCAACCCACCCAGTACTGAGAGTGAAAGGCGGTATTTCATTGGAACGTGGACCTGATCAATCAACTCGAAGCACAGGCCTATTAATAAGTAAATTATTTTTCTGTACTGAATTTCGCCCGTGATTTCATCGCTGTGCAATCGCATATGGAGAGAAACTGTGTCTTCAGTTGCCAATTACGATAATTGGAAAACGCGTCAGTAAAGGAAAATGATTCAGGACTAGCCAGTACTAGTTGTCATAAAGGGACGTGTCTGCGCCCCCCCAATTCCCGGTTCTAGAACCGCCGCTGCTGGGGACCCAAGGTGTATGCTGGTTATTGTTCCAACCACAATTGCAATTGCAGGATTTTAACAAGCTGTTAATGCCTTAATTAGGTGTTTTTCATGTTTAGAGTTGTTAATTACTCTCTTTAGGCAGATGGGTCCATCCATGCAATAGGATACAGAAGTGTGACACAGACATGGTATTTTAGAACATGCCCCACGATAACCATTTTTTGGGTTCAGGTAGTTCAATTAACGTACTATTCAGTGAAATAGAAGACAAAGATAATGCTACTGTTTGGAAAGTCGTTATTTAAACTTGATGTGTGACCTTATGAAAATCGTCACTTACGTGACATTGACAAATATGGTCCTCCCAAAAAATCCACAAAATTATGAATAGAAAGAGATTCTGTTGTTTTTCAGTCAGTAAATGCTTTTTTCTAAAGGATAGGGTTCAAACATTTGCAAAATACAACTTGAAGGTCTAGAAAATATAGTTGACACTTGCTGCCCTGAGCTGGCCTTGGGTCACACTCGGTTAAGATTCTTTTTTTACAAAACAGACCCTCATTGTTGTACCAATACATATTTTTTCTGCTATTGGTGGTAAGGAGCATCTATTTTCAATGATAAATACAAGCCAGCTTTGGTTATATAATAATAGACTAGATGAATGTCACATGCCTGATGAAAATGTTGAACGGAAAAACGTCACTTACGTGATAAATGTCACTTCCGTGATGTAACTCTTGACGATATGTTCCCGGTTTTATTTGAACTTTACATACATCAGAACTGTCCTTAAACAGTTGTAATCTCCTAAACCCTTTAATTTGTATTGCATTATGTACCTCTTGTTATGATATGCAAGGATTGTTGACACAAAATAATCCGTGTTTATTTCTATACCTGCAACAATAACGGGTTGATTAAGTCCATAATCACGACTGTGCACTGCGTGGACAATTTGAGTGAATCGCGCAATATGCTAACTACCCTGAACCTGGATATAGCGTTAGCGATACAACCACCAAAAAAAGTACAGAACACACAATCAACCTGTCACAGGCCGAAGGAACACCGAAAATGAGAATACTTGGAACGATCGTGACCCTTGACAGCCGTGAAGTGATGTCCATCGTCATGTTTGAAAATTGGTCAAAACATACACAACGCTAGTGCATCCACTTTTAGGATGCAAAACAATGAGGGTAACGCTACTAAAGTTTGCTTGATATTCCCACTAATTTTCGTCAGAAGGTTACATCGTGCCTCTATATGATAATCCACAAAAGACTGCTTGTTTGCCTGAGCGTAATTTTAGAACGAACATGATTTGTGGAAATGAGTTGACGGAAAAACTTACCTGAGTTGGCGGGGACGCCATCCTGCTGCTTCCTGCTTTATCCTCCAGATCCAACGACTGGGTAGCATCGAAAACAAGAACTGACGACCTCGGCGCTGATGTAGATGTTGAAATGTGGGAAATTATGGTTGGTGAAAGCCGTTCATGAGCGTTACGTGACAGTTGACGGAATTTCCGCGTTGAAATTATAATGAGCTCCTCAAAATCGCCAGTTGTATTGACAAGTGGGGATGAACAGAATTTATTACATTGACAACTGAACATTACAACCAAGGTCTAAGTTTGTTTATTCAAACATTGTTTGAGCACAAAAACAAATGTCAGAGTTCAGGCACTTGTTTGACGGAATTCATCCACCCGAAAGTGACACTGGGAAATTTGTTTTTAAATATAAAAATAAGCTTTTTATTTTTTGAAAACAAGTTTGAGAGAGGTTAATCAGATGCCGAAGATATGATTAGTTGCTGCATGCAAATACTACAGCCTTTTGAATATTCTCAGGAAAGCTTCAAAAATACAATGCAGAAAATGTCACAAAATGGTAGTTTGAAAATCCACCAATTTTTTCACACATTTTCAAGTGCTGTAAAAATACTAAGGAACAGAGCATATTGATACTATAAAAGTTATCTCCCTAGTGATGTACTTTTTTGGCAATATATAAATATTCCACATATCACATACTGTTATTGCACACAATTGACCTTGTTTCACAAGGCAATCAAATACACATTTGCATGGATGGACCCAGATGTTACATAGAAACATCCATACATGCTATGAAGATTAAAATACCCTAAAACAGGGGTTCCCAAACTCGGTCCTGGGGCTTCCCTGTGTATGCTGGTTTTTGCTCCACCCTGGTTTGCTATCATGTTAATTTGTCTTAATTAGGTGCATTTTTGTTCAGAGCAGCAATTTATCCTCTCTTGACAAACAGTATTTTGACAGATATGCATACAAACAGTGAGGAATAAATTCTGCATCCACATTGCAATATATATGTAACAACTGCATAAAAAGAGGGAAAAAATGTACCCAATCAAAGGAAGAAAATAAATGGGTTCCTCATTGGTGAAACTGTGGGCACATGGTTGCAAAAACTAACAATTTACAAAACAAGCAAATGACAGAGTCAAACCTGTTTTATGTTATGTTTTCGTGATTGAGTGCAAGCAAATTACTTTGAAAGAACTCTAATCACCTGTCTTCAGCAACCTAATTTGGAGGTTACTGATTTTCTCAGTACCTGATTTGATCTGTTTAAAAATGTTATTCGAAAGATTTTTTTTTGTAACGTGAGTAATGCTGACAAAAGTCAGCCTGGAAGAACCATTAAGCAGAATTTTTCTAATGTTGTCATATGTGGACCTTGAGAGTGGCCTATGGTTATCATGGTGAAAAAATAAGAATGTTTAGTCTACTCACAAAATAGGGAGACACCTTTATTCAAGAGTCCCGTGCTTTTAATGTAACGTGAGTAATGCTGGAGTTGCCCATATGGGTCGAGTAGTCATGAAATTAAAAATGCTTCTGAGTATTAAACCTGGTATAATGCTTTAAGGAGAAATGCTGTACCAGTGAAAACTGAAAAGCAGCCAATGTTGGAATTGTTGCTATCATGATAAATAAACATTTACAAAAGTTCTATCTTAAAAGTTTCTCTGGAATCAATAAATTTCTTGACGTCTCTCACTCCAGCATTACATCATCCTCGTCGTTATCATGACCCTCTTGCAACTGTCTCTCTGGTCTGGTTTCAGTAATGTTCATGCCGTTTACACAAGCACACAGATCAGGGCAAGGCAAACCTGACTTGTGACAGCTGCACTGCAAACCTTCTTAGTAAAGGGAGAAATACAGGGTGGCCTAAAAAAAACCGAATAGTTGATAAGAAAAGATATTTATTTCATGTAGTTGATAAGAAATAAATTTGGCAGGACTACTCCGTCTCACTAAAGTGAATTAGTTTTGCACTATGTTTCGGGTTGGGTTTTTTTTTTTTGAGCCACCCTGTATTATCTTTTGTGACATGTTTAAAGGAGCAGTATGTAAGTTTGTGGCCAAAACTGGTAGTGCAATCACATTAAAAATAGTGCAGAGCGCAGTATCCCCTCCTCCTCTCCCCCAGACGAGAGGTTGCCAGCTAGGTTGCCGGATCCAGCAAGAACATCTACTACAGGGAGCTACAATGGCTACGTTTCAATATCACCAATGATTTGCTCTCAGAGGGGATGTGTTCAGTTCGGTTCAGTTCAGAAAAGATCGAGACTAATGACTAACTAACTTTAGCAGTGGTCATTTTGGTCAACTTGCTCGTCACTCTTCTGTGTGATAGCCCACTAAAGTCCATACTATAATATAATATAAAAAGAATGAATGAGGACTCATTTGACCGATGTACTGTCTCAATTACATTTCAGATTGCCATAATGGCTGTGCTAATGTTGGAATGGTTTCCACAGCATCTCAGCATAATGCCAGAGAAACGGACTAATAATGCATTGCTGATGTTAGCAATGAAGAGCCACGGTTTTTATTTCTCAAACAATTTATTACCTAGTCAATTCGATGACTCACCAGCATACGCACCTAACGCACCATGAACGAACATACATAACGTTATTCGACTGTAGAGAATATTTGAAATGTCGTGCCTACATTAAATAGAATTAAGTTATCTAAACTTAGCTGAATCTTACCTACCCAGGAGAAAATTAGCAACTTCAGCGTCGGTCTTCAAATTCTTCTCTGCTTTCAGCCGTCTCCATCTTTCAAAGGCATGTCCTGCACAGATCCTTGTTTTTGTTCTGACTTTGTCTAACGTATTTCGAATCATAACGAGACCTTTTAGGTTTAGTGACGTCCAGACATTTGTGCTCCGGAACGCTGGTAGCTGCAGCTCAGTGGTAACTGGCGACCTGGATGCCGAAATGCTACTGACTTCGTGATTGGGAGATAGGTGGAGGGCGGCGCAACAGGCCAAAACACAAATTACAACATCAACATTAGTTGTGGGCTGCAACTTCGCTTTTGTAATGAGAATATTCTGGCTGGACTACTGTTGTCAGTGATATAAGTATTTGAAACTAACATCATTCCTTAATGTCTGGTGATATATCAGGGCTATTTCATGATTAATCAACATACATTTCTTATATATTGCTCCTTTTAAAAAGCAAAAAAAGCACTTTAAACGCTGTTTTTTGATGCCATCACAAGTGTTTCATCTTCCCATGGGCTTAGCCATGTTCAAGAGTATGTGACACAAGACAAGTGCTTTGATTGGTCAACATTCAATGTCACTGCTCTCAACCTCACACAAAATAGTCCAACATTAAAATGAGATAAACTTTCAAACTGGCAGGATTTGCGCGTTAAACGTTTTGCCTGTGCTATATCTTATCAGTTCTCCAAGTCCAAATGCTTAATTTTTAGTCCACTTGAAATGGGAACAGAACTGAACGAAAATGGAACTCAGCTTGCAGCCTAAGTTAGACACTGAGGAAATCAGTAAACCCAAATTAGGCTGCTGGATACAAGTGTTTTAAGGTCTTTCAAAAAAAGACATCAGGTGAACTTAACCTTTGCACAGAAGTCAAATCTGGCTCAGTGGGTATACGGCGTATACCTGCGTATCACGTAGACTACACCACTGGTTTATGGTCATTTCTGATTAAAGAAACGGAGCAAGGTAAATTTGCTTAATCGCGGAGAGTCAGAAGGATAATTATATGTAATTATGCGCGACTGACACACAACGTTACTGGTCTGGCTCGCTTACATAGTCCAACATTGCTCTGTCTAAACATAAAGCCAAGATTACAATGCTTTTTGTAAGACTTATATGTCGCAATATGCTACTACATCGCAGGCTTTATTGCCCTCGAGTCAGTGTCGGCGCCAGAACTGGATTTGGGGGAGCACAGACGCATCCTTTTTTTTTTTTTTACAACAGTTAGTCCTGCCTAGTTGTCAATAAGGGAAAAGATAGACAAGTTTTTCAATCATAGTAATGATCCATTGGCAATTGAAGACACGGCCTCTCCCCCTATGCAATCTACCAGCGCGAAATAATGGGCTAAATTCAGAACTGAAAATAATTTACTATGAACAGGCTCTATGCTTTATGAAAGACAACTGCTCTGAACTTCTTGAGCTATATACATTGAAGCGATTCATCATGCCTCTATGATCGTTTAAATTACTGAAATGAGATAAAACAGCATTGAAACGCCTTTGTGCATTTTTCAATGACGCTGATTTAAATGCACCAAAGTGCTCGTCCGCATTAGTGATGGGAACGGCAGTTCTTTTGACTGTACTGAATCCCTAGAATCAGTTCATTAAAACGATTTGTTCAAAAGATTCGTTCACTGAATCGTTCAGTGCATAGCAGGAGCCCTGACTGCATAGTGCATTGTTCTCCGACTCCCCGAACTGATAAAGGCCAAACGATCTGTCATTCAGGTCATGATTCAGCCCTGGCCTGAGGCTCACATTCACTCTGTTGACACGTTCACTTACTGAGGGACGGTGCGTTCGTTCGGACCATAGTGCACACAGTCATTCACGGAGATGCAGCTTTTACTTTTGAGTGTGCAGAGTCGCGGTGGCCAGGGCAGGCAGTGGCTTCTCTTTTATTGCTAAATTTGTCGTCAACCGGTTTCATACTACTATGCCTGATTGACAATCAATCAATTTTAACTTTTTTTTTTAAATCAAACAATTAAGATCTAGCCTAGGCTATTTGTAGCCTGTAATGATTAAGAGGACATAGCGACAAAAAAGATTAATTTACGTTTACGCTTTGATTCGAGACTGCAAGTAGCTATGCAAATCTTAATAATTAGGCCTAATTAGGAAAAAACTCAACTCCCTCAGTAATTCCATGTATTGTTTTGACCTTTTTATCGTTTTATGAAAGAAGACTGGAAATAAACTCCCTATATTTTTTTTTGAATGGCATTAAAAAGTACGTATTTAAGGGGGAAAACATTATCGTAAACATACTGACCAAGCATTGAAATTGGCATAAGGAAGGTTTTAATATTTGTTACTGGCATTGCATTAGCTTCCTCTGAGTAAATATGAACAAATTTGCTGTCTCATGGGCATTTTAAGTTCGATGCACTGAGCAAAGCATCCTTTGTTTAACGGTGAGGATTCTGCCTCCCCTAACTGACCTCCGACGGCACGTCACTGTTTGAGTGGCAGTTCTCTGTGTGCAGTATGCGAGTGAGTGACACAGCGCCACTTTCAGCACAGTACGTGAACGTGAATCAGCGACAGTTCTCTGTGTGCAGTAGGTTTGCGAGTCATGAGTGAGTGGCAGCGCGAACGTGAATCACGTCCTCAGCCAGTCAGTTCTCTGTGTGTGCAGTAGGTTCGCGAATCATGAGTGAGTGGCAGCGCGAACGTGAATCACGCTGACTGCGTCGTTCGCCGAAGATTCACGAGTGAGTCACAGTGACAGAACCTGGCAGTTCCACTCCCGGTTGGCATGCTCGCGGCTGAGCTCATCTGAACTGAGAAAGGAACGAATCAGTTCATGAAGTGATTCCATTCAGTACGTTCATTCAAAAGATTCGTTCGTTTGAACAAATTGTTCGCGAACGACACAACACTAGTCCGCATCACCTGACTTTAATGGGGAGAACTAGCAACGCCTGATACTGTGGAGTGTTTTCAGAGTGAATGTATTTCTAATTTAGAAAATGATTGCGCACAAGTCAGGGCTAATAATTGTTTGAGGTGATGCTGTGTCCCAAAGGAAGCCAGAAAAGGAGAACTTTTCCAGAGTGTCTCCTCGAGGGTGACGATGTTAAAAAAAAAATGCTTGGACCGCAATAACCAAGGCTGTCAACGTAGTATCGCCGGAAAAGCGCACTGTGGCCCAGGTGAAAAAAAAAAAAAAAGTGGTTCGACATAAAAGTTGATGCCAAAAAACGCATTATGGACCACAAGAAAAAGGAGATTGGTGGAGGACAAGGTCCACCTGATCTAACGCCACAGGATGAAAGACTGGCAGCAAAAATTGGACAAACATCCATTCATGGAATATGTCCACGAAATGAAGGTGAAAGTGATGACATCCAAGGAGAACCCCAAGGTAACTTAACTGTTATATTTGCAATTATGTGTGTTCCTAATTAATAGGCACAAGTCAATCCGAAAAACCTTTTACTCAAACGAAACTGGCAATTCCGTTTGCAACAATTTAACAACTTAATATGAATCGTAGGCCCAGACGATGCAGTGGCTGAACCAGTGCCGTCGACCTTTCACTCCCAGCTGCCAGCCCCACTGTCAACGCCTCAAAGCATGGCTCAGGAGTCTCGTCGGCATGCCCATGTCTTGACTGACGCGGTTGTCCAAAATCAGCTGGCTCTCCTGGATGCAGTGAAGGAAATAACGACAGCATAAATAACATAAAACACTGAAACAATTATTGAATGTCCTCGCCAATAAATAAGTGCACGTGTATTGAAGTGCTGTGTGTTTAATTTACTTAATACAAATGTAGACAAAGCCGAAGGAAGAATCATAACTTATTCAGTTTGCATTTTGAAATTACGCATTGTAACTTACCATCATTAAAGACGCTGCATCAATTCATGTCGAGCCTGAATTGCAGCCCTGGCAGGAGGTCCCTCATGTGGCTGTGTGGCCTCTTGTGCGTAGTTTTGTGGCTCCGCGCCGGGTCTTACAGGAATGCCATGGGTCATTGCAAGATTGTGGAGGACACAGCATGCCAGGATGATCTTGCACACCTTCTCAGGAGTATAAAGTAGTTTGCTACCGGCTGTATCCAAACACATCCAACGGCCCTTAAGCACGCCAAAAGTGCGCTCTATTACGGCGCGTGTGTGGGCATGTATGTTATTATAGCGCACCTCTTGAGGGGTGTTACGGCCAGGCACACTGGTCATAACATAAACGAACCAAAGTTGAAAGAACTTGTGTCTAGGGGTTTTTTATTTAAATTAAGTTAAACAATGTAACGAAAAATGGGAGAACAACCAAAATCACAGCAAGGCACAACTGGCGTGGGAGCCAACCGCTTCCAAAAGTCTCCAATATTCTGCTTGGCTTCACTGGTTTAATAGGGAGTGCTCCACCCACATGCAATTGGTCTCACCTGTAGCAAGGGTGAAAACGAAACACAAATACACTGCCAAGCAGCCTAATAATGCACTGGAGAAAGCAGCACCACCTCAGGGCAAAGAGGGACGTAACACACCCCCATACCAAAATGGTGACTACAGTCTCCATAACACTGGACACTCAAAAACATTCATGGTTTACCTTGCACAAACATCCCACAGTCAGATGTGTGCAAGCACAATTTCTTAACTCAAATATACAACCATGTTGTAATAAATGTAGATATACACAAACACAAATTAACCATGACAATACAGTTATTACTGTAAGCATAAAGGATTAAGGTATTCTTGACAGAGCATCAGCGAGGACGTTGTCAGCGCCACGCACGTGCTTGATCTCAAGGTTGAAAGGCTGTAGGATCAAGCTCCACCGCATCAGTCGCTGATTAGCGTTTCTCATGCGGCTGAGGAACTTCAATGGATCGTGATCACTAAACACGAAAATTTTGTCAGTTCAACATGTTCTGACCACACAGAACTGTAAACAACCACGTCGTCTAAATATGCATCGCAGTTAGACATACCAGATAGTACCGAATTGATCAGCTGCTGAAAGGTTGACGGGGCATTTCGCATTCCAAAAGCTAAGACACGATAATTTAGGAAATCATCAGGCGTGACAAAATCTGAAATTTCCTTTGCTCTACTGGTGAGCGGAATTTGCCAATAACCTTTAAGCAGGTCGAATTTGCTTACAAAGACTGCTGATCCCACCCGGTCAATGCAATCGTCCAACCTCGGCAACGGGAAACAATCAGGTTTGGTAACAGCATTAACACGACGGTAATCAGTACAAAACCGAAAAGTACCATCGGACTTTCCAACTAAAATACACGGAGAACTCCATGCACTCATGCTGGGTTCAGCTATATTATTTAATACCATGTACTCCACCTCTCTTTTTAAGAGTGCACGCTTCAATGGATTAACGCGATAAGGGCGCTGTTTAATCGGAATGGTTTCACCGACATCAATATCATGCTCTATGACATGAGTTTGCCTTGGAACATCACCAAAAAGATCTGGAAACTGGTGAACTATTTCCAAAATGTCAGCCTTCTGGACATCTGTTAAGTGTGGGAGGTGATCTGGTAAAACAGAGCATCTCAGAGTTATTCAGTCGCCCCTCGATGACTGCACGGGATGGACTACTTTCAGCTTCACCACTCTCTTCCACCAAAACAGACAACAGCACCGGTGCCTCACTACTGGATTGTAAAGAATTTAATGTCACTGCTGGAGGGATGCCAGAAGCAGAGGAAGTTACACGGTCAAAATAGGGTTTCAACATATTTATATGGCACAAACGCTTTTGCTGGCGTCGGTCAGGAGTAGCAATCACATAGTCACGATCGGATACTTTGTGCTCAACCACATATGGACTGCTGAAGCGAGCCTGCAAAGCAGATCCTGGAATTGGTAGCAAAGCGAGAAATTTATCGCCCATTTTAAAGTGATGATACGTGGTCTTACGGTCATACCACAGTTTCATTTTCGCTTGCGTCCTCTCAAGATTCTCTCGAGCAAGTTCACGAGCCCTGTGCAAACGAGAGCGAAAATTTGAAACGTAGTCTAAGATGTTCACTTCAGGATGTTCACTTAGAAACTGATCTCTTAAAATGGCTAAAGGGCCTCGAGGTGTATGAGCGAACACCAAATCAGCAGGACTAAAGCCAAGTGATTCCTGGACTACCTCTCTACAGGCAAAGAGCAGCCAGGGAACTGCATCAGCCCAATCTTTGCCGGACTCCAAGCAATATGCACGCAACGTGCTCTTCAGCGTCTGGTGATATCGTTCCAGTGCCCCCTGACTCTCAGGATGATAGGCACTGGAAACATTGTGACGGATATGGAGCTGCTTTAAAACGGGTTTAAAGGTACGAGACATGAAATTCGACCCACGGTCAGTTTGAATTACCTTTGGCAGACCAAAACAAGAAAAGAATTTGAGGAGCTCTTTCATTTCCACCCTAGCAGTTATTTTTCTAAGTGGAATAGCTTCTGGGAAACGTGTAGCGACACACATAATGGTCAACAAGTACTGATGCCCATATCTGGAACGTTCAAGCAGACCGACAATGTCTACAATTACGTGATCAAATGGCTGGCTGATAACTGGGACAGGGTACAGGGGAGCAGGAGGAATTGTCTGGTTGGGTCTACCAACAAGCTGGCAGATACAAGTTTTACAAAATCGAATCACATCACGCTTCATCCCTGGCCAGAAAAAGTATTTGGAAATACGATCGAGTGTTTTAGTGATTCCCAAATGACCAGCTGCACCGTCATGAGCTACACTCAAAATTTCATGTCGGTACTCAGATGGCACAACAATCTGATTCACTGAATCACACTGGTTTGGGGCATTATAGGGCCTCCATTTCCTCATTAGTATACCTTCTTGAAAATTAAAACACTTAGGCTCCATATCAAGATCGGCATCAGTCAAAGCAGATCTAAACAAAGAATCAAAAGTCACATCTGCTTTTTGAGCAGCGATTAACTTGGATCGCGACAAACATACAGACTCATTAACAGCTTTTAGTTTTTCATCGGGCACCGCAAGATGAAGAGCGGAAGAGTCAAGAGACTCAGAATGGTCAGGATCTACAAGGAACTAATCAGACACATCAATATTAAAAGACGAGTGGTCTTTTTGTGTAGATTTCGAAACTTCTCACGTCATACTGCGAGTAACCGCAGAAGCTGGAAAAACATCGGGGAACTTCAGCGTACACTCATGCTCTGCTAGCTTGCCAGGCACAGCAACAACTTGAGGAAGCACTTCAGAACCCTGTTTGTTCCACACATTACCACCAGCTACATCATTGCCGAGTATAAAAGACACCCCTGGAACAGGCAAAGATCGGCGGACCCCAACAGCAACGCCGCCAATTACCACTTGACTTTAGAAAGATACTATGAAGTGGAATGACCGTAGAGCCCATCTCAAATCCTCGAACTAATACACTAGTGCCAGTTTTAGTTTCCTCAGATAAAGGCAAAACCCCTTGCAAAATAAATGATTGTGCTGCACCAGTGTCACGCAAAATACGGACTGGGACTAAAGAACTATCACCAAGCAAAGACACAAAACCATCACTGATAAAAGGTTTGTAACCAGTTGCTTCATTACTAGTAATGTCAACAAGGGGAAACGCAGGATGCGGAACTGCTTTGATCAATCCAACACCTTTTGAAGCTTGTTTCTTTTTTAAGACTGGGCACTGCGCCACTAAGTGCCCAGGCTTTCGACAGTAAAAACAAGCCTACTCTGAACTACTAGGAGTATGGGACTTCTCCGCATGACTGGAGTCATTAGACGCAGGCTTCTGCTTCTCTTTGAGAAGGCATGATGGGTCAAGACAAATTCGTCCGCCAAGACAGCAGCTTCATCTTAGGAGTCAACTTTTGTTCATTGAGATAAGTTAAACAGCCCCGGGCAAACAGTTTTTAAACTCCTCTACGAGGATAAGTTGGCGAAGCTTGTTAAAATTGTCAACGTCTTTAGCGGAACACCAACGATCAAATAGCAACTCCTTTTCGCGTGCAAACTCAATATAAGTCTGACGCTCGGTTCTCTTAAATCTTCAAAAACGCTGTCGATAGGCTTCGGGAACGAGCTGATAACACCTTAAAATTGATGTCTTAACCACATCATAATCTGAGCTCTGTTCCAACGAAAGGGAAGAATAAACCTCCTGAGCTCTCCCAGTCAAGACAGATTGAATTAAGAGAGTCCACACCTCCTTAGGCCATTTTAAAGTTGACGACTTTCTCAAAAATGAGAAAAGTACTTCTCAACATCTTTCTCAATAAACGGTGGCACAAGCTTAATGTGTTTACTAACATCAAAAGAATCGGAATACACAAGATCGATATTTTCTATTTTTGCACGCAGTTCCAATCTCTTAATCTCCAATTCGTTCTGAGCCGTTTTTAAACACAACTCCTCTCTCATTATCCAATTCATTTTCTTTAATTGACAATTCTTTAAGACGGATTGCATCTCTCATGTCAACGGGAGGCAGAATCCCCCTCTCAACCAAAGAAGGCAGCAAAACAGATTTTATTGTGTTTTTTAAACGCTTCTCAGAACTTGTCAACTCAATTTTAAAAATCGTTGCTACTTCTATGAGCTGCTCTTTAGTTAGACGGTTAAATGCCTCAAGTGAAGGATCGTCCGCAAATTCTTCTGCTACAGAAGTCATGGTCAAAACAACTTAACTAAATAAATCAAAAATGAAATCAAAATGGCTGCAACTCGACAAAAAAAAAATCTTAACGAAGTAGTCATCAAAAATACCCCCAAAGATGACCACAGAACTCTCCGTTGGCCCAACAACCACGCCGAAAAAAAACTCACAGGATGACTGAAATTTAGTCACAATCCCCAAATCAATGCAGCCGTCAAAAGTCTAAACCTCAAGCGTCACCTGATCAACACTACAAAATCGCAGTGCACCAATCACTAAAGCGACAATCACCAAATGTCAAACAGCTGAGCGATTCACTGCTACATCCCAACCCCTGCCTACATACAAACGAAAATCTACCTACCTCAACCTAACTAAACTTAAGTGGGATCCCTACCCGGTGTACTTTAACCGTCCAACTCGCGAGGATGCTAAGGACCGATAACGCAGTCAACCGCAAATTCCGATACGGATCGACTAGGGATGACCACCCGAAAACAATAAATTAAAATAATAAAGTGGCAGACTCCGTGTCTACCCGGCGGCTTATTAGTTGGGATGCGCAGATCCTACACCCAGCAATAAAAACATGGCACTCAGAGAAAAAGTCGCACTCAAAAAAATCCCTGCTGTTTCTAAGTAAGCTATGTTCTAAACTCTCGGACGAGGCCCCAGTATGTTACGGCCAGGCACACTGGTCATAACATAAACGAACCAAAGTCTAAAGAACTCGTGTCTAGGGGTTTTTTATTTAAATTAAGTTAAACAATGTAACGAAAAATGGGAGAACAACCAAAATCACAGCAAGGCACAACTGGCGTGGGAACCAACCGCTTCCAAAAGTCTCCAATATTCTGCTTGGCTTCACTGGTTTAATAGGGAGTGCTCCACCCACATGCAATTGGCCTCACCTGTAGCAAGGGTGAAAACGAAACACAAATACACTGCCAAGCAGCCTAATAATGCACTGGAGAAAGCAGCACCACCTCAGGGCAAAGAGGGACGTAACAAGGGGTTTCAGGGTTTGCGTATGGTGTCATCAGCCATGTTTTAAGGCCATATCCCCGGTCACCTAAACAATATAACATTCTAGCATGAACGGAATAGAGACTTACTAAAAACAGTTGAAATAAAAAAGACTGGAACGATGCTCACCAACAAGCCATCCACTTCTCACAACCCCTGCCTCCAAACGCATTCCCACAGTACTGTTTTGCAAAATAAATGAGTCGTGGGTGCCTCCTGGCCAGCGGGCCACAGCATTAAGGATATGGCAGGCGGCATTACAGATCACCTGCACGTTGATGGAGTGATAGTTTTTTCTGTTCATGTACATTGAATCTATCGATGAAGCTTTGATGCGCACATGGGTACAATCTATAGCGCCAATTGTGTTTGGCATTCCAGCTATGCCATGGAACCCCCTCTTCACATCGGTCTGATTATGTTCATCATATGGGAATTTGATATATTCAGGCAATTGCCTTAGGATGCCATTTAATACCTGTGGGATGACCCGGCTCAGAGAGGGTTGTGAAATCCCAGCCCGGTCTGCTATTTCTCTCTGAAATGTACCTGTAGCCAGGAAACCGAGGGTGGGCAGGACTTGCACCTGATGAGGTATCGGATGACAACGGCGTGTTGGGTGATTTAGATGCTCCAGAGAATCGCATAGTTGCAGTAGCACATGCCTTGGCAATTGGAAATGGCTGATAAGTCATTCATCATTTTCCTCGAACATGTTGTGTCGGTCCCTGAATATGCACTCTCTCCTCAGGTCACGGGCTGCAATATCCTCTAGCAAGGCTAGATATGCCATCGTAACACTTGCTCAGGTGAATCAGAATCGTTTATATACCCTGCATGCCCTTTAATATGCTACCAATTAACCAACTGCCTTTGGCCACAGATGCGTAATTTCATGGCACAAGAAATTGTTGGGAGTCGGTGATAATTATAGGCCAAAACAAGTAAATAAAAGCCAAAACTGTTAGGCCTACACTTCGAAATGTATATTCTCATATCGAGGGCTGACTGCAATAAACAGTTATGTCCAGATGTTATATATTGGACAGAAGTGTTTATTGCAGTCAGCCCTCGATATATTCCTTCGTAAACTAGGGCTGTTTTTATTGTTGAATATTTTAATTGTCACAATGATGAGGGTGGACGTGTGTCGATTTCATTGTTGTTTAATACATTTGGCCAATATATTAGTAAATTAATGATTTAAAAAAATGTTAATTAAATCTCTTTTTAATGAATGTGGTTTTATATGCTCTGCATGTACTTAAAAGGTATGTGTTTGCATTTTCTAAGTCAGTTCGCCCTTCCTCATTTGTGCGTACGCATGGTCTGAGGCAGTTCTAAATTTGTTTGCAGAGTAAGAACAAATTCGGGTAAGAAACTATTGATGAATCCCGGATTTGTGCATCAAACGATTGCACGCACAGTTTAAGCAGTTTATATTTGCGTATAACTCAGATAACAATCTTGCTTTGTTTCATGAACTCATTTTCACAAATTTATGTAGAGAGTAAATGCAACGTAACTGACAATCACAAGCATACATCTCATGTGCTTACATTATGTCCCTCAGGGGAAGGGCTTCGGCAGCAGATGCAGAGCAAGTTTTTCAGCCATGGCAGCTGCTTAATCTTGAAGATGTACAGAAGCGGTGCAGTGATGGAACTTAAGTACATAAAGTCATACAAAATATTTTCAACCTGGCAGAATTCTGGGAAATCAGGTTTTAGTCTAAAGAGCATGATTACAACTACAGGCAGGTAATGAAACACTATGATGCCCAGATAGATTTGCACGGTCCTGAGGGCTTTCTTTTTCATGGGGTGCATCTTCTCTTTGCCCAAGACCGACTTCCTCAGACTCCACATGATAGAAACATTGCAGAAAACCATGATGACGAAGGCGGCCAGGATCAGCCCAGTGAAGATGTCTCCTGAGACGACCATCCACAACAGCCTGCCGACTGAAGTGGCTATTATGAGCCCCCAAACAAGCATGGAAATAGCCACTCTGATCTTCTTATCCTTGATGCTGGTGAACACAATGGGGTGGACCACGGCCAAGTAGCGGTCCAGGCAAATGCAGGTGAGAAAGAGTGGGGAGGTGTTTTTGATCCCAGTGGTAAAGAACAGCATATCATCGAAATATGTGATTCCGAGCAGATAGAAGCCATAGTAGCAGATGGGGCTCATCACGCAAAACCATGCATCGGCGATGGCCTGGTTGAAGATAAAGATATTGGAGGTGGAAGAGTCACTCTTCTCTCTGGCCACCAGCAACATCACCATGATGTTGGCAGGGTAGCCCACTACAAGATTAATGCCCCTTTCAAGAAACAAAAATACATACCCAATAAGTGATGTTAAGCATCCTTTAAATGTGTATGAGATTTGGAGACTGGATCCTGAAGAGGAGTGGTTGAAGGGTAGGCTAGAATTAATGACAGAGCTGTTCATTTTGGTTTTATCTCACAGGTTTGAGGGTAGATGATCCTGAGAAAAGAGAGTAAATGTAAGTTACATGGTCAAGCCTAACTGAACTCACCACTTAAACTGACTGCAAGGCTAAATTATGTTCTTAAGCTGATTCCAGCATTATTTTACATGATTCTTTTCAAGTTCAAGTTCAAGTTAATTTATATAGCTCATTTCATGCACAAGGGCAATTCAAAGTGCTTCACATTGAAAAAAGAGGAAAAGGGAAAAAAGATAACAAATTGATAAAATAAACAATGTGAAACAATGAGATAAAAGTTTAAAAAAAAGTTAAAAAATGATAAAATAGGTAATAAGATAGAAGTAATTAAAAATCCAATAAAAGCTCCAAAGTATTCATCATAACACATTTACTGCACAATGGAGATGGAAACACTTATACTGGCCTATTAGACACAAATTTGTTGCATTGATCAACAGAAGGATACTTTTTGTTTTCTGGGAAGATTACCTCCATCCAGGGAAAACTACCTCTCTTCTGAGACACCAGCTTTACTCTTTGAAACTGCACTGGAGCTCCCTGAGATTGGAGACAGTGTTCCCAGAAGGCAAGGTTTGCCCTTTGGGTCTATTTTTTTTAATTGTCTGCAAAAGTCTCTCACTCACAGCATAAGAAATGAAAGAGTGGTTCATCAGATTGAGAAAATGAATAACTTACCTGAGAAACTGCAATAGCTCAACATAACACTCCTCAAGGTCAGACAGCCCAGAAGGCCCCGGTATCCTGATCACCTGTGTCCAGGAGGGTGATTTATTTTATTCAATATAGTTCCAGTTCATGTAAATATATAAAGTTGAGTGGTGTGTAAGCAGTGTAGATAATAGTCAGTCACAAATCCACTGAGGGAACAACAGCATTTGGAGTGACTGAACAATACCCTGTCATCACAGGATTATATTTAAGGATGGGTGGGTGTGCAAGAGGACTCACATATAGGGGGGTTGGGTTTGCAGAGTGAGTTTGTGATGTGACAAACAGATCTGCAGTAAAACAGAGGAGGGGCTAAAAGGAGGGGTAGATGAGTACCCCCCTATCCCTGTTCTAACAATATATTATTTGTCAGTGATGCAATTCAAGAAGTGTATCCCAGACAAACAAGTGACGCAATGCAGTCGCCCTATTGGAGCACAGGTGTGACTGTGTAACCTGGTGTAAGGTCTTACACATGAAACAACAAGGTTCATCAAGGCAGACTCACAAAATTCTCTTTCATCCTCACAAAGAAAAGAAATTGAGCAATGAGATGCACTAAATCTATTTCCGCAGATAATAATCGGTGCATTCATGATGGTTTGACTTTCATATCTGTGTTAGGCAATAAGGAAGTTGCAGTTTTCAAGTACTTTTCTCTGCTTTCGCCACATAGACTTCACTAAAGCTGGGCATCTGTTCCAGGAGATCTAGTGTCCTGAAGGTTTTTCATGTCAATCTTTAGAGAGGAGAACACAATCAAAGGTGAGAGATCTCACAGAGCTGCTGATGAGTAGAGTCAGGTGTATTGGGGTTGAATTGAGAACTTACAGGATGGTAAATCTTCAACCCTGATCTAAAGCAACACACACAATTAAGCAGTTTACTGTAGGGAGCAGAAATCAAGCATAACAGGGGCTTGTGCTGTAGCTAAAAACGACAGCAGTTTGGAGTTATAAACTACGGCTCCAGGTTCCATGTCAATCAACTATTTTCAGTTTCTGTCCTAAAATTATTCCCTAGCATAGCGGTCCGCATATTCATAAGTTTATTGATAATCCGCAATTGGTAAGTAATGACTTCTTCACCGTCTGACCAATTGGGGACTGACACAATGACATATGACATTAGTTCAGGGCTACCCTGCTGCAGGGTTCTTGTTAATTTTTCTGACAGCAGGAAATTTAATTGCTATAGGCGGTTGCAAGATGCCGGGGATCTGTCCAGGGGCAGAGCCCCTTGCGGAGCTACACGTTTTTCACAAATTGCTATGGTGAAATAAGCCAATCTACACAACCTGTACTGCATATATGACTATCTTAATGAAGTAAAAAAAAAGAAGTGAAAAAAAAAAGAAAAAATTAACAAACTTATTTTATGTGGACCTCCCACAGCTACATTTTACAAGAACTGATAAATGGTGAGATCAGCCCATCTGAGTGAATAATGTGCAATGCAAATCAATTATTACCATCTAAATGGAGGGAAAAGAGCTAATTAGAATTATTTTACCAATTCTTGAAATAAATAATTGACAACATGAACGATTTTAAAAAACAGCAATTGTGAAAACTATGGTTTGACCCAACTATCTTTGCAGTATCAATTTTAAAATCTTGTCGCTAAGATTCTGTTTCTGCACCACATGAGTGTCCTAAACTTTCAGCTAGCTTGTCAAAAACTTTATAATAATCTTAAATTCCCTGGCACAACCTGATCCTATGAGCTTCATGTTCAGAGCATAACCATAATGATTAAATAATCCCTTCTACAAAAAAAAAAAGAAAAAAAAGGATATATATATATATCTTTAAAAAAGAAAGTGTTGTGTTGTTGACATTGATAACTGTTGCATGCATATCTGGTATTTTCCCCATTCAAATTGTACGCACTTGTGCGCAGAGGAAAATGTGCAAATAGTCTCCTAACAGTAGTTTAATTTTCAGTATTATTTAATGCCAACATGTGAATTGAATTTGATACAACTTTAATGCCCACGTGTGCATTGAATGATTGACACAAATTTTATGCTCCTGATGATAGTATAAAATTTGTTTAATTCAATCATAGGATCAGGCAGCAAAATTGCAAAAAATGCACTTTCATAAATGTCAGTGACCATTTTTTCAGCTGATTTTGGCCAAAAATGGGGAAAAAAATCAATTAAAAAAATTTATTTTCGCTGATTTCATGAAAAATATATTTTTATGAACTTTGGCAATATCTTCGCATTACTTTCTACAAATTCTGTTTATGAGATCAATTTAACCCCTTAAGCCCTGAGTCCTTTTTAGAAAATGGCAAGCTCAAAATGAAATGAGTATATCTCGGCAACAATTTGATCCATTTGAATAATCTTGGTATCATAATAAAGGTAAAACCATTTGGGATTTCTGCCACGGTGTAAGAATCAGTGTATATGTCACTTAGTCAGAGTAAATGAAGATGGAACACAGTATAAATCAAAGACCTCATTTTGCACCAAAGTTTTACTTCGATCCCTTGTAAAATTAATCAGTTGCAGTCTGAAACCTCTAAAAATTTACAGCACAGAATCTCACCATTATCTGTGCCAAAGTTTATTCCAATCAAGTAAATCAAAACACAATTAGAGAGGAATGTCAAGGTGGCTTCTCCAAATTGGCAATTCAGGTACCTTGTGTGCCAAATCAGATTTCTCAGATATTATACTGTAAAACTCATCTAATTTCACTTATATGTCACTACAGGCATACATTCCACCCAAATACAGCCAGTTTTTAATTTTTTGAATTCAGAAATATTTTTTTTGGCTCCTCTGGAGCAGATTTATCTTTTTTTTTTTTTTTTTAAAAAAAGCAAATTAATAAGATTATGAATACAACGGAAAGGTTAAAAATGGGGAAAAAAGTAAAAAGAGCAAAAACCCCATCAATTATTTGTACATGAAAAACCGCTACCAACATCCACTCAGACCGGGGATCGAACCTGGGTCGTCGGCGTTGCAGTCCGATATTTCAGCCCCCATACTATATCACCTGCTACAAGAACAGTGCTGAAATTGCTAATATAAAGAATGAGTCGAGAAAACAAGCTACTCACTTTGTTTGTACTGTTGTGCCCTCAGTATTCACGCGTTTTTGTCAGAAAACGACTTTCAAAACGACGGTTGAATATTTAGCGAATAATTATCCCGAAAATACCACAAACAAACCTGTTAAGCATTCATATTGTCGCGCTATTTAAGAACATTCGCATGGCCCATGGACTCGGTTTGAGGCACAGGGAACGCAAGGCTGTAGCTTAGGCTAGCTTTGTGCTATAAAGCTGGTTCAGGGCTCGTTGGAAAAGCGTAAAGCCATATAATCAAATGGCTAGCGGCAAAGTTTTACTGACAGCATCACAAGCCGATCACAGAGAGGAAAATACATTGCAAGCAGGCTGAATGCTGAGGAGCTGAGATTTTTTCAGCAATGCTCCAGAAGAAAAACATGCTTTCAGACTCGCAGATCTAGTTTCCTTTTAACACGGACACATTGGGCTAACAATAGCAAGCGCAGATTTACCCTCAAGCAGTTTTTTTATACAAAATATCAAAGGTAAAAAATTTCTTTGCTCATCTCTGTAGACTGTAAAGTGCATGCCTGCTGTTCTTTGAGTGTGGTGTCGGTTTAAAATGACAAGGCATACATCGTTGGATTCTGTGGACTTTTCTCTTTCATTTGAGGTATCGTTTGTATGCATAGCATTAATTCAGGAGAAATTTTAGCGACTCAGCGCTGATATGATTTTATCCTATGTTTTGCTACATGCTTGTTTACTTGCTTGGTGCTTGAATTGCATTCGGTTGAGGTAAAAATGGTCAACATGAGCTTTTTGCCTAGTTTCTTCGTGAAATGTGGATGTGCCGCATTACAATGTTAGGATTTGGAAACATGCTGTATTTGTTATGCGTAAGCACCTCCCCCGGTACCGGGGGCGTCAGGCTTGAGGGGTTGAAAAGAGTTCCATACATAATGAACATGTACCAGCCGCCTAAAAAAAATCTATATTGACTAAACAACCCATATCTCTACTAGTATGTGTTGGATAAGGCCTAAAAATTAAATTTAAGAGGGTAAACTCACATTTCCTATTTCTAGTTGCCTCGACCCATGTTGTGGCTACGTACCTATGTGTATCAGTATGATAGCACATGGTTTATTCTGTGCGCGCATGCGCTATGGGGCATCGCCGATCGGTATCGGTAAGTATGATTAAGACAAAGTGAACAACAACTAGCAGTTCAGGCTCGCTGGTGTATTGGAATTCGGGTTCGAATCCTGTCAGTGTCAGGGTAACTAAAAATTAAATGTCTTCTGCTTGGTAGTTGAGTTTACGAAAATGCTAGAAAATGGTCAAAATAAAAAAAAAAAACCACAGGCCTACTAGAATAGCTATTTTCAAGAAAGTATTTATTTTTTTATTTTTTTTATTTTTTTGTTAAAATGTTAGATCTAGTGGCTGGTACATAAGTTGTAACGAAGGAACTCTTTACAATTTGACTAAAATACTTTCGGCGAAACAAAAATCATCCGGACACCCTAATTAATACAGAATACTAGTCTAGACCGACTTTAAAATAAGGCTTCGGCCTTTCTGTTGATTCCCTACACTTTATAATGTCTATTTGCATGTGTAGTTTAAAGTACACACTCTTAGATGTTTTCATAATTTGACCATCTGTCTTACGTCCATGTTTTGTATTCACACGTTTTTGTATGTACATGTTTTTATGAAAGTGTAAAATAAATGAATTGAATAGATGCAACCTGGGATTAACTGCCTTGCTGGGGCTATCGCATGGCAGCACACTCAATAGCGTACCCTCCACACTTACCGACAGTGTTAACGTGGCGCTCGTGGGGAAACTGATAAACGCATTGCTTGCCCATTGTTCAACCTGGCGCAAACAATGCTTAATCGGTTTCCAGCGAGCGCATCATTGTCGGTAACTGTGGAGGATATCCTACATAAAGTTGTGGTTGAGCTCTCGAATCACGACAATCGGCTGATGACAAAATTAATTTGTTCAAAATATGGGGATGAAACTTACCATTAGAACGTTGCTTTTTTCATGAATGGTAAAAAATTTAGTCAACAATGACTGTCGCTTAAGCGGCTTAGTTGATGTGGACGGAGAATCCATGGTCGATGGTCAGATTGAGATCGACAAGCGGTAGCACGTGTCACTGCATGCACCGCACCGCACACACGCAGCTTGCCGTGCACTGCATGCACTGAGCTAGCTAGCTGAGCTGAGCAATCACAACTAGGTCAGGTAAACATCGATACGGCCGTACTAGTACTACGGTTAGTGCATGCAGTGATCATTGAATTGAAGTTTGCCAGTTTTTAAGGTATGCACCATGCATATGGTGTGATTTGGTGCCTTCTTATTAGTTATTAATTTACTCGTACTTGACTCGCGCTCGCCTCTAAATGGATGACTGGTCTGATTTGCGATCGCAATCATCGACCTATCCGCACGGAGAGCCGATGATAATTTTTAATGATTCATTTATTGGCCTTCAGTTCATGCTACAGTGCGGATCATTTCACAAATACAAAACGGCAACAAACCTTTACACTCTGGCTAGCTTCAAATCAACGATCGCTGTATAACAATGTGTGCATGTAAAAACTGAACATCATGCATACGGACAGGGGCAGTCCTAGACCAGAAAAATCAGGGGCAAATATCCATCCCTTTAGTGACAACAATTAGTCCTGGCTAGTTCTGGATGGCTTTCCTTTATTAACACGTTTTCCAATTTAAGAATAATCAAGTGGCAATTGAAGACACTTCTTCTCTCCCCCATGCGATCTAACAGCGACAAAATAATGGGCTATATTCAGTACAGAAAAATAATTTAATTACAATTAGGTCTATGCACTGGCACTCAAAGACGGTAACTTTTTTCCAGCGAGAGCGGCATTACTCTTCAGCGAATGAAGGTAATTCTGGTGACAAGTAGCTATGTGGTTTCGTCCGTTTACATTTTCCAATCGGACAGCTATCTATTTTTTACAGCAAGCTGCGTGACCGTGCTGCAAAAACAGGTGTAGGCCTACGTACTTATGCCCTTCATTAAAAAAAGAGTTCTGAAATGCCGCTCTCGCTGGAAAAAAAATTTACATTGCTGGGTGCCAGTGGATAGACCTATTTAAAATTAAATTATTCTTCTGCACTGAATGTAGCCCATTGTTTTGTCGCTGTTAGTTTGCATGGGAGAGAGAAGATGTGTCTTCAAATGTCACTTGATTATTCTTAAATGGGAAAACGTGTTAATAAAGGAAAACCATTGAGAACTAGCCAGGACTAATTGTTGTCAATAAAGGGATGGATCTTTGCCTCCGAATTTTAAAGGCAAACATCAGCCCTGCATACGGATATTGCGGAGCATGCAGCAGACCATCTGCACGTTATTAGCTGCGCTGTACTGCATGCACTGTGTAAACTGTGCGAGGAGCTCAAGTGGACGTGTGTGTGCGAGCGATTGCGAGCACAAGGCGGAGAATTTGGACCTGAAATTCAAGATTTCGACGGAGAAAATGAGAAATGTGACGACAGCTCCAGAGGGACACTAAAACAAGATATTTTGCTTTTGCATTGTCAATACGGTCTATGTGCATTTTGAAAAATGTATTTCTTTTTTTTGCTTTCTAGTTTTTTTCCCCTTTTATTTATTGATATTTACCAAAGCAATAGCCGGTAACTTTGCGTTTTACAGCAAGAAAAAATAACTAGTTACCAGCTATTAACAAGAACCCTGCTGCTGGAATAACCAGCACCAAAACACAACATATACTGGTATGCTGGTCATAGGCGTATATGGGCGTCATACCAGCATATGCTGTGTTTTGGTGCTGGTCCATGCTGGTTTTTCCAGCAGGGTACCTAGTTCAATTCCTAGAGATCAACTGTCCTGTAAGGTTTCACTCCAACACTAGCGATACACTCCATATTCAAGAGGTGGATATATTGTTTCACTGATAATTGGTAGAGTCAGGTGCGCTGAATTAGGCTTACAGGGAAAGACTGCAGGGACAGTACATCTCCAGGAGCAGGATTGGGCAGCACTGGATTAGCTCATATGTGAAGTTTCAGAAATTTGAAATAGCTTATTCCTGCATCCCCCAGTAATCGCAATGAAATTCATATAAGACAGTGTGCTGTGAAAAAGTGTTTTCCCCCTTCCCAATTTCTTATTTTTTTCATGAAGGTCATGCTTAAATGTTTCAGATCTTGAAAATATTTATAATATTGGAAAACGGTCACATGACCCAAGACAAGATGGACGCTTGAGATTTTGCTCCGCTCCAGGCTTCACATAAATTCGCTACCTTCTCCAAAGTTATCTCCAAACAACCAGTCAAACTCTGCTTCAGAGATGAATTAAAAAAAAAAAAACACGACAAATTCCAATTTTTTCTTCGTCTAGCTCCGTTAACGGCAAGATAAAAAAAAAACTAAACAAGCGGTCATGTGTGCTGCTAACGAGGATCAGCAAGTTGAAGCTGCTCAAGCGACCTCCCCGGAGCTAACTAATCTGGAGACTGGAGCAAATTTTAACTGAAGTCTGTTGCCTCCCGTGTGAACGACATAGACCAATCAGTTGGCGCTTGCCTGGATGTCATTGATGGAGCCTTGGATGATATAAAAATGTCTCCTCTGTTGAAAATTCTCTCTCTCTCTTCCCTTGCCAACAAACAGAGTGACCGACCTGGAGAAGCGCGCGGAGGAGGTTGAAGGCAGAGTCTTCGCTATGGAGGACGGCTGTGATGCCTGCGGCGCCAGCCTGTCTTCTATGGTGACAATAATGGAGCTCCTGCGGTTGAAGGTTGATAACCTGAAAACCGTAGCTAGCGTAGAATGTGAAAATCGTCAACCTCCCAGTATGGACAGAGGGCAAATTCCCTCTCGCAGACTTTCACCATAAAACACCACCAAGTCTGGTTGGCTCGCCCCTGGATCTTCCTCCGCTGGAGATTGAACACGCCCACCAAGCCTTAGCTCCCACGCTGGCTCCAAACAAGCCACCGAGAAGCGTTTTGGCGTGGTTTCTGAAAGCCTTCCAAAAAGAGGCTATACTCAGGGCAGCTATGAAGATTTGCGACATTCTCATTGTTTGCTCTCACATACGGCTCTACCGCGATCTGTCTTCGGAGGTCCTGCAAAGACGGCGAGAGTTCAATACTGTGGGGAAAGCGATGGCTCGTCGCAACGTATCGCGGATTAGCCTATCCAACCCACCTTCGGTGCCTTCATGAAGGCCAGATTCGCCTTTTAAAAGCTATGTTTTCATTAATACAGCTGAAATCCGGCGCCGGTGCAGACACGTGTACATCAAAAATAGCATATAATTGTCTTTAAATGGAGTGTTTCCATCCACGCGATTTTCACGCGGCTCCTGGAGTGTATTTCAGTGTATTTTGTTTCAAGAAAAATGAGTACCTTTGAAACTGTATATTTACTGCCCTGTTCAGAGCAGAGCCGAGGTTTCAGCAACAACATACATGTATTTACCATTCTCAGTGAATCAAATCATTTACTACCACTTTAAATTATGATCTGAGCTTTGTAATGCAATGATAACTTTGTAATTTCTGTATATCAGAAGTGTTCCTGTGTATCACACACTTTAATTTGTGACAAGATGGTAACAGAGTAGCTAGTGGTTTTCATGTGACAATATTACGGAGTTTGAACATAATTTCATCTAATTCTTGCAATTTAGAGGATGAAGCAGAATCTTCAGAATATCAGACTTCATTATTCAACAGAACATAATTCCAGCCATCTTTATCTTTTTATCATCTTTAACGGTGTTTTCTTTTCGTTTGCTTCTTCTTCTGTATTAAAAAGTAGCTTGTAGTTATGATGAGCTCTTTGTCCTCCATGAGGTGCTGTTTAAGTAGTGCTGTGTTGGGTCCTGCCATGACTATGAAAACAGATGAATCGTGTAGTTCAACCGTTTATATGGAAACACTGAGAACGCATGTGATGCCCCATGTCGGCCCCGCAGTCTGTCACAGTCGGACTTCAGCCTTATTAATGGAAACATAGTTTTACGGTCCGTGTAAATCCATGTATCATTCTTTCTTTTAATCAGGCCCGGTGCTAGAACAGGGAATTGGGGGGGCACAGACACGTCCCTTTATGACAGTTAGGATGGTCCTGGCTAGTTATGTGCTTGCCACAGGCAAGCCACATATTGTTCTTCCTCAGCGCGTTTCTTTCTTTATTTTTATTTTTCCATTTCAACAATTCGGTTGTCCCGTATCAACTGCCCGAGCGTTAAGTGATAGAGACGCGGTTCAAAGCGCCGAAACGTCCGGCCCGACCGTGTCCCCCATCCTTGAATACACGGTTGCATAACCCCTTTTCATTCTTTCGCAATCCCCGTTTTTCATCCCTTCTTTTTTTCATGTAAGTCAAAGGGCGGAATCTTTGTATCAGTTTCCTCTCACTCTAGAATTTAGAGTGTGAAAAGGCAAAAACATGACTCAGAAAAAAATTTTGAAATCGCTCCCCTGTCCACAATTTCCAACATACACACACAAATTATACATCAAAACGTAGGTAAATTCGTGCAGGCCTGAAAAATGTCACTTTGGAAGAAAACAAAGGAGCGAGACTCTAGGCGCCCTCAAGCGACAGGAGCGCAGACCAACTGCCCCATAGACAGCCATGATAACAGGAGCAGAAAAGTTTGGGAAGAGAGCAGACAAGCTCTTTTTTTTTTAAATCGCCCTCCTAACCACATACTTCACACTACAAGAAAAAAAATACATGGGGACGATCAGCAGAGTCTCCTCTCACTCACCGTATTTTTGTTTTTACCATAGGACCTACGGTCTGCCAGAAAATGGCAGTTGTTCGGACAGTGTGACTGAAGATTTTTTTTGATTTGTTTCTGTCTCACAGCGCCCGTGAGAAAGCAAGCACACAGGGTTGCTGTTGTCTCCATAGAGACAGGCACACACATAGAGGAGCTGCTTTGTCAGACTCACGCGCACACACACACGCACGCACGCACACACATCTGTCTGTGTTTCTTATTGGTAAAAATACTGCGTCAGAGATTAAACAGGCTGGTATATACAAATTTCAGAGTGAAGCGCTTTAAAATTTGTCCATTAAACAATGTCAGATGACACCTGTGTCTGTCTGTGTGTGTGTGTGTGTGTGTGTGTGTGTGTGAGAGAGAGAGAAAAAGAGAGAGAGACAGACTAACTACCTTCACTTTGCCAGACTCTAGTGTGTGTGTGTGTGTGTGAGAGAGAGAGAGACATTGCTTTTAACTTTAGCGGCAACATTTTAGCAAGCACATTCTCGAGGTTCGTCCTGACGAAACGCGGTTCTAGTTCTCAATTATTTTCCTTTATTGACGCGTTATCCAATTGCCAACTGAAGACACGGTTTCTCTCCATATGCGATCTAACAGCGATGAAATCATGGGGTAAATTCAGTATAACTGAGAACTGGGGTGGACAAAACATCCCTTTTAAACAATTATTAGTCCTGACCTGTTCTCAGTCATTTTCATGATTAACAAAAGGTTCACTCCGAGAGCACTCCACACTAAACAGGTGTTGATTATTCTCCCCGATTAGGTAATACGACAATCATTCATCTCGACGCGTATTTGCTTAATTTAAATCAACGTTATTCAAAATTACTCTCGGTATTCAGTGAAAAAAAGTGGCTTTTAAGCCAGTGAAATAGGCTATAAAAAGCGTGCGGCTCAAGCTATTTCTTGGGTATGCTATTTTCATACTTGAATTGGAAAAGAGTAGAAAAGAATCATCCATAATCGCTGAGGAAGCCGTTTGCGAAACTGGAAATGATTTGCGGAACAGGTCAAAGGACATGCCACTGAAAAATGACTGTGCAAGGCTTTATTCCTAATGGCTGAAGAAAACAAATTGATCCACAATGTGTGTGAGTAATTTCCGAAAATTCGTGAACAGATAACTTTCCGCCACCGAATGTTGTATCGATACCAGACGCTTCAGACAAATTCTGTTTGCGGAACCGGTCAACGAACTGTATTTTCAAAAAAAAATTGTCAATGGCGAGAGGAAAACTATTTTTTTTGATCCCATTTCGATTTTACCGTGAATTACACATATATTTGTTTATTTAAAAGATAATTTTGCAAGTCAAGAAATTAGAAGTTTGTTGTTAAGATTGTGAGGTACATTTATTTTTGTGTGAGACCGCTCAGTGAAGTACATCTCGTGGAGCACAAAATACGTCACCAAAGCCAGCAAGGCCATTTGCTTGGCACACTAAAGTATGCCAATCTAAAATTGGCAAGTTCACCATGAGGCAGTTACACATGGTAATGAAACTTGTTCCACATAAATGAATATATCTTGACTTTATTTGTTCAAAATTACAACTTGTTTTCTCCTCTCCTTCACTATTTAATCATGTTATCAAATATAGCCATTTTGGGGTAAAAACTCCTATTTTTATCCCCTTCGTTCTGTCACTAGAACATAGACAGTGCCAACTCATAAAAAAAAAAATTACATCATTTCCTAAGATAATTTGACATCTGACATGATGTTGCATTCCCTCCCTAGGATCTCCCAGATATTGCATCATCCTCCATGTGTAGAATCTGGAAATATAAGTGACAAATGGCTGATAAGCTCGGTCCAGAGCCAGGCCAAATGGCAATAGAACTGTAGACATTGCATATTTCATTTTACAAAAGATTGTTCCATTTCTAAACCAGTAAAATTCGTCTGTGCCTTTGGGTTAGGTTCTGAGCGGCACCTCTGTAAGATCTGCAAACGCTGATGCGTGGGGGAGCCCAGCGACTGTATGCAACAAATGGCTGATAAGCTCAGTCCAGAGCCATGCCAGATAGCAATAAAGCTTTTGTGGACTTCCTCCCCAAGATGCTTACTAAAGTGTTAATGGTCTTACTTTTACTTTGTACGGGGGTGTAGTTGCAAGGCTCTGGCTGACACAATACCCCTGTGGGAGTCATATTACTATCCTTATTCTTAAATTGAAGTCCAGTTATATTAATCTGTTTAAGATAATCTAAATCTCTAGGAATTTCATTATGTTTATATGTTCAATATCCTGTTAAGAAATCACTTATATACTTATAACCCAGTTAAACTATATATTAATTCATCTTAAGACTTTTTCATGACAACTGCATCATATTAGTACATACTCATATCATGTTTGGTCTTGTTATTCTTCTCGGGGAATCTAAGGAGTTGAATGGGTATGTTTCATTCCCATTGAAATTATGGTTCATTCCTTTGGAAACTCCTGAGAATTCGGTCAGAATCTCTCTGGTAATCACCCTATTCTCCTCTCTCTGCTGAAGTGTTTTATGGCCATGCCGCCTGGATCAAAAAAGGCGTGGTTTGGCTTAAAGCAAAAAGACACAATCCATTCTGGGAAGATTGCATCCGATCTGTCCCCAGCGTATGCAAGTCGTGAGTAGCCTTTTCAATGATGTAACATCGTATTTGAACTTCCCGCTTGCGTTAGTGCGTGTATCCTTTCCTCAGGTATGACTTTATTCTCCTCTTCTAAATTATGCGTAACTTGTAATTGGCTTAACGTGGATTTGTTTGATTTAAGCTTTTTGCCTACCTGGTGAATAAATTATTGTCATTCCTTTAAGCTTGCGTGGTCTCGGGACACTTAATCCTTTTATTCTTTCTAGCAGCGTTGCGACGGATACCTAGGGGGTATAATCCTGACCGAGAATGCGACTGGCCTCTCGACCCGGTATGGGAATTGGTTTTTTAAGTTGGAGAGACAACCATGATCTACTTACATAAAGGGTTTATGTATTGCCGGTTCTGGGATTTTTAGCCTAAAGGAAACCCATGGACGAAAAAGTCGGTTATCTGTTAAAATTCCTGAAGGAACCCATGGGCTTGCATAGATCTGGGTTAAGCTGTATTCAAGCCAAAAGATGCTGTTGCAGTGATGGCTGACTTCCAACCTCTAATCTAATCAACGAACCTAGGATCCGGTAACAGTACTAAAAACCGGGAGTACATGTTAGCGACAGCGATAGTCTCCTAAGAGTTGAAGGTGTAGTCACTTTCGAGATTGACGCATGTGTCCCTAAACTATAAATTCTAATTCTAATTTGGAGTCAGATATTTAATGAGGGTAGAACTAAATTTGGTATTCTAAATTGATTATGGAGTCAGATTAATTGTAACCGTTGTGTTTTTGTGCCCCGTTGTTCGAACGGAGAAAATATATCCATTTTATTGTGATTCGCACCAGCCAGGACGTCGCGCGTGCTAATGCTAGGAATCCACTCGCATATACCAGTCAAAAGAACACGTTGAACCTTTGCCCTACAATTTCCGCCGTTGGTTATTGCTTTATGGGTTTTACACATGCGTATTGCATCAGATCGCCCGTTTATTGCATCATCTTCCATGGGTATTGCATCACCTCTGGTTAAAACGACAGGATAGCTAATTAATGAATTCATTGAAGCTTCAGCATGGCTTCTGACAGGTGCAAAATTAGGATTTCCTTGGATGAGGAATGCGACAAACATACATGCTGCAGAAAGACAGGACCAATTTCATTCGGTGACCTTAAACCAGCCGACAGACAACTTTTGACTTGGCGGTGCAATGTCATATTCAATGAAGACGACCAAATCGGTTTCCCTCATGAAAAATTGTATTTGTCATGCTTTGAAAGCCTACAGCGGTCCTGTGCCGATCCATTTAACCATCGTAAGAAACACATCTCAAGTAAGTTCATGGTGACATCATCCTGCATTCCTTTTTGCAAAACAGAAAACGAATGTTATTAATTTACTGTAAGGAAGTTCATTTCTCTCACTGTGATACACTTAACTATCAGAATCCCTGAAAACTGTTGAAGAGGTAATGGCTACGAGGTTCAAATTGATACCAAGACAGAAACTGCCTTAATTCAAAAGAAGTTACCATCATTTGTAGAATATTCTCTTTCGTTGTGATTGATAATCTTGGTCTACAGTTCTTGGAATCCAGCTTTCTCGCTGTAGGTGCAATTTCTTGGATTCAAAACTTGTTTCTTGTTCTTGAATGACTTAAGTCAATGACCCGAGACTTCCTAAACGTTTAGAGTTTTTAGTTAATTAAAAAGGGGTTGCATTACAGACAATAAAATGATAAATTAAGATTCTTACAGGAGTAACAGAAAATCCGCGTAGTCACGGTCAAAGACTGCTGCGCACTGAATAATCATCAATCAACGGCACCATTTACCGATCTTGCACTTGACATCATAAAGGGGCCAATCCGCTCTTGCACATGACGTCATAAAGGACCCAATCACCAACGCCAACACTAATGTAAAACCCCACCAAACAATACCAACGACGGAAATTGCAGGGGGTGAAGGCTCAACGTGTTCTTTTGGGCCGGTGTTAACAAGCGCAACCTCCTGGCTGGTGCGAATCACAATAAAATGGATCAATTTTCTCAGTTCGAAGAACGGGGCACAAAAGTACAACGGTTACAATTAATCTGACTCCATAATAAATTTAGAATCCCAAATTTGGTCATACTCTCGTTAAATATCTGACTCCAAATTAGAATTAGAATTCATAATCTAGGGAAAACATGCGTAGATCTCGAAGTTGATTATACCTCGAACTCTTAAAAGACAACCGCCGTCACTCCCATTAATGTTCCCGGGTTTTAACGCCATGTCCGGATCCCAGGTTCGTTAGTTAGATTAGAGGTTGGAAGTCAGCCATCACTGCAACAGCATCTTTTGGCGTGAATACAGCGAACCCAGATCTATGCATGCCCATGGGTTCCTTCAGGGAATTTTAACAGATAAACGACTTTTCGTCCATGGGTTTCCTTAAGGCTAAAATCCCAGAACCGCCAACACATAAACCCTTTATGTAAGTAGATCATGATTGTCTCTCCAACTTAATAAAACCAATTCCCATACCGGGCTGCTGGCCAGTCGTTCCTCGGTTGGAATTAACCCCCTAAGTATCCGCCGCAACGGGGCTAGAAAGAATGTACATGTGTTAAGAGTCACTGAGACCATGCAAGCTTAAAGGAGTAACAATAATTTATTCACCAGGTAGGCAAGAGCTTAAATCAAACAAATCAACATTAAGCCAATTACAAGTTACACACAATTTAGAAAAGGAGAATAAAGTCATACCTGGAGGAAGAGGATACACACGCACTGGCGTGCGCGGAAGTTCAATTACGATATTCCATAATTGAAAAGGCTACTCACGCACTAACATGCGGCGGGAAAGATCGGATACGATCTTCCCTGACTATATAGATTGGCTACATACGGCATAGGGATGCGTATGGGAAGTCGACTACGATCTTCCCCGAACAGCTCATTTCTCTTTCCTATAAACCAAGCCAGCAACCTCCTCCTCCAACCAGAGAGCCCCATAAGTTAACCAGGTGGGATATCGGGTTACAGGTCTCAGAACTGAGACAGAGTCAGGCCATTTGATTGTGAAGGAGGGGTCATTCAGACAAAAGGAATGAAACTTTATTACCTGAGAGGAGATTTTTCCTTACCCAAATTTAGGGAGTTTCTAGAAGTGAATGAATTATAATTTCATTGGATATGAAATATATGCCATTCAACTCCTCGAATTCTAACAAAAACATACATATCAAACAAGCCAGGAAAATGTATGAGTATGAAAAAAGCAGTTGTCATGAAAAAGTCTTGAGCTTTCTTAGCAGTTATTATACAGGTAAATTGTGTTTGGATAAGTAAAACAGATAAGTTATTTCTTAGCAGTATATTGAACATATGAGCATCCCATTGACATCAAAAGACATTCCCAGAGGTTTGGATTATTTAAAACAGATAAGTTTGGGTCCCCAGACTTACAGTCTTAGATGATTGAGGGTCAATATGGGGCATTGGGTAAGCCAAAGGCCTCCCCATGCAGGCTGACATCAAAGGCGCAGAAACCATGCAAACCCCCATCCCAACTCAGAGGCTGGGTTTATTGCCTCCCTCCTGTCCGGCCATTCACAGATACAGTTTGCTCACACTTTGCATCCCCCAGTTCTGGTCTCCAGTCTCTTACGGGCATTTCCCTTCACAAAACCCGACAAACAACAACCTGTCCTCAAAACTCAGCAATTTGTTACATTGCATGGCGTTGAAGTCTTTTGATGCTCAGAAGGCCCGCCAGTCTTGCTGCATTGTCACAGATGCACTCATCGGCGCCAGCATTCAAACCCCGTTTCCCATCTCACCACGAAATTCCAAAAATATTAAAAATTTTCACAACAGTCCTTTGTTTCCAGTATTCAAATAACATCACAGATATTCATTCATTCATTCATTCATTCATTCATTTTTATTTGTTCCGCTCATGGCATTGGAGACAAAAAAAATTCACAAAATATATTCAGCTCTGAGCAGTTTACATAACCCATGACGGAAAAGGAGCAGGGAGAAGAAAATCTTATTTTACCTGCCCTTATTCAAATATACAATCAGAAATAGAAAAGAAAAAGATGGCCTGCCAATCACAGTTGCTTAGCAACCACTACGTATAGTTGTAAACAAACACAAAGGTCAAAACACAATAATTTACAATCTGAGAAACAAATTATCTAACACCATCATATTGTCTAATTATTCTTTCTTTATACATTTTCTTAAATCTAAAGATATTCATACAGCCCTTTAAATCATTTGGCAAGGAATTCCACAGTTTTACCCCGGTAACAGAGATACACATCTGCTTCAACGTAGTCCGTGCAAGCGGATGCTTAATGTTAAATTTCCTTCTATGTTGCTCATCTCCTAAATGTAAAACAAATAATTTCTGTATATTTTCTGGTAGTGTTCGGTTTTTTGCCGGTACACAACTAATAAAGTCTGCAGTTCAATTAAATCTTTAAATTTTAACAGCCCTGATTCAATAAACAGTGCATTTGTGTGTTCTCCTGGATGTACCTTAAAAATAATTCTCATTGCCTTTTTCTGTAAAATAAATAATGATTCTAAATTACTCTTATATGTGTTTGCCCACACTTCAACACAGTAATGCAAATACGGCAAAATCAAAGAACAATACAAAATCCGCATTGACTTATAATCCAACAAATACTTTGCTTTGTTGAGCACAAAAACATTTTTAGATACTTTAGTTTTCACATGTGATACATGATATTTCCATGTCAATTTATCATCCATTATAACACCCAAAAATCTGATTTCAGACACTCTTTCTATACTTATTTCATCTATACACAGTGAAACATTCTCTTTTCTCCGATTTGCAAAAACCATAAATTTTGTTTTTGTTCAAGTTTAGTGATAACTTATTGTCATCAAACCATTTTTTGAGCTTGACCATTTCATTTGCAATAGTTTCTGTCAACATCATAAATTTTTCTCCTGAACAAAAAAAATTTGTGTCGTCAGCAAACAACACAAATCGTAATAATTTTGACGTGTCACAGATGTCATTAATATATAAAATAAAGAGTTTAGGTCCCAAAACCGAACCTTGTGGGACTCCACATTTAATCTTCATATGATCAGATGTAATACCAGCAAAATGTACATATTGTTGCCTATTATCCAAATAACTGCTGATCCAGTTCTGAGCTATTCCTCTTATACCATAAGTATGCAATTTAGATATGAGGATATTATGATCTATTGTATCAAAGGCTTTTTTAAATCAATGAAAACCCCTATTGTGTATTTCTTACTTTCTAATGCTGATGCAATTTCTTCCACTATGTTCATTAATGCTAATGATGTGGATCTGTTTGCCCGAAAGCCATACTGACTGTCACTCAGTAATTTATTATTTTCAATAAAAGTATCAAATTTTTGTATGAACAGTTTTTCAAGTATTTTTTGAAAATTGTGAAAACAAGGACACTGGCCTGTAATTATTAAAGCTGTGTTTATCTCCTGTTTTAAAAAGTGGAATAACCTTTGCTATCTTCATTCTGTCTGGAAATACCCCAGAACAAAAAGAAAAGATTGAAAATATAACTTAACGGTTTACTTATACAATCAATAGTTTTTTTTTTTTTTTTTATGTCAATCCCATCATTATCAGTTGACGTCTTATTTTTAGATAATGCAACAATAGATTTGATTTCAGTTTCACTCACTTCTCCAAGAAAGAAGGAGTGCAACACTTTGCTTTCTCCATGCCAGTTAGCCTCTATTTGCCCATCACCATGTTTTCTTATAGAATAGGCAAGATTAGGTCCGACATTTACAAAAAAAGCATTAAATTCGTTTACCGCCTCATTCATATTTTTCAACACTTGATTATTATCATTAATAAAATAACCAGGTTGGGCTATGGCCGCAGGTTTGTTCCCAATAATACCATTAAGAATTTTCCAAGTGTGTCGAATATCATTTCTATTATCAATTAATATTTTATTATAATATTCTTTTTGGCTAGTCTCATAATAGTTGTCAGCCTGTTTTTATATACCTTGTATTTCCTTTCAGCAATACTTGTTCTGAATTTTATAAAATCTCTATAAAGATTGTTTTTTCTTTTTTACAAAAATTTTGTAAGCCCTTTGTTATCAAGGCTTTTTATGAAAATTGCATTTATGATTAATAATCTTTAATGGACACTGTTTATCATAAAGTGATAAGTAGGTATTCAAAATGAATCATAAGCTGCATTTACATCTTCAACATAAACCCCTTTCCATTCTTCTTTCAGAAGCTCATTCCTAAACTGGTTTATTGCTTCATCACTTCTAACTCTAACATATCTTTTGAAACTCTGCATATCGTTTTTCTTTATATGACAATCATATATTACAAAAATAGGTAAATGATCACTTATGTCATTTATCATAAGCCCACTTTTTAACAGTGTTCTCCAAAACATTAGTGAAAATATTATCGATTAGTGATGAGCAGTTAGAGGTGATTCTGCTGGGTTTTTGTGATCAGTGGGTATAGCCCTCTGCTATATAGTGCATCTAGAAAGTCTGGCGTTATTTTATGTTTAGATGCATTTCGGAGGTCGATGTTGAAATCTCCACATATTATAAACGTTTTATTTTCTTTTTACACTTGCTAATTATTTCTTCTAAATGGTCTTTGAATACTTCCACACTTGACCCTGGTGTTCTGTATACACACGTCACAACAATATTTCTCATCTTTTCAATTTGTATTTCCAGAGTTATGCATTCCATTAAATAAATGGACTACTGTTGTCATACATTCAACTAATTTACACTTCAGGTCGCAATCAACGAACAGGGCCACACCCCTCCCTCTTGTTGGTTCTATTAATATGATGCAGAGTATAACCTTCAATGTGGAAGTCAGCACCTTTCTCCTTATTCAACCACGTCTCTGATAAGGCTATCACTTTAAATTTATTTTTTAAATGTTGACAGATACTCATCAATCTTCGTAAAATTTGTGTAAAGACTCCTACAGTTAAAATGTATCAAAAGAAAATGAATTGTCTAATTCAAACTTTTCATTAAATAGATCGTTAGTATAATAATTACAAGTGTCATTGATTTGATTAAATACATGATTTTCCGGATCGATGATGTATTCAAAGTCAAACATTTTTTTTGCTCTTTTTAACTCCGAAGAAGCCGCGACTCTCCGGAGAGTCATACTCTGGAAACTTAGTCATGCAAATCAAGTGTCTTCCATCGGCTAGGAGACACGCTCCCAGTACATTTGTCTCGAATAACCCCACATACCTTTTCAGTCCTTTGCTCTTTTATGTCGACCCAAGGAGTCCAACAGTGTCGGTAGTAGTCCAACCAGTTAGTCTTTCCCAAGAAGTCACCGGCCGTTCTGCTTGTTAAAATCATATTAGTAATCCTTAAACCAGTCACTGGTCTTATGAACATGGGCGAGGCATTTTATCGGTATTGTTCCAGGTCCTTTAATTTTTTTCGCCACAATGACCTTTGCCTGTTCGGTGTTCCATTTAGTCTAATCAAAACTCTGCAGTTCCGAGTCCATGTAGCCTGGATTTTGTTTTTCCTCTTCAAATTGCGCTTCTTCTCTGCAATCTCCGCGTTTTCTTGGTTAAGTGTTCGTTAATATACACTCCCGTCCCTTTCAGCATTCTCGCCTGCTTTAGTAGTTCGGCTTTATGTTTTGCGATTCTGGGCGAATTATGATTGCCGGTTTAGCTTTAATGTCGCTCCTCGGAAAGAGTATGGCAAGCTACAATGTGTTTTGCTTTGGATTCTTATGTTTTTACTTTCAAAGAACTGAATGATCCGTTTCTCTAACGAGAATAATTCACTTGGAGGGATTCCTCTCCATCTTTGTCTCCACCACGGTCCTGGAATATGACTGGTGTTTTTAATTCCAAGCCGCTGATAATCACATCATCAATGCGTGAGTATTGCTCCATTTCATCAACTCTCCGCTCGAGTTGTTCAATTCTTTGATCTCGTTCTTTGATTTGGATCTTCAGTTTTTAGTACTTCTTCCATTAGAGCCAGTAAATGCGTTTGTTGCGTAGCCACTTTTGTTATCTCTTGGGACATGAAGTTTAGAGATTTTTGATCTCCTCCGTCCTCCTCGATGGCCGGTCCTGCCACTTTTTTGGTGGCATTGTCGGCTCTCAATTTCAAATGTAGTAAGACAGCAATGTTGTGTAATCCACGAAGGAGATTTACTTTTCGGCGTTTAAAAAAAAAAAAATGAGCGTCGATTAAACAGAATAAAATCGATAATATACTGCAAGTTGACAAACACACCGATACGTGCGTGCCGCCATCTTGCCTCAATTCAACATAAATTGATTTCTTTTCATTTACATTATGGCTCTAACACTCGCATTTGTGATCATTTATAGTTAGTTGTGGGCAGATGGCCATATACTAAGCATCACACCTAACCAATAAGGTGAGTGGGTAACTGCCCACATGGTGAACTTGCCAATCCAAAATTGGTGAAAAAGTGACTTTTTTAGCTAGGACCCATTTCAGGGTCTCCTAACTCCACTATTATGCCTTGGATGCAGTCAATCGTCCTTGTACAGACAGACCTGTCCTCAAATAGAAGGAATCCAGCACAATTTAGCCTCTGTAAGGGATCCTGGCTTCATGGGGGGCCCTTGAAAACTGAATTTTTGATTTCCAACAATAAAAAATGTCATATTTGAGAGGCCAATATTTTGAAAATGAAAAAAGGAGATATTTTGACGAGAGATTCTGAAAGCCTGCACCCAAAATACCCTGGATAGCAATTTTCAGCCCATACCTATGATTTGTTCCAAAGATACTGGCCTCCAAAGTCTCTATAAATTAACGTTCGCGATTAGCTTGGGGCATGGCCCCTGAATTTTGGGGGACCGTATCTTGGAAACGCCTTGGAGTAGGAGCCTTAAATTTTGCATGTATTGATAATGAATATAGAGGTACTCTCAAAATATATCTGAGCCAAATCTGAGTTGGCGTCCCGGGGACCTCTGGTTGGCTTCATATGGAATGACCGGCAAGGTTAATAAAGTGCATGCACATCAAATACGTACAGTGGTAATCAGGTTTTCAGAGCTGTTTGGTTCTGGGTAAAAGTTCCTCAATGTCTCAGCAGAGTTACAGGTGAGGTTAAAAAAGGAAAGGCAAAAAGGTCAGCAACTGTACTGTAAGGTTTAACTTGACCTTAAACACTTCGCCTGGGTCCTCCCTATCAGACTCGTTCATTCATTCTTTGTAATTATCAAACAACAATCTTGCAAAAAAACAAAGGGCTGACTCACCCCTCTCCATAATGAAAAATATTGTCTGGATCAATGTTATGCAGGCCTGCCTTACTCCCATCGCCTGAAGTGCCTGAGCTATTTTTTGCACATTAACATTAGCTAAAACCTGTATGTTACATAAACCTTTTCAGTCATTCAAAAATGATTACGTGTGATAACCGTTGTTTCACTTGTAATGCATTTAATAAATTACTGTCGTATACACTATATTGCCAAAAGTATTAGCTCGTCTGCCTTGGCGCACATATGAGCGTGAGTGACATCCCATCCTTAAACCATAGGATTTAATATGATGTCGGCCCACCCTTTACAGCTATAACAGCTTCAACTCTTCTAGGAAGTGTGACGACCCCTCCCGCTCTGCCTGCATGTCATGTTCTGATGGCCTCAGTCCTGTTTTTCTGCTGCTTGCAGGTACCTGAAAGTGGTACATGGGCGGAGCTGAGAGGGGTAGTCTAATTTACCTGCCTGGCTGGGCGGGGCTTCCAGAAGGCATAAAGGCCCGCCCTTCTGAGAGCTGCCTCTCTCAGCCGGGCCTGCTACAGCTACCTCACATGTCCCTTTGTTTGGTTTGTTGCATCCATCGCCTGCATTGCACTACATTTTCACTCATCCATTCATTCCAGACATGACTGACTCCTCTCAGACTTGCAATTTAAAGTAGTTGTTGAATATGTTTGATTATTTCTGTTAAATATATTTTGGATTGTTTTTCTGTGTGTGGCCTTCCTCTTTGTTACCAGCCATGAGCCAGGTGGTAACAAAAGGCTTTCCACAAGGTTTAGGAGTGTGTTTATGGGAATTTTTGACCATTCCTCCAGAAGTGCATTTGTGAGGTCAAACACTGATGTTGGACGAGAAGGCCTGGCTTGCAGTATCTGCTCTAATTCATCCCAAAGGGGTTCTATCAAACTCTGTGCAAGCCAGTCAAGTTCTTCCGCGCCAAACTCGTTCATCTATGTCTTGATGGCCCTTGCTTTGTGCACTGGTGCGCAGTCATGTTGGAACAGGAGGGGCCCATCTCCAACCTGTTCCCACAAAGTTGGGAGCATGAAATTGTCCAAAATGTCTTGGTATGCTGAAACATCAAGAGTTCCTTTCACTGGAACTAAGGGGCCGAGCCCAACTCCCGAAAAACAACTCCACACCATAATCCCCCCTCCACCAAACTTTACACTGGGCACAATGCAGTCAGACAAGTACCGTTCTCCTGGCAACCGCCAAACCCAGACTCGTCCATCAGATTGCCAGAGGGAGAAGCGTGATTTTTTTTTTTTTTTTTAACTCCAGAGAACACGTCTACACTGCTCTAGAGTCCAGTGGCGGCGTGCTTTACACCACTGCATCCGACGCTTTGCATTGCGCTTAGTGATATAAGGCTTGGAATCAGTTGCTCGGCCATGGAAACCCATTCCATGAAGCTCTCTTCGCCCTGTTCTTGAGCCAATCTGAAGATCACATGAAGTCTGGAGGTCTGTACCTCTCGACTCTGCAGAACGTTGGCGACCTCTGCGCACTATGCGCCTCAGTACCCGCTGACCCCGCTCTGTGATTTTACGTGGCCCACCACTTCGTGGCTGAGTTGCTGTCGTTCTCAATCGCGTCCACTTTGTTATAGTACCACTAACAGTTGATTGTGGAATATTTAGTCACGAGGAAATTTCACGACTGGACTTGTTGCACAGCTGGCATCCAATCACAGTACTACGCTGGAATTCACTGAGCTCCTGAGACCGCCCCATTCTTTCATAAATGTTTGTAGAAGTAGTCTGCATGCCTAGTGGCTTGACATTATACACCTGTGGCCATGGAAGTGATTGGAACACCTGAATTCACTGATTTGGATAGATGAGTGAATACTTTTGGCAATATAGTATATTTGAGAGGTAAATCACAGGCTTCACGCTACTAGCTAACATTAGCCAACTAGCTAGGTGACTTAACCTGCCAGTTGGGTAACTAACTAGTTTGGTAAGTTAGCGATGTTCCAAGCACAAATGTAACATCATAAGATATACTTTATTGAACCCCGTGGGGTAATTTGTCCTCTGCATTTGACCCATCCTATAGTTAGGAGCAGTGGGCAGCCACAGAGCAGCGCCTGGGGACCAACTCCAGTTCTAAAGCCAGTACCTTGGTCAGGGGTACTGGTTGGAGTGTTCCTATAGTGCATGTTTTTGTGGGTGGGGGAGACCTGAGTACCCGGAGGAAACCCACACGCACACGGGGAGAACATGCAAACTCCACACAGAAAGGCCACAGGCCGGATTCGAACCCATGACCTTCTTGCTGTGAGGCAGTAGTGCTAACCACTGTGCCACCCGCTACCTGGCATGCAGGCATTGTAGCTGCTGGGTAGCTTGTGAACAGAGAAATGAATGATGTCATTTACGCGACTTTTTGGGTCTGTGGCCTTTTCACTTCAGTATGTTCCCAGTCGTAGATTTAAACAGTTATACGACAAACTGATAACTTATTGCCTTGCAAAAACATCTTTTAAATCAACAAACATCATATTTGTAACTCATGGTACAGTTCAGCTGGGATCAAAAAATAGTTTATGGTCTTCCGGTGGTGCCCCGAACGCAATTCATGCTTGAGCCTGAGCTCTGTCTCTTAAAGTCCGAAAAGTTATTGTCATATCTTGCAATTCAGATATTAGATCAAATAAGCAAACGTCTAACTTGGTCTGCAACATGTCAGGATCGAAGCAAGTGAGAAATAGCCCGTCTACCGATGGATCTCCGATCATAAAGAATCTTAAGGAAGGACAATCAGCAGACATATCAAATGCAGCCATCTTGTTAGCTCGAAAACAATGGGAAGAGAGGCTCGGTGCAATGGTAAAATTGACAATAAGAGAGGCCGTAGAAGAGCTGCTCTCGGGTGAGATTGAAAAACTGAAATCAGTGGCGGAAATAGCTAATTCGTCAATTGCAAAACTCGGCCAAGATATTGATCAAGCCGATTTTAGTAGATCGTTGCAGGCTCGAGTGGATACCTTGAGTGCTAATACTCGTGCAATAAAGCAAGACATGAACAATTACAGAGCGGACATTACTGATCTTCGAGAGAAACTTATCGAAATGGAGGACAGGTCACGCAGATGCAATCTCCACTTGGTTGGCTTACCTGAATCGTAAATTTTTGAGTACACTATCTAATACCCGGTTAGATTTCAAGGATTATCAGGTTGTGATAGGTGGAGACTTTAACCAAGTTTGTGATGGAACCTTTATTCTAACCTCTACACAGCTGATCCTACACCTAGTGCAAAAACCATTAAATCATTTCTTTGCGATCTGAGGCTTCCCTCCCTTACCAAGGAAGAAGCAAACCATCTTGATGCTCCCATTTCCCTTCTAGAACTGAAAGAGGCATTGAAGTCAATGAAAAGGGGTAAATGACCTGGTCTCGATGGCCTCCCACCAGAACTACTGATGGAAATATGGGATGTTATTGGGCCACTTATTTTAAGCTCTTTTAACTTTGCACTGGAAAATGGTTCATTTCATAGAGACCAAAATACATTGTTGATAATGGTATTATTAAAAAAGGATAAATATCCCCTTAAATGTGCCAGCTATAGACCTGTATCCTTGATTAACACAGAACTGAAACTATTGGCAAAAATTCTTGTTAGAAGAATGGAACCTTATGTGGGGAAATTAATTCACCAGGACCAAACAGGTTTTTTGAAGGGTAGACTGGCATCAGACAACATAAGACGCTTACTACACGTCATTCAAGCCTCGGAACTACATCTAAATCCAGCAGCTGTTTTCAGCTTGGATGCCCAAAAAGCCTTTGATTGGGTGAGCTGGGACTACTTATGGGCTATTTTAGACAAATTTTGTTTCGGGAACACTTTTATATCAATGATTAAAACTTTATACTGCAATCCCTCCGCAGTTGTGCAAACCGGTAATATTCTTTCAAAAACTTTTCCCCTGCATCGTGGAACACGACAAGGATGTCCATTATCTGAGATTGGTTCCCAGGCAAAAGAGGTACATATTTCTTTGCCGGATCAGGTTGTAAGAAGTTAATGAGAGGGGACCAGATGGACGGGGGTTCTGTTGTGTGCTGTTTGGTGAGGTCGGATGTTGTGTTTTTCATAGTTATGTGATCCATCAGATAATTCTTCCATTGTGTGATGTTTGTGTTGCTTTTTCATTTCCAGTTCATGAGGATTGTTTTCTTGGCGACAGTTAGAGCTATTAGAAGAATTTTATTATTTGGTCTTGTCAAATTTGTAATTGTTGTGTCACCTGGTAAGCAGAGTGGGGGGGATAGAGGGATGTGACAGCCAAAGAGATCAGAGAGTGAATTAGTAACCTTTTCCCAAAACTGCTGAATAGATGTGCAGTGCCAAATAGCGTGGACATAAGTGTCTGGTTAGTTTTGGGTGCAGTTAGAACATGTTTCTGCAGTGAAGCCCATTTTAAACATTTTCTGACCAGTGTAGTGGGTTCTGTGGAGTATCTGGTATTGAATTAACTGTATATTTGCATTTCTGGTCATGAAATAAATATTTTTGCAGATTTGGTTCCAGAAGTCAGCATCAGGAGCAATCAGCAGGTCTCTTACCCATTTTCCTGTTGGCATAGAAATTGTTTTATCTGATGTTGAGATTATTCTATATATTTTTGAGAGGAGTTTTTTTGTTGAATGAATATTGATCAGGTCTGAGGCTGATGGAGGTAAGTCAAGGTTGATGGATTTAATGTTACAGGTAGCTTGAATGAATGATTTAAGCTGCAAGTATTCTAGAAACTGATTGCTCCTGATGCCGTGCTCCTGGACCAGGTGAGTGAATGAAACCATTGTATTATTTTGAGTGATCCCTTTTTCTGACCATGGGAGGAAATGTAATGTTTTTTTTATTGCTGAGAAAATCAGGGTTTTTCCAAATTGGAGTGAATTTTGAAAAAATTAATGTGGAGTTTGTGATTTTGTGGAATTTCCACCAGGCTATCAGAGTTGCTGATAATGGGCGGGTTTCCCAGTTAAGAGCGTTCTTAAGGAGTTGAGAAGGCTCAAAAGAAGAGTTCAGCAAAGAGGGAGGCTTAAGATAAGAGTGTTTCCCAGATGCGGTCCTAGAGCCCTTCTTAACAAGTGTCTTTGTGCCCTTCTTAACTGGAGCTCAGTTGATCAATCGATGTCAGAGTAACCGATTGTTCCACATACTAACGTGCGCACAAATGAAGTTTTGATGTAACCAGTGGCATATGTTAAAAATTAACGTGCATAATGCCATCGCGCACGCAGCAGAAAACAAACTGATGCCATACCACTATTCAATCTGCTCCAGCTGCTTGGCTGAAGCTAAGCAGGTGTGGGCTTGATCAGTACTTGGATGGGAAACCACCGAGGAAAACCAAGTTGCTGCTGGAAGAGGTGTTGGTGGGCCAGTAGGTGGCGATCTTCCCTCTGGCGGAATAATCCCCAATGCCCCAGTGCAGTGACGGGGACACTGTACTGAAGGAGACGCCGTCTTTTGGATGAGACGTTACACCGAGGTCCTGACTCGCTGTTGTTATGGCCCCAATTTGTTATAACTCCAATTTGTTGTGGCGTAGCGGACACCAAGGGATGACAGACGAAATTTTAAAACTTTAACAGATTTAATTAAACACACACTTTGAACTAATCTACATCTACTGACCAAGATTGAAATAAAAAAAAAAAGAGATATTTACAGTCCCTTGGTAATTGAGATGGGGCTGCTATGTTACGATGTCCTGGGACAGGAAAATGCTCCAACACAGGCAAAAATCCACAAAAAGCTTCACAGGTCTTGAAAAGAGTGACAGGTCTGGTCAAATGTATCCTTCCACAATTTCTCCTTGCAATTTCTCCTACTACCTTTCACTCTCTCAATTTTTCTCCTTATATACTCTTTTCCAGCCCCCTCTGAGGCATGCCCAGGGCATGCCCCAAAACCTAGCTCCAGACTGGGCTTAACAAAAAAAATGTCAATACTGCCATCTAGTGGCTTTTTTTTTTTTTTTTTTTTTTCCACATTACACCTCCATTCCAAAAGGGAAAAATTTGGACTCATAAAGGCAAAATTTCTTTTCAATACAAAAATGGTTAAGTAGACACTTATATATAATACAATATGCTAATAAACACATGTGTACACATACTCAAACATGGGATAAGCAATCAGCAATTACATTGTCAGTACCCTTTACATGCTTAATTTCCAAGTCAAACTCCTGCAAAATCAAACTCCAATTCAAAAATCTCCGATTCATGTTTTTCATCTTACTCAAAAACATTAACGGATTGTGGTCAGTATATACAATCATTGGCTTTTGCCCTGTACAAACATAAACCTTAAAGTGTTGAAAGGATAGAACCAGAGCCAACAGCTCCTTCTCAATTGTGGAATAGTTCTTTTGGTGGCGATTGAACTTCCTGCAGAAGTATGCCATGGGATGCTCAATGTCATCAGAGTCACTTCTCTGTAAGAGCACAGATCCACAAGCTTGGTCGCTAGCATCGACCGCCATGGAGAACGGTTTGTTGAAGTCAGGAGATTTGAGCATGGGGAAGTGACACAGCAGAGACTTCCAGGCGATCCCTAAGGCTCTTTGGCATGCTTCATCCCAAGTGAACTTTACGCCTCTCTTCAGTTGGTTGGTGAGACTGAGAGCAATCTCAGCAAAGTTCTTGCAGAACTTGCGGTAGTACCCGATCATTCCAAGGAAGCGGCGCAAAGCTTTTTTGTTGTCAGGAATTGGAAAGTCCATGGCTTGGACTTAAGCATTTATGTGTGACGTAGCGTTCAGGAACCACACGCAAGAGAGGGAAATCCAAAAAACGTATGCCTTTAATGAAGTCCGAGTCAAAGCCAAAAAACACAAGAATTGCCAAGCCACAATACGAAATCCAAAAAAGTGTCCACTAGACAGGCAGGGGTCAGAACCAGGAAGACAGATGAGCAAAGGTACATAGACGGTAGGCAAAAAGTCGTAGTCGATGAACAAAGCCAAGGGTCATACACAGGGCATCCAAACACAGAAATCGTGGTCATACAAAAAATAGGTCGAAATCCAAAAAGACAAAACAATACAAGAAGGGCTATGGCAAGAATCAAAGCCGGACAAACCAGTCGAAGAAAAACAATACTCAATGGCATACAAGGCGCTCTGCAAAAAGAAATATTGATCAACGTTCTGACAAGGAATTGGCTGTGAAAAGACTGCTTAAATAGACGGGAGGAAAGTCACATGTTATGCAGGGAGCAGGTGAGCTGGATCAGACTAATTACAACGGGAGAATCACATGAGGGAAACCCTAACCACGAAAATTGGCTCTTTCAAGACACGGACGGAATCACACAGGCAGCCTATGACATTTAAACAGCTCCGGTCAAGGAGTTCTAAGTGCACAGATAACGAGTGCAGGAAAGTAATTAAGCACGTGCAGAGATCTCGCAGAAACGCAGGGAGAGACAGGTACAGCTGAGCAAGAGGCGGAGACTAGAACAGGGCGTTGCTGAGAGGGAATTAGTATAAATTAGTAGCGGTGCAACTTTACAGATTTAACTAGAGTGCTCATTAGTAAGTTAGTAATCTATATACATGGATTAGTTGTGTTAGTAGACTATGATACAAAATATAAATGTTAGTTTTGTTAGTAATCAGAACAGTAAGACGAAGGAAGTAAACGAGAATCGAAGGAATATATTAAACACCGAAATTCATTAAAATCACCCGAAGTAAGTGAGCACGCACACAGGGAAGACGGACTGAACCAACTAGATGACAACACAGGGGAGACAAGTGCAATGGAACTGAGAAATGGAATGAACTAAAAACCTGAGGATTACAATAACCAAAAAGAATAAATAAAAGACAAAATCATGAACACAGATCCTGAACATAAACATGAACATAAACATGACAAAAACCATAACCATGACATTATGGGTGCCACCTTACCCTGACCTATGACGTAGCCAAGATACGTGACAGTAGCACAACCAAAGTCACTCTTGTTCAGGTTAACAGTCAGGTTAGCCTGGGTCAAGCACTGGAACAACGTCTCTACATCTTTCAGATGTTCTTCCCAGGAGTCCTCCATGTGATCAGGTCGTCGATGTACGCACCCGCGTGTGGCAATCCAGCGATTGTAGACTGTTTCATCCTTTGGAACGTGGCTGGGGCATTTTTCATGCCAAAGGGTAGGACTTCATACTGGTATAACCCAGATGGTGTGGCAAAAGCAGAGATGCTCTTGGCCCTCTCAGTTAAAGGCACACACCAATAACCCTTCAATAAATCAATCTTGGTCAGAAACTTTGCTTTGCCCTACTCTATCGATACAATCATCAATCCTAGGTATTGGAAACACATCAGTTCTAGTTACAGCATTGACTTTGCGATAATCTGTACAGAATCTAGTACTTCCATCAGGTTTTGGAACTAGAACACAGGGTGAACTCCAATCTGAGTTAGAGGGTCTGATAATATCATGTTCTAACATGTACTCAACCTCTTTCTCAGCAATCTTTCTCTTTTCAGGATTCATCCGCTACGGATGCTGTTTTATTGGTTTGGCATCACCAACATCTACATCATGAGAGGCGATAGAAACTCTCTTTGGAACGTCAGGAAATAGATCTTTATATTTCTTGATAAACCTCTCAAACTGATCTTTTGGAGTGCTGGAGTTTTACATCAAGATTTTGCAACACTTCAGAATTTGACAATTTACATGAAAGAACTTCAGCTTTAATTCTAGGTTCATCATCTTGAAACTCCCCCTCATCTTCACAAGTCTCGGCTATAGGAGGATCTGAAGTGACAGCTGCAACCCTAGCATTCCTATCATGATAAGGCTTCAGCATGTTAATGTGACTCAACTGTTTTGGCTTTCTCCTATCTGGAGTCTTCACAATGTAATTGAGATCATTGAGTTTTGTCCGAATTTCATAGGACCATGAAATCTAGCCTGCAATGGATTGGACTGCAAGGAAACAACACAAGGACCTTGTCTCCTGGTTTAAACTCACGGCTTTTTAGCCTTATGATCATACCAAGTTTTCATTTTTCCCTGACTTGATTTCAAGTTCTCTTTTAGCGAGGTCACAAGCTGCACGTAGTCTTTCCTTGAACTTGCTAACATAGTCTACCAGACTGATATCGGCTCTTTCTCTTGCCATTGTTCACTCAACAATAGCAAAGGTCCTCTCACTTCATGGCCAAACACTAGCTCAAACGGACTGAATCCAGTAGACTCCTGCACTGCTTCTCTAGCTGCAAACAACAGCAAATGAACACCTTCATCTCAGTCTTTCTCATGGTCATAACAATAAGTCCTCATCATTGTCTTGAGAGTGGAATGAAACCGCTCTAAGGCACCCTGAATCTCTGGATGATAGGCACTGGAAAGAATCTGCTTCGCACCTAGTTCATACACAACCTGCTGAAACAATCCGGAAGTGAAATTGCTACCTTGATCTGACTGAATTTCCCTGGGAAGGCCAAACAACGTGAAGAACTTTATCAAAGCCTTCGAGATTGCAGTTGCCTTGATGTTGCGTTGAGGTATGGCTTCAGGGAATCTGGTAGATGCACACATGATTGTCAACAAGTACTGATTTCCAGATCTAGTCTTGGGTAATGGACCAACACAATCAACAATGACCTTGGAGAAGGGCTCCCCAAATGCTGGGATAGGCTGCAATAGAGCTACAGGTGGGTCTAACTGGTGTTTTCCAACTACCTGACAAGTGTGACAGGTTTTGCAAAAGTTGGAAACATCATTCCGAAGTCCAGGCCAGAAGAAGTGTTTCATGATCTTGTCAATAGTCTTGTTAACACCAAGATGACCTCCTAAAGGCAAACTATGAGCCATTGTTAAGATCTCATTCCTGTAAACCTTCGGAACAACAATTTGCTTGACCACTGCCCAATCTGCATTGGCAGGGATATCAGGAGGGCGCCACTTCTGCATCAACACTCCATCCTTGAGATAATACCCAACTGGAACTGCGTCTATTTCTTCATCAGGAAGGGCTCTCTTCTTTAGTACACAAATTTCAGGATCATTGGTTTGCTCCTGAATCAACCGCTTTCTGGACAGAGACAAGTCTCCAGACACATCAGAATCACCAGACCCATCTGGCTGGTTGAACAGAGAACTGATAAAAGTGTCTGATAAGTCCTCAAATGGAGAAACCATAGTAGGCTGAACAGAGTCATGAGGTGAACCACCTGAGTCATGACTATTCAATGTACTGGACGGCACCACATCATCTTCTTCTTGAGCCTTCTTAGCCATAGCACGGGTCACTGCACAGGAAGGATACAGAGATGGGTCTTCATCACCATCTTCAGTGCTTGGCTGTGAAGTAAGATGAACAGGGGGAACTACATTGCCCCCAGCCAGGTCATTGCCTAGCAACAGAGAAACACCCTTGATAGGTAGACTTGACATAAGTCCCACCTTTACCTGTCCTGTAACTAAATCTGACTTCAAGAATACAGAATGCAGGGGTACAGATACAGTCCTCCCTTCAATACCTTGTAAAAGTATGAAATCCCCAGAAGCAGTCTCATCACGTAACTCCAAGGAGTCCATCAACAAAAGTGACTGAGAAGCTCCGGTATCCTTAGGATATATATGGGGACAGGAGGAGAATGCTCATTCAGAGCCACAAATCCCTCTGACACAAATGGAAGAAATTCCTCCCTCACAAAGTCAGCAGTATCAGGCTTCTTAGCCTCACAAGGAGCAGGCAATTTAGCAGATCGGTCATCTACTACAGGGGTTTCTAACCTTGTCTTCACAAAGGCATTGGGTTTAGTATCCTTTTCTTTTTCTTTCTTAGCTTTAAGGAACCAACAGTTAGCTGTAACATGACCAGATTTCTTGCAATAATTGCAAACTAGACCACTTTTGTCACTGTCAGCTTTCACACTTTGATCAGACCTTTTGCTGGATTTCTGAGCACCATCATCAGATTTGTCTTTGTCTTTGGGTGAGGAATCTTGGGTATCACCGTTACCTTTCTTCTGAAATTGGGACCATCTATTGTTACTGCTAGACTGAAATTTGGACTTATGTGTGAGAACATATTCGTCTGCAAACTTGGCAGCTGATTGCAAATTCAGTGCTTGCTTCTCATTAAGGTAGGTCTTAATATCATCCTTGACACAGTTCTTGAATTCTTCAACTAACACCATCTCTTTTAGTGAGTTGAAATCATCCTTGACCTGCATAGAAGTACACCAGCGCTCAAAGCAAACCTTCTTCTCGTTAGCAAATTCCACATAAGTCTGATTGTCAGATTTCTTCAAACCTCTGAATTTCTGTCAGTAAGCCTCTGGAACCAACTCATAAGGTGTCAAAATAACCTTTTTGACAACCTCATAATCAGAGGAATCATCTGCAGACAAAGCCGAATAGGCTTGTTGAGCTTTACTATTGAGGACAGTTTGCAACATCAGAGGCCAGTATTCCTTTGGCCACTGACAACTCTTAGCTACCTTCTCGAAGCACTGGAAATACTTATCAACCTCCTTCTCCGAGAATGGAGGCACCAGCTTTACCTCCTGGCTAGCATGAAATTGGTTTTCAGCTTCCATTTTGATTTTTAGTAGCTCCATTTGGAGCCTTTTTTCCCTGTCTAACTTCTGTAACTCAAAATCTCTCTGTCTCTCTTTCTCTTTCTGCTCTTTCCTCTTTCTCTCTCTCAAATTCTCTTTGTTTTTCTTTTTCCTCCCTTTCTTTTCTCTCTTTCTCTCTTTCAAACTCTCTTTTTCTTTTTCCTCCCTTCTTTTCTTTCTTTCTCTCTCTCAAACTCTCGTTGTTTTTCTTTTTCCTCCCTTTCAATCTCTAGCATTTTTAATAAAAGTTCCATTTCTACATTTGGATTTTCCACTGGAAACTGTTCCAGATCTCCTGGTGCAAACACATTTTCATCAATGTAATATTCAACAATCTCTCTAGCCAGTCTTGCTCTTCGCATGGCTGGTTTTACATCTGTCAGCTCTGTCTGCATAGTCCTAGTAGCTCTGTCTTTTTAAAAGACTTCAAAACCTCACGGTTGGTGATGCCAAGAAATCATCCATTGCTGTTGATCCGTCAATATATATCTCGGAAAATTCAAAAAACAATTTCACAGTTTGAAATTTTAGATTTTCAATAAATGACTCACACAATGGTCAATCCCGGATGAGCCCCCAATTTGTTATGGCGTCAATTTGTTATGGCGTAGCGGACAGCAATGGATGACAGACAAAATTTTAAAACTTTAACAGATTTAATTAAACACACACTTTGAACTAATCTACAATCTACATCTACTGACCAAGATTGAAATAAAAAAATGAGATATTTACAGTCCCTTGGTATTTGAGATGGGGCTGCTATGTTGCGATGTCCTGGGACAGGAAAATGCTCCAACACAGGCAAAAATCCATAAAAAGCTTCACAGGTCTTGAAAAGAGTGACAGGTCTGGTCAAATGTATCCTTCCACAATTTCTCCTTGCAATTTCTCCTACTACCTTTCACTCTCTCAATTTTTCTCCTTATATACTCTTTTCCAGCCCCCTCTGAGGCATGCCCAGGACATGCCCCAAAACCTAGCTCCATACTGGGCTTAACAAAAAAAGTCAATACTGCCATCTAGTGGCTTTTTTTTTCCACATTACACTGTGGTCATTAACATTCCTATGACACTCTTCGATAAGAGTAGGGGGTTCCCCGGTGTCATGGCTAAAGTTCCAACCTGGCTCTTTCAGCCTGCCACCTAATCATCCGCTGATCTAATTGGCTGTGCAAATTGCCCTCTCCCTCCCCACCTCAACCGCAGGGCTCCCTTGAAAAAGAGATTTCAATCTCAACGGGACTTCCCTGGTTAAATAAGGGTTAAATTAAATTAAAAATAAAGACCAATAACACAGATATAAGAAATCTGAAAAATAAGAATGAAAAAATAAAATGAAAGCATAACATGACATCAGTGAAATCATATAACATTACATGATACTGTACCTCATTTAATGTCATATTATTTCATTTTATGTTTTCATTCTTATTTTTATGATATAATTCTGCATATTATTATGCAGTTTACTTTGTTACTCTTAGGGAAAGCAGCAAAGGTTATAGGCTTTACTGCATTCCCTAAGAGTAACAGCTGATATGATGCTTGCCGCACTGCATGGTGGCAGTAGGCTTATTTTATTTAGTGGGTTTTTTTTTAATTTGGTGGTGGTGGGTCATCATTGTTCTCCAGGAAATATTAGGGAAAATATTAGGGAAATACAGTAAAATATTTCAACACATGGAACCATCGAGGAGAGATGTAAGTTTTCCCTCATTTTAAATGCTTAATGGGTAGTAGGGGTGCTTGAAAGAAATAAAAACCAATTATAATATAAATAATTGGATATTATAATTAGGGCCCCTTATTAGTCAGCTCAATGCGCCCCCTGTTTGTTTGTTTGTTTGTATGTATGTATGTATGTATGTATGTTTGTCATCAACTGACCGGCTGCTCTGCTCGAAATTGCCAACAGAGGGTACATTTAGCTGACCAATGACCTGACCAATAAGGGACTCGCTGCGCTCGCCCCACACATGCTCTGCATGCTACTAGTAAATAATAATTAATAAAATAAGGACGAACCGTACGCACTGCATTAATATCTCCTTGCTTAGTGTCACATTGATTTGCCTGACGCGGCTGTATCTGCAGTGTTTTGTCGCTAAGAAGGGTGTTAAGAGTGCTCCAGACCCCTCTTTCAAATCCTTCTTAACAAAAGATCGTCTTTGGCTTAGAAGGAATCTGGGAAACGTGTTTGCTTCTCACTGGAGCCTTAAGAAGGATCCAAAGAAGCTCTTAGCGCTAAGATCTTCTTAAATGAATCTGGGAAACTTGGCCATTGTGAATGTCTTAAAGCAGGGGTAATGTTTGATGGACTGACTGAGAAATGGTAAATCTGAAATGGGAATATTGTTGCAATTTGTCTGTTCTATATCTATCCATGTTATCTGATTGGTGGGGATGAATCCATTTGAATAAATACTGAAGCTGATTTGCAATATAGTAGTGATAGAAATTTGGTGCTGCAAGTCCTCCCTGTGCTTTGGGTTTTTGTAGAGTTGCTAATTTAATTCTTGGGATCTTGTTTTTCCAGAAGAATTTGGTTATGATTGAGTCTAATGATTTGAACCAGGAAGAGGTGGGGTGGGTTGGAGTCATAGAAAATAAATAATTAATTCTGGGAAGTATTGTCATTTTTATTTATTTTTTATTTATTTGTTTTTATTTCGGCATGATTGTATAGTCGTTTCATGACAATTTCAACACAACATGTATCATGACCGAAAGGGTCGCGGGAGAAGCGAAATCGCTTATCAAAGTCCCGCCCCCAACTCCCAGAAAAACAGTTTGATTATAGATAAGATATCATAGAGATTTATAAATCACAACAGAGCTGAGTGTCCGTTTACACTATGATTTAAGCGGCACAACATAAGATCATGAAGATTTATGAACATCATAAAGAATTATAAATCACAATATAGCTGAGTGTCCATATAAGTTTAGATTTGAATGTCACTCTTGCTTTAATCCATTGAGACTTGGCCCAGAAAAACCTGGACTCCTTTCTTCATCATTTGATTTGTTCCTAGTGATTTGGAGTAGTTGGAAGGTGCAATAATACCAGATCTTTGCATGGATCTCTTGATTAGTCATCATTTTCGTCGACTTGGTTCACCCTTGCCTTATCGGATTTAATGACTTCTCGCAGTATGTTTAGTCCATCATTGCCTTCCTCAATTTTATTGAGCTTTCTGTCGAGGAAAACCATGCTTTTCAAAGTTTTCTTTATCCTATGGTCGATCAAAAACAGACCAAGCCCCAATGATAGCAGGCCCGCTATCATAAATCCAATTAGATCGACGTCCTCTACATCCTCGATGTCCAGGACTGCCAAACACAGCGAACGCCACTTTCCCCATGCATCCATGGTGTAACCGGCTGGGAATGTCCCATCCGGGCATCTCGGTTCTCCAGCACCTGTCCGCCTCGTGGAAATAATTTTGTCAATTGCATTTAACGACCAGTTTATAAGGTCCATGTTGGTTACAGCTGTCTGTAGTAATGTGCTGTGACAGTTGTCTTTCAGACAGATGGCCTGGTGTGTCCAGTAGATACAATGGTACAGATTTAACAATAGCAGTCCACATATTAGTGTTTATGCCCGTTATGATTCCGTTTACTTTACCCAATGCCATTTTATTGGATAAGTTTATAGTTATTCACACATGCACATTTCAATGGATACTTAAAGACCTTCAGATTGTCTGCCATTCTAATATTGTCTTCAAGTATGTTCCATGCACTGACTCCGGCCACAGATGAGTGCTCACTCCGAGTCGATTTGACCCTTCTCGTTTTCAACAACATTCTGCCTCTGAGGTCGTGGGTACATTCACGTTGAAGAAATAGGCATTGTATATTTGTAGGCAATTCTTTGTGGTATCCTAAATATACAATTTGCAAGGAGTTGAATTTTATTATATCCTGTAATTTAAGAAACTTTGCCTTAATAAACAAGTCGTTTGTATGAGTTCCATAAGGAACGTAATGAACAATTCTCAGGGCCTTTTTTTGGAGTTTAAACCATGATTCTATTGTATTATTATAAGTGTGTCCCCATACTTCAGCGCAGTAATGTAAATGGGGTGCTATGAGTGCTGAATAGATTATTTTAAGTGACTTGTGTTTTAATAATTTCTGCATTTTCCAAAGAATAGACACGCTTTTAGCTAACTTTCTTTGAACTAAATTTACATGTGGTTTCCAGCTTAAGAGATTATCTAACATAACTCCCATGACTTTATATTCGTTTACCCTTTCAATGCTGGTACCATTTACCTTTAAGTCTATGTCGTCCTTTCGGCCTTTTTTCCCAAATATCATAAATTTGGTCTTTGTAAGATTTAGTGATAATTTGTTTACATTAAACCACGTGTGAAGTTTAGACATTTCGTTATTAGCCAATTTTACCAATTGTTTGAGATCGACACCTGAGCAAAAATAGTCGGTAATCGTCTGCGAATAAAATTAGTTTTAGGATATCGGACACCTTAACAATGTCATTTATGTAAATTATGAACAACTTGGGACCTATGACCGAGCCCTGAGGAATTCCACAGGTAATGTCCAAGCAATTCGATTTGCTATTACCCATCTGCACAAATTACGTTCTACTTTTTAAGTAATTTTTGATCCATTTTAATGCGGTCCCTCTTATTCCATATTTGTAAAGTTTTTCAATCAATATATCGTGATTTATAGTGTCGAATGCTTTCTTCAGATCAATAAATATGCCTATAGAATATAAGTTTGAATCTAGTGAATCTTTAATCATTTCAATAAATTCTGTTAGGGCTAGTGCTGTCGAATGCTTTTTCCTGAACCCATACTGACTGTCACACAGTAGTTTGTGTTCATCAATGTACTTGTCCAATCTGTCATTGAATAGCTTTTCTAGGATCTTTGAGCATTGAGGTAAAATCGAGACAGGACGATAGTTTGAGAAATCATATTTATCCCCACTTTTGTAGAGAGGGATAACTTTCACTATCTTCATTTTTTCTGGAAACACTCTGTAGGAGAAGGATAGATTGCATATATGCGTAAGTGGAGTTACAATTGCGTTAGTTAGTGTTTTCAGTAATTTCATATCTAATTGGTTTACATCAACAGATGTCTTAGCTGTACAATTTTTCAGAATTGATCTGATTTCGGATTCGGTAACAGGAGTTAGTGTCATTGTGTCTTGGATTTCCTCGTCCTTATCAAGGTAGTCCCATCTTAGGTGTGAGGATTTAATACCCTTTGCTAGTTCTGGCCCAACATTCACAAAATAACTGTTAAAGTTCTCCACGACCAATTCCATGTTCTCTACCTTTTTGCCATTTGTATTAAAGAAGGCAGGGTTCTCCCTCTTCGGAGTTCTCCCAGAGACGTTCTTTATTATATTCCAGAGATTTCTGGTATAATGTTTATTTTCTAATAAAAGCTTTTCATAATATTCTTTTTTGTGTTTCCTTAGTAAATGTGTCATTTTGTTTCTGTAACTTTTGTACCTAATTTCTGCTTTCTCAGTTCTTTCTCTCAGAAACTGCTTATACAAAGTATTTTTTTTCTTACAGGCATTTGCCAGTGCTTTTGAAACCCAAGGTCTTCTCTCTTTGTTTTGCTTTTTTTTGTTCGTTGTTTTGACTAGACAGTGTTTATCATACAGGGAGTTTACTGTCCATAGAAAAGCCTCAAAGGCTCTATTTGGATCGTTTTCTGCTATTACATTATCCCATTTTTGATTCAACATATCTAATTCTAGTTTCTTTAGCCTTTTTTCGCTTTTAATTCTGATTACTGTGTTTTCCAGGGATTTCGATCTAGCCTGGTCCCTTATATCTAATTTGCAGTTACAAATAGCAAAGACTGGTAGATGATCAGTAATGTCATTTATCATGATGCCACTTAATATTTCAGAATCTAATACATTAGTATACATATTATCTATCAAGGTGGCACTGTGTCTAGTAATCCTGCTTGGTTTTGTGATTAGTGGTTGCATACCCGTGGCATACATGGTGTTAATATAATCCTCTATTATAGAGCTATTATTTGGATTTATCAAGTCAATATTAAAGTCCCCACACATAAAAACATTTTTCTGGTTCATATTGGTGAGTAATTCACCCATACATTTGCTAAAAAAAACATCAATTTGCGAATCCGTTGCTCTGTACACACAACAAATAACCGTATTTTTACCTTTCAACCTAGGAATCTCAATTGTAAGGCATTCCATTACATTTTCCACAACATTTGATTTGCATTCTAGTATCTGGAAGTTTATGGCCTCATCAATAAATAGGCCAACACCCCCACCAGCTTTATTCAGTCTGTTCTTACACACGAAGTTGTAACCCTCCATGTAGAAGTCCTTGTCCTTTTCTTCTTTAATCCAAGTTTCCGATAATGCGATGATGTTGAACGGATTAGCAAATGACAGAAGGTATTCCTTTATTTGGTCAAAGTTTGCATATAGACTCCTACTATTAAAGTGGATAATGGACAAACTACCTTCCATTTTAATGTTCTTGTTAAATTTGTCTACAGTAAAGTATCCGCATGCGTTTGTTTCGTTGTAGAAAAAATGGTTATCCGGATCAATTTCTTCATTAGGGTCTTTTCCTGAATGATGGTGACTTGTTGTTAGAAAGCCAGTTTCCTGATCTACAGTTTGGTTCATCAGATCATTTGTCTTGCTAATCAGAGAAAAATTTATTTCTGTAGGATGATAACTGCTCATAGAGATTTGTCAAGGATTTTAACCTGCCTCAGTGGTCAAAATTCTCTAGATCCTGCATCATCTTGATCAGCACCGGTCTGGTAGTTTCCAGTGAAGACCCATTTGGTTTAATGAAAATTCTGCAGTTAGCCGACCAAGTGCTGTGTATCTTACCCGCTTTCTTTAGTTGACGAGCTTTCCATGCGATGGTTGCATTGTGCTTGGTGAGGTTTTCATTTATGAATACATTGGATCCTTTGAGATTTTTCCCTTGCTTCAACAGAGATTTTTGTGCTTTTTGCTTGTAAGTCGTAACAACACGGCCCGTGCTGTACTCCGGTCTCCGCTTACATTCCTTTTCGGTAGCAGATAACATGAATCCACATTGCTGGGGTCCAGAAAAATACTTTTGGACTGAAGGAATTCCACCACCTGCATTTCCACAGATTTATTGTCCTCCTCGTCTTGATCGTCATCATTCACTGTTGCCCTGGCATAACTCCTGGGTTTGATTTTGAGCCCTGTCAGGATTACATCATTACGTTTCTCTTGTTGCTCCAGCTCCTCCAGTTTGTTTGATAAAGATTTAATCTGTGTGTCAGATTGTCGCAATTCTACCTGTTATTGAGAGTGGTTAATTCATCCAGCGGAGGAGGTTGTCGGTTGTTGTCTTAAGCAATGGGATGTAATTGAGGTTGAATAATTCTGACAGCCTGGGTGAAATATTGATACCTAAATATGTAATGTGAGTAGTGCATAGAGGAATTGGTGGGGTGAACGCCGCCACATCCTAACTGTTAGTTTGTAGAGGTAAAATTGAGGATTTATGCCAGTTTTTCAAATAATTGGAGATTTTGGAGAATCTGTCAGAGACTCTGATTGTTTCTAGTAGTGATAAGTGGGGATTTTGTAAAAAAAAAAAAAAAGCAAAATATCGTCAGCATAGAGACTTATTTTATGATGTTCATTTTGTGTTTTGAATCCTTGAATGTTGACGTTTTTGCGGATGGCTGCTGCTAATGGTTCAATAAAAATGGTGAATAGAGATGGAGAGAGGGGGCATCCTTGCCTCGTCCCCGTGTAATGTGAATCGTTGTGAAGTTAGACCGTTAGTAATGACTGTGGCTGAAGGTGCAGTGTACAAAATTTTCACCCAGTTAATAAATGACTCCGTAAAGCCAAATTTTTGCATTATTGGTATGAGAAATGACCAATTAACCCTGTCAAAAGCTTTTTCTGCATCTAGAGAAACAATGACGGTTGGTATATCCTTTTGTGCTGAGTGATCCATTATATTAAAAAGTCTGCGTGTGTTACTGGATGAATGTCTACCTTTAATGAAGCCAGTCTGATCAGGGTGAATAATGGATGAGATTATCTTGTCTATTCGGTGGGCGAGTGTTTGAGTAATGATTTTCAGATCTACATTGAGGAGTGATAGGGGGCGATAGCTGGTAGGAAGTGAAGGATCTTTATTTAGTTTCAAAAGAAGTGACATTGTGGCAATGTTCATGTTAGCTGGTAATTTTGAGTTATGTTTTATTTCGGTTATTACTCTTTGAAACAGTGGGGCGAGAATGGACCAGAAGTGTTTGTAGAACTCAGCAGGGAAGCCATCAGGTCCCGGTGTTCTATTGTTGGGCATAAGTTTGAGGGCAGTAGCGAGTTCCTTATCCGTTATTGGTGATTCAAGTGTTGTAATTTGATCTTGGGTGAGCCGTGGTAGGTTGATGCTGCTAAGAAATGAGTCAATAGCTAACTGTTCTGGGTCCTTTTCACATGAGTATAAGTTGGTATAGAATTCTTTCAAAAATGTTTTTTTTTTGCTTCAGGTGATTGTAATGGCTTCCCTGTTGAGTCTCTTATGACAGAAATGGTTGCTTTTTCTTTGTTGTGTTTAATTTGGTTTGATAAGTATTTACCAGATTTATTGTTATGATGGAAGTGTTCTTGACAGAGTCTATGAATTAAAAAATAGAATTTTCTTGTTTGTAATTTCATTCAGTTGAGATTTATATTTTCTTAATTCATTCTGTGTGTCTTCAGTTGGGTTATTTGCATTAATGTGTTCGAGGAGCTGAATTTTTTTGTTCCAGATCGGCTTCTTGCTTTTGTTGTTTTTTTTTTTTTGTAAGTGGAGTATGAAATGATAATTCCTCTTAGGACTGCTTTCCTGTTTCCCAAATGATAGACGGAGATGACTCTGGGGAATCATTTATTTCGAGGAAGGATGCCCACTCCTTGAGATTATTGAATTCAGGGTCTGTGAGGAGTGATGTATTAAAGCGCCACCTGGTGTTGTGTTTATGTGAGGGGGTTCTATTCCATGTGAATGTTATTGGGGCATGGTCACTGAGGATTATTGAGTGTATCTTTGAATCTGAAATATTTGGTATAATTGAGTTGCTTGTCAAAAAGTAATCGATGCGTGAATATGATTGATGAACCGACGAAAAAAAAAGAGTATTGCCTTACTGAAGGGTGTTGAAGCCGCCAACTATCACCAAGACCAAAATTGCCCATGAACTGTTTTATTGTTTCTGTTGATTGCCAGGTGCGTTTGTTATGTGAAGTATTGCTTTTGTCCATTAGTGGATTGATGACTGCATTGAAATCGCCTCCTATTATAATTGGGCAGTTTGAGTTAACTGAGATAGACGAGAAAAAGGTGTGAAAAAAGATGGGTCGTCAGTGTTGGGGCCGTAAATATTACCAATTGTGACCGGGTTATTGTCGATTGAAATATGAATAATGATAAATCGTCCTTCTGGATCTGTAATGGTGGAGTTGTGAGTAAATGTGATTTTGTTATTAATAAGAATGGAAACTCCTCTTTGTTTTGTGTTGTAATAAGCTGAAAATACTCGACTGTAATGTGATGATATTAATTTGTTGTGGTTTGATTCAGAGAGATGGGTTTCTTGAAGTAAACATATGTCTGCTTTGAGTTTGGGTAATTGGGTGAATATTTGTAATTTTTTTGCCTGGGAACCAATTCCACGAATATTCCAAGATATAAATTTTAACGATGACATTTTGAGGGGATACTAAATATCTAATATTAATACTCTATATATATATATAGTGTGTGTGTGTGTGTGCGTGTGCTTGCGCCTGTTTGTATGCAAGTGCATGTGTATATGCGTGACCTGAGACAGACAAACAAATATTGGCACAAAAACACAGACAGCGAGTACACGGAACAACATTCAAAAGAGTGGTATGGATTAGGGTATGTAGACTACAGGGAGACTAGGTGCACTAATGTATGAATGGGAATTGTTACAATAATAATAGTAATAATAATAATAACAACAATACAGTATATATATCGTGTAGTGTGACAGTGTATGTACTGGTATAAGTACAATACTTATTATTATAAAATTAGTATAATGATAATAATAATAATAATAATAATAATATAGTGCATATATGATTGTGTGATATACAATACGAATATGATACCATACATAGTAAAGATACAATAATTAATAATATGATAGTATAATAATAATAGTAATAATAATATGAGAATATATTTGATAGTGTATATAATAATATGATACCATACATAAGCACAATACTATACCATTATAACATACATAGCCTAAACACAGTACATTATCATATTCACATTATTTTTTATCATAATTAAAAAAATAAATAAATTTTTTTTTTTTTTTTTTTGGGGTTCAGTCTCCCGGGAGCAAAGTAAGGTAAAGTAAAATAAATTTAAACGCTAAATTTAAAGAATAAATTAGACGCTAAATAATTGTCTAAGTGAATTGTGTGCTATACAAAGTAAAACAGAGTTGTTTTCAAGGACTGAGGTACACTGTCGCCTGCTTTTTCTGTAGCTGATTAAGCTAACGAACTATAGTAAGCTCTCAAAGCCAAGAATATATCAAATTACTGGGATATCTAACTATAACCCGGCTTGGTTTCATACTTGGTCGCTTGCCTTTCATACAGTCTTCTAGCCAATAAATATTGACGTTCACCGGGTTTTTTAGTCCCTTCGTTCTCTATCCTGACCGCATTACCGCATAAACGCATTGCCAAGCTTGAATATTAACGCGAACCGGGGTTTTTTTTTTTTTTTGCATTTTATTATCATCGAAGGGCTCTTCTGATTAAACACATGGCAAATTACGTTATCTTTGTATTTTCCTCCGGTTGCGGTGCCTTGATCAGCTGAGGAGGAGGGACGATTATTATGGGAGACTTAAATTATCCTGGTATTGATTGGGAAAAGGTGAAAGGACAGGGGAGGGGGGAGGAAGAATTTCTAGATGTCATAAATGATCATTTTTTGGTGCAGTATGTTAAAAACCTACAAGAGAGAAGGCAATTTTAGACTTAGTGCTCTGTAATGACCCAGATGGAATTAGCAATGTTGAGGTACGGGAGCCACTTGGGACAAGTGATCACTCTATTAATTTTGAGGTTTCATGGGAAGTTAAAAAGGTGTATTCAAAAACAAAAATTTTCAATTTTAGGCAAGCAAACTTTGACAGGATGCGCTCATATCTAAGTGAAATAAAATGGGAGACACTCCTGGACTGTGAGTCTGTAACTGAGATGTGGGAAAGATTTAAAGGGGTTTTACTTGATTCACAATGCAAATTCATTCCAAAGGTGTCCAAAAGTAAGCTGAAAAAGCAGAATCCTCAGTGGATGACCGCAGCTATTCGTAGGAGTTTGAGGAAAAGAGGAATCTTTATAAGATGTACATAGAGGATAACAATGAGATTACTAAGGCCGAATTCTGTAAAATGCGGGCTGTGGTCAAAAAAAGAGCTGAGGAATGCTAGAAGACTGTATGAAAGACAAATTGCAGAGGGGCAAAAAACTAACCCTAAGCGCTTCTTTCAGTACTGTAGTAGAAAAAGGAAAGTCAAAGAGCAGGTTAAGTGCATAAAGAATAAAAATGGATCGCTGCTATATAATAACAAGGATATTGCGGACACCTTAAGCGGTTACTTTGTTGAGAATTTTACCTTAGAGCGGGTCTTTATTCGCCAGAGGGCATGTCAAATGCTCAAGATTATTTAGCGGAAATTGAGGTTAGGGATAACGTAGTATTAGACAAGTTGCATAAACTAAAGGCAGATAAGGCGGCGGGTCCTGATGGCTTATATCCTAGAATGCTCAGGGAAGTTAGTGAGATCATCTTTAAGCTGCTATTCGCCATCTTTAGACGGTCTTTAGAAACTGGAGAAATACCAAATGATTGGAAACAGGGTAATATAATACCAATATATAAGAAAGGGGACCGTGCTGAGCCAGGTAATTACAGGCCAGTCAGTTTAACTTGCATTATGCGTGCAAAATATTGGAATCTATCATAAAAGATGAGCTGGACTTATTTCTTGAACGTAACAATATCTTGAGGATAGCCAACATGGTTTCCGTAAAAGGAAGGTCATGCCTGACAAACCTGGAATTTTTTTTTGAAGAGGCCACGAGACTTATGACCAGAGCAGGGCTTATGACATCATATATTTGGATTTTCAGAAAGCATTTGACACAGTACCGCAAAAGAGACAAATTTTTAAAATGAGCTCCATTGGAGTTACAGGAGGTATTCTGAAGTGGATTCAAAACTGGTTGCAGGACAGAACACAAAGAGTGGTGGTCAGTGGTATCTCATCTGAGCTAGGTATGGTGGGGAGTGGCATCCCCCAGGGATCGGTGTTGGGACCCCTGCTGTTCTCATCTACATTAATGACCTTGATAGGAATATTGAGAGCAGATTAGTGAAATTTGCAGATGATACTAAATTGGGAGGTTTGGCAAATAGTTTAGAGTCCACTAAAGTGATTCAGGATGATTTGGATAGAATCCAGAATTGGGCAGAAATGTGGCAAATGAAATTTAATGTAGCGAAATGTAAAGTAGTACATGTAGGTAATAAAAACATTAGACGGGATTACTCATGGGAGGTTTCAAACTGGAATGTGCTCCACAAGAGAAATATCTGGGAGTGATTGTTGACCAAACCCTCACAGGCTCTAGCCATTGTGCCATAGCAGTTAAAAAAGCCAATCGGATGCTGGGATACATTGCCAAAAGTATTGAGTTCAAATCCAAGGAGGTGATGCTTCTTTTGTACAACACATTCGTCAGACCACATCTAGAGTATTGTGTACAGTTCTGGGGACCAAACTTTAAGAAAGACATAGAGGCTTTCGAGAAAGTTCAGAGAAGAGCCACGAAGCTAATTCCAGGTATTGAAGATGAAAGCTATGAGAAAAGGCTGAAGATCCTTAATCTCTTTTGTCTTAGGAAAAGGAGACTAAGGGGTGATCTGATTGAGGTCTTTAAATATGTTAAAGGGATTAACAAAGTGAATTATGTAGGATTCCTTCAACCAAGTGTTGTTAGTAGAACTCGGGGTCACAAATGGAAGCTGACCAAAGGTAAATTTAGCACTGATATTCGGAAATATTTCTTCACCCAAAGAGTTATTTCGGTGTGGAACAGCTTGCCTGACCATATTGTTCAGGCAGAGACCTTGGGAGTTTTCAAGAGCAGACTTGACTTAAAGCTAGATACCATTGAGTCATTGAGTATCTGAAGTGATATATTCACGATAGTACAAAGAAACTGGCGAGCCTAGTTGGGCTGAACGGCCTGTTCTCGCCATTCATGTTATGTTATGTTATGTTATAATATATACAGATATTTGTTTTATTTTATTTTATTTTAATTGTGGTGTCTTCGGAGTTTAGAGATAGACATCGCATGACAGAGTGTTTTATCTGTATGTGAGAGTAGCTATGTGAGCAGAGAGCATGAGAATGTGTGTGATAGTGGGGTGGTTCAGAAAAGCCAGGGGGTTACATCTTTATCTCGGTTTAACTGTCCATTTATGTCTAATTTGTCAAGTGATATGATTGCTTTTTTTCGTTAAGCCATTGCCTTCTTTCGGATGGGGAATAACTGTTTGCGCCTTTGCATGATTTCTTTAGGGTATTGATCATTGAGTCCGAAGTCCGTTCCTTTAAGCTGCCTGCCTTGTCGCTGTCCTAGTTTTTTTTTTTTTGTTTAAAACGCTCGAATTTCGCAATGATTGGCCGGGGTCTATTGCTGAGAGGGATCTTTGGTCCGAGACGATGAACGCGGTGGAATGTGATATTGTTTACAGTTTCTGTGGGTAGTTTGAGCTGTTTAGACATGAATTCCTTTACAGATGTTGCCGGGTCTTCAGTCGGTTGTTCTGGAATGCCAGAGAAAACGAGATTGTCTCTCATACTGCGTGCTTGTAAATCGAGGATGGTTTCTTTCATGGTTTTATTGTCTGTGGTGGTAAATGCAAGTTGGTCGGTAAGTGCGTCGACAGAATGCTGCAGTGATTTGTTCTCCTTAGTGAGAGTATCTGTCTGTTCCTGACTGTATTCTAGGCTGTAGCACAGTGACTGGAATAACCCTTGTGCCGTACTTCAATGAGTGCGATTCTGGCGTCCAGTCCGGTGAGTTTATTTTCAATAGAAATGAGAATGTCGCTTACCTCGGTGGTTGTGCAGCATGGTGGTTTCGGGGATGGAGATGTCCCTGTACTATCGAGTGAATCTGGACGGGGTCTCTTACTGAAAAGTGTGGATGAACTGGTGGCTTTCGCTGGTTCAGTACGGTCTATGTTGGTTTCCTTATCCCTATTGTTGATTCTGTTGAATAACTCGTCGAAATAGTCCAATAGGGCTTCCAAGTCGATTTATTTGTATTCCGGTTTGAATGGCGATGAAAAGTGGAGGATGACAAAAACTTAGAACAGAAAAAAAAAACCAAGAATTGGAAAGAAAAAAAATCGTTTAAGCTTGTTTTAGCTAGTTTGCTAGTTTGCTTCTCAAGTGTTGCTCTAGCAGCTGGGAGCCACCATATTGAGTCTCTGCACAGTCTCGCGGGAGTTGCGTTCACAGCAGCATGTCTCCTCCTAGCAGTCTCGATCTCAAATGACGTTAAGCTCATTCATTCATTCACTCATTCATTTATATGCATGCTTACATGCGTGCATTCATACATACATACATACAAACAAACACAAAATACATTAAGCATACATACATACATGCATACATGCAAGCATAAATACATACATATAAATAATTGCTCTTTAAGTCTATGACTCACACTACTACAAGTTACTAATCATTACTTATAAATGATAAATAACGATTTAAGCTAATGATGATGGCGGTGACGAGGGCAGCAATAATAATATTAACAAGAAATGATAAATGTACAGTAACTAAACTACAATGGTGAGTTTATAATTGCTGTTATCATTATTTGGTCAAGGGGGGGGCAACATGGGCTCTGAGGCCTGCGCCTGCCTTCGCCTCTCGGCCTCCAAAGAGGGGGGGTGGTGGCGGGCTATAAAAAAAAAAAGAGGATGTCCATTATCCCCCTTATTCTTTGCATTGTCATTGGAACCATTAGCGCAGAAAGTTAGATTAAATACCCTTATATCGCCTATAATGATATACGGCGCATCACACAAAATTTCATGCTATGCAGATGACATATTACTTTATTTTACAAATATTTCAGAATCCCTTCCTTAAATATTACTGGTGTTTACTCAGTTTGGGCAACTTTCCGGGTTCAAAATTAATTGGGAGAAGTCTCTTCTCATCCCTCTAAATATCCAGGCAAAACAATATGGGCTCTAAATTCGTAGACCAGGTGCAGGCGCGGTGAATGGAGGGAGCGCTGCGCCAACGGGGTGTGTCCAGGCGTATTTTGCAATTTCGTGCCCAGTGCAGCCTGGCGCAAGTACTCCTCTGTCCCGCCTCTGTCCCTCCTGCCAGCGCAAGTGGCAAAGAGGGAGGAGAAAAGGCTTAAGTGGGTTTAACACAGCCGAGTCAAATCTTCACCAATAAAATGAGCTCCTCTCCTCACCTTTAAAGTGTTGAAATAAAGAAGCCTCTGTCCTATATCTGCATGATGCGTTAATGTTGCATTTTACTTTGCTGCTTCAGGCATGTTTTCTGCACCGCTTACGTCTATATTAAGCATTACGAATATGAGTTAGCTGGCTAGCTAGGGCATTCGCAAATTATTACCATGAGCGAACTTGAATGGAATTTCAAAACGAACCTACGTCAGATCATTCAAACTTATGAAGTTGGAATGAAATATGACGGTTGCTCATTAATTTCTTCTGCCTGCATCATTGGGAAGAGAAACGATGGATAGCGTGTTCCTATTATTACACCCTGTTGCTGTTTAAAATTTTGGGATTAACATGCATGGACAACAATGCAAGATACGTTACACATTTATTTTCAATATGTAATCTTAACTCAGTACGAGATCATAACAATCAGGCTGTATTCCTTTCCCCCACTAAAAACGATAAAACCTAAGTGACAGTAATAGTAGTATTAAGCCGCTTGCACACTGGACGCGAAATGAATTTTTCGCATGACAGATTGCGTTGAACACAGTGTCGACGTGTCCGACAGTCGGACAGGGTTTTAATATATCTCCGTGTCCGACAGTCGGATGGTTTCAATATAACTCTGAGTCCGACAGTCGATTATTGTTTTTAATTTCTTCAAATCTACTGAATCTTTTAGATATTAAATGTGAATGTTTTGATAAGAGGGCTCAGTTCTACAAGATGAGGACCGAGAATTTCAATCAATGTTTCTGTTTAAGCTCTGCTCAATAAAGTGAGTCGACATTGGCGCGCGACAATGTAGGGGAGAGCTGGTACGAAAGTAACATTTTTCACATGGACGTCGTTTTAAAAGATAACGTTACAGACCGAAAAATTTTTTCAGAGCGATTAACTACTTTCGTGTGTGCTCTGTCAATATCAGGTGCTAAATCATCCCAATATATATTGACTTCGGCATAGTTTGACGTCGAACGGAAGTTGCGCATTGCTGCTTTCGACCCCTCCAGTCGGGACGAAAGTGGCACACAGGCTGGACAAAAGTAACATGATGAAATTAACTGGAATCTTTTAAATTACTGTCGATAAAACAGAAACAAAAACAATCAGAGATTTGTTTTAAACATTTTAATTTGCTTCAAATGTTTCAAAAGTAAACGTGAACATGTTTAACATCCCAGATAGCAAGCACCTCCGCTCTGGATCTGGATCATCTGGTGTCGGCACAGAGCCAGGGCAGATCCGGAGCGGAGGTGCTTGCTATCTGGGTGGGGTGCAATTGGTCTATTTATAAAAATTATTAAATTACTTTACTCATTATCACAGTTGTGACAGATATAATGAGCTGCAACCTCAGTGCATGCCTCTTCTGACCACAGCAGACAAAAGATGCACTGCACCCACACTTCTCCAGGCAAAGATGAGGCAAATGTCTCCCAACAAACAAGACATTCCTCATCATTGCCCTGAGAAACTCTGGTTGCAGTGTGTCCACTAAACAACGTTTTCTTTGGGCGTTTTGAAGAGGACTGTTTTTTATGGCCCCTCTGCCGACTCTCCTCCTCCAAAGCAGCTTTTACTGGGGTGTCGGTCAGTATTGCTGTTGACCTGCAACATTCAATGAGATGATAGTCAGAATCAGCTTGTTTTTCTACAAGCAAGAAAATCAAGACAAGTTCAAAACGACATTCTGCTCACCTCTTTCTGCCTCTTCTTTTATTTTCTTTCCTCGAGCCAGCCTTTGGATATGGGCGAACCTTTTCTGGGCTGAACCTCTGTATTAGCGTGCCACTAGATGTTCCTGGAACCACAAGCATACCTGGATAGATAATATTTCCAAAAAAATGCTTGGCAAGGCTCAGCATGCACATTTAAAGACACACACAGACACAAACTCTCACCATCTACAGGAATGGCAGACTCATCGGGATGCAGCTCAAATGGGCTCTGGCTAGGCTGGTGGTGTCTTAAGGGAGCGGGCGCTGGTGATGGAGTGGACACTGGTGATGAAGAGGGCGCTGGTGATGAAGCGAACATTGGTGATGAAGAGGGCGCTGGTGATGGAGCTGGCGCTGGTGATGAAGAGGGCGCTGGTGATGGAGCTGGCACTGGGGATGGAGCTGGTGCTGGTGCAGGACGGTTGGTCACAAAAGCTGGAGCAAGTCTGTCTCACTGAAAATATCTGGATTCAAGGGCCAGATACGGTACACTCGAACCCAGATGAAATGCTGCTTGCTGTCGCAGCTTGAGGCAGAGCTTCAGCCACAAGACTCGGGATGTTGTAGATGGTCAAAGTTCTTCCAGGGTTCATTCGCATCCAATTGTCTGCTGCACTGTTAATGTAGTGCTTCAGAGGACAAAAAACGCTTCGGTCTAGCGGCTGAAGACGGTGGGAGCAGTGGGGTGGAAAAGACAGGAGTACAATGCCATGTGACATGCAAAAGTCAATAGCTACCACAGAGAGGTGTGATGGATGATTGTCTAAGAGTAGCAGCAACTTTGACTCCGGGGTCACGCAGGTGTGTCTTGCAAAATGCTGTAAAAATGCTAAGAAATCTTTCTCCTGCATCCACCCCGATCCACTGACAGAACCAGTGCAGCCAAGGGGGCCATCCCGGATGAAGTGGTCCTGGAACTTCTTCCTTGGGAAGATAAAGTAAGGGGGAACAAAGTTGCCTTGTGCATTGGCAGCAAAGGCAACAGTCACCAATGTTCCTCTTTCCCCAGAGGTCACAGCACTGACCTGACGCTGCCCCTTGGTGGCAATGATTTTGTCTGGCACTTGAACCGTTGTGGTACCTGAAATAATAAATGAAATGAATTATTGCTGTTGCAAATAACTGTTGCTTTTTAATTTATCTAAATATAAATTTTTACCTGTTTCATCCATGTTCCAGATGTCCTTTGCTTCAAAATTATAGCGGGTCAGGACAGTCTTTAGGTTTTTAAAAAACGCTGTCACATTGGTCTTGTTGAAGCTGATGGAACGGGACATGCTGGTGGCTTGAGGTCGACGGATGGACAGGGTTTTGTTGCGCTCGAGGAAGGAGGTGAGCCGATCCATCCCTGCCATGTGGTTTTTCTCCCATGAACATGGAGTTTTGAGGCCAATATTTTCGGCCAGCTCATATGCAAACTTTCGCACCTAAAACAGCATGAAAAAAGAGGTTAATTCCCCGATAGCAAGCACCTCCGCTCCGGATCTGCCCCGGCTCTGTGCCAACTCCAGCTGATCCGGCTCAGAGCCGGGGCAGATCCAGAGAGGAGGTGCTTGCTATCTTAGGCAAATGGCGCTAGTGGTGTAGCTCTGTCTGCAGTGTTACTCCAACCTCTTTATATTAGCTGCTCTCTTTATATATGCCTGCAGTCTCTTCTCCTGTTCTTCTGTGAAGACTTTGTTGTGAGCCCTGTACCCTGGGGCTCTGGTCTGCTGCCCTCCTGCCTCTGCCCTCCTCTTGCAGTACTTGAACAGGGTGACATGACAAACGCCATGCACCTCTGCTGCCCTCCTTATACTCTCGCCTCTTCGGACATCAAGAAAGGCCCTTTCAGAACCTGCTGGTCAACCTTTCCTCTCTGGGTAGTTCTGACCCTAACTCTTGGCATTTTCTGTCGGTAAAATATAACACACACATTTTTAATGAGCTTTAGAACAGAAAATTCGGCCGCATTAGCAGAGAGGGACGAACGTAATCGTTGCTACTACCGCCCCGACAGTGACTCCTGACATTTGAACCAGGATTGCTTCTAAAGTGGAAAAAGTCTGACATTTCAAACTTCAGGATATGTTACAAAACTAAATGACCTATCATTTCATCATAAATATGACACATGGAGTGATAAAGACAATCTTTAAATCAAAAAAGTTTACCATTTGTCTGAATTTACTCACCACTGTGGAAAACAGTCTTCCCGGTCTCGTTTCGCGGGGAAGCGACGAAACCTCAAGATTTTTCCCGGGTCTGGAGAGTGTCACAAGCTGGACGTGCTGACCTAATTTGACGCATCGATGTGCGGATGGCTGTGAGTAAATCGCTGTATTACTTTCGTCCCACGTTACTTTCGCACTGGCTCTCCCCTACAATGCCTGTCGAACATTAAATGCGAAATACTCCGTGTCTGACAGCCAAAAAAAAAAAAAAAAAAACGATTAGAACAGATTGATAACGAAATAAAGAATAAAAAGAAACATTTTAACAACAAACAGAACTTCCAATGGACACTGCGATTTATTTATTTGCGGGCCATCTTTTTTGGATGTTCTGTTTGTTGGTGATATATTTTTATTCTTTATTTCGTTATAAATCTGTTCTCATACCAATACTTTTACTTTTTGCTGGCTGCCGGACATGGAGTATTTTGCATTTCGCGTCGGACAGTCTTGATCGTGCATGCGATATTTAATTCACAATGTCAATGTCATGGAATTGATTTGCTCACTGTCTACAAGCACTGTTTTATCTCTGGTGTGGAAATAAAGCGTGAATCTGTTCGATCCATCTGACTAATTTTCAAAAGAGAGACCGAATAAAGCCTGTTGTCTATCTTCAACGGAAGAAAACAGACAAATAAAAAGATCAAGAAAAGTCGATAGCTATCAATTTGCATTTTGTGAAGGTTGAACACAAAGATGGCCAAGTTTGTACGTCTACTAATTCCTGGAATACTCGAAAAATAAGAACTTTTATGACTTTCGGACACGGAGTATTTTAGGATCTCTGTCCGACAGTCGCTAAATTCGTCATAAATGCACAAAGTCCCGCGCCAATGTCGACTCACTTTATTGAGCAGAGCTTAAACAGAAACATTGGTTGAAATTCTTGGTGCTTGTCTTGAAGAACTGAGCCCTCTTATCAAAACATTCACGTTTAATATCTAAAAGATTAGGTAGATTTGAAGAAATTAAAAAGAATAATCGACTGTCTGACACGGAGTTATATTGAAACCATCCGACTGTCGGACACGGAGATATATTAAAACCTGTCCGACTTTCGGACACGTAGACACTGCTTACATCACAAGTCAATGCAAAGACGCGAATCACGCATGTATTCGCGTCTTTGCATTGACTTTGACTGTAATCAGTCGTGCAAAAAATTCGTTTCACAGATTCAGCTGCGTTGATTAAGCCAGGTCGAGTTTCCATTACGCGTGCCAACCGTCTTTAATCTGACATCAGGACAATCAATATAGATGCTATAACTTATGTCCTGATTCAGATAGTTACATTAAATAGTGCTTGTTGTAATTATTTATTGCATTGAAATGTGCCTGAAATTCTGGAAACCTGCCTGCGAGGTTTCGGTGACGTGTGCGCACTGTGCGCCGGTCAGCCAAATTACCACTGCACAGAAAGTAAACCAGGTTGGAGCTGGCAAGCTTTCTGCCTTCAGCGGAGACTTTTTTCTCTGAAAATTGTCACTGCGTCTTGATGAATATGTGACACCTCTCCCTACTAGGCCGCCACACCCATCTCGGCGCACGTCCGTCCACCAAATTGCCAAAATGGCACAACTCTTCCTTCACATACTTGGGTATAAATATTTCCAACTTCAAAAGATTTCCCAAATCAATTATGCTAAATTTAAACTTGAGATGTCTGCTGATCTTCAAAGATGGGCAACTCTAAAGATGTCATTGCAAGGTAGAATTTCGATCGTCAAAATGAATATTCTTGGGTGATTAAATTTCCTTTTTTCCATGCGACCTATACCTACACCGGCCAAATACTTCGAGGAACTGCAGTCAATGACCAAAAAATTTATTTGGGATGGAAAAAGACCTCGTATTCGATTTCACACTCTTCAACGCTCCAAAAATTTGGGTGGGTTGGCAGTTCCGCATTTTAAGTTATATTATTGGGCTTTTCAAATGAAGGCATTAAGAACCTGGTGTGACGCGTCCTTTGTAATCTCCTGGCGCCAGATTGAACAGAGTCGAGTAACACTGCATAGACTTCAAGACTTATTGTTTTCTGGCATTAAGAATAAACTGGCAGTTAAGAAATTCGGACCAATTATTGCCAACTCCCTAATCATATGGTTGGATGTCCAAAAACATGTAGGATGTAAACTTAAGTTTTCTGACCGTTCTCCACTTTGGTTTAATTATAATCTGCTACATAACTCTATACCATTCAGTAATCGTCACCCTATTAAAATAATGGCCTAAGTCATTTTTTTGACAAAAATGAGTTTTTGCCCTAAATCATCTCTTGCTCTGCATTTGGTGAAGTTTTTTGTGTTTTCCCAAAAACTTGAAAAAAATGACCTAGGCCATTATTTTAATAGGGTGACGTAATAATTGTTGGGCTTCACGCGGGGTGCATACTTTTGAGGATGAGTTTAATGAATATGGTCCACTTTCATTTCAAGATCTCAGACGACATTACTCCCTCCCAGGGTCCTCATGGTTTCTGTATCTGCAGTTGAGATCATCTCTCCACGCCTATGGCGTTCCATGGGACTCCCCTATACCCTCTCATCCTTTAAATGCATGGATTGATCCTCAAGCATCTACAGTTGGTTTAGTATCCACAATGTACAGCGAGTTTATTTCTGCACAAAATAAGACACTTGGGGTAGCTGAAACATGGAATCGGGATTTTAAATCACTGAATTTAGTACTTCATTGGAACACTATCTGGACCAATATATTCAGATCATCAAATAACCCAGCGCATCAGCTGATCCATTATAAATTTGTTCACAAATTTTATGCATCTCCATATTGGAGATTCAAAATGAAACTTTTTGATAGCCCAAACTACACAAATTGTAATACAGATTCTGTCGGCACATACCTTCATATATTCTGGGAATGTCCAACAGTGTCACAGTTATGGACTCATGTTTCCTCGTTTTTCAGAAAAACACTTGGATTTACAATACCACAACTCCCTACAATATTTTTATTTAATGATGTTTCAGACCTAAATCTCAGATTATATGAAAAAAAAAGTCATTTTTGCTGGGTTAACTGCTGCGAAGAAGACAATAATCTCTTCATGGTTCACCCCAGGTAATCCAACAGTGGCAGAATGGCTAAATTACTGAAGAAGCATAGCCAGCATAGAGAGATCCTTGGCAGTAATTAACAAAAGGATGTGGCACCACTGTGGATGCTTGGGATAAACCTATTGCACTCCTCACTAACCCCATTGATTTTGTCATGGTACCATCAAACATCTAAGATCCCCCCCCCCCCTTTTGTGTTTTTTTTTTTTTTTGTCAGGTAACATTCAAGTAACAATCTGCTTTTCAGCAACTTTCTCTTGGAATGTACATCCATGTATGTCAGTGATCGATAAAGTTGAACTAATGTGAAAATCACAAGTCTCTGGCAACCTGTACATAGTTACACTGTGACTATGATCCTGTAAGTCAGTATATTTTCAATAAAAAATGTTGATCACAAAAAAAAAAGTTTATTACTTGCCATGGACTACCATACAATTTTTTTTTGTGAAAATAAAGGGGTGCGTTCAAAGTCACACTGCTGCACACCGTTTTTTTACGGTTTCTGGGTTGAACTACCTGTTTCCTCCAACTGGTGTGCAACGGTGCACAACGGGGTTTGAGGTATGTTTTCTCCTGTTAGGTGGGTGTGCCAGGGGTGATATCCAATCAGCTGCAACATGTATATAAACCGTGCCATCTTTAAAAGACAGTGGCACAATGAATTCATATTTGAGCCTATTTCATCAGGCTCGAAGAATTCTTCCAAGAGAATGCACAGTATGGCCCTCTCGGCTGCCATAGTTGCAATGCTTGCGTGACACAACGAGGTGTTCAGCGCACCACTGCTGCCGTTTATATATACATTTTGCTATGTGTTGCCGACTTTGAACGCACCCATGGTCCCATGGGCATCACCAAAAAGGGAGGGACTTTGGCACTCTATAGTTACTAGAGGTGCGTTCAAAGATCACTGACTTGATCACTGACCACAATGTTTTTTAATTGAATTCCAGTGCCTTTGTGTTAACATTGTTCACAGCCTAGTGACATAAAATCATGTTATGTAACAAGAAGGCATGCTCAATAAATGCTTTCCCCAAAACCAAGGGATCACATTGCACTTGGTGCACCATTAAAAATCTGAGGGTGGCCCCAAACTTTTGGCCTGTAGTGTAATTTCCACCAAACTTATTTAATTCACAGTTTCCATTTATATGCACATCAAATAAAATAAGATGACGAATCATGGCTGAAGGCCATATAAGCTATTGTCATGGGTTTGTGTCCAGCATAGTCCGTCGTCTGTCGTCCGTAAACTTTGGTCTTCTTCTCCAACATTGCTGGATTGTTCTGAAATTTTTTGTTGATGTTCCATATCAGTATGGGACTAATGTTTGCTCAAGGCTTTTGAAAATTTTTAAAACTGAATTTTTGAGAATTTTTTTAAATTTTTGTTACAATGGAGCCCTATGGGAGAGAAATTTTTGATGGGCTATACCTGTGAAATGGTCAGAGATAAGGTCATACTTACTATTAACCTTAAATAGGAAGTCATATATGGGCTTCATTTTGGCACCCTGACTTTTGAGCTCAGATGACCTTGAAAGGTCAAATTCATGGTTATGTAATTTGCTTGTATATCCGAAACTACTGGACGGATTGTTCTGAAATAATGCATAGGGGGGCGCTAGTGAGATGATTGAAGTGTAGACTGGTTTTTTCTACCACCTCCTGGCACACAATTTTATTGTTTAAAAACTGCCTTTTTAATCATCAAACTCTTTACTTTTTACGATTAAACCTTTGCTATTTGCTTTACGTTCACGTCTCTAAAAGTGTGATGTCGACATGCCAAGTAAAGCTGCACGAGGCGGAAAAGGAGCTGCTCGCCCATCAGCAAGAGCTATTGTTAGCCATGACCAAGCTAGCATGGAGCCTTTAGATATGTCCTCAGTTGAAGAGGAAGACAAACTTCCACTTGTGGCAAAAAATGTCAAACAAGCTCTTGCAGTATTTTAACGAACGGTTCGACAAGTTCGAGCCGACTTTCCAAAATCTTTCGTCCGCTCAGCAGTTGCTCACTGAGAGGGTATCCACCACCGAAAATCAAGTGGCGGACCATGAGCAGCGGATTCATGCAGTTGAAGCTTATGTTTCTGAGCTGTGGGAAGAAAACAGACTGCGGGCTATGTTGTTGGATCTCGAAGGGAGATCCAGGCGCAAAAACATAAAGATTGTCGGGGTTACGGAAGGTGAGAAGAAAGGGAGACCAACAGAATTTGTCTCCTGGTTGATTTCCAGGCTGGTGGGGGAAGACAACTTTACTAAGCCCGCTGTATTCGATAGGATACATCGTCTTGAACAGCCCAAAACACCGGATAGCTCCAGATCTTGCATGATAATGGCACGAGTGCATCTTAGTCAGGAAAAATAAAAAATTATGTGGCTCGGGACGCAGTGTTTGCTGGATTACGGAGGTCACCGCATCCTAATCTTCCCTCACTAGACTTAAAATAAGTTACTATTTGCTTGACAAATGAAATTTTCTTATTCCGTTGGCAAGCTAGTCAAAATTACCTCAAATCAGGACAATTTTTTTGTCTTACTAAGAAAAATTGTGATAGAAGTAAGAGTTTTAAGTCTTAAAATAAGTAAATTCATCTCACTTAGTATTTTTGTCTTTCACTTTTTGCAGTGTTGTTTGAACTGCAGAATTTTTTAAGGCCGATTGCATTTTTATTTTTCTGATACAGAAGGCTATTGCACCAAACCAAGATAGGGAATTAAGCCGGGATTTTCCCGTTATCCCAGCTTAATTTAGCCCTGACTCAGTTGCACAAAAGCAGGGGCACATTACTTACCATGGAGATTTATTTTGTGCAGCCAGCCTGCTCTAAACTAGGCTAACAGCTAGGCTTTACTAATCCTGGTGCCTTATCTGTTCAGTCAGCAGTCACTCTGAGTGGGAATAAATGTGTTTTCCAGTTATTCCATGGTCCTCTGTATTTTGCCTCATTTTTATTAGCCTGTATTTAAAAAAAAGATGCAATATCATTCAGTTAAGAATGCCCACTGTTATTTTAATTGTGATGATCATTCATGCGAGTCATTTTTAGTGTTTGGCAGCATACTGTTATGAAGACTGCTATTCATATTGCTGACAGAGGTCTGATGAATACATATGGGAGCTGATGAGATGATCAGAAATAGCTGATGAAGTTGCAACGGTGGTTTCAATTTAGTCAGTAGTGAGGACATTGTTAATGGCAGACTGGACAGAGATCTATACATTGTTAATTATTTTAGTTGACTTTCAATTTGATGTAGCCCATCCTTTAATAATAAAGCATAATATTTGTCACTCTTCCATATGTTCTTATATTTTATTTGCCATTGGTAGCGCACAGTTTGTGGTTGTTAGGTTTCATTGTTGCATAATCTTACAAAATTATTCTCACTTTACTGGATCCAGATACCATATAGTTAACTGAACATTCATGAAACAGGGAGGACACCAGTGGTTTTTGACCTTTTATTCTGTGGTCGTCACCTGTCAGCTTGGAGCTTTGAAGAGAGAAAAACAATGATGAATACATTGTGTTACAGTCATGCTTACAGTGCGCATTGAAATCACTTCTCTTTCGAGTTTGAAGATTTCTAGGTCCAGTTTTCTGTGTCCTTTTGTAATTTCCTGGTCCAGGCGCAAGTCCTGCAGTTTCTTTAGCATGTTTATTTTCACATCTGTTGGCTCTATTTGTCTTGAGGCATTGGGTGTAGAGATGTCTTGAGTTTGAGAACTCTGTAAAACACCTATCAATTAGCACCGCAGGAAATGTGTGTAATGTGGTTTTCCTATAGGCAATACTCTCTACGTAGCCAGGCTGGCCAACAGGTCGCACAGCATCTGGGTCCTGTAACAAATATATTTTCTATGACCATCACATCACTGACCTGAAAGCCATTATGGACAAAATGAGTATTTCCACAAGAGTGACACGATACCTCAAGCCTTCTGGAGTCCAGCAACACAGTTTCCTTGTCTGCTGCTGCAGAAGTACCTTCCTCCTGCCAAACACAACAGAACTTGTATTGACCTAGTGTTGACAGGACTTGCCAAGCCTATGCTTTTAATGAATAATACTCACTGAATCATCTTCCGATGGCTCCAGAAGAATGAGTGTTGCCAGACACTGCAAAGCAAACCAAAGTCAGAAAGTCCACATAACACCATATAAATGGTTGGTTGAGTTCCATGCGCAGTACAGGAATAATATACCTTGTATGAAGGGGACAGTTTCTGTAGGAGTGACAGTAAGTGGCTGGTCCCCCTCTGGATCCCTTCCATTACAGGTTAATGTCAAGGGCCAGCTCCTCTGCTGGAGTGAAGTCCTGGGTTGGTTGGCCACCCATGCCTTTGTCTCAAGGTTAGGTGTAACCCTAAAATTCACCAAAATTTGAAAAAAAATCAGTTTTCTTTTTTTTCCTCAATATCACTTCTCAGAATACATTCCTGGTGGCTTTTGAAGGCATAATAACTAAACATTGACAATATATGGTGGGTACATTTATGATACTTGGTCAAAATAATACTCATCTAACTTTGAGACGGATTTTCTCTCTAAGGGAATTTCCGCCACATAAATCCAGATATCTCGAGAATGAGTGAGGATATCTGCATGAAATTTTGTGAGTGAGTAGATCTCACTCTGATCTACGTTTTTAGCCAAAGAAAACGGTAATATCCATGTTGGGGTGTCGTAGACACCTCAGCATAGGCCCTCAGGCCTTACCGCATTTTGAAGTCCCCTTCTAGACCCCCTAAAATTTTTATTTGTTGTCCAATCTCCCAAACCTTTGGCTCAAAACCTTCAATACGATGTCCATAAAGTGTGTAAAAAAATTCAAATGGTTTCATGGAATGGTTTTTGAGAAAAATGGAATTATGTATTTTTACATATCGGGTGTCGGCCATCTTGGATCATGTGACCTAATTGGCATAATTACGTAAATTCTATAAAAAATGTTCTTTCATCATAGCCATTAGCACTGAAACCTTAAATCCACTCTTTATTCAAAATTAGAGTAATTTCCATTTTGGGTTACACCTAACCTTAACAGCTATTAATCATAACAGACAAAATACGTGAGCAGGCAGCTTGTAAGTAATTAATGCCCCTCGTTTGTTCATTGTTAACAATCAAGGCCCTTACCAGCCTGAAAAATGTTCTTGCACTTGACCTTGACCTGTTGCCAATTCCTCTTCTGACCAGTTATATTTGTTTTGTGTGTGTATTTTATATTAAATATATGAGAGCAAGAGATTGCAATTTGTTCATAAAGTTGCTTTTTTTTGTGCATTGCGGATGTTTGTAGTTAGTCTTCATGATAAATTTCCAGAGTAACATTAACTTCCACTGCTCACTTTATAGGCAAAGTGCACAACTGTTTGTACAAGTCACAAGTAACGGTATGAATTATATGGTTTCAGTGGTACAGTGGTTAGAAAGTGCATATTTTTGGACGACTTACGCATTCAGTCAGTCCGCAAATGTCTACTAGGCTTTTGCTCTTTAATTATAGCGGCCGTATTGCCTTTTTTTTTTTAACATATGTGTTTAACTTCCTTGTTGGTTTGCTTTATAAGTTTGTGCTCTCTTGGGGAGAAGTACGCAGCCCCCCTTCTATCCCTTTTGGCATCAGTAAATCCGTGATCAACCACGCGGTCCATTGAAGAAAGCCATGAATGCGCACTTATCCGAATTTGTTACACCTGGCTTGACATAGCCGCTCCTCCTCAGCCAGGCTTGGCAAAAATGCAACGGGTTAAGCCAGGATGCACTGAGTAGAATAGGTCAAGCCTCGCTTTCTCAATCATCCTCGATTTCTGAATTCTGCTTTCGTGCAACAGCCCCCAGGCCCCATAACAGGAGATCGAGATTAAAAAAAAAAAAAAAAAAAAACTGCTTATTAGACTCATCAAACCGGATAAATATTCACAATAAGATCCAAAAATGCTTTTTAACTTTTTTTCCTGAGGCGGGGCTATAGCTGAGAGCAAGAACTCGATAGGCTAGATAGGTTACACAGGCCTATGGGATTTTAGAGAGAGAGACATCCGAACCACAGACACACAGACAGATGCTTCTTGCTTTATAGATAGATGAGTCAGTGAAGTGGCCACTTCACTTGAAGCTGAAGGCGTCGATAGCATCCGACCACAATAATATTTGCGGAATTTGGGAGGGATACTTTAATTCGAGCAACCGTCAATACACACACAAAAAAAAAATAGCCGGATCTAGCTTTTTCGCTGAAATGTCTAGTACTTCTGAGACTACCACAATTTCGGTGAGCAGCTTGCTAGTGCTCTGGTCTATTGCATGCACAATATAACTCTGAATGACAGCAATCTTATCATCTACGTCAGCGCTTATCAAACCTCTCCTGGAGTACCACTTGTGCATGTCTTACAGCACTGCCTGCTCCAGCTCAAGTGAGTCAGATGATCAGCACATTACCCGTGAAGATGCTTGATAATGAGGGAATCATTAGAGTCATCCGTGCTAGCGGGGAGAGATCGAAAATGTGGGAGAGGTGGTACTCCAGGAGAGGTTTGAGAGGCACTGATCAACATCATCTGTGATTGTTGACAGCAGCGCCAAAAATTATACTGGAAATTCTATCAATTACCTAAATATTGCCAAGGAAAGCCCTTCTCGAAACTTCAAGAAAACGACCGTACCCCAGCTAAAAGCTTCTTAATACGGCTTCTACACTCGGTATCGTATGGCTAAGTATCCTTAACCACGCTCTCAACAGTAACTTTCCGCAGCTCTGCGAGACCGGAAAAGAATCGGCCACTGAACTATCCCATAAACCATCGGAAATGGTGCTGTTACGGCTGAAATTGGCCCCAATTAACTAATTAGGGTAAAACCAAAGTGCTGCACAAAAGCCATAAACATAAGAAAGCCGCAAGAAAAAATTAAGCAGTCAAGAGTCGCTGGTCACTACAAAAAAAAAGTGTAGGCATTTATTTACAAAGTGTCATTTCAAACAACAAAGAAAAATAAATCAAACAAAATATATTCCCCATAGCTGTTATAAGGCAGTGTAAAACCCACAAAACAATAACCAACGACGGAAATTGTGGGGCAAAGGTTCAACGTGTTCTTTTGGGCTAGTGTTAGCACACGCGACGTCCCGGCTGGTGCGAATCACAATAAAATGGATATATTTTCTCCGTTCGAACAACGGGCACAAAAAGCACAATGATTTACAATTAATCTGACTCCATAATAAATTTAGAATACCAAATTTAGTTATACCCTCGTTAAATATCTGACTCCAAATTAGAATTAGAACTTATAGTTTAGGGACACATGCGTGAATCTCGGGCAGCTACATCGCCAGACTCATCCGTGAAAACCAGTTACTCAACCGCCGCCCCCGTTAATAAGCGCAGTTGCCAGATCTTAGTTAAATTGAGAGCTCTAGAGGATGGAAGAAATTACCATGATAGTAGCAACTTTGGCATAAACATATCATGAACCCAGATTTATGCACACCACAGGGCCCCTTAAGGGGATCGGCCAGGCACCGCTTATAAACTCAAGAAAACCCTTAAGGTCAATCCCCAGGACCGATGCTACATAATCGCACCACAGGGCCCCTTAAGGGGATCGGCCAGGCACCGGTTTATAAGCTCAAGAAAGCCCTTAAGGTCAAAATCCCAGGACCGATACTACATAAACCCTTTATATGAGTAGACCGTAACTTGCAATCCAACTTAAAGCCCATCACATCCTTTAAAAAACATCAGCTAGCTAGTCTGGAATGATAAGGACTTACCCCCTAAGTACCGGTCGTAACGCGGCTAGAAAGGATAAAAGGATTAGGAGTCACGGAGACCACGCAAGCTTAAAGGAATAACAATAATTTATTCGCCAGGTAGGCAAAAGCTTAAATCAAACAAATCAATGTTAAGCCAATTACAAGTTACACATAATTTAGAAGAGGAGAATAAAGTCATACCTGGAGGAAAAGGATACACGCACTAACGTGCGCAGGAAGTTCGAAATACGATGTTACATCATTGAAAAGGCTTACTGACGCACCAATGTGCGCGGGTACAGATCGGATACGATCTTCCCAGAATAGATTGTTTCTCTTTGCTTAAAGCCAAATCACGCCTTTGATCCGGGCGGCATGGCCATAAACACTTGGAAGGGGGGTCGAATCCGGTTTTTGGGTAATAAAACACTTCAGCAGAGAGAGGAGAATAGGGTGATTACCAGAGAGTATTCTGACCAAATTCTCAGGAGTTTCCAAAAGAGAATGAACCATAATTTCAATGGGAATGAAACATACTCCATTCAACTCCTTAGATTCCCCCGAGAATAACAAGACCAAACATGATATGAATATGTACTAATGTGATGCAGTTGTCATGAAAAAGTCTTAAGATGAATTAATATATAGGTAAATTGGGTTATAAGTCCAGAAGTGATTTCTTTGCAGAATATTGAATATATAAGCACATTATGCGCTTCCCAGAGGCTTAGATTATTTGAAACAGATTAATATAACTGGACTTTTAACTTAAGACTTAGGTCAGTAATATGACTTCGCACAGGGGTATTGTGTCAGTCAGAGCCCTGCAACAACCCCCCCGTGGTGAGACCATTGCCACCTCCTGAAGTCCACAAAAGTTTTATTGCTATCTGGCATGGCTCTGGACTGAGCTTATCAGCCATTCGTCGCATACAGTCGCTGGGCTCCCCCACGCATCAGCGTTTGCAGATCTTACAGAGGTGCCGCCCAGAACCTAACCCAAAGGCACAGATGAATTTCACTGGTTTCGGAATGGAACAATCTTTTATAAAATGAAATATGCAATGTCTACAGCAGGACGGGAGGAACTAAAAAAAAAAAAAAAAAGGTATGCTCCTAATAATTGAAACAAAAAAGAAAATACTCACCGTCCTGCCAGGGAACATGAAAAGAAACTACATAAATTTAAACCCAGACTAATTCCCATAAACAATAAAGAAAAAACTAGTCAACACAAGCATAAAACAAATGTGACCAGCATAATGGCAGTGTCGAGGGGGAGCTCCTGGTCCAACTTCTGGGCAATCTTTTTAAAGACCTCAAAGCAGGTGCAGCTCATGAGGGCAATCAGCAGCTCTTCCAGTTGGCCCCGGCTCCTCAGAGACAGCTCCATGCAACAGAAATGGGCAGGAGCATAACAGTGCGTTGACTGCAACATCAGGGGTTTTTTTTTTTTTTTTTTGTATTGATGATTGCTCAAATTGCCGAAAGTTCAAAGCAATTCGGTTTACTCATAGAATGAACGCAGGTGCAGTTCATTTTGGATTCAGTATAAATTGCTACCCCTCCTCCTTTTCTGGCGCGGTCTGTCTAAAGACATTGCATCATTCAATAATAGTCATGGCATCAGTGACTGACTTTTTTTATGGATATTTGTCACACTTTAATGTATGAGAGCATCAAACAAATTTTAATTAGACAAAGATAACCCGAGTAAATACAAAATATAGTTTTTAAATCATGATTTCATTTAAGGGAAAAAAGCTATCCAAACCTACTTGGCCCTGTGGAAAAAGTAATTGCCCCCCCACCCTTGTTAAATCATGAATTAACTCACTAACCACATTTTGAGTTCAATTTCACTAGCCACACCTAGGCCTGATTACTGCTAGACCTGTTGAACCAAGAAATCACTTAAATAGAATCTGTCTGACAAAGAGAAGTAAGCTAAAAGATCTCTTAAACCAACACATCATGCTGCAATCTAAAGACATTCAAGAACAGATGAGAAACAAGTCATTGACATCTATCAGTCTGGAAAGGGTTACATAGCCGTTTCTAAGGCTGTGGAACTCCAGCGAACCACGGTGAGAGCTATTATCAACAAATGGTGGAGAAAACTTGGAACAGTGGTGAACCTTCCCAGGAGTCACCAGTAGGTATGGGGATTGGAACCCGGTTCCAGTACGGACCCGGTTCCGCATGTTTCAGAAACCCAAAATCAATAACGTTTGAGCTTATCGATATCGACTGCTATTGAGTCTCGTGGGTCCATTCACGTAATGTTATGCCCGAGTCGAGTCACGTCATTTAAATACAATCACTGGTGCACAAACGTACGCCAGTTGTCTAACAAAGATTTTGGGGAAAAAAAAGAACTGAATTGCACAGCCAACAGGTATTACAGAACATGAAGATGAATCCGGGTCACTTGCTTGCGAGGATGGCGGATCGTGCAGAGGTCTAAAGTTTGGCTACATTTTACCAAAGAAAGAAGAGAAAGCAAAATGCAATGTATGTTGCAAAAGAATTTATTGAAAGGGGGGGAACACAACCTCCATGGCCAAGCACATCCGCATTGTGTACCAACTTATAAAAAAATGCACTACCTTCGACTGGCTTTGGGTTTAAATAACTCTGTCAACTTCGGCTGCTGTTGCTGTGGGCCAGCGATCCGCTTCTTACACTCAAAGCAACTGCAGTAAGCATACCCAAATTCTGTAGCAAATCCCGTTAGTTAAAAATACACTGATGGGCTTTAGTGCTAGTTCTGCATATATTACTTACGGTGTGATTCCTGACCCAATGATAGTTGCATGTGCTAAATAAATGTAATGTAATGTAAGAACAAAAATTGATTCAATGAGAAGTTGGTTTTACTGCACATTCAGTCGCGAGTGTTAGCTAAACAAGATGAATTATTCCATCATTATCGAAGTGCACCATCGCTGGGTCAGAGATCACAGAAAATTGTACGAAGAACTAAAGTCTTTCAATATAGTAATCTAATACTGAAATCCGTATTGAAATCGGCTGGATAAGTGCTAGTCAGCTAACTAAACGAGGTTTCAAAAGATACAGTTATGCGCGTTCAAGTTCGGGTCAGTAAAATGACTTTTGGGCGACAGTAAATAATACGTTATCGTAATGCATTCTAATCTAACAGAAATAAAAGTAAAAAATTCTGGACCACACGATTAATTTGGCAATTTTTACTCGACATTTTGTAGAAACGTCAGTCACCTGCACCTTAGTAAATCGCCTAAAATAATCGTGTGGTCCAGAATTTTTTTCCTTTCATTTTTGATAATTTATCCCCTTCTGTGAGAGGCACCGTTTTGCCTCCTGTTCGTCAGCTAAGGTGCTTACTTTCCCTGGTTGTGTTCAAATGTAACGTCAATGATAAATAAAATTTGGGTTTTGGTAAGAAACCTGAATAAATACAATTGTTTGGAGAGAACTTTCCTGGTTACCCAGCTACATAAAGTACACATTATGAATGAAATTATGGCCTATTTAACTTCCTCGCACAAGCTCTAATCAGCTTATAATATATCATTAAAATTACTGATGCCAAGATTTTTAGCAGATATTTAAATTAAAGTACAGTAATACAAATACAATCACTAAAACATGACATGAAACTGATCGTAGACATAAACTAACACTTAGTTGCTAAAATTCGTTCGTGTGAAGCAGAATGTTAATTATTAAATTAATATATTTTGTTTATTTATTGTTGGGAAAATGTTTTTAATTTATTGTTGCTGATATATTTTAATATTCTTATTTATACATTATGTTGAAGGGGTTCCTGTCACATCAGCTGTGTGTTTTAAGGCTGAAAATTTCTTGTTCTGTTCGGAAACAGTCACTTGTTAAGCGATAAAGGCAATCATTTCTGTTAAAAACATATTGTCATCTCATCTTTCCGCTAATTAGAAAAGTATCGATAGTGGTATCGATAAGGACTCGAATTGTTAGGGAGCCTCAATAATGGTATCAATATCAATTAAAATTAACAATACCCATCCCTAGTCGCCAGCCTACCAAAATTACTCAGAGTGCATTGACGACTCATCCAGGAGGTGACAAAAGAACCCAGAACATCTAAAGAACTGCAGGCCTCACTTGCCTCAGTTAAAGTCAGTGTTCATGATTCAGCAATAAGAAAGAGACTGGGATAAAATGGCATCCATGGGAGGGTTCCAAGGCGAAAACCACTGCTGACCAAAAAGAATGCAAAGGCTCATCACACATGTGCCAAAAAAACATCTTGATGATCCCCAAGAGCTTTAAAACTACTCTGCTGCTGCTTAACAGAACCGCAGCAGTGCATTAACATGGATTTTTGCCTGCATGGAACTCTTTAATATAAAAAGAATATTAGTTTACCCTCTGTTGTCTTCCTGGTGACTGACCCTAATCTGTTTTGACTGGTCCTTCTTTCCTCCCTTCCTTCTGTCCCTCCCTCCCTCCCTCTCTCCTTCTTTTCTTCCTTCCTTTTGTCTCTCTATCCCTCCTTTCTTCCTCTCTCTCCTTTCCTTCCTTTGTCCCTCCCTCCCTTTATCCGTCTTTCCTTCTTTCCTTCTGTCTCTCCATCCCTCTTTTCTTCCTACCTCTTCTCTCCTTTCCTTTCTTTGTTCCTCCTTCCTCCATCCTTCCTCCCTTCTTTCCACCATCCTTTTCCCCTCTCTTCTTCCCTTCCGTCCCTTGGTCCTTCCCTCTTCTTCCAACAACAGGAGGGTTGATGGTTTGATTTTTAACACTTGGGTTTTACACCACTACTTATAAAACTTTTAAAGGTGCTTAAGTAACCAGGAATGTATAAAATATATAAAAAATAAAATGTAGAAAATAAAGTGCAAACTAAGTACAGCTGTTAAATAAATGAAGTGCAAATGAATAATCTTGGCAGATCACTGCTGTTAGAAAGTGACCACCGTTTGATCTGTGTCAGCTGAACCTTACAGGTCAGCGTTTGGGGTTCCTCTAAGAGCTGCATTAACAGCCTGCAGTTAGCATTTACTTGTTGACCGCCGTTTCCAAGTGTCTATACGGTTTTTCACATAGTACTTCACAGCATCCCAGGTCCTACCTTTAAGTGCCTCTGGAAATGCATGGATACATTCGAGACACTGTGCTTTACCAGGAACCTTGCCAGTCTTAATGCTGTGCATCATCTTCTGTTCCACAGCTTGGACTTCTTCCTTGGTCCACATCTTCCTCTTCCTTCTTGATGAATCTATAAAAATAAAACAAGATAAAATAAAAGTTAACACTAGAACGGCCAAGATGGTCTCAGAGGATGTTTGGGTTTTTCTTTTGTAAATAACTTTGTTGACATTAAAACTACAGGTCTCTCAGTCCGTGACTTTTCCTAAATATATGTGTTGGATGGTTTCTGAAACTTACAACTTATTAAAATGAAACAAACTTAATTTCTGAGCATTTATACCTCGGACGGCCAATAGCGGTCGTACAGACTGCTGCATAAATGGCAGTTCTAGACCACTGTGTCCAGCTGTGGTCAGCAATTATTACAATGTTTTAATTTCATGTTTTTAGTGCATCTATTTTTTTTCTCACGTTTAATGTTTCCATTCAATCACATTTATTTTTACTGGTATATGTGAATTGTGAACGAGCGTGCATTTGAGCATATGCGCAAGCAAGCGAGAGAGATAGAAAGAAAGAGAGAAGACACCAGACAGTACCGGCAAAAACTGAAACAGGCCGGTTAGAAATGAAGAGAGGAAAATCACAGAATACAGGATATGTCCAGGAGACTCCTCAGGACATGAGTGAGGGAGGATCACAGAATACAGGACATGTCCAGGAGACTCCTCAGGACATGAGTGAGGAAAATCACAGAATACAGGACATGTCCAGGAGACTCCTCAGGACATGAATGAGGAAAATCACAGAATACAGGACATGTCCAGGAGACTCCTCAGGACATGAGTGAGGAAAATCACAGAATACAGGACATGTCCAGGAGACTCCTCAGGACATGAGTTAGGAAAATCACAGAATACAGGACATGTCCAGGAGACTCCTCAGGACATGAGTGAGGAAAATCACAGAATACAGGACATGTCCAGGAGACTCCTCAGGACATGAGTGAGGAAAATCACAGAATACAGGACATGTCCAGGAGACTCCTCAGGACATGAATGAGGAAAATCACAGAATACAGGACATGTCCAGGAGACTCCTCAGGACATGAGTGAGGAAAATCACAGAATACAGGACATGTCCAGGAGACTCCTCAGGACATGAGTGAGGGAGGATCACAGAATACAGGACATGTCCAGGAGACTCCTCAGGACATGAGTGAGGAAAATCACAGAATACAGGACATGTCCAGGAGACTCCTCAGGACATGAGTGAGGAAAATCACAGAATACAGGACATGTCAAGGAGACTCCTCAGGACATGAGTGAGGAAAATCAAAGAATACAGGACATGTCCAGGAGACTCCTCAGGACATGAGTGAGGGAGGATCACAGAATACAGGACATGTCCAGGAGACTCCTGAAGACATGAGTGAGGGAGGATCGGATGGTGGCTCAGGTAGCGATGAGGAAACTGTCACTGTATAAGCTGCACATCTGTCAGCTGCAAACCTGTAAGCAGGTGTGCTCCATGCAGACATTTCACAAGCTTTATTTTGTCGGGTAATGACAGACTAGATCATGATTCTGTTGGATATGAAGCGCCATATAGTCACCCTTATTAATTATTGACTTATAATATAGCCTAACCTAATAAATCTCTCAGCTGCTGTCTAGTCCGGAAATAACGGGTCTCTGTGGGTGTGTAAGCTGCGTCATCGCCATGTAGAACAACTGTAAAACAGCTGGAGTTGATAAAAAACTGACCTAGCAAAAATAAAAATCCAGTGAACAGCGACATCGACTCAACAGCAGCACACGTGTCCAGATGTGTGAACTGTACAGACGCGTGTGGGCTGTCACATCACTCAGTCTATACCCCCACCCACACCCAATCCCAACCGTAACACAGCATAATATGAAGTACTAACATTACTAATAACTCATTCCTATTTCTTCCACTTACAGAACTGTTTACGACTCGAAACAATGTAATTTTATGACGGACTGGGAGACCGCTGTGGCCGTTCTAGGAGGGTTTAGAATGCTGGTGGTTCTAGTGTTAAGGGGAGGGGAGGGAGGTATTCATACCCCTTTCAGAACTTTTTTGATTGCAGCAGTCATCAATGAGGCCTTATTTACAAGCATTATTTCTTTCCTTCAAAATCATTTAGTGAAACCTTCAGACACATTCATGGCTGAATAAATCATTCAAAACACATTTAATCCCATGGCAGATTCAAAGCTATGGAACACAGGCGTGGCAAATCTGGGTACTATCACATTATTAGAACATCGATCTTAAAATATGTTGATCCTATTTTTCCTGTTGTAAATTTGCAATTGTTTTTCGTTATTTATCTATTTTTGCCTGCAAGTATGACCTTGAAGAAAGGTGAGCGCTGAGTTCAGTTATAAGTTATAGAATATTGCAAAAGGGAACTATATGGTAAGCAGAGGAGGCTGGTCCATAGAGGCAGAGGAGGTTGGTCGTCTATTTTTGAGAGGAAAGAGGAAGATCAAAATATTTTTAAGAAAGAGTAACTGGTTGAAATAAACCATTACCAAATCATTTATACTAATTTTTTTATCTCTTCTATGGAAGAAAATCCACTAAATCCACTTAAAACGGTTCAATAGCAACAACTGCAGGCAGAGGAGACGGAGCAGTCTGTGTGAAGAGCAGGGAGCAGGAAGGTGGGGGCTGGAGGAGGACGGAGGGCTTCTGTCCTCCGGGGGCGGGATCTCCTTCCATTCACTCAATGCATTTTGTTTTTTCTCATGCTAATCTATGATTGGCTAAGACACGTAAAATTATGTGCCAAGGGAGGACGTCCTCCCTTACCAATCAGCAACCAGAACACAAGATTGACATCAGGTTGGTCCAATGACAGTCCCCAGCCCCCTTGGTTACTGTTGCTATGTCTGTAAAGCTTTCACTCCTAGCCATGCTCCTAGCATAAGAAATACAAAGTTTTCAGTGATATTGGCTTTGATTTCAAAGGAAATATCAGCAGATTTCTGGATAAACTGTTTGGAAATATAAGAGAGAAGCAGTCAGAGAGATCATTCATAGTTTTCAGTTACGTGATCCGTGCAGCTGGAAGGTGAACATCTGTTCAACGACACGACTGTACTCTGTTTTTTGTTGTTGTTGTTGTTGTTGTTGTTTTTTTCTCCGCCACTGTATTTCAGTCAGTGAAAACAGTCCCTGCCTGGAGAAACCCTCACCCAAGAGCCCAGGTAAAAGCTTTAAAAGTATAAGTATGTCTGTAAATTGAGTGGAACACTTTGCTTTGTTATTAATAATCCCAGATTTTCATGGTTTTTGTTTTTCCTTTTTAAATCAGAGGGTGTGAAATTCCCACTGTGACGTTTACAGATGTTGAGCACTGGCCTGCTTTTTTTTACATCCCACATCCATGATAAATGCTCTGTCTTTTTCATTAGGCCTGTTTTAATCTGAAAACGGTAGGATTGAATAAAATGATGTTGTTTAAGAAATCTTGTAAGACATTGTTTTACTGTTTAATTTTTATTGAATATAAGAAAGTAGGGATAAGTAGTCAACTAGTATAAAATAACATGACGCTGTGGGCTGGTTTTCCTCATGTCCTCCCCAGTTTGTTCAGTCACCAGCCGCCACTAATGGTAAGTAATACTGTTTTGCATTTTGTGTCTGTAAAAAAAAAAACCCCAATTTTCCCCAGTTGGATTTTCATCATTCAAAATAATAAATAATAATTAAAATACGTCATACTGTGTTTTCTGAATCCAAATTCGTGTTTCATACTGTTTCATTAGTTGAGTTTCATCATCCCCCCAAGTACCAGTAATTGTAGGAATAGTGCACATCCTGAAAAATCATCAATTTCTGTATGAGACTGGAAAATAACTCACTGAAACCGGTTATTGGTAAAATGCCTCTGCTTGGCTGTGATGAGGTCTCAGACTCATCGTCCTCCTCTGTTCTCCTCTTGGTGGGTTTCTTCACCTTTTTCACAGGTCTAGGTCCTCCGAGAAAACAACCAGATACAATGGTAGAAAAGTTCACTTGAAGCACTGAGTGCACCAAGTTGGCATATAGTTTATCATTTCATGAGAAATAGAATACAGCGGAAGTGGCATTGTTCTGCATCTTTGAAGACTTTATGGAAACCACATTTTCAAATACATTTTCTTCATTCAAGCTTCAAGTACAGTGGAATATTGATTTGTGTATCTTGCATCGAATCTGACTTTGTCATTTTAGATAAACACATCACAAAATTACAGAAACTCTGTCCCTGGTGCCGACATTCAAGAAAAAAAGTTGAGTTAAAAGTTAAATAGATAAGTTAATAGTTTTTTTTTAACCCTCCTGTTGTCTTCCTGGGTCAAATTGACCCAATGTGTTCCCTCCCTTCATCTTTCTTTCCTTCATTTTTCCCTTCCTTCTTTCCACAATCCTTTTCCCCTTCCTTCCCTTCGTCCTTCCTTCCTTCACCCAGGAGGACAACAGAGTCCTGTTTCAGAAAGCGGGATCAGTGAAAACTCTGAGTATGTTGAGCCTGAGATGAGGGAAACTCTGAGTTTTCCATTTCAGAGAGCTGGATCAGCATGATGCTGAGTCAGTTGCTATGGCAACATGTGCTGTGAATCAAACCTGCTCCCTGGCAGGTTTGATCCATCTAAGCCTGAGGTTGATAGCCCGCTGAGTGTGGAGCAGGAAGCAGAGACATCGTTTCCTTTAGTGAGTGAAGTCATGGACGATGAAGTGAAACTTATTCAAAGGCTGTTGAAGAGCGGATAATTACAGTAGAGCCTGTTTGATGTTCTGTCGCTCCTGGAGGATTTATTACCTCTATGAAAGATACTGTTTCACCACACAGTCTATAGATAACCTGAACATTATTCTCCGCCTACATTGAATATTACACATTGTAGATATTCGTTATAATCGGAGCAGATTTTATGTTTTTGTGTCATTCGATTCTTCACCGACGGCAGCTTTTCTTTTTTTTTTTAATATCAGAGACAGTGAACACATCAGGAAGACAACGGCTCATCGGGCTGTATGAAACGACTGTTACAAGACAAGAGCTGCAGGTTTTCATGTGGGACACTGCGAGCAGCAGTAGTTCAACATTATATCAGCCTGTGTAGAGGGAGAACATCAGAGACCAACTCTGGCCCAAAAAGACACCCTGAGCCCACGCATTAGGCCTACACACAGCCACATATCATAGGCATATGTCAGTGGTCATTTAATGATCATTAGAAAATGCATTAGCGGCCACAAAAAGTTACTCATGACGAGGCATCAAACACAGACCGTCCATGTGCCGGGCACCTGCACCTGCATCAGGTGAGCTACAGAACAATATCTGCCCCGTTGGTGAGACTGAGTAAAATCCCTCTTTCAGAGATTTTCAGAGAGCATATTCTGCACTCTTTTTCCCACGCCATCTCACGTAGTTTCGGCTGAATTAGATTGTTCATACTCCACATACGCTGCATACGCCGTCATTAAACTTTCCAGTTGGGTGGGAGTGGAATCAGCGGCTGTTTCTTTCTTTCTGTCATTGTGAATTGTATCATCTGTGCTCCACTGGTGATGGCTTTTTGTGCTCACGGTGAACGCGCTTCCCTCTGGCTCAACATACTCAGAGTTGATTGAACTAATTCTGAAACTGAAAACTCAGTTTTCCAGCTCAGGCTTAGTCAACCTGGAGCTCAGGATTTGTCTCAGAATTTGTTGAGCCTGCTTCCTGAAATGGGCCCCATTTCAGGAGGCAGGCTCAACAAATTCTGAGTTAAAATCTAAACTCTGGGTTGACCAACCCTGAACTGTCCAAATCAGAGTTTTGGGTTTCAGAACAGGTGATACCAGTTAGTTCAATCAACTCAGAGTTACTTTAACCCTGAGTTCAGCTCGTGCACGAGGAGATGAAAGGCCCTCATCAATGGAACAAAGATAACACGATTCACCATGGCAACAAGCGGAAAAAAAGCCTCACCCCTCCTACTCCTCACCGCTGGAGTGACGTACGAATGCTGACGCAGAATCACGTACGTTGTCTCCATTTTAAAGTGACGGGGATGTGCATGTAGTCATCAATCACACCTGGAAATATATTGATAAGTGCACTGAGTCTCTTAAAACTACATTGATTATTGATAGACTGATAGCCTAACTTAGCCTATATGAAAACAAATAGAGAGAGAGAAAAGCAGTTTGAACTGCGCGCTTGTCCACGATGGGTCATGTGAGCGATGTGAGGGCTGAGAATATTGTTCAGATAAACTGATGGTGCAGAAAAATGGAAAACGTTCAAACAACTCATCGAGGATAAAACATCCAGTCGACATCTAATAATCCTCCTGGCGGAGTATACACGGCCTATCAGCTGCTGCTTTCAGTCTGCAGGCTCCAGATAAAGAGGAGAAACTCAGGGTTAATTGAAGAAAACCCGCTGTTGACCAGGTTAGGTTCACGGAGTATGTTGCCATGGTAACTGACTCAGAGTCAAGCTTAACCGGCTTTGTGAAACCGAAAACCCAGAGTTTCCCCTTACTCAGAGTCAACTAACTCAGAGTTTTCACCAAACCTGCTTTCTGAAATGGGCCCCAGGAGGGTTAAAATAAACCTAAGTAGTAAATAGTGCAATTTAAAAAAGGAGCACGGCTTAAAAACCAAAAAATCACATAGTAAAAAGTAGTCTGATATTTAAAAAGTTGCTAAATTAAAAAAAAAAAAAAAAATTAATTGTGTATTAAGCGGTTTGTTACACCCACTGAAGCCGGTTATTGGTAAAATGCCTCTGCTTGGCTGTGATGAGGTCTCAGACTCATCGTCCTCCTCTGTTCTCCTCCTGGTGGGTTTCTTCACCTTTTTCACAGGTCTAGGCCCTCTTAGAAAACAACCAGATACAATGGTAGAAAAGTTCACTTGAAGCACTGAGTGCACCAAGTTGGCATATAGTTTATCATTTCATGAGAAATCGAATACAGCGGAAGTGGCATTGTTGTCAAGTTAATAGTTTGTTTTTTTTTTAAGTAAACCTAAGTAGTAAATAAATAGCCCAATTAAAAAAAGGAGCAAGGCTTAAAAACCAATAAATGACAGAGTAAAAGTACTCTGATATTACAAGAAGTTGATAATTTAAGAAATATGAATTGTGTATAAGTGGATTATTACAGGTTATTGGTAAAATACCTCTGCTTGGCTGTGATGAGGTCTCAGACTCAAGGTCCTCCTCTGTCCAGGTCCTATTCACAGATCTTGATCTACCCATAGGCAAAGAGATTCACTGCAGAATTTTTTAAAAAGCTCCTTCGAGGGAGCACTGATCAGAGAACAGCTGACCAGTTCCATGCACTATGAGAAAGCAAGTACTGTGCACATTAGAGAAAGAAATCTGTGAAACAGGTTATTGTTAAAATACCTCTGGTCAGCTGTGATGAAGCATCAGACTCCGGGTCCTCCTCTGTAGGTGTCCTCTCAACAGGTCTGTTCTTTTTCACTGGTCTTTGACCTTCATTGAAAAACACAAAGATGCAATGTTAGAAAAGCTTCACCCCCTAGGGGTGCCCAGACCCCGAGTCAAGAACCACTGGTTCAGTGAATGTACCTGATGAGTTAGAGGATGGAGCTGATATCACATCTTTATCTTCATCTTCATCTTCAGTTCCAGATAGAGAGCTGTCTTCAGGTACTTCCTCTGAATAAACACAGTAAACACAGCAAAACATGTTGTGAACTAGCATGACAAACTTATGTGTACATGACACATTTAAACCACCACAAATTAAAATGATAAAAATAGTGTGTGCAAGGTGAGGTTTTACCATTTGGATCAACATTGATCTCGTCCAGAGTCATGCCTTTAAATTGTGACGGCTCTCCTCTCCCACAGGCCATAAGCAACTTTGCAACTTTGGCAACTTGTAACGTTCCCTCTGAGAGGCGGTAATATTGTCGATGGACTCTGATATTGTGACCCATAAAACCTGCTCGGCAGTCCTCCTCATTGTCTTTCGAGTTTAGAACTTGTGACATTGTTGCCATCTGTTTCCTTAGTCTTGTTGACGTCAATGTTTGAGGGTCCTTCGCCCCGCATTCACATGCCATTGCACGGATGGCATCAGAGCCTCTGAGTTGACTTTCTGCCTCTGGTCTTCCAAACAAATACAGATTGTCATCCGGCACATCACATTTTCGCCGATAATTCACCAACATCTGTATGGAGGACACCTTGTCTGGGCTGAGTAAGACGGGGACCTTTTTGTCCCGCTTACCTTTGATTTCCACATGCTCAAAGTATTTGCAGAGCTTCATTTCCACGTCGGTCAAGGCAAGGTCAAGATCTGGATTACTGGCAAAGGTGTTTCTCAACATAAAGTCATTCAGGGACATCTTCGATACTTCGCACTCTCTCCTATGATTGAAGACGATCACTTCACACAGCGTTAGTTTAGCAAGACTTAACCAGTTCCTCTTATTTGGTGCAGTTTCAAGATTGGATTGACACTTACGCCTTTTCGCGTCAATATGGTTGTGCAGTCTCACAACATCTTCACAGTAGGGGATAAGAAGCGGTTTATTCCATTGGGACTCTCTGAGGTTCCTCAGTGCGTGCGAGGACACCCACTCGTCCCATTTATTTTCTTTCAGTGTCCTGAACATCACCACATTTTCAAGGGCCTTCTTTTTCTCAGACATCCTTGCATCAAACTCTGCAATATCTGCGATTTTGGTTAGACTACGGCCTAGTTTGAGCGCCAAGGATGGAATCTTGAAGCTGCTGGTATCTTCACTCCATCCACAGACCATCTTCACAGCATTCACAACATGGCAGAAGTTTGCTGGCAGAAAGAAGTCATCTATTGTTTTCAGCTGGCCAAGGGTCTTTGCTTGGAGAACTAATCTTCCCATTTCCCTCATCTTTTGTCTGATGTATTGGTGTTGGCTTTTGTCTGTGCCTTTTTTATTATTAAAATGTTCTCCTAACTTCAGAAGATATTTTTCTTGCCGAATTATGTCTGTTATGTTGTCTTGATTCATGTCATTTACTAGGTCCCAGACTTTGCCGTTTGTCTCCTTTGGGACAGGCTGTCCAGCAGCACAAAGTGACTGCACTCTAGCTCTGCCTGGCTTTCCAGCTTTTCTTTGCTTTGCTGGTTTGCATCTTTTCAAGTGGCGCCACAGTGCCTTCCTTTTGAGGAATGCCTCACAGTATATGCAGTGCAAATACTCTTTCACATTCGCTGGTTCACTGCTTTGCTGAGAGGGAACCATCACCCCTTTTCCTTTCTCCAGGACCTCAAAATTGTGGCGACGTTTACCTTTATTTCGAATGAGATTTAACTGCATCTTTCTCTCCGCTGGTCCTTTTGGATAACTAATGCTCGTGCTACCTCCTCCAAGTTGCTGTGTTTCCTATCCAAGTGCCGTGCAATTTTGGCATATGGTTTAAAACAGTAATTACTGTAGTGCCTCTTATTGTACACTCTATCGCCATTGTTTTTCTTTTCCAGCGTCAAGACTTTTACATCCTTGTCACTGGAAGATTCTGATAACTCACAATCTGCCATGGAATGGGAAGAGGACGATGTGTTCTGTCTGCATTCAACACGCTTGACACGGCCTTTCTTCGAGCATTTAACATCTGACTTACTCAATTAACTGGACTTTCTTATGGATTTGAGCAGCTTGAGTTCTTCCTCCGATACTTCCGATTCTTCTGTAGAACTAGACGCGTGCTCATCCTCACTTATTTCACTGCTTATCATAGATCCCAAGCATTTTCTTTGTAAGCTAGAAAAGAAAAAGTCAGATGGGACTCAATTACTAAGTTTTTGAAGAATATTTCCTATTTAAATTTTCCAATTATGCCTTTCCCATCAACAATAATATAGTTCATTATTTTGTCATCACAGCTGATTTAAAAATACACACTGGTTTGTCTGCAAACTTACAAACACACTCACAGTTCTCCTCAGTGGAGGAACATCTGGGTCTGAAGGGCACTGGTCCATTTCCTAAAAGAGCAACCAATAACATACTCTCAAATACACTTTCCAATTACAGAATAATCAATTTTTACATTGTGTGCATTGCGAGCAAAAATACAATGCCAAGGAAAAGTTCGAGTATCCCCTGTATTTAAATAAACGTGTCATGAATCAGTCAATGGCCTGATTCTCAAATTATAAATCACTTCAATGAACCTTTTTTTGCATCTACACAATGCATCCACTCTCGTAAAGCAAGACTCACAACTCACTAGACCTGAGCCTATGACGTGGTGTGCACCATTTTGCTTTTTTGGTTGAACATTGTGTTCTCTTTGCATGTTTTAACATCTTACTACGTGTTGTCAGGCTGCAAAAAAAAAGCGTGCTAGATGATCATGTGGTAATTTGAACACTGTACAATTAGCAAATTAGGGTGACCCGTGCATTCGTACATGATTGTGTGGGTGTGTGCGAGAGAGACCTTGAGAGCGAGAGAGACAGAGAGAGAGAGAGAGAGAGAGAGAGAGTCCAGCAGGAGGAGGGGCTGACTGACAGAGCTGTGAATGGTGAAACGCTGTTAAAAACATAATACTTTTTGTTTCTGTGAAAGTCTGGCGGGTCGCCTCGTCTCATTAATCAGGGGTTGACACTAAGGTTTCAAAAGCACTTGCCCACAGGGCCAGTGCAGGTCATGTTCTACTTGCCCAAATGTCATGTTCACTTGCCCGAATAAAAACAAAATCTTGTTAAACAATAATAAATATACAACCCCAATTCTGAAATAGTTGGGACAAAGTGTAAATTGTGAATAAAATCAAAATGCAATGATTTTGAAATCACACCAGCCAGTATTTTATTCACAATAGAACAGAGATAACATAGCAAATGTTGAAACTGAGAAATATTTACAATTTTATCAACAAAGTGAACTCATTTCAAATTCAATGGCTGCTACAGGTCTCAAAAAAGTTGGGAAAGGGGCCTGTTTACCATGGTGTAGCATCCCCTCTTTTTAACGCTGAGTGGAGGCATCTGGGCATTGAGGAGACAAGTTTCTTGAGTTTAGCCATTGGAATTTGATCCCACTCTTGTTTAATACAGGCTTCCAGCTGCTGGAGAGTTTTGGGTCTCCTTTGACGGACTTTTTGTTTAATTATGCAACAAATCGAGGGCTGACTGCAATAAACAGTCATGTCCAGATGTTTTACATTGGGCATAACTGTTTATTGCAGTCAGCCCTCGAAATGTTCTCAATCGGTGAAAGATCAGGACTGCAGGCAGGCCAGTTCAGCACACGGACTCTTCTACTACGAAGCCATGCTGCTGTAATAGCTGCAGTATGTGGTTTTGCATTGTCCTGCTGAAATACACAAGGCCTTCCCTGGAATAGATGTCATCTGGAGGGGAGCATATGTTGCTCCAAAACCTTTGCAAGTGTCCCACACCATATGCACTAATGCATCCCCATACCATCAGAGATGCTGGCTTTTGAACTTAACGCTGATAACGGGTGGGGGAGGATTTTCTCCTCTTTAGCCCAGAGGACACGACGCCCATGATTTCCAACAAGAATGTAAAATTTGGACTTGTCTGACCACAGGACACTTTGCCACTTTGCTACAGACCATTTTAAATGAGCCTTGGCCCACAGAACACGGCAGCGCCTCTGGATCATGCTCAATAATGGCTTCCTTTTTGCATGACAGAGTTTTAGGTGGCATCTGTGGATGGCACGGCGGACTGTGTTTACAGAAAGTTGTTTCTTGAAGTATTCCTGGGCCCATTTAGTAATGTCAATGACAGAATCATGCCGGTGAGTGATGCAGTGGCGTCTGAGGGCCCGAAGATCACAGGCATCCAGTAAAGGTCTTCGGCCTTGTCCCTTAAGCACAGAGATTTTTCCAGTTTCTCTGAATCTTTTGATGATGTTGTCACTGTCGATGATGAGACCTTCAAAGCCTTTGCAATTTGATGTTGAGGAACATTGTTTTTAAAGTATTCCGCAATTTTTTGCGCAAGCTTTTTTAGCGCAAGCAGGTTGGAGAGCCTCTGGCCATATTTACTTCTGAGAGACTCAGCCTCTCTAAGACATCCCTTTTATAGCCAATCATGTTACGCACCTGATGCCAGTTAACTTAATTACTTGCTAAATGTTCTTTAAACTGATTCTCTTATATATTAATTGCTTTTTCAGCCCTTTTTTGCCTGTGTCCCAACTTTTTTGAGACCTGTTGCAGCCAGAAAATTTGAAATAAGCTCATTTTGTGGATAAAAATGTAAAATGTCTCAGTTTCAACATTTGAAATGATATCTATGTTCTATTATAAATAACATATTGGCTCATGTGATCTGAAAGTCATTGCATTTTTATTTTATTCACAATTTACACTTCGTCCCAACTATTTCGGAATTGGGGTTGTAAAATGTGTGTAAATTATTTACTTTTCATATAATATATATGTGTATATATATATATATATATATATATATATATATATAAAGGTTCAAAGTGTAGTTTACTGCAAAACACACAATGTATAGTACAGTGTATTTTGGATTGAATAACCTTTCTGTACCTGGACATATTGGTGACGGAGTTCCTTGATGCACTCACTGTTCCCTTCAAAAGGGACTTTATAAAGTTGTTTAATTTGGACTCTGTGTTTGCCAGAGTCCGAAAATAGATGTAAGGCTGATTGCTCTAATGTTTGCAAAGACAAGGTTGTCTTCTAATATATTGGCCTGAATTTCTTTCAGTTTTATTTCATTCTCAGCAATCACCATGTTGACAATGGCCAGCTCCTGTTCTTGATTGAGGAGCTTGCCCCTGCCCCTGAAGCAGGGAGACGTCGAACCCTTAGAGGAAGAAAGTTACATATTAGGGGCCAGAAGAATACAGTTACTGTAATACATGTTCTGATAGTTACACTGTTCAGTAGGAAAAGCCCTTATACAATATTCTACCTGTTGGTTGCTCAAAAAATCCGGACAATGGATGCCACTGTGTTCTGGCTGAGATTAGGCTGCACACGTTCTCCAGCCTCTCTATATGGTAACCCATGGTTGATGACATGGTGGATGAGGGTAGCTCTTATTTCATCTGTCACCCAAACTCTGGCCCTTCTTTGAGCCCCACCAGGCATTCTAACTCTTCCTCTACCTCTAGGCATTTCTTTCTCTTGTCTTAGGCAAGTCCTCCACCTTGTCCCTGGTCTTGTCTTTTGTTGTTTTTTCTCACAAGATCTGCCCAAATAGAAGAAGCCCCACACCTGAGCTGGGTGAGATGGGAATCAGCTGTGATTGATGTAACTTCAATCTGGTGTTTCTCAATAGCAATGATTAAAAAACCAGGAAATTTGTTTCAACCTACAATCTACAGTGATCTGCTGTTCACTTCAGCTTTAGTCCATATTTAGGTTCAGAACATGAAGTTTTCTGTTTTGACATACAGTGTGAAAGCAATTGAAAATCTAGCAGTTAAAGTCTTTTGATTTGGTCTTGATTGAGCTTGGACGTAAAAGAAGCGAAAACATTTTTTAATTGTGTTAAATGGATGTATTTTGTGTCAAAAGAACAGGAAATGTGTAAAATGTATAGCCCACACAGGCTGATGTTGTGCTAACTGTGTGAAGAGTTTTGAAAAAGTGTTTAAAGTATTGAAAAATGGGTCATAGCGATCGTAAAAAACTGTAAATGTGGATGGACTCCTAGTCCAGCCTCCCTCATGGTTAAGCCATGGTTTATTACATGGTCAACCAAAGTTTCCCTAATTTCATCTGCAATAGGCCTCCTCACATTGCCTGGTCTTCCTTGTTCATGTCCACGTCCTCTTTGTCTACCTCTTGCTCTTGCGGCCTCCATACTGACAAAGCACTCAAAATGGCTAACCCAAGGCCTTTTTGTAGTGCTTAGGCCATGACTGATCGGTGTTCAGTTTTCTAAGTGTTTTCAGGTGTGTGTCTAAGTATTCCAATTACCCGATGTGTTTTGTACTTTGTACAAAAGTGTTTTCTCAATGGCAACAACAACCTTTCATTTTTGAGCAATGTGTCTTATGTATGAAATAGTGTGTAGTGTTCAGGTGTAAGTGTGTTGCAGAATTTCAGGCAGAGAGTCAAGCAGCATGTGTTTAAGGTATGGTTACACTGTGTTTAAGGGATAGTCACAATGATTTAAGGTTCGGTCACTTTGGTTTTAGCATATGATCTTAGTGTGTAAGCAATTGGCAAAAACTGTAATGCTTAGAGCTGTTACTGTTCATTCCAGCACCTTGTAATAAGGAATCTCGTTTCCTTTTGTTTTCCCATTTGTAATACAAACCCCAATTCCAAAGAAGTTGGGACGTTGTGTAAAATGTTAATAAAAACAGAATGCAATGATTTGCAAATCTCATTAACCCAAATTTTTTTCACAATAGAACATGGACAACATATCACATGTTGAAAGTGAGACATTTTACCATGCAAAGAAAAATATTAGCTCATTTTGAATTTGATGGCAGCAACACACCTCAAAAAACTTGGGACAGGGCCATGTTTACCATTGTTTAGCATCCCCTCTTCTTTTAACAACAGTCTGTAAATGTCTGGGAAGAGAGGAGACCAATTACTGGACTTTTGGAAGAGGGATGTTGTCCCACTCTTGCCGTTGTGATGAATGCAGTATGTGGGTTAGCATTGTCTTGCTGAAATATGCAAGGCCTTCCCTGAAAGAGACTTTGTTGTAAAACCTCTACATACTTTTCAGCATTGATAATGCTTATCCAGATGTGAAAGCTGCCCATGCCAGAGGCACTAATGCAACCCCATACATCAGAGGTGCAAGCTTTTGAACTGAGCACAGGTAACAAGCTGGATGGTCCCTCTCCTCTTTAGTCCGCACGACACGGTGTCCGTGGTTTCGGAAATGGTTTAGTCCTTGGTTTAAAAGAGCTCCGCAGGGGAGCTCTTTTAAACAAGTTGACACAACTTATGTGACACAAGTGGGGTTTTCAACAGCTCAGGATAATTACATTCTTAATTCCTTGAAAATTTATCGGCGCTCAAAGGGTTAACTACCAAGGTTGCACAACAGATCTATCCCAGAACTTGTAAAGAACTGACGCAGCTCTCTGCAAGACTTGTAGATATGGGTCTGAAAACTTCTAAAAGTCAGATGTAAAAAATGTATCTGATTAAAAAAGAATCCTTTTGCTTTTGCAAATAGGAGAAGGACTTTCTTGATTGAAAACGTGACATTTCTTGTTCCTCCGTTTGTTTTCTGGGTAGCAGGTCATGTGGGATGGTCGTGTGCCTTTCATTTCCTTCCCCCATTGAAGCTCTCTCAGTGGGAGAAGCAGAATACAATGGCTTGTGAATTCAGCAGTGAAGGGGTTATTCAGTGTTCTGGTGGATCCTGGAGGTAAACTTGGGAATTTGCTTTCAATGCTGACTGCTGGGTGCAGTAGTACAACAGATAGAGGCACAATTTTTTTTCCTTCTCTCCTTATACAACACTGACCAGGGCTATTATTTACAGTACTTTTTGAAATATCATCATTCTGTGGTATCGTTAGTCAATCGTAGTGGAATGGTTGGACAAAAAAAAAAAAAGATCAGCCCACTTTTTGTGCAACTGTTTCAACTCGACTTCCGATGGAGTCTGTTCTCTGGAACTCTCTCAGTTCATATTTTTGTTGTTTTGACTTGCGATAGTTTTGAGAGAATCCTGTCAGATGTACTGTCAGAACCGCAATTAATTGAGCAGTGAAATTTTTTTTTACTCAACTGGACTAATGGTCCAGTGGGCCTACACTGCTGTGATAAAGTATTTGCCCCCTTCCTGATTTTTTATTTTTTGCATATTTGTCACGTTTCAGATCATCAAACAAATTTTAATATTAGACAAAGATAACCGGAGTACATACAAAGTGCAGTTTTTAACCCATGGCCAACTTTGGCCAGAGGTGTACTGCCATCACCTTTTCGTCTGTCTGTCTGTCTGTCGTGTGTCTGTCCATGACTTTGTCTGGGCCAATGCCCAGCAAGTTTTGATGGTAGCCTTTCAAATTTGGTATGGTAACTCTATGTGGCCCATAGATGTGCAGCGTCAGGTTTTTTTGGTGATTTGACCTTTGACCTTGGCCGAGGGGTATTCAGCAATGTGTTATCTTTACATGATGATTTCATTTGTTAAGGGAAAAAAACTATCCAAACCTACCCGGTCCTATGTGAAAAAGTAATTGATGTCTTGGCCTGTGTGCAGCAGTGAATGTAGTTTGTTGATACAGTATCTGCTTGGAACATGCTGGGCCACTGAAGCTGAAGCTTAACAGATGTCTTCCAAATGGTCACGACGCCAAAGTTTTTGTTGCAATTAAAAAAAATTGTTGCAATCCATTTTCAAATGTGAAAGCCATGGTTGAAAATGTCATTTTGACCCATTAGTAAATAATTTCCGCTGCAGGTGAGCTAGAATTTGGTATGTTTCCACTAAGCTGCATGACTATCAATATATATTCCTGTTTTTCTGTATAATGCATTATGACCTTGATTTTACCTCTAATCTCAGACCACGCTCCCAAATTTCAATTATAGTTCCAAAAACCTCTTCTCTGAACATAATTGTCCGATGAAGCTGAAACTGTGCTGAAATTTTCCGACTAATAAGCACACCTAAGTTTATTTTCATCATTACATTTTGTTTTCAAACATGGATGCCACGACAGCCATCTTCAAAATTCCATTTCTACCCATTTACCTGCAATTTCTTCAGCAATTCATCTAAAATATTGCATGTCGGGACCAAAGAGCATGACTCAAACCACACAACGATAAACCAAAACATTAAAATCATTCATAGATGCAGTGAATGCATTGGTGCATTGTTGATTTTCTCGACAATGACACATGGCAAGGTCTGCAGACAGATCTTTAGACAGTAAGCGAGCGTGTTCATGCAATCCTACTGAGAAAGATGGGATGTTGATTGCTTTATTGTATTATCACCACTCATTTCTTCTGGTTTTCACTTTAATTTGACACCTGTACGCTGGTCAACTGATCGTGTGTATCATTCAGCTCAAGCAGCTGATCACACCCTCATATTACTGGAATCAAAATTGATAATTGCCTGGCACTTTATGCAGATGATATCATTTTATTTGAAAAAAAAATCTTGCAGTGTCATAACCAGCTATCAAGAAACGAATTAAAGATTTTGGTACATTTTCAGGTTAAAAAGTAAATAATTCTAAATCAAATATTCTTTTTCTCAAAAAATCTGAAAGACTTAATCCACCTGTTCACACAGACTTTAAAAACTCTTCTGAAGGTTTTAATTACCTAGGAAAAAAGATTACGCCTAAAATTGAAGATTTGATCCCAACAAACTATGACCCAATCATAACATCTGTAATCGTTCAATAAATAGATGGACGCTACTCCCCTTCTCCCTGATTGGAGGCATTAATATCATTAAGATGAGTATCCTACCTAAATTTCTATATTTATTTCAGTCCCTGCCATTAAATCTCCCACCCTCTTTTTTTCTTAAAATGAAGAAGATCATTACCAATTTCATTTGGAACAACAGAAAACCAAGACTGCGTTTGTATGTCTTACCTCCCATATGAGAGAGAAGGGCTCAAACTACCCAATCTAACTTGGGACTATTGGGCATCTCAAATAAGACCAGTAATGTGCTGGTTTTCAGATAGATCTTTACCATGGGTGGAAATTGAACGTAACAAAAGAACTCCTTTGCCATTAAATTTATATTTATTCTCTGATTCTTTGAAAGAACTAAGAAAGAAAACAAAAAACCCATTTGTTAGAAATAAAATTGAAGTCTGGTTTAAAGCACAAAGTTATTTGGGTTTCAATCAACAACTATCCTGTTTTATGCCCATATGGGGTAATGGGAACTTTGCACCAGGAAATAATGATCCTGGTTTTCAAAAATGGGCTGAAAAAGAAGCCTTATTAAGATTATTGACTTGTATAATGAAGACACTCTTATGTCCTTTGAGGCTCTAAAAAAAAAAAAAGATGTCCCTTCAACACACTTTTGAAAATATCTTCAGCTCAGGAGTTACATAACAAAGTCACAAAATAACTCACTTGCATTCCCATCTCTTAATGAGCTTGAAAAATTGGTAGTGTATCACTTTAATGATCATGGTCAAAACATGCTTCATAAGTAACCTTTTCAGAACCAAATCACGGGAGTCCTCAGAGGAAAAGAGACTTGCTTGGTGCAGTGATTTAGATATGGAAATATCGCATGATGAATGGGAAGACATCTGTCATGAAGCACAGGTTCACTATAAGTAGTAGATTTAGACTCTTGCAGTGTAATGGATCATGCGTACTTATGTAACTCCGTCCCCTCTAATACCTCAGACCAATGTGTGAAATCTAACACTGAAACAGGCACTGTTTCATTGTTTATGGAATTGCCCAAAGATCAAAGAATTTTGGGGGGATGTACTTGCTATACTATCTACTATGGCTTCTGTTCAATTACCACAATGGCTAAAACTTTGTATTTTTGGTCATTTTCCTGAGACCTTGGAACTTAGTAACACCAAAAAAAAAGATCATCCTATCTCTGCTTCAGGCTAAGTATACAATCTCAGTTTTTTTGGAAAAACCCAGAAAACCTATAATTTTTTCAAATTTACTTTTTTCTTCTTTTTTTCCAACTTGTTAACTGCTTATTGTGTCTTATTTTAGTTATTATTTAACTTAATTTAATTTCTGATTTTTTTTATATACCTTTGTCATTTGTTACATATTTTGTTTGTATCACTGAGACTTGATGTGAGTTAAGACGTGGGGGCGGGGGGAGCGGATGATGTGGGGCGGGGGAGCGGATGACGGGGGGCGGGGGAGCGATGACGGGGGGGACGGGGAGCGGATGACGGGGGACGGGGAGCGGATGACGGGGGCGGGGGAGCGGATGATGGGGGGCGGGGGGAGCGGATGACGGGGGGCGGGGGAGCGGATGACGGGGGGGGGGAGCGGATGACGGGGGGGGGGGAGCGGATGATGGGGGCGGGGGAGCGGATGATGGGGGGCGGGGAGCGGATGACGGGGGACGGGGGAGCGGATGACGTGGGGGCAGGGGGGAGCGGATGACGTGGGGGCGGGGGAGCGGATGACGGGGGACGGGGGAGCGGATGACGGGGGGACAGGGGAGCGGATGACGTGGGCGGGGGGCGGATGACGGGGGACGGGGAGCGGATGACGTGGGGGCGTGTAATTTTTGAAGTACAAGCATGTGTTTTTAGGAAAACATACAAAATTGCTCACCTTTGTATCCACAAAAAGAAATGAAATTTTATTTTGTTTATATTACAAAGGCAGTATTGCAGTTTTAAGGAGTAGTTGATTAACAGAAGTCAGAACAACAATTAATTTTAAATCAGACATCGGAGAAGATATAGGATGAGAAAAACTAAATGGGCTCACTCACTGGGTAGATAGCATTTACATACAAATTATGAACAAGGAGAAAATTTAAGACCAGAATAGCTGTCCTTTCTTTTTAATAGCTGCGTTGTGTACAGTGTCTACTAATAGATGGTAGTGTATTCACAGTAAATGTTACATTTATGTTATCTTTGAATGTTAAAAGTGATAGCAAGTTAAGAAAAATATCCAATTTGCTGAATTGTCCAATTTCAATCTTTAATTTTATACAGACTACTCACACTAGCAATGACATTATTAACCTCTGTTTTATCTAAACCTTCTCTAACATTGCTGGAAATATTTGATTATTTTGTGATGGATTATCTTCAATGAGTGGCAAATGTTTATTAACTTACTTGGGAATTCCCATCATGTGTTTTAGTGTCTTTGTCTTGATTTAGCTAGGTTACTTACAGCAGAATTTTTGTGCACACCAGTTCAGTTCTCATTTTTTGGCCTGCTGCCTGGAAGAAGTGCTAGCCCATATCTACACAAGTACCTTGGGCCACTTTTTCACAATATTGACATTAGTTAACTGCTCACCTACGCAATGACATACCTGCCATGTGCCCTGTGCTGTTGAAACTGATCTGTAAAACATACTTTTTCACAAAGATATCACACCTTTTCCTCAGCAGGTGGATTTTTTTTTTTTTTTTTTTTTTTTTAATAATGAAGTCTCTGTCAATAATTGGGCGCCACGGGGCATCCCGGTGGCACATAAGTCTAAGCGCGCGCACCATAAAGGCTGTGTCTTTCTCGCGGCGACCTGGGTTTGACTCCGGCTCGGGTCATTTGCCGCATGTCATCCCCATTCTTTTCCCCAACTTTCCTGTCTCTCTCTACTCTGTAAAGGTCAAAATCCCAAAAAAATTATCTTTTAAAAAAAAATTATAATTGGGTGCTACCACTTCAGGAGCAATTTATAAAGACCAGATCTAAGGACAGAGCTCATGTGCGTACATCATTTAACTCCTTTGGAAGTCTTTGGCAGCAGCTGTAGGGCAGTTTCACAGTGCAGTGATCCATCTTGGAGATGTACAGGAGGGATTCAATGCTGCTGCTGAGGTCCATGAGGGAGAAGACAACTGCAGTGATGTAACACTTGAAGTGCACTCTGTTGTAGTATTGTGCAAAGGGGAAAAGAGCCACTGGAGGGAGGTAGGTGAAGACAATGATGGCCAGGGTAAAGACTACCATTCTGAGGGCTTTCTTCTTCACAGGGTGCATCTTCTCTTTGCCAACGACCGACTTCCTCAGAGTCCAGATGATGGAGATGTTACAGAAGACCATGATGGCAAAGGCAGCCCAGATCAGTCCTGTGAAGATGTTCATTGTGCTGTCCACTCCCACTATGGACTTGCTGAGTGCACTGGCTAACATGAGCCCCCAAACCAGCAAGGAAATGGTTACCCTGATCTTATTGTCCCTGATGCTGGAGAACACTATAGGGTGGACCACGGCCATGTAGCGGTCCAGGCAAATGCAGGTGAGGAAGAGTGGGGTGGTGTCCTTCATCCCATAGGCAAAGCGCTGGAAGAACCATATATTTCTGCTATTCAACAGTAGGCGATTCGCTATGTCAATGGGCATCATCAGACAGTAGAAGGCATCAACAATGGCCAGGTTGAAGATGAAGATATCGGAGGTGGAGGAGTCACTCTTCCTTCTGGCCAACTGCCGCACCACCATAATATTTAAGGGAAAGCCCACCACCAGGTTAAAGACCTTCACCATGTAGTAGAACACGTATGCGTATGGTGAGTGTTTTTATTTATTTATTTGTTTTTTCATTTTGGCATGATTGTACAGTCATTCCATGACAATTTCAACACAACATGTATCATGACCGAAAAGGGTCGCGGGAGAAGCGAAAATCGCTTGTCAAAGTCCCGCCCCCAACTCCCAGAAAAACAGTTTGATTATGGGTAAGATATCATAAAGATTTATAAATCGCAACAGAGCTGAGTGTCTATTTACACTACGATTTAAACGTCACAACATAAAATCATAGAGATTTATGACAGTCATGAAGAGTTTTAATCACAATATAGCTGAGTGTCTATAAACAACCCCTATTGTTTATGCCCGTTATGGTTCTGTTTAATTTATCCAATGCCATTTTGTTGGATAAGTTCATAGTTATTCAAACATGCACATTTCAGAAGATACTTAAAGTCTTTCAAATTGTCTGCCCTTCTGATATTGTGTTCAAGTATGTTCCATGCACTGACTCCAGCCACCGATAAGGAGTGCTCACTCCGAGTCGATCTGACCCTTCTAGTTTGCTACAACATTCTGCCTCTTAGGTCATGAAGGCATTCACGCTGGAGAAATAGGCATTCTATATTTCTAGGCAATTCTTTGTGGTATCCTAAATATACAATTTGCAAGGAGTTGAATTTTATTATATCCTGCAATTTAAGAAACTTTTGCCTTAATAAACAAATCGTTTGTATGAGTTCCATAGGGAACGTTATGAATAACTCTAAGGGCCTTTTTTTTGGAGTTTAAACAATGATTCTATTGTATTATTATAAGTGTGTCCCCATACTTCAGCGCAGTAGTGTAAGTGGGGTGCTATGAGTGCTGAATAGATTATTTTAAGGACTTGTATTTTAATAATTTTTGCATTTTCCAAAGAATAGACACGCTTTTAGCTAACTTTCTTTGAACCAAGTTTACATGTGGTTTCCAGCTTAAGAGATTATCTAACATAACTCCCATGACTTTATATTCGTTTACCCTTTCAATGCTGGTACCATTTACCTTTAAGTCTATGTCGTCCTTTAGGCTTTTTTTCCCAAATATCATAAATTTGGTCTTTGTAAGATTTAATGATAATTTGTTTACATTAAACCACGTGTGAAGTTTAGACATTTCTTTATTAACCACTTTTGCCAATTGCTTGAGATCGACACCTGAGCAAAAAATAGTCGTGTCGCCTGCGAATAAAATTAGTTTTAGGATATCGGACACCTTAACAATATCATTTATGTAAATTATGAACAACTTGGGACCTATGACCGAGCCCTGAGGAATTCCACAGGTAATGTCCAAGCAATTCGATTTGCTATTGCCCATCTGCACAAATTATGCCCTACTTGTTAAGTAATTTTTGATCCATTTTAATGCGGTCCCTCTTAATCCATATTTGTAAAGTTTTTCAATCAATATATCGTGATTTATAGTGTCGAATGCTTTCTTCAGATCAATAAATATGCCTATAGAATATACAAAAGTAAGTTTGAATCTAGTGAATCTTTAATCATTTCAATAAATTCTGTTAGGGCTAGTGCTGTCGAATGCTTTTTCCTGAACCCATACTGGCTGTCACACAGTAGTTTGTGTTTGTCAATGTACTTGTCCAATCTGTCATTGAAGAGCTTTTCTAGGACCTTCGAGCATTGAGGTAAAATCGAGACAGGACGATAGTTTGAGAAATCATATTTATCCCCGCTTTTGTAGAGAGGGATAACTTTCGCTATCTTCATTTTATCTGGAAACACTCCGCAGGAGAAGGATAGATTGCATATATGCGTAAGTGGAGTTACAATTGCGTTAGTTAGTGTTTTCAGTAATTTCATATCTAATTGGTTTACATCAACAGATGTCTTAGCTGTACAATTTTTCAGAATTGATCTAATTTCAGATTCGGTAACAGGAGTTAGTGTCATTGTGTCTTGGATTTCCTCATCCTTGTCAAGGTAGTCCCATCTTAGGTGTGAGGATTTAATACCCTTTGCTAGTTCTGGCCCACCATTCACAAAATAACTGTTAAAATTCTCCACAACCAATTCCTTGTCCTCTACCTTTTTTGCCATTTATATTAAAGAATGCAGGGTACTCCCTCCTCGGTGTCCTCCCAGAAACGTTCTTTATTATATTCCAGAGATTTCTGGTGTAATGTTTATTTTCTAATAAAAGCTTTTCATAATACTCTTTTTGTGTTTCCTTAGTAAATTTGTCATTTTGTTTCTGTAATTTTTGTACCTAATTTCTGCTTTCTCAGTTCTTTCTCTCAGAAACTGTTTATACAATATATTTTTTTCTTCTTACAGGCATTTGCCAGTACTTTTGAAACCCAAGGTTTCCTCTCTTTTGTTTTGCTTCAGTTTGTTCGTTATTTTGACTAGACAGTGTTTATCATACAGGAGTTTACTGTCCATAGAAAAGCCTCATAGGCTCGATTTGGATCTTTCTCTGTTAATACATGATCCCAATTCTGGTTCAACATATCTGATTCTAGTTTCTTTAGCCTTTTTTGGCTTTTAATTCTGATTTCTGTGTGTTCCAGGGTTTTCAATCTAGCCTGGTCCCTTATATCTAATTTGCAGTTACAAATAGCAAAAACTGGTAGATGATCAGTAATATCATTTATCATAATGCCACTAAATATTTCAGAATCTAATACATTAGTATACACATTATCTATCAAGGTGGCACTGTGTCTAGTAATCCTGCTTGGTTTTGTGATTAATGGTTGCATACCCATGGCATACATGGTGTCAATATACTCCTCTATTATAGAGCAATTATTTGGATTTATCAAGTCAATATTAAAGTCCCCACACATAAAAACATTTTTCTGGTTCATATTGACAAGTAATTCACCCATACATTTACTAAAAACATCAATTTGCGAATCCGGTGCTCTGTACACACAACAAATAACCGTATTTTTACCTTTCAACCTAGGAATCTCAATTGTAAGGCATTCCATTACATTTTCCACAATGTTTACACATTTCATGCTCATACCAAGGCAGGTGACTGGATCCTGGAGTCGAGTGGTTCACAATCACACTGTAGTTTGTCACAGAGCTGCTCATTGTGTTTTTGGCTTTAACTTACCCAAAAAAATTGAGAGGTAATGGTTCTCACTTTCTGGTTTCTGAGGAAGGAGAAGTAAAAATCAGAGATAGGGTCACAGCGAATGCTGTAGTACAAATCCTCACCACTTATACTGCCTGAATGAAGAAAATTCCTTTTTTTCTACTTGCAATAATTGGGTCCTTTATATCATATTTTCTTCCCAACTGAAAATGAAGAAAAGTTTCTCACCCAAAATAAAATTAATGTCAATGGGCCTCATTCACGAACTGTTCTTAGGAACAAATTTATTCTTAAGTCCTACTTACAGAGTTTTCACAGACTGTGGCATTCATGAATGTTTTGTAATCCAGGATTTGTTCTTCAGTAAGAAAAGATCCTACGAACACTGAGAAGAACTCTTACGCACATTTCAGTGTCAACATGTTGGCACATTGGTTGTGTTGCCTTCTTTTGCGCAGTTAATTAAAATGCAATATTACAGTGATACGTATTTCCGTCATCTTTATTTATTTGGTTTTTTTTGGTAATTTACAGTGCATTTTTATTTTAAAATAAATTAAATGTACCAACACTTTACAAAACAGCTCTGTGGGAATGCACCTCGAACAAGGAGCAGCTGGTGACCATGGCTCATTGGTACGTATCTTTTAATAATTATAATTTCCCACAAAAGTGTCTTTTGATTTGATCTTAATTTGATTTGATTTGTTTTATTAGGGGATCGAGGATATGCCCTGGCCCCCTGGTTAATGACACCACTGACCAACCCTCAGACTCCTCAGATTTCATATAGCTAATCAGATTCACGCATGCATTCGCTCCACCATCGAACGCACCATCGGCATTTTAAAGGGACGTTGGATGTGTTTGGACACAGCAGGTGGCAGATTGCTGTACAAACCGGAGAAGGTATGTAAAGAGAACTGAAGATTTGTTTTATTCTTGTAAAAACCGCTTAGACTGAGGTCAAGTTTTAACAAACTCCTTGCATCTTCTAATTTATGACTCTTCCTCACCATTACAGGTCTTTAGGATAATCATGGCCTGCTGTGTCCCGCCCAACATCGCTATGAAGCGCGGTGTGCCACTTTCCCCTCAGCCACTACGCCATGAGGATGTGCGTCCTGACGCAATGATGGGACCAGACTGCAGCCTCGCTGTTCAAGTTCGGGTGCAATTAATTGCCCATTTGTGAAAAAAGTTGCATTAATATTACAATTTGAATCAAACAGTCTGATTTTTTTTTTTTTTTTTAAAACTAAGTCTATCAGCTAAAAAAAGGATGCCAGACTGGTTTCAGTGCGCATCTATTATTTTTAATTCTCAATTTATTTGAGTGTACTGGATATGGTTGCAAGTGTTGAGGCAATCTTATCGAACGTGTCAGCTATCCTTTCTTGGTTGTCCAACACCACTTCCGAGATCAGGCGAGGAGAGGCACGGGACCGAGTCACATGGAGGTACTGCAGCAGGAGGGTTCTGGTTCTGTTGCAGGTTGGCTCTGCGGGACTTCAGTTGTGAATAAGTAATAAATCAAGCCATTGTTGCGACCCTCAGTCCAATACTAAGACGTTATTTTATCTTACATGCACTATGGTAAACTACTGCCTTTATAGGACACACGTTTGTATTCAGACACTCAGTCGATGGTACTCCTAAAAACTAGTGTGGAGATATTAAACTATTAATTAAATTAAAAAAAAAACTATAGTGATATAGATTTTTCCCATACCTACCTGAGAGTGGCGTCTCCCGATGATCGCCCGATCGCTTGGTCCAACTCAGACAGGTTTGGGGTATCTGCTGCTCCCCCTCCAGTCCGTTGCATCTCCCGTTGGAATTTTGCAATGTTTTTTTTTTTTTTTTGGTGTCAGATTTGAGAGCAAACCATTTCTTTTTCACCTCCTCTGTTGTGCGTCCTTCTCCAGATATTGCGTTCACTGCATGTGTGACAGCCTCCTTCTTTTTGTCAGTGTTAGTGTAACCTGCACTAAAGCTAATATATATATATATATATAAATATATATATATACATACACACACACACACACATTTTTTTTTCTCTCTCTGCAGGAGTACCTCCTCCTGAACTACCAAAGTTTTTTTTTTTCTCTTTACTGACTGCGCTGAAATTGATTTACTTTTTGCTTTGGATATTTTGTTGTTGCTGTTTCCTCGTATGACATCTGTGCCTGCTCACAGCCCTGCAGTTTCATACCCTTTCATGGGCGTTGATGGCCGGTTACCTATGCTAATCATATGTTAATTAGGCTCAACTGGCACACGCTCTCAGTTTACGAGGAGATGGGATTCATCAATTTAAGAACACAGCTGCGAACAATTCTGCGGTTTAAGAACACGTTGATGAATCCGACGTAGTTTTCTTAAGAACCTTCTAAAGAACACCGTAAGAAAGAATCTAAGAAGATTCTTAAGAAGTTATCGGTGAATGAGGCCCATTATTAATTTCTTTTGAGCTGGTGTAATATTACTTTAGGGTAGTCCTTTGTATTCTGGGAAAGCTAACTCCACTCGGGGAAATCTGAGTCCACTGAAGAAAACATTCAGCCCGAGAAACCTGCCCATATCCTTTGAAATCAAATCTTCCTCTGATCCGGGGTTTTCTGAGATTGGCGGTACGTTGCCCAGGAGACAAGCTTTGCCCATTATGTCTGTCATATTTTGTGTTTTTCCAAAGAGAAAATTTCACTCATGATGCATTATAATTTCTTTATATCTAAAAAAAAAAACATAAGAATTGATAGACTGCCTCATAAAGTTTATGGAATGAATAAGGCACTCACCTGAGGAACTGCAATGGCTCTTCACAGACTCCTTAAGTTCAGACAGTCCAGTAAGCAACCGTATTCTGTTGTATGCATCTAGAGTAGTTGTTTTTTTCCAGTATATTTCCGTTGTATGTAAATTTATAAACGTATAAATTACAGTTTTGGCTTTAGCCAATGAGGAGTACATTTAGGGGACAATGAGTAGAAACTCCCAATTGCGCTCGCTGTAGCTGTAAAAACCAGGTTTATACTTCTGGATGGGTGGGTACAGAAGGGGATCAATATATTGGGCATGGGTTTGGAGAGGTATGTTTGTTTTATAGAAAAATTATACCTGCAGTAGACTGGGGGAGGTGCTAAAAAGCGGGGTCAAATGAGAACCCCCCCATCTCTGCTCTAATGATATATTTTTTGCAAGTGATGCAATCCAAGAAGTGCATCCCAGACAAACAAGTGATGCAATTCAGTCGACCTACTGGAGCACAAGAGAGACTGTGTAACCTGGTGTAAAGTCTTACACATGAAACCTCAAGGTACTACACAGCAGACTCACATATTGGATAGAGTAAGGACCTCTTCTTGGGGGGGGGGACAAGCTACTGATTTCATATTTCCATGGATGTCCTGTGGTATGTTTATAATGGTACGAGTTTCATTATATTTTCCTGTGTACAAGTTTCAGTTTACACTAATGACTGTGCATTTGCTAAGTAAACTCCAGTCAGTAGTTTTTTCTCTCTAATCGTCATAGGGAACATCTCATTCGAAGTTGAGAGATCTGTTGAGAGATATTAGTGTTTACTTGAGAACTTATAGGATTGTAGGTCTCCAGTAAGTTTCTCCAGTCCTGATCAAGAGGATGAGAAATCTTTTGCTCTAAATGAAGGCCAGATCTCGATGGAGATTATAATTGGATACTTAAACAGATTCAGATTCAAACAGATTCCCTCCACCCCTCCCCACATGGAAAGAATCTACAGCACCCTCCATAATTATTGGCACCCCTGGTTAAGATGTGTTCTTTAGCTTCTAATAAATTCAGTTTTTTTTCTAAATAATATAGGACCACAATGAAAAAAGAGGAAAATCCAACCTTTAATTCAAGTGCATTTATTCAGTGGGAAAAAAATCCCACATTAAGAAATAATTCTTTTACATCAAATCATATGTGCCACAATTATTAGCACCCCTGATGTTAATACTTTGTACAACCAACCTTTTGCCAACAAAACAGCACCTAATCTTCTCCTATAATGTTTCACAAGATGGGAGAACACAGAAAGAGGGATCTTCGACCATTCCTCTTTGCACAATCTCTCTAAATCATCCAGCGACCTGGGTCCTCTCCTCTGCACTCTCCTCTTCAGCTCACTCCACAGGTTTTTCAATGGGGTTGAGGTCTGGGGACTGAGATGGCCGTGGGAGGAGCTTGAGTCTGTGTCTGGTGAGCCATTTCTGTGTAGATTTGGCCACATGTTTAGGGTCATTATCTTGCTGAAAGACCCAGTGACGACCCATCTTCAGCTTTCGGGCAGAGGCCACCAGATTTGATTTAAAATGTCCTGGTATTTCAAAGCGTTCATGATGCCATGCACCTTAACAAGGTTCCCAGGGCCTCTGGAAGAGAAACAGGCCCACAGCATCACCGATCCTCCCCCATACTTCACAGTGGGCATGAGGTGCTTTTCTGCATACTCATCTTTTGTGTTCCGCCAGACCCACTTAGAGTGTTTGTCGCCGAAAAGCTCTATCTCGGTCTCATCTGACCAAAGCACACGGTCCCAGTTGAAGTCCCGGTACCGCTTAGCGAACTCCAGACGTTTGTGTTTATGATTGTGAGTGAGAAAAGGTTTTTTCTGTGCATGCCTCCCAAACAGCTTGTTGGCATGTAGATAGTGCCTGATGGTTGTTTTGGAGACTTTGTGACCCCAAGATGCTTCCATTTGTTGCAATTCTTTAACAGTGAGCTTTGGTGAACATTTTATTTCTCTAACCATCCTCCTCACTGTGCGTGGTGGCAAAATAACCTTGCGTCCTCGTCCAGGCTTGTTTAACACTGTTCCAGTTGTTTTAAACTTCTTAATGATTCCTCTGACAGTAGATATGGGCAGGTGCAGGCGAGTGGATATTTTCTTGTAGCCATTGCCTGACTTGTGAAGGTCGACACACATCTGCCTTACTTGAATGGTGTGTTCCTTTGTCTTTTCCATGTTGAAGAGTGGATAAGAGAAATGGCCTCTGTGTCACATCATATTTATACCCCAGGGAAACAGGAAGTGATGACTTACTAATTAAATGTTCCTAGATACTCTGATCAACTTTGAAAACTACTGTAGAAATGACAGAATTACTTCAATTACATTTATTTCCTAGGAATTGTTAGGGGTGCCAATAATTGTGGAACAGGTGATTTTAGGAAAAATAATTTTTTCTTAGTCAGGGATTTTTTTTTCCCCTTAAAATTCACTTGAGTTGAAGGTTACATTTTTCTACAATTTTCAGCGTGAGAGTATGCTTCTGCAATAAAAATTTAATTTATTTTAAGCCTTTTAACACATCTTAACCAGGGGTGCCAATAACTATGGAGGGCGCTGTATATGAACATATATGCGCATATATGCAACCTATATGCCGCATATATGCAGCATATGTGCCCCATATAGGCCAAATTCAGCTACATATATGTGCTTATATAGGTCATATAGGTCTCCTATATAGCTCATATACCCAGTGGCAGGTTCTGTTTGTCATACCTATTGTATTCGCGTGACCATATATTCGGCCACTGCGAGCTTTAACCTCCCGGACCAGAACATCAGTTTCCTCCTGGCTGAAGTTTGGCCGTCTGGTGTTGCTGCTGTGTCCTACTTCGTCCATGTCGAACGAAATTTGCACTGCGCCTCGCCCACGGCGCTTTTAAAGGTGAGGAGAGGAGCTCATTTGATTTGTGAAGATTTGACTGGCCTGTGTTAAACCCACTCACGCCTTCTCTCCTCCCTCTTTGCCACTTGCGCCAGCAGGAGGGACGAAGGTGGGATAGAGGAGTACTTGCGCCGGGCTGCGCCGAGCACCAAATTGCAAAATGCACCTGGATACCCCCCATTGGCGCGGCGCTCCCCACATTCACCGCGCCTGCGCCTGGTCAACTAATTTAGCCCCTGAATGAGATGAACACCTTGGGAAAAAAAATGCTCCCAAAAGCAACTCAGAAGAGCTCAGGCTATGTTTAGAAGATTGAAATGTGATACGTACACAGACACTGGGAGTCATTCCAAATGGGTCCAGACTGGAGGGTTCCTTGAGGCTGATAGCGTTAATTCTCTGGAGGAGGAAGTCAGTGATGGAGAGTCTTTCTTAATGATGTGTAAGTAGACTTAGCTGCAAGTGATACATACTTCATACAAAACTAACTGCTTAGATAGCTATTTTTTATTTTCTGTTTTGCACCATAGCCAATGATGACCACAGAGCTAGTTTGCCGCATTGGTGATTTATGAGTAATTGTTGCCTTTGCTAATAATATCGTATATGGCTCCATTTTGCTTAATGTGGTGATGTTTTAAAATTTATACCGCATTCAATGAAATAGAATGCCTAGGTTTCCACTTGTTGAAAATTCGAACAGCTCGTGGACTTCAGTAACGGCCCCATCTCACTAGAAAGGCAATCATGGCGACCATGGCGATCTGTGAATATTTCGTAAAGCATGGCAGAATCTCCCTCAAACCCCATTTTTGGCCTACTAGGCTGTTACACTCCAGCTTTGCTGCGATCTTCCTACGCTGAAGGCGGTAGTGATACAATGATAGTATGACACTGCCATTTTCTCTCCCCATTTCGAGGCCGATGAGATGCACTGCTTCTGCGATCAAAGCGATTGTAATACGAAGCTCATATGCATATTAAGACCTCGCTACAGTGGTGCTGTGGGCATGGCCACTGTGGTTCATGCTGGGCTTCTGCGACGATTTCAGGCCATCAGTATATAAATCGGGGCACTCAATGGCATTTCTTCAGTTGAGTAAATAATTGTATTATCTCACATAGGTCAAACCTTAGGCAATGCATCTTCTCTTTTACACTTGACACAATTATAGATAAGCCCTAACCATAAGGATGAGAGATATTAGTGAGGATTCAAAGGATTGGAGCTTGATTGATTAGTTTCCATGAATAAAGGTGCATGTGGCATGTTACTGGAAGATTAAAGATGTGTGTATGGCACAATAAGGGTAAGGAAAAAATATTGTTATAGTTATGCTATTTGATTGTTATGTTCATGAATGAACATGAGAATAAAAGTTCAAATGTTATTGCAATGTTAATTGTGTACATGTTCATACACAGCAATAAAAGTTATGATATATGTGTGTTATATATTTAATGAGTCAATTTTTGTGCTTTTGATTGGTGAGTAATTTTGTGGAGTGAGTCACGCAATGTGTAAGCCTGTGAATGTTCTGACACGACAGTTTATAAAAAATTATTTTCAAATTTGGGAAGATTTAGTCAAAATCTATGTCTGGGCATATTTTTAAAGTAGAACAACACACAGTATTCAGCTACAACATGCACACAATTCAAATTTTTAGGCAGATGAGGGAGGCCATGTGTAATATATACCACAGTACACAAATAAAGACGAACACAGTTTTATATGTCAAAAAACAACATGCAGCATTTATTAAAGAATATTTAAGCAATCAAGTATTGTCTCGGGAATGGGCCTGAAAATACGGGCAATTGGAACCGCTTTCAATGCGCTTGTAATACACTTCAGGCGCTGCTGCCACATTAGAGATATAAATATGTCGTTTTTAATAAGCTCTTGAGCCAATTGCGATGAACTTTGGCACCTCCGCGCTCTCGCTACAGAAGTTTTGAACATGATCAAAATTTTGTGGCGAACAGGAAGATGGTGACAATCCAAGATGCTTCAGAAAGGCTCAAGATTCGATGGAGAAGATTGAAAAAAAATCAAGCCACGATCCACCATGCTTTGTCGATTTTTTTTTGGAAGGCAGCAGAATCATGTTCGAGTGAGTAGGGATTAAACCCCTGCTTTCGTTCGTTAATACCAATTCTGTTCAATCTAGGGTAGCATATTGCCTGCTTTTTTCCCCGATTGTGGAATGTCCGTTTTGGAAAAATAAAGTATATTTCAGATATTATTGCATTTGTGAGGTATGCTTGCTACTTACAGGGTGTGGGAAGCATTTATACAAGCTAGCATTTAAACTTGGGTGCTTAGAGGTGGAACCAGCAATCCTTCCGTTGCAGGGACACTCTAGCAAAAAAGCGGCGAGGCGGAATTTGGATTTAAATAGAGTCCGGTCGCCGCTCACAATTAATGCCAGCTGGTCCAAGAATCCGATTGTGGGCAAAAGCGATATCGTCCCAGACAAGAGAAACAAAAAAAGCTCGCCAGCCTCCAAAAACCATGACAGGACCCCCCCCGCCCCCGTCCCTAAGGAACCCCGTGCGAACTCAGAAATAAACGCGTGGCATCCAGAATATCCCGAGAGGGGACCCAGCAGCGCTCCTCAGGGCTATATCCCTCCCAGTCCAAGAAGAAACTGGACCCCACGACCAACACGCTTCTCGGCAAGAATGCGGCGCACGGTGTCATCGGCCCCCCCCCTCAACCATTCGCGGTGGCAGCGGGGTGTGTCGGCAGGTGCCAGGACGCTAGTGCTAACTGGCTTAATCTGGGAGACCTGGAATGAAGGATGGATGCGTAAAGATCTCGGGAGCTTTCACTGGACCGTGACCGGATTGATCTTCTGCACTATCTTGAATGGGCCAATATAGCGGAGTGCTAGTTTTCGGGATTCTACCTTCAAGGGGAGGTCCCGGGTAGACAGCCAAACTCTCTGACCGACCCGGTCAGATGGGGCCAAACGACACCTTCTATCAGCGGGCGGATTTTTGTTTCAGCCCGGCGCAACAGAGAAGAACGGACCCTGGTCCAAACCGACCGACAGCGGCATTTAATGAAATGGTTGACCGAGGGAACCTCCGAATCATTCGCAGCCTCAGGAAACAGTGGGGGTTGGTGACCCACCTGAGCTTCAAATGGGGAAAGCCCCATGGAGGAATTACTCAGTGAGTTATGGGAATCTCTCGGCCCATGCTAAAAATCGACTCCATGAGGATGGATTATCTGCCACTGAACATCGAAGAGTGTTTTCCAAAGACTGATTATTACACTCAGTCTGCCTGTTAGTCTCTGGGTGGAACCCAGAAGAGAGACTCACAGTGGCCCCCCAACTGCTTGCAAAAACGCCCGCCTGAATCTGGCCATAAACTGAGGGCCTAGGTCTGAGACAACATCTTGCGGAAGCCCATGCAGCCAGAACACGATTAACCACAAGAGGGGCCTTCTCCCCGCGCTGAAGGCAGCTTAGGTAGCGCGACAAAATGAGCGGTCAGAGAAAAGCGGTCAACTTCGACCAGGATGACCGTGTTGCCGTCAGATACAGGCAGCCCAGTGACGAAATCCAGCGTAATATCGTCCAAGGGTGCCTGGGGATGGGCAATGGTCGCCCAGCAGACCAGAGGGAGCGAGGTGGGAAGTTTTGTTCCTGGAGCAGATGCCACAGGCAGCAACAAATTCCCGAATATCCCTCATCATACCCGGCCACCAAAGACGTCAGGCCAGGGACTGCTTAGTCCGATGGGCCCCCGGGTGCCCAGCCAAGCCGGAAGAGTGTCCCCACTGGAGGACCTGTGGCCTAACTCTAGGTGGGACAAACAAACAGCCAGAAGGCTCCCCCCTAGGACTGGGATCGGTTTTCAAAGCCTCCTGAACCACCGCCTCAATCTCCCATTGAATGGGCGCCACAATCTGGGAACTGGCTCCAGGGTAGGGTCGCGATCAGAGCGGTCGTACATCCGCGAAAAGGCATCAGGCTGAATGTTTTTAGAGCCAGGGCGGTAGGTCAGCGTAAAATCAAAGCGGTTAAAGAACAATGACCACCGCGCCTGCCGGGAATTACGTCGCTTGGTCTGCTGAATATACTGGAGATTTTTACGGTCTGTCCATACCACAAAAGGGTGTTCAGCTCCCTCCAACCAGTGACGCCACTCTTCAAGCGCCAACTTGACCGCCAATAACTCCCGGTCACCAATGCTGTAATTCCGTACCATGGCGGACAAAGACTGGGAGAAGTATGCGCATGGGTGTAGCTTATTATCCCAGCGAGGGCGCTGGGACAAAATAGCACCCACGCCAACCTCCGAAGCATCCACCTCCACCACAAATGGGAGGGAGGGATCGGGCAAAACCAGAATGGGCTCTGAACTAAAACGTTTCTTTAATTCCTGAAAGGCAGCATCGGCTGCTGGAGACCAAAAAAACGCTGAGGAGGTATTCCTCCTGGTGAGCGCAATAATGAGAGGCAGCAACCGCACTAAAATTACGAATAAACCTCCTATAAAAATTAGCAAAGCGGACCGACCCCTCGGAAACAATAAAGCCAAGGAACGAGACAGTTTGGGCGTGGAAAACTCATTTCTCGGCCTTGACAAAAAGCTTGGCATTAAGGAGGGCCTCAAGCACACGTCTGACATAAAGAGTTTATGCTCTGAGAGTGTTGAAGAAAAAAAAATCAAAATGTCGTCAAGATAAACGAAGACGAATTTCTCCAACATCTCTCAGAGGACGTCGTAACGAGTGCCCGAAACACCGAGGGGTTAACCAATCGAACGACAAGACCAAATATTCGTAGTTCCGTCATGAGTGTTAAATGCCGTTTTTAATTCATCCCACTCCCGAATGCGAACCAAGTTATAAGCATTACGGAGATCTAACTTCGTAAAAAATGACGCCTCCTGCAGACGTTCAAACGCGGAATTCATTAACGGAAGGGGGTATCGGTTTTTAATGGTGCTCTTATTCAAACCCCTATAATCAATACAGGGTCTCAGACCGCCATCCTTTTTCCCCCACAAATAAAACCCCCACTCTGGCAGGAGACGTGGACGGCCGGATAAAACCATTAGCAAGAGCTTCCTGAATATATTCTCGCATGGCCTTACGCTCAGGCCCTGACAGCGAGTATAGCAAACCCCTAGGAGGAGTAGTACCAGGGTAGAAATTGATCTCGCAATCGTACGGACGATGGGGAGGTAACGTTGATGCTCGTTGTAAACTAAAAAATTCAGCGAGATCAGCATAATCATTAGGAACATTAGACGGCAAACTAAAGTTCAGGGTGGCCCCAAATTCCTCACCCTGCTCAGAATCTAATGTCTCGGTGACTGATTCAGAATCGAAAAAATCCTCTAAAAGGTAATCGTCCTCTGGCTGTCACCAATCAAATTAAGGATCCCATTCCAACCCCTCCTCTGCCCCTTTTTCTAGTTTAGGAGGGTATGGTGAGACAACCTCCTCACACTCGCTCAAGGCATCAGCCTGCCCCATAGCTTGATGTCTGGGAAAACAAGTTTCATTCTCTCTACAATGAGAACTACAATTGGTGCCCCAGTGGACGATAGGATTATTCTGTTCCCCCCAAATGATGCAAGGCCTATGCTCCCGTAGCCAAGAATGCCCTAAAACAATGGGAAAAGCAGGGGAACTGAGAATAAAAAACCGAACCTCCTCAGAATGGCCACCAAAGGAAATGAACATATTTAGCGGTTCAGAAACTTCGGGTATGACTCCCGTACCAAGCGGGCGACCATCCAAAGTTCTGACAGAGCGTGGCTGTGAAAGATGAACGGTGGGAACGGAGTGCCTCCTAGCCCACTCAACATCCATGAAACAATTTCACGGCGCCTGAATCCACGAACGCCGATAATAACTCTCTTGCTCCCCACAGTCAGTTCAACAGGGATTAGTGTTCGGAAGGGAAATTGGGTCTGCCCCTCTAGCGCCCCCCCAAACCGCTTGAGGGGTTTCCCGTTTCCCTGAAGCTTCGGGCAACGTGGACGGGTATGACTTAGCTTATTACAATTAAAGCAGATTATTCTTCTGCGAGTAGGTTTATGAGTCCAACTCTCAAATGAACTATCAACTTGCACGGGCTGAACCGGAGTAGAATTTTCAGTGGGTGGAATAGGAGCCGCACACTTGCCACTAGCAACTTTGGCCCCATTGTCAGCAAGTGGCATCTGTTGAGCTTCTCCCTGTTACGTTCGCTGATGCGATTGTCAATAGAATCTAAAGTCGAACAGGGCTTCAATGTTGCCAACGCGTCTTTTATCTCCTCAGTGAGAGCATGACTGAACACAGTCATAATAGGAGCCTCCGGCCAGCCTGTCTCTGTAGCCAGAGAGCGAAATAAGATAGAGAACTCTGCGGCACTTTCTTTGCCCTGTTTAAGGTGCATCAAACGCGTAGCTGCATCCTGACCACAAACATCTTGATCAAATACTAACACCATCTCCCTAACAAGAGCCTCCACAGAATTTACGACCGGAGATTTAGATCTGATAAGTGGGCCGACCCAAGTGAGTGCTGTGCCAGCCAACAGGGATAGTATAAATGCCACCCGAGAATCCTCATTAACAAATCGTGATGGCTGAGCCTAAAAAAATATCTCACATTAGGCGATGAAATCCTTACATTTTCCGGCCTCGCCGCTATATCTTTGTGGCAATTGTAACTTCGGTTCTCAAAGAAGGTGTATGGATGATGCTTGTGCAACTTCTTGTGAAACTTGTGTTGACAGGGCTCTGATACTCTCGGTCAAGCTTAACAGAACGCTCTCCTGCTTCTGAAGCGAATTCTCCTGAAGGCGGAGCCTCTCAGCTAAACAGGCTGGAGAGCCCTTTTCAGAAACCAGACAGCATATCTTGCTGGCTGGTGACAGCCCTTTTAATCTCGGCCACTGCTGATGTCTCCATGTTGGCTAGAGTGTACTGTGATGGCTGGTGTATCGAGACATCAAAAGCAGCGGCCGAAAGCGAAAGGAAGTCCAGCAAAATAAGAGAGACAAACCAACAAAGGGAGAGAGAGGACTCGGCGCTTCCAACGGACAAAGATCTAGTCTGGGAACAAAAAGGAAGCAAAGCCAGCTCGACAGAATGAAATAAAAGGAAAAAAATCTCAGGATCTGAGATAAAAAGATATAGCACCAGGCCGGTTGCCCAAAGAGGAAGAAAGGAGAAAAAAGATTCCCTTGCTAACTAGCACTTTTTCCCATTTGCAGCTAATTCCTCAAACAATTCTCAAGCTACAGACCTTACCGGCTATTGTGCATAGTCACACTGACACTCTAACAAAGGCAGCGAGGCGGAACTTGGGTTTAAATAGAGTCTGGGCGCCGCCCACAATTAATGCCAGCTGGCCAAAGAATCCGATTGTGGGCAAAACGATATCGTCCTGGACGAGAGAAACAAAGAAAGTTCGCCAGCCTCCAAAAACCATGACATTAAAATCATTAATTCATATTGAGCTTCATGAGTCAATAGTTGATTTGTGTTAAAAATATGATTATTTTATTATTTGACCACGCAACTTTGAGGGCTTGTGTAAGGCCACACCTCTATCCATCCAGCTCACTGGTCGACCCGGATTCCATTTCATTCATTATTCAACAAGAGGCTCCTCAGAGACTGTACTTGGGCCGGGTCTAGGCCTGGGCTAATCATGAAAATCGTGCAGCGCATGAGCAGGACAATCGCGACCCGAAAAAAAAAAAAAGAAGAACGGAGCCAAAACTTAGGCCCATATTCAGAAATCGACACTCACACTCTCCCTCCACTCACCATATAGTGAGTACGATTGAAATGTAACTGGAGTGAGAGAAAGAGATCCACCTACCACTAACCGAGGGAGCGGTCCCACTCCTCGCCAGTTGCTATTCACAAACGCCACTCGAGCATAACTGACAGTAATGGGCACTGGGTACCACAGGCGGTGCGTCGGCTGCTGCAAAGGGACGCTCAATCCTCGCCCTTCAGTGCTGAATGACCTAAACCTGACGCAGTTTACTTTTCTTGATTAGAAGGTTTCTCAGACTAATTGGTAAAACGACAATCAATTTTATTTTTTGATAGCATTGTTATACATTGCTTCACAAAATTGAGGCGTTTCTTCGGCACATAAATGACGACGTAAAATATCAGCATGTCTTCATAAATTCTGTGGTCGAGTGGCTCGAGAAAGGCGCAGGACAGCCCACGAGGCTCACTAAACAACAAGCTGTGAAACGTGCCGGACATTTCCTTCTACATTCAGCAATTAAGAATGTAGAAAAGAATGGACTCTCGTGACTTACAGCTACCTGAGCCTCGCAGACCAATCCACACGGCCCCCACGAGCCAGCTGAGCGCAGAATTTTCCAACCCATGAGTAAAGAAAAGCGTGAGAAATCCGAATCGTGACAGACAGATATCGTTATGAATGAAAACTGATAATGTTGAGAGTTTTCGGAGTTTCTGCAATGGTAATTTAAATGAATAGAAAACAGGGCAATAATTATCAGTGCTCATTCTAACTTAATAAGTAGAGCTGGCGACACATGATAATCCTTAGGATTTTTGGAGTTCAAGTAAATAAAATTTTATTAAATGATTTTACAGGTCATGTCCAATCATTATTTTTAAGGGATGGTTTTGAGCTTCCCGTATTGCCAGTTCACCAATAGCCACTGGTGGGTACACAAATGCTAACCTCGAGTTCACCACAGTGCAGTTCGTAAACACTGAAACCAGGTGGTCAGTGAGCAAGTTACCGACATTGTGATCATCATTATAGTTAAAATTTTCATAGCTGCGATTGCGTCGAGCACGTAGCTGTAAATGATCTAGAGTTTCTAACGTTTGTAACCACCTGAAAGCCATGACAACGAAATACCGGCGCAAGTTAGTGCAGCTCAAGGGAGGTGCTCCCTGCACTCAACCTTCTCTCAGAAAGAGACACTATTTTCAGTGTGAGTGAGGTCTCTGAAAGCAAATGAGTGTTTGGGCAACCTCTGACTCATTTAGAATAACCTGACACTAAGTTTTAGTACTCACTCACACTCAATTAGTGTGAGTGTCGTTTTCTGAATCTGGGCCTTAGACTCATGGCCTACCGGCCCGAGTAATTATCTCTCACACCTGTTTTTCATTGCCAAAGGGTGGCAGCAGTGTGTATTTAAGACTCAGTTTCACTCAATCTCGATGTGAAGTCTTGTAAATACACGCCTGTACGGCATTGTTCAGTCTTGTTTTGACATTTTTTTCCTTAATGTCCTAATCAAAACTCTTAACTCCTTCAGCTAAGTGTTGTTTCTGTTTCTTGCAGCACTTTGTTATTATGGTACTTTGTTTCCTTTTGTTTTCCCTTATTTGTAATACATTGTTACTGCAAGTAAAAGCCCAAAGTCTGTAGTACTTATAGTGTTAAAGGAACCTCATTTCCATTTTGTTTTGTATTGCAACATTCACGCCTACTGTTGTGCAGTAGGCATAATAAATACAACCAAGTCCATCCTTGCACCTGAGTCCAGTTCTTATCTTCCTGTCCTCCGTGCATCTGAACTGTGAACATAGCACAATCGTTACAACTTGGAAAAGAGTGGAGTAGGTCATTTTGAATATCACACATCTAACACATTTGTGGTCAAGGAATTTATGATGCTGGAAATGTATTGTTTTAATTCTCGGCCATTTTTCATTTCTCAGGATTTTTATTTATTAATTTTTTTACAATTTCAGTGCTGAATTTTCACAAGGATTTTTTGCATTTGTGGCCCCTATTCTGGACTAAAATTATAAAAATAAACTGAATACAGTGTAATTCTAAATGTTACTTGTGTCCTGTTTCATTGACAGCGCTTTACCCACTCCATGAGGCTCAAATCTTGAATTATAAAGCCTTAAACAGGGTAACACATCAATAGCCAGATTCCAACTCTGAGTAAATGGGTTACAATGCTCAGAACATGCTAAGTTGGCATTAGATCCCCAAATTTTTAGATTAGCAAATGTATTGGAACAGAGAGTAACTAAAGTAAATTATCTGACTGCATTTTGCTTGCAATAGCTGCATCATGGCTGCAACCCAATGACATTAACAAACTTGCATTCAATTTGGGAAGTGCTTTCCAAGGCTTTTAGTGCAGCCTCTCTCGGTTGTTGTTTGTTTCAGGGGTTTTTTTCCCCATCAGTCTCCTTTTCATGAATTGAAATGAATGTTCAGGTCTGGGGATTGACTTGGCCAGTCTAAAACCTTCCACTTTTTGTTCCTGATAAAGACATGTGTTGGGTTGGTATTGTATTTTGGGTCATTCTCTTGTTATTATATATGTTATTATACCAGTTTATTTATTATTCCTCCTCATCTTCCTCCTCTTCCACCGTTTTACGGACCTTAACTAATTCCACGTACTTCAACATATTCAAACCATTCAAACTTCAAATTATTCAGTCCGATTCAGACATTATCGGGTGTATTCAGAATTTTCCAAAACTTCATAATTTCTGAGATATTCCACGTTTACCAAAAAATTTTTCCCATAAGAATTGAATGTGGAACTCTAGCCACACTCTAGCCTGCTCTGATCAGAGCCAAGTAACCACCCAGACCATCACAGGAACTGCCTAGCAAAGCCTGAGCAACCATCAGGGATGCCTTGCCAACCGCCTAGCAATACCTAAGCAAGCATCCAGAACGCCTAGCAACCGCCTAGGAATGCCCTAGCAACCACCCAGAACACCATAGCAACCACCAAGCAATGCCGTAGCAACCACCCAGAACACCTTTCCAACCACCTAAACCACCTAGAACACCATAACAACTGCCTAGCAACCACACACAACATCAAAGCAACTGCCTAGCAATGCTCTGGCAACCACCCAGAACACCTTAGCAACCGCCAAGCAATGCCTTAGCAACCATGCGGATCACCATAGCAACCGCCTAGCAATGCCCTAGCAACCACCCAGAACACCTTAGCAACTGCCTAGCAACACCTAAGCAACCACCCTGAACACCATAGCAACCCCCTAGCAACCACCCAGTACACCTTAGCAACCACCTTGCAACGCCTTAGCAACCACCCTGAACATCATAGCAACCGCCTAGCAATGCCTTAGCTACCACCTAGAGCACCATAGCAACTGCCTAGCAGCACCCTAGCAACCACCCGGAAATCCTTGGCAACCACCTAGCAACGCCTTAGCAACCACCCTGAACACCATAGCAACTACCTTGCAACCACCCGGTACACCTCAGCAACCACCTAAACCATCTGGAACACCATAGCAACCGCCTAGCAACACCCTAGCAACCACACATAACACCATAGCAACTGCCTGGCAATGCCCTAGCAATCACCCAGAACACCTTAGCAACCACCTAGCAACGCCTTAGCAACCACCTGAACACCAGAGCAACCACCAAGCAACGCCTTAGCAACCACTCTGAACACCATAGCAACCTCCTAGCAACCACCCGGTACACCTTAGCAACCTCCTAGCAACGCCCTAGCAACCACGCAGAACACCTTAGCAACTGCCTAGCAATGCCCTAGCAACCACCCAGAACACCTTTGCAACTGCCTAGCACCGCCTTAGAAACCACTCTGAACACCATAGCAACCTCCTAGCAACCACCCGGTACACCTTAGCAACGACCTAGCAACGCCCTAGCAACCACTCAGAACACCATAGTAACTGCCTAGCAATGCCCTAGCAACCACTCAGAACACCTTAGTAACCGCCTAGCAAGGCCTTAGCAACCACGCTGAACACTATAGCAACTGCCTAGTAACCACCCGGTACACCTTAGCAACCACCTAGCAACCCCCTTGCAACCACACTTAACACCACAGTAACTGCCTAGCAACACCTAAGGAACCAGCCAGAACACCATATCAACTGCCTAGCAATGCCTTAGCAACCACCTAGCAATGTCTTAGCAACCACCCAGAACACCATAGAAACTGCCTAGCAACACCTTAGCAACCACCCTGAACACCAGAGCAACTGCCTAGGATTGCCCTAGCAACCACCCCGAACACCTAAGCAACCGCCTAAACCACCTGGAACACTATGGCAACTACCTGGCAATGCCCTAGCAACCACACAGAACACCATAGCAACTGCCTAGCAATGCCCCAGCAACCACCCAAAACATCTTAGCAACTGCCTAGCAATGCCTTAGCAACCACCCTGAACACCATAGCAACCACCTAGCAACACCCTAGCAACCACCCAGAACACCTTAGCAACCACCTGAACCACCTTAGCAACCACCTTGCAACGCCTTAGCAACCACCCTGAATACCATAGCAACCGCAAATTTCCAAGATATTCCACATATCCGACAAATTTTTCCCGTTTTAAATGAATGAGGAATTTTCAAAACTTGTTTTTTTTCCACTCATCTTCAAAACCCTTCAACTCCCTCATAATTCCACATAGAAACTTCAAACTTCAAAATATTCCGCAACTGTTCAACATTTTTCATCTCATTCACCATCTCAATACAATTCATACACATAATAATATTCAACTTTTTCTCAACCTTTGTTATTATGGGAGTGTATGAGAAAAAGCGGCAAACACACTAAAATTCAACCACTTCCAACTCACTCATACTTTCACCTAGAAACCTAATTCAACCTTCAAAACATTGACTTCAGACTTTCTCTTATTAAGTCAACTCTTTCATAACATTCATACTTTTCACACAATCACAGTCCAAATTTCATGAAGTTTCTTTCTTAATTCTGCAATTGCAGTTCAGCATCAGCAGCTTCATCAGACAGCAATCCCACTCGCAGTTTCTCTTCGAGTTATAAGATATTGGCTTGGACACATTTCTGTGTAAATTGACACTCAGAATGTTTTTGGAAACTTCTGAATTTATTCTGCTGCAGCCACCATGAGTTACATCACCCAGAGGCATCCGTGCAAGCTGTATGCTGCTATCTAGACCTACCTAGACCTGTTTTTGGGATGTTCTTGCATTTTTCTGCAAGAAAATGTCAAACCACATTCCACACTGATTACAAGGGGATGGCTGTGTTAACAAGAATTGCAGTTGCTAGGTTGTCCTGCCTACAGCCCAGATCTTTCTCAGACTGAGAGGGTATGGCACATTTCAAAACAATGTTAACCACAGTGAAGGTCCTGTACAATAGTGCAGCTGAAGACCTGCATGATGGAGGAAGGGGGGGAAATTTTTGCTCCCCAGACTTGACCAACTTGAGACTTTAGTGTTCATGTGCTTTAGGAGTGTGATTGAAGTCATAGGTGTCGAGTTGGGTATGGATGGTCGGGATATATCTCGAGTAACTTTCAGATGTGGCAAGAATATTTCAACCAACTTTGGATTGATGGGGAAAACAAGAAAAACGAGGAATCGTAAATCTAACATAATTCAGGCCAATGTTTGTGGCTTCATTCAATCCATAGGCAGCCAATCATCCAATCTGAAGTGTTTGTCTCAGCTGTAGTCACATCAGTAGCATTGTCTCAAGAAACCAATTACCGCACAGAAAGATGCTTAACATACAGAATTGCAACCTGGCTCACTAACGTACCTGTCCACTCAACTATTGTGTCCACTCTACTAGAACTGTGCAGGTCTTGGTACCCTGCAGAAATGATCAGGAGTGGTCAGTGAAGTTTGTAGAAACTGAACAAAATTTATCCATTTGCTTATATTCAAGTAGTTGATGACCAGTGGCGGAAACAAGCCTGCATGTGATCTGTTCACAAGTTAAACTCATGGCTGTGGCGATATGTTTGCTGTGTCAATCTGGATGAAAACAGGTTATATGAATTGTTCACTCTGTAGGTCTTGTGTGAACACTACCCTGCACAAAATTTTTCACACTGAGTTTTTGAGAATTATAACTGCCAGCAAAGACAAATAAAGCTTAGTTGTGGGAAGTAACTTTTTTATGATTTCAATTCTTAATTGTTTAGGAACCATATAAATATGTGGGGGCCTTCATTAAGAAAAAGAATTGGAGAGCCAAGTGCAAAAAATACTTCAGTCACATTTTGGACAAGTCAAGTTCAGCATGAAAACATGTTGTGTTTGTCTAGCCTAGGCTATAAATGAAGACCCCAGTGATAAAAGTACTGAAGTCACTTCGTTCATTTTCAGAAAATTTCTTATTGAAATTGATGGTGGACAGGCTGCATATTTTCTGTTTATTGCAGAAAATATCCTTCCACTTGCTTTATTTTAGTTGAAATTTAATGAACTTGGACCACTCCCAAAGTGGAGGAGAGTATTCGGTGGAACGACAGATAGGGGATTGGGGCAAATGAAATGTTGTATGGACTTGGTCTGTGATTATGCGACCATTGGGAGCCCCAGGTGGCGAGACTCAGGATGGGGCTCGCGTCTCTTGTCGGAGTCCATGTGGCTCCTAAGTCCCCCGGGGTCCCAGGTGGTGGCTGTTTCTTGCTTCCTTCTTGGAGAGGGGAAGGATGGGAGGGACGTAGAAACAAGACGAGCGGCAATTGCGGAATGTGGAGTGGTATATATAGGCGGAAGGATGAATATGAAGGCGCATTGGCATTGGTCCTGCTCATTAACCTATGTTATCGGGAACTCCCTTTAATGAACTTGGACCACTCCCAAAGTGCAGGAGAGTATTCAGTGGAGCGATGGAAAGGAGATCGGGGCGAAGGTGATGTTGTATGGACTTGGTCTGTGATTGCGCGAACATTGGGAGCCCTGGGTGGCCAGACTCGGCGTGGGGCTCACGTCTCTCGTCAGAGTCCGTGTAGGCTCTTAAGTCCCCAAAAAATGTTAAAGAATCAGCGAAAGATGGGCTTTACATGCATCGTCAATATTATTGCGAAAATAGCTCACGGGTGGGGCTCGCGTCTCTCGTCGAAGTCCGTGTAGGCTCCTAAGTCCCCAAAAAGTGTTAATGAATCAGCGAGAGATGGGCTCTATGAACATCGTCAATATTATTGCGAATATAGCTCGCGGGTGGGGCGCGTGTCTCTCGTCGGAGTCCATGTAGGCTCCTAAGTCCCCAAAAAGTGTTAATGAATCAGCGAGAGATGGGCTCCAAGTACATCGTCAATATTATTCGAATATAGCTTGCGTTAGAGTTTGATGTCCAGTGGCTGAGGATTTTAATTAGGTGGTCTGGAACTCCTTGCTTGGATGCTGCAGTGGCGGCGCCGATGCCAAAGGCATGTCCGGAGGAGTATTTGGGCGGAATACTGGATTTAATTAGAACATGACAGAAATGGTAGAGGAACCTGTGGCGAGTGGCGACCGCCCCGTGTCGGTCGTCAATAATGCATCTTAGGGAGAAGTGTGGGTATTGTACCTTGAGGTGACATAGTTTGATATTGGGTCGAAATGACTGAGAGCGGAGTCCAGGCGAAATATGAAATAGGCTGAGAAATGCCGAACTGATCCGTTTTATCTCTCTTTATCTTGACCCTAAGGAGAATGAGATGCCGTTTAGGCTAGCGTGACGAGAAGAATTGTAATTAGCGGAGAGCGGAGTGAACTCGGAACATCTCGAGAAACCTAAGAAGGCCAATAGGAACACGGCTTCTAGAGTGGAATCCGTGGATGGAGAATGGTACCCTAAGCGCAGCGTCGGGGCGCAGCGAGAGAGGAGGTCTGCAGTCAGAGGTAAAAATTTGGTCAGAGCGGGAGGTTCTTGTTTACGTAAACCTTTTGGTAGCGTTTGCATGTAAGAATGGGAAATTGACAAGCACGGATATCTAGTGGCCAGGTTGACAAAGAGGTTGATGCCGCTGAGGTAGACTTGTATTGAGGCTGGTCAAACGTGGTGTACAGAGTGGATGTACAAAATAAAGCTCGTGGTGGAAACAACGTCGATGGCCGGGAATGGCAGTAAGAGGGCTGAGTGGAATTTCTTGAATTGCTTCCGTCCTGCGAGGGATGAGGAAAGCGGGCGTGGAGCAAACCCGTCGAGAATGGCCTCACGGGATAAAGCGGCGGATGGCTCAAGTTTTTTAGAGTCAGGGGTAGACGGTCACAGAAAACGGAGGAACTGGAGTGGGGTGTGTAATATGTGGGGAAAAAAAAAAAAACCACTAGATGGCAGTATTGACTTTTTTTTTTTGTTAAGCCCAGTCTGGAGCTAGGTTGGGGCATGTCCTGGGCATGCCTCAGAGAAATGTCCCAGAGAATGGGAGGGGCTGGAAAAAGAGTATAAAAGGAAAAAAATTGAGAGTGAAAAGGGGAGTAGGAGAAATTGCAAGGAGAAATTGTGGAAGGATACATTTGACCAGACCTGTCACTCTTTTCAAGACCTGTGAAGCTTTTTTGGATTTTTGCCTGTGTTGGAGCATTTTCCTGTCCCAGGACATCGCAACACAGCAGCCCATCTCAATTACCAAGGGACTGTAATTCTAATTTTTTTTTTTATTTCAATCTTGGTCAGTTGCGTAGATTGTAGATTAGTTCAAAGGGTTGGTTTAATTAAATCTGTTAAAGTTTTAAAATTTGTCTGTCATCCCTTGCTGTCCGTGACGCCATTACAAATTGGGGCCATAACAAATTGGGGGCTCGGGTCCGGGATAGACCATTGTGTGAGTCATTTATTGAAAATTTCAAATTTCAAATTGTGAAATTGTTTTTGAATTTTCCTAGATATATATTGACAGATGAACAGCAATGGATGATTTCTTGGCATCACCAACCGTAGAGGTTTTGAAGTCTTTTAAAAAGACAGAACTGCTAGAAATATGCAGACAGTTAGAGCTGACAGATGTAAAACCAGCCATGCGAAAAGCCAGACTGGCGAGAGAGATTGTTGAATATTACACAGGCATGAGAATTTTCCGCGGATTCGCGGATTTCCGGGTTTTTCATATCGATCTGGGTCATTTTTGAGATCAGCCTAAATCTGCAATAAAAATTTTAGGGGGGGGTGAGGTGTGTTTTTGTTGTCATTTGACTTCGGACCGGAATATTTCACAGCGAGTGGCGAGTCTAAACTCTTCTCACTGCTTTACAACACTGCTCATAACCATAAGCGAAGCCAAATCATCCGTGCCGGAGTTTTCCCCAGTCAGTGAGGTAATGAATGTTACTGTTATAGATAAAACTACTGTGACTGGTGTCCGTATAGTGTGGAACAAGGTAATCTTTCCCAGTCAGTGAGGTACGAAATGTAACTGTTATAGAAAACTACTGTGACTGATCTCCGGACAGTATAGAACAGGGTAAACTTCCGTCTCGCGGAAAATGGCGAAGATCATTGAGCGAGATGAGTCGAACAGCGTTTGAAAAAATTGACAAGACAGTTAAGAATAAGTTTCGATGGAATTGGCTAGAAAGATCAGTGAAAATTACTCATCGAAACAGCAAAGGTGCAATAGAAACCACACCATATTTGCTTGGACAGTTCATCCGAAAAAGTCGACAAACCGGTGTTGCTTTATGCATCACATGTGACAAGACAATAAACTATGGCTCCAAAAGGTGCAGCAGCGCTTGATGAGCATTGTGTTAACTCGCTCAAACACTTTCGGAGAAGATGTCAATTAATTTGAACAATGCGTCCCTCGACAGTTTGTGTCTGTGAGTGGGAGTTCAAAACTTCGATCGCAGTGGTTCCACTTCCTATGGAATTCACCCAGAACTGGCGAAACAGGCCACACAGCCGCCAGATCGACCATCTTTGGTGCCGATGTGTGATCGAATTTCTAATGCTGAGGCATGCGTTTTTACTAATACATGAATATCTACTCATATAATAAATTGATTTTCTCCAATTTGCCATTTTTTTTATTTTCTCCTATTTTCCAATATTTTTTTAAAGATTTAATTTTATGGTAGATCTACCTTGTCTACAGTACAATGACGTGCCATAAGTTATGTCATATATCTCTCATTTCAATAGACTTACATGATAATTTTCCTTTGCTTAAAATTCTATAAATTACAATTTTTGAAGTATCATCATCAAATTTGGTCAGTAGTTAGGAAATCATCCTGGCTGTACACACATAATTTCCATTATTTTTTTCGATGCTTAGAAAAAAAGTTTTGAATATTTCTTTGAAACATATACGTTATTGACGTCACTTTTAACATGGCGGTCTATGGGGAACTGTTGAAAATTACTGTATATGTGTTGCTTAATTTACTTGATAGAGTTGCAACGGAAAAATTATTGGAAATTATCTACTTACAGCTAGGATGATTCTGAATTTATGTCCAAAATTTCATGTATGAGCAACAAAAACTGAAATGATATGTAAGTCAATGGGAAATGAAAGAAATATGACATAATTATGGCACGTCACTGTACATGTCATGTTATGTAACATGATATGAGAGACTTGATAATAGTTATTTCAATTTGTGAAAAACACTACTTTTGAATTCACAGAACTGTAATAAGTTTAAGGTAAGTAGACGCTTAACAATAAAATTGTGTGGTGGTGGAAGTCATTATTGTGTACCTTAGGAGTGTAGTCTTGTTCCTCATCTTTCCAAGTAAACCCTTATATTTATTTGCTTAAATTTTGCTCAATTTCGTGATCATAATTAGGGTTTCACATGTGATATTGATTTAATAGATAAAGTCAAGTGATCATTCCTCTGTTTATGATTTGTCTACAGTTAACATAATTTATTTTTTTGAATAATATCAGAAATAAGAAAATGACTATATTAAATCGAGTGTCAAACACACATTTACTGTTTAAAAATACTAAAACCTGTTGATTGAAAATTGACATTGATGTATAATTAAAAATTGATGTATACTTAAATAATTGATGAGAAACAAGACCTTATTTCGGAAGAATTCTGCATGTAACCCCTGCTTGTTGTTTTCATACACTTTGACAGAATGAACCACATTAGGCGAGGGTTACGGATGGAACTCTTGCCCTTTTTTCAATGTAGTGTAAAACACATATTTACTAATTCTAATCTATTATAGTAACTTAACCAGCAAGTCCGTGAATAGTTCTCCAGTTAAAGGACAGTTCGAAAGGGGGTATTTTTTGTGGAGCAAAATTCATGGGACGGTATCCTGTTTGAGCATATATGTAATTGATACAGCATCAAAACAAACTTTAATTGAAAATATATTGTTAGCATGATATTTTGACGGTGTTAAATTTTCATTAATCAGTTAGAATCATTAATGATCATGCACCGTCATAATAATTTTGCTCCTCAAAATTACCCGCCCGAACTGTCCCTTTAACTTCTCAAACCATAAGTCTGCCTAGTATATCTGGCTTCATTTCTGGTGATGGTTACTTTCTGATAATATGTAATTTCCTACTTTAACTGATCGGTGTATTTTATTTGAATGTTACTGTGCACCTCATCAGGTTCAAATAATTTTTTTTTTTTTTTTTTTTAACAGTGATTTGTATTAATTGCTCTAACCATTTCCCATGTTGAGTGAATGATAAAGTATTATTACATTGTAACAATAACAATAAATGTAATGTAGATTTCATAAATATTAACTGAAAAGTCAGTGAAGTATTTTCATATTGCAATTTTGTCATGTGAATTGTTTTTGCATAAGCCACTAGTGTCCACTCTAGAGTGTGTGTGTCTGACTCTGTATATATAAATATTTTTTTATCATTTCAGGGCATGGTCCTTGGAGTTGTCGCTGAGCATTCCCTCCCGCTCAGCATTGCCCCTGTCCTGGTGGATCTCGCAAAATCTCTGGCTCAAGACAAAGCTGCCCTGAATACTTTGTCAATGGGACGTCATTCTGCATCCTATAAGATGACTTATGGACTGGCAAGGACATTCAAGGAAGAAACTGTTGAAAACCTAAGGAGGTATCCATTTTCTATTAACATTGACGAGAGTACTTCGAACAACAACAAGAGGATTTTGGCTGTGTTAGTGTCATACTATGTACCAGATGAGGGTGTAACAAGAGTTGAGCATTTGACCTCTGTGGAGGTTATCCGTGTTGATGCTCAGTCTTTGTTCAGTGCTCTTGATGATGTGTTTAGAGAACTTGACATCCCTTGGTCTAACTTGGTGTCTGCACTGATGGATTCATGTAATGTTATGCGAGGTAGTTCCAGAGGTGTTGAAGTCAAGCTGAGAGCGAAGGCAGACCAGCTCCTAGATATTGATGGGGATAGTTGCCACCATATACACAACTCTTGCAGAAAATTCTTGGACCGATTTGATAGATGGATGGAAAACCTGTTGAACGACCTGTTCAATGACTTCAGATGGTCAAGTGATCTAAAAGAATGGTTGGCAGAGATCTGTGAAATCCTTCACATTAAGTTTACTGTTCCAGAGAGATATGTCAGTCATAGATGGCTTTCTGTATATGATGTGTCTTTGTCTCGAGGATGTTGCTGGATAGCTACATCGCTCTCTTTTGGCTTTCTGTCAGATTCTGACAAGTGTGTCTATCAAGATACACTGGATGCAGTGCTCAAGGAGAGATCCATCAGCAAGGAAGGCAGAACAAGAATTGCAGAAATTCACAGATCTCTGACCAAAAGTGGAAAACCCTCACAGCAGATGGAAAAAAAAAAAAAAATCAAGAATAATTGAGAAGTTATTCTTTGAAGCCAAGAAGACCAAGTTGATTCTGAACTTTTACATCTCTGCTTTGCCCTTCTTCAGCGATATGTGAAACTGTTTCAGTCAAGAGACACTCTCATCCACCAACTCCATGATAGGCAGCTTGAAGTCTTCAAAAACTTCTTGGTATGTTTTGTGAAGCCGGAAGCTATTGTTGGCCTATCTGGAAAGAGACTTAAACGCCGACTGAGTGAAGATGAGGGACAGTTCTTGACTCTCAAAGAAATGTTTGTTGGGCCAGAGGTTGACAAGATCATAAAGGAGAGTCGAAAGGATGATCCAGTCGTGGAAGACTTCTTGAAAACAGCAGCCACTGCCTACATTCAGTGTGCAGTGTACATGCAGGAGAAACTGCCACTGAATCAAGACGTCCTCAAATGCTTGTCAGCAATTGACCCACAGGCTCGTGGTCATTCCGTCACTGCTTCTGAATTGAAGAAGTTGGGTGAACACATGAGGCACTTCTTGACAGAAGAACAACGTTCATCTCTCCATCATGAAGTTTTGAGATACCAGATAGATTCCAAATTGCCAGTGTACACTGAAGGAGGCATTGCTACATGGTGGGGGAGAAGTACACAAGTCAGGAAGATACCCAGCCCTCTCAAAACTGGCTGCAGTCTCCATGTCCATATTCCATGGACCCCAAGTGGAGTCCTCCTTCAATCTGATGGGAGACATACTGGATCCAAAGTCTTCAAGAATGAATGTGGAAACTTTCAGTTCTATCCAGACTGTAAAATACACCTTCATTTCAAGGAAAACCACCAGTCTCCAATACTTCCAGAGAAAGGATGCCAAGTTCTCTCCAGTCAACAAAAGACTTTGTCTTAATATGAGATCTGCTGCAGCACTGCACAAGAAAACTCTAACACAGAATGCGGAAACAAAGAGGGCATTCCAGGAAAGGTTGAAACTGAACCGAGAAAAGAAACAGAAAAAGTTCAAGCTAGGTTGAGAGTGGAAAAAGAAGTTGAGAAAGCAAGGAACAACACATGGCTCAGCAAGCGAAAGCTGCAAGAAAGAGAATCTTACAATCCATGGCTGAAAAGTGTCAGAAGAAGAAGAAACTTTCTCATTGTTAGGATTCTGCTGCAGCCTGCAGGCAGTTGACTTGTCTGTGTACATATGTTTTTCTTGATAACAGTGTAGATTTGATTATTTCATTAAATTTTTTGTTTTGTGGGAGACTTTGGTTCAATGCTTGAATTTATGTGTGCAGACAGTTTATGATCATGTGCATATGAGAACAGAAATGCAATTTCACTAATAGAAAATACATGATGTACATTGTATTTTCAACAGCAAACAGAAGTGGACACACTGAAATGATGCAATAATTCTAGTCAAATTCTGCTGGTCTTGAACATTTCCAAGTGTTGTATTGTTCTGATGGCAAGAAGTTATCATGCAGTTTGACAGTGCTACAAAGTGTATGAAAACCAATGAATGGTATTGGTAAGTGATGTTTCAATAATACATTGTATTTGTTAAGCAATGATGTTATCTTGCAGATCAATGCATGTTAGTATCTTATAGGATGCCAATTAATTACAACTGAATGTTTTATTATCTCTTGGATATGAATATTTACAGTAGTAAATTGCTGAAAATGCCATTAACTTTGAGTGTGTTTTTCCATCTCAGAATGCAGGAAAATGCACCAAATGCAATGTAGAAATTGCAAAATTTTTTGGGGGGGCATGCCCCCAGACTCCCTATGTGGGCGATGTGCTATGCACATCGCATGACGTGCCTTCAGCACTCAATCAGTTTTCCTCCAAAAATTTTTTTTCTTGTTCTCATGCCTGATTACATTGATGAAAATGTGTTTGCACCAGGAGATCTGGAACAGTTTCCAGTGGAAAATCCAAATGTAGAAATGGAACTTAAATTAAAAATGCTAGAGATTGAGAGAGAGGAAAGAGCATTCGAGAGAGCAGAAAGAGAGAAAGAAAGGCAGTTTGAGTTAGAAAAATTAGCAAGAGAAGAGGAAAAAGAGAGAGAAAGAGGAAAGAGCAGAAAGAGAGAGACAGAGACAGAGAGATTTCGAGTTACAGAAGTTAGATAGGGAAGAAGGGCTCCAAATGGAGCAACTAAAAATTAAAATGGAAGCTGAAAACAAATTTCATGCTAGCCATGAGGTAAAGCTGGTGCCTCCATTCTCGGAAAAGGAGGTTGATAAGTATTTCCAGTGCTTCGAGAAGGTAGCTAAGAGTTGTCAGTGGCCAAAGGAACACTGGCCTCTGATGTTGCAAACTGTCCTCAAGGGTAAAAAGCTCAACAAGCCTTTTTTCGGCTTTGTCTGCAGATGATTCCTCTGATTATGAGGTTATCAAAAAGGTTATTTTGACAGCTTATGAGTTGGTTCCAGAGGCTTACCGACAGAAATTCAGAGGTCTGAAGAAATCTGACAATCAGACTTATGTGGAATTTGCTAACGAGAAGAAGGTTTGCTTTGAGCGCTGGTGCACTTCTATGGAGGTCAAGGATGATTTCAACTCACTAAAAGAGATGGTGTTAGTTGAAGAATTCAAGAACTGTATCAAGGATGATATTAAGACCTACCTGAATGAGAAGCAAGCACTGAATTGACAATCAGCTGCCAAGTTTGCAGACGAATATGTTCTCACACATAAGTCCAAATTTCAGTCTAGCAGTAACAATCTTCTTCCGCCTTCTGAGGAGAGCAGTCGCACTCTATCTCTGCTCCTGCCTGCATCTTCTTTCTTTGTCCTGTATTGTCCTGTTACCCCCCTCTTTTTTCTTTTTTTTGGACCCTCCGTCTGCTTCTGAGGCTCTCAAGTAAAGATGGAATTAATCAGCTGGTTCCTGAATGTGATTGACAGAATTTTTTCACCAAGAAGCGGAGCACCTGGCAAACCGCGCTGCTCGGACGCGACTTTTGCTGCTGGCTACGTTCGGGACGCGTGGTCGAGATGGCAAGTTCTTTGTCTGGCGCCAGTATCCCTTGAAGACGTGGAGGATGTTTACCTATTTGGATTTATGGTGACGGGATTTCTCCTAATTGGTATGGGAGTTGCTCTGATCTACCGCAAAATGTGCGAGCTGGGAGCGAGGAAAATGCGCTGCCTAGCACCGAAATTATTACGGAGTGCCTCAGTGGAGTAACGAGTGAACGGGCGATGGATTTACATCGGAGACCATCATCTGCGGAAATGCACAGAAAGATGGACGCTGTTTTGAGTCAGTGTGGGGAGTTTGTGTGTTTGACTGTGAATAATAACTTGGACCTTGTGGGCAAGAGACAGGATGAGATGATGGGAGAACTTGTGGCCTTGAAGCGCGAAGTACAAAATTTACAAAATGGATAGCGGATCAATCGAAATTGCTTGTTCCACCGAAATTGAATAGAATTGCACCCCCCCCTCTGCGTCTCCCCTCTGTCTGCCTCAGCCTCAAACGGATCGGTTCTCAAGGTCTTCTGGACTCTGCATTCCACCCCCCTCCTGGTAAGGGCAGAACACTCTGCCCCTGATAAGGACTGCTGGACTCTGCATTCCACCCCGCCTCCCTCTGCCACAGGCTGCCTCCGCATTTTTCATTTTTCATTAACCCCTTCTTCCCCCACCTCCCATCCCCCCCCATTCCTATGAAAAAAATCCTACACGTTTCCAGCGTGTCGTGTTATAAACCTGATGTGTATTATGTCTGATGTCATCAATGTTATTTTCTGTGTTCTGTGTTAACTGCAACCTTTAATTTCGAAGAAGAAAGTGGAGTTGGCAGCGCGACGCACGTTGCAGCAGCCCGGAGCGCTTTTTCTCCAATCTTAATTTCGTTGTTTTTCTGTAACAATGACAATAAAGTTCATCTGATCTGATCATAGAGCAATAAGCCATGAAAATCCGTTTACAGTCTGAATGAAGTCACAGCGAAATGGCATTGTCAGGTACGATGCACAGCAGAGTGATTGCGAAAATAATTGCTGCGGAGTCAGCGAAAGTTTTGGATTTTGCAGATTGTCATCCTGCGGAGTCACATCAATTACATCAACTTAGCCAACAGGTAATCGCTTACCATACTGCCGAAGCATAAAGCGAGATCGAGAACGAGTGTAAGGTAATCGTCCAGTTTTTGCCTCCGATGAGGGGAGGACTGGCGGATTGTGTCCTGGTAGAGTGAAAGGGCGAATACGAACTTAGCTGTAGTGAGCTCCCTGGAACGAGCAGAGGTTGGGTGTTTGAGCTGGGCGGGGCCGAGGATGGTTTGGATTTTGCAACTAAAATATGAATGCGTAAAGGATGGTTGAATGAGTTGGGCCAGATCGACGTACATACCGGATAAAATCTGTTGTCCAAGAACGGGGGATAATGGCTAAGGGTTTGGAATAGGCTGCAAGGGGCGTATAGGAGGTAGGGCGGTGGCTAGAGCGTACTGAAAGTGTGGTGAGGGAAACTGTGAGGACGGCCAAAGTAGTTGGTGGGAGGGGCAGACCAGTAGAAGGAAGTACAGAATTGATAACATTGGGAAACAAGGAAGGGGAGGGGGGCGGGGAGAGAGAGTGCAGTGGGAAAGAGATCAGCAGATGAAGCAACGGCGGGTGCTTCTCCGGGTATAGGTGGGTTAACACCGGAACTGCCGGAGCCTTGGAGAATTCAGTTGTGGGCTGAAGGAGCCGCAGAAGCTGGGTTTCGTCGAGCGGAAAGGATGCATGTGCACGGGGCAAAAGTGCAACCTCTGAACACAGGGACGAAAAAAAGGGAACGAAAAGAGACCGAAGAGGTCGTGAACGGCGGAAGCAGGCACAGGGGGAACTGGCTGGTTTGCGGAAGCATAGAGGACATCGCCAAGCGTGGTGATGTTCACGCTGGGGGTGCTCATGGCCGAACCCGGAAGCGCTGTGTGGTCTGCTGCAGGCAAATGGGGAGGATCAGCTGTGCTGCCGAGGGAGTCGGTGTATAATTTTTCAGCAGTCTGGCTTTCTTGCCGGAGCAGTGGAGGGGGATTTTCTTCTCCTTGAGTGCCCGATGGAGTCTGGCAATGGTCAATGTGGAGCCTCGGGTGAGCCTGAAGTGCAAGCCGTGGCAAGCCTTGCTGGGGAGCCACGGGCTCTCGCTTCTGAGCGCTGTGGTTGGCAAGGGGCGTTGCTATTACGAGATGGTGCGGGAGAGCATTGGTTGGACTTCAGGTGACTCGGAGCTCGAACAGGAGAATGGCCTCGGTGGTCACCGCAGGGGGGAGCATCGGAGTCTAATAAAAATTCTGCGTCCGAGGGACTCAGTAGGATTTTGGATTCCATGCTTCGGGTCAGCAAAGTCTTGCTGAGCATTTGGGCTGTCTGGTTACAAGTAAACCACGTAGAAATGAGACAAGTGGGGATTGTGGGAATGTAAGTGGTATATAAATGCGTAAGGACGAAAAGGAAGGCGCACTGGGAGTGGTCCTGTTCATTAACCTATGTTATAGGGAACTACCTTTTAGGGAAACATGATGATCAATCAAATGTCCAATTGACTATTTAGATTCAAGAATGTATGGAGGCAGCCTGAAACCTCTCATGTCATGCCTTCATGCTTCATGCCCTCATGCCTGGTACCATGAGGCCACGCCCCCCAAGCTTTTAATTTTCAAAAGAAAAGCTCGCTTCAGTCCCGGTAATGAATAACTTCAAATAAAATACTCAAAATTATATCTGTCTATAAGATAAGCACACACTATAGAGAGAGCTAAAATCCATTCCGTATTCCTTATTACCATCCCAATTCTGTAATAGTTGGGACAAAGTGTAAATTGTGAATAAAATCAAAACGCAATGACTTTCAAATCACACCAGCCAGTATTTTATTCACAATAGAACAGAGATAATATAGCATGTTATATAATGTTGAAACTGAGAAATTGTTCAATTTTATCCACAAAATGAGCTCATTTCAAATTTGATGGCTGCTACGGGTCTCAAAAAAGTTGGGACAGGGGACTGTTTACCATGGTGTAGCATCCCCTCTTCTTTTTAACACATAGTGGAGGCGTCCGGGCATTGAGGAGACAAGTTTCTTGAGTTAAGCCATCGGAATTTGATCCCACTCTTGTTTAATACAGGCTTCCAGCTGCTGGAGAGTTTTGGGTCTCCTTTGACGGACTTTTCGTTTAATTATGCGCCAAATGTTCTCAATAGGTGAAAGATCAGGACTGGAGGCAGGCCGGTTCAGCACACCGATTCTTCTACTACGAAGCCATCCTGTTGTAATCGCTGCAGTGTGTGGTTTTGCATTGTCCTGCTGAAATACACAAGGCCTTCCCTAGAATAGATGTCGTCTGGAGGGGAGCATATGTTGCTCTAAAACCTTTATACACCTTTCAGCATTCGTGGTGCTTTTAAAAACATGCAAGTGTCCCACACCATATGCACTAATCGATCCCCATACCATCAGAGATGCTGGCTTTTGAACTGATCGCTGATAACAGGAGGGGTGATCTTTCTCCTCTTTAGCCCGGAGGACACAACGCCCATGATTTCCAACAAGAATGTCAAATTCATATGGTGTGGGACACTTGCATGTTTTTAAAAAGCACCATGAGTGCCGAAAGGTATATAAAGGTTTTAGAGCAGCATATGCTCCCCTCCAGACAACATCTATTCCTGGGAAGACCTTGTGTATTTCAGCAGGACAATGTAAAACCACATACTGCAGCTATTCCAACAGCATGGCTTCGGAGTAGAAGAGTCCGTGTGTTGAACTGGCCTGCTTTCAGACCTGATCTTTCTTCGATTAAGAACATTTGGCGCATAATTAAATGTAAAGTCTGTCAAAGGAGACCCAAAACTCTCCAGCAGCTGAAAGCCTGTATTAAAAAAGAGTGGGATCAAAGTCCAATGGCTAAACTCAAGAAACTTGTCTCCTCAATGCCCAGACTCCTTCACTCTGTGTTAAAAAGAAGAGGGGATGCTAGACCATGGTAAACAGGCCCCTGCTCCAACTTTTTTGAGACCTGTAGCAGCCATTAAATTTGAAATGAGCTCATTTTGTGGATAAAATTGTAAAAATTTCTCAGTTTCAACATTTGCAATGTTATCTCTGTTCTATTTTGAATAAAATACTGGCTGGTGTGATTTGAAAGTCATTGGCCCTCATTTATCAAACTTGCGTAGGATCTGTGGTAGATTCTGGTGTAAATATCAGCGTTCGCCATGTGTCATGTCTGATTTACTAAAAGTGTGTACGTTGCAGATTTTGGTGTAGAACTGGCGTGGCGTTGATAAATCTGGCGGCTGAAACCAACGTAATTTACATGACACGCCCCTATAAATTCATGCTCCGGGAGGCATAGTCCTGCCCACTGTACGACATGGACTCTCGAAAGACAGCAAAGAAGAAAGAACTTCAGTGAGGAGGAAATATCGCCGGCCTGCTGATAAAACCTCGTATCTACAATTTGGTAAGAAACAAAAAATTGTATGTCCACAATAATAACATAAACATGGCAAAATACAAAATTTTATTGATTGGATACATTCTTGGAAAAAAATAGTCATCCTACCCGAACACAGCTCATCTGCATTCTTACATGCAAAATGAAACTTTTTTTTTTTGCTCTCCTGTAAAGTTTATCATTTTGAAGATACGAGGTTATATCAGCAGGCCGACGATATAAATTATCACGTCCGAGAGGGAGAAAAACAAAATAATTTTATTTGGAAGCCTTACTGCGGCATAAAGGGAGCCCAGAAGGCTGCAGTTTGGAAAACTATTGCTGCTGCGATAGACACCATTGGGGTGGAAAACCGGAGTGCAGCAGAGGTTTGATTTAATTCAATAATAAATCGAAGTGACTATTCGCACTTTAAAGTGCGTCCAAGCACAAAAATTGACCGAAATTCTTGTTAGACGCACTTATTAGTGTGGCCAAGATGCCCTTTTCTCCATTGCCCACACTTATTTTAAGTGTGTCCAAAGCTAAAATTTTTTTTTGGCTGAACTTATTTGAAGCGGTACTTTCTAAGCGGCACTGGAATGGTCATCAGCTGGAGCACTTATAAACTTCATGTTATATAGCCTACATAAGTGACAATCCAAATGCTTTTACATGTAGGTTAAAAAAGTGGTCCGATTTTAAGATCGCCACCAAAAACGGGTTGCTGCGCTCAGGCACAGCAGCGCCTGCGGACCAGTGGAGGCCAACCAGACTCGAACCTCCAGCTGTCTCCGTTCGAGAGCCCCCTCCATCGTGGGAATCTGGCGGCGGGGCACTGATGAGTCCCCACCGCCTCGATCGAGCTGCATGAGGGTAATTGTTAAAAATACAGTCTGAATTTCACTTAATCAAATTGATTATAATTATCAGCCGACTGGCCTGACAAGCAGGTTGTCTCAAAATATAAGTTTCACTAATTTCTCAACACAGGTGTCTTATTTATTTATTTATTTATTCATTTTAGCCTTTTTCATTCATTTATTCATTCATTCATTCATTTAGCCTATTTATCTATTTAGCCTATTTATGATTTTACTAACAAGAGGAACAACAGCATGACGTCCGCATCGCTGCATATGGTTTATTACTCATTTTGACAGCTGCACTCGTTCCTGCATGTTGTTCGCTGGTTTCAAATCTGCGTACACCTGGTCAGACCTGGCGTGAGATTTTTGCGGACAGTTAGCTCACGTTCAGATTGATAAATTCAGATCCTTGTGGGAGTTTTGGCGTACACCCAATTTTTTGGTGTAGGCACGTTTGATAAATGAGGGCCATTGTGTTTTGGTTTTATTCACAATTTACACTTTGTCCCAGCTATTTCGGAATTGGGGTTGTACACATGACATAAAAAATTGGGCTCTTTGAATGATCATACATGCTCATTTTTGAATAATCAAAAAAAGTTTAATTTGCGTAATATGAAATCAGGGTGATATAGGCATGTGAGTGATTCAAATCATTTTCATTTTTTAATCAATGCATATGGTCATAGTTGTGTTAATTACGTATCATCTCTATCCTCATTATGGTCAAACCAAAAATAATATACAAGTTGTATTTGCCTTTAACTCAGAAAACATTCTTGCCTTGTTTCATGATCTCATTTTTAATGAATTTATGTAGAGAGTAAATGCAACGTAACAGACAATCACAAGCATACATCTCATGTGCTTACATTATGTCACTCAGGGGAAGGGCTTTGGCAGCAGATGCAGAGCAAGTTTTTCAGCCATGGCAGCTGCTTAATCTGAGAGATGTAGAGAAGGGGTGCAGTGGTGGAACTGTAGTCCATAAGGGAGAACAAAATCATTTCAACTGTGCAGAATTCTGGGAAATCAGGTTTATACATAAAGGGCCTGATTATAACTACAGGCAGGTAATGAAACACTATAATGGCCAGATAGATTTGCACGGTTCTGAGGGCTTTCTTTTTCATGGGGTGCATCTTCTCTTTGCCCAAGACTGACTTCTTCAGACTCCACATGATAGAAACGTTGCAGAAAACCATGATGGTGAAAGGGGCCAGGATCAGCCCAATGAAAATGTCATTTGAGACAAGCAACCGCAATGACCTGATGACAGCAAAGGCTATCATGAGCCCCCAAACAAGCATGGAAATAGCCACTCTGATCTTGTTATCCTTGATGCTGGTGAACACAATGGGGTGGACCACAGCCACGTAGCGGTCCAGGCAAATGCAGGTGAGAAAGAGTGGGGACGTGTTTTTGATCCCAGTGATAAACAAACTTACATTAGCAAAATATATGATTCTGAGCCAATAGAAGCCATAGAAGCAGATGGGGTTCATCACACAGAGCAATGCATCGGCGATGGCCAGGTTGAAGATAAAGATATTGGAGGTGGAAGAGTCACTCTTCTCTCTGGCCACCAGCCACATCACCATGATGTTGGCAGGGTAGCCCACTACAAGATTGATGCTCCTTTCAATAAACAGAAAACACCAACCAACAAGTAATTTTAAGCACAGAAATGTGTTTAAGAGTTGGAGACTGGATCCTGAAGAGGAGTGGTTGAAGGGTTGGCTAGAACTGATGACAGAGCTGTTCATTTTGGTTTTATTTTATCTAGCAGGTTTGAGGGTTGATGATCCTTAGAAAAGAGAGTGAATGTAAGTTACATGGTCAAGCCTAACTGAACTCACCACTTAAACTGACTGCAAGGCTACATTATGTTCTTAAACTGATTCTAGAATTATTTTCATGATTCTTTTCTCCAAAGTATTCCTCATAATAACACATTTACTGCATAAGAGAGATAGAGAAAGACTTATACTGGCCTATTTTGCACAAAGTTAAGCTCTCTCTTTTGAGAATTTATTCATGTCAAAGAAGACCTGCACAATTTTGTTGCAGTGTTACACTGAAGGATAGTTTTTGTTTTCTGGGAAGACGACCTCCATCCAGGGAAAACTACCTCTCCTCTGATACACCAGCTTTACTCTTTGAAACTGCACTGGAGCTCCCTGAGATTGGAGACAGTGTTTCCAGAAGACAAGGTTTGCCCTTTGGGCCTATTTTTCACTGTCTGCAAAAGCTTTTCACTCAAGCACAACATAAGAAATGAAAGAGTGGTTTATCTAATTGAAAAAATGAATAACTTACCCGAAAAACTGCAATAACTCGACATAACAGTCCTCAAGGTCAGACAGCCCAGAAGGCCCCTGTATCCTGATCACCTGTGTCCAGGAGGGTTATGTTTTTATTCAATATAGTTCAAGTTCAGAAAATATATACATTTTTGTGCTGTGTAAGCAGTGCAGACGATAGCCAGTCACAAATCCATTGAGGGAACAACAGCATTTGGAGTGACTGTACAATACCCTGTCACCACAGGATTATATTTAAGGATGGGTGGGTGTGCAAGAGAACTCACATATAGGGGGGTTGGGTTTGCAGAGTGAGTTTGTGATATGACAGACAGATCTGCAGTAAAACAGAGGAGGGGCTAAAAGGAGGGGTAGATGAGTACCCCCCTATCCCTGTTCTAACAATATATTATTTGTCAGTGATGCAATCCAAGAAGCGCATCCCAGACAAACAAGTGACGCAATGCAGTCAGCCTGCTGGAGCACAGGTGAGACTGTGTAACCTGGTGTAAGGTCTTACACATGAAACCACAAGGTTCATCAAAGCAGACTCACACAATTATTTTTCATCCTCACAAAGAAAAGAAGTTGAGCAATCAGATACAGTAAATCTATTTCTGCAAATAATATTAGGTACATTCATGATGGTTTGATTTTCATATCTGTGTTAGGAAATAAGGAAGTTGCAGTTTACAAATAGTTTTTTGTTTTCGCCACATAGATTTCACTAAAACTAGGCATCTGTTCCAGGAGATCTATTGTCCTGAAGGTTTTTCATGCCAATCCTTAGAGAGGAGAACACAATCAAAGGTGAGAGATCTCACAGAGCTGCTGATGAGTAGAGTCAGGTGTATTGGGGTTGAATTGAGAACTTACAGGATGGTAAATCTCCAACCCTGATCTAAAGCAACACACACAATTAAGCAGTTTACTGTAGGGAGCAGAAATCAAGCATAACAGGGGCTTGTGCTGTTGCTGAAAACAACAGCAGTTTGGAGTTACGTACCAAGCCTCTCGGTTCCATGTCAATCAACTATTTTCAGTTTCTGTCCCACAATTATTCCCTAGCATAGCGGTCAGCATATGTATAAGTTTACTGATAATCCACAAGTGATAAGTAATGACTTCTTCACTGTCTGACAAACTGGAGACTGACACAATGACATGTGTGATTAGTTTAGGGCAACCTAATTCAATTCTTTGAGATCAATTATCCTGTAGGGTTTCACTTCAACACTAGCACAGGGTTCTCACTTGCTTTTTAGAAAAGAGGGTCAAAATCAGTTTTCATGGGAAATTGGAGGGTCCTCCTTTATCAATTTCAGTACAATACAGTCTTTCATGTCGGGGGACGAAAAGAGTATGGGGACGAGGAGTTCAGGGACAAAAAGTTCATGGAGACAAAAAGTTCGGGGACGAAAAGTCCATAGGGACGAAAAGTCTGGGGATGAAGAGTCCGAGAGCTTACTTAGAGTCTCAGCAACATAGTGAAACTGTTCATGGTGACCTTTTCCATTTCATTTTTCACCCATCTGTTATTTAGTCATCTAGATTGCCAGCAAATGTATTGACATTCCCACCATTAAGTTCACATTCAGACTAACTCAAAGCTCTAGAGGCCTCTGCTTATATACCCGCTCAGGGAGTTCAGATTAAACAATTACTTTTTCACATAGGGCCAGGTGGGTTTTGATAGCTTTAGCCCCCTCAATAAATTTAATCATAATTTTAAGACTGCACTTACTTGGATTATCTTCGTCTTGTTTAACAATTTGTTTGATCTGAAACAAGTGTGACAAATATGCGGAAAAAAAAAGAAATCAGGAAGGGGGCAAATACTTTTTCACAGCACTGTATCTAGACAAGTCAATATTTGCCCTAAAATTATTGCTAAAAATTTTCCAAGCGTCCTGCTAATGCCTGTGAAGCTGATCTAACTGTTTGTGGAGCCGCAACACCTTTTGTTTATGTTGACCTTTTCAGTTCATTTTGTCACTCATCTGTAACTTAGTCATCTAAAATGCCAGCGGAGGTATGGACTTTCCTACATAACGGTTGACAAATTTATTTTTCAATGCAGGAATCACTAAATCCTGTTCAGCTGTGCTATGACAGGAATTAAACTTGCTGACCTGGGTCTGGAGTGAACTGCAAAGATCCAGGACTTTTCCAGGACCTTCCTGTGGTCTGAAAGGGTCAATCCTGTGTTCAAAATCCCAAGTTTTTTTGATGAGAGACGGGCATGAGGGGCCAAGAGGACCTAAAGAATAACCGTCACAGGATATCGAGAGTGCAAGGCGCCCGCCGTGTCGAGGTCAACTATTCACACTTATATCACGTGCACTCACTCACTCAAAAAATGCTACCGTTCTCACTGATATTCTGGCTAATTGAATTGTCTTTTTTACTAAAAGTAGGTTCAGAACACAAATGGGAACAAATGGCAGTGTCATGGTTATGGTTTTTGGTCATGTTTATGTTCAGTGTTAATGATTTTGTCTTTGATTTATTCTTTTTGGTTATTGTAATACTTTGGTTTTTAGTTCATTCCATTTCTCAGTTCCATTACACTTGTCTCCCCTGTCTTGTGATCTAGTTGGTTCAGTCCGTCTTCCCGGTCTGTGTGCTCACTTACTTCAGGTGATTTAAATGTATTCTGGTGTTTAACGCACTCCTTCGATTCACGTTTACTTCCTTCGTCTTACTGTTCTGATTACTAACAAAACTAATGTTTGTATTTTGTATCATAGTCTACTAACACAACTTATCCATGTATATAGATTACTAACTTACTAATGAGCACTCTAGTTAAATCTGTAAAGTTGCACCGCTACTAATTAAAACTAATTCCCTCTCAGCAATCGCCCTGTTCTAGTCTCCGCCTCTTGCTCAGCTTTACCTGTCTCCCCCTGCGTTTCTGCGAGATCTCTCGCACGTGCTTAATTACTTTCCTGCACTCATTATCTGTGCACTTAGAACTCCTTGACTGGAGCTGTTTAAATGTCATAGGCTGTCTGCGTGATTCCCATCCGTGTCTTGGCGTTCACCAATTTTCGTGGTTAGGGTTTCCCTCATGTGATTCTCACGTTGTAATTAGTCTGATCCAGTACACCTGCTCCCTGCATAGCATGTGACTTTGCTCCCGTCTATTTAAGCAGTCTTTTCACAGCCAGCTCCTTGTCAGAACGTTGATCAATATTTCTTTGTGCAGTGTGCCTTGTATGCCATTGAGTTTTGTTTTTCTTCGACTGGTTAGTCTGACTTCGATTCTTGCCATAGCCCTTCTTGTATTGTTTTGTTCTTATTGGATTTCGACCAATTTTTTGTATGACCACGATTTCTGTGTTTGGATGCCCTGTGTCTGACCCTTGGCTTTGTTCATCGATTACGACTTTTTGCCTACCGTCTATGTCTATGCCTCTTTTGCCTACCTTTGCTCATCTGTTTTACTGGTTCTGACCCCTGTCTAGTCGACACTGTTTTTGGATTTCGTATTGTGGCTTGGCAATTCTTTTGTTTTTTTTTTTTTTGGCTTTGACTCGGACCTCATTAAAGGCATACGTTTTTTGGATTTCCCTCTCGTGTGTGTCTGTCCGTCCGTCCGTCCTGAATGCTAAGTCTCAGGCAGGGGCTTTCAAGTAACTTCTAACTTTGCCACAAGATCATTTAGGCTACCACAGCATGTTTATGCTATGCCATTGTGAATGATGGGATGTTAATTGCTTTCTTGTATTATCTCCACTCATTTGTACAGGCTTTTACTTTGATAGGGCAACTGATTGTGTCATTCAGCTCAAGCAGCTGCCAGCTGTCCTAATTTAACTCTGAATGGGTGTTCTCTAATTTTCTTTGAGGACAGTGACCCCTGCTGACTTCTGTAGCATGTTAATGCTTGGTATCCCTCACCCCCATTGAATTCTCAAGGGTTTTTGCAGTAAAATAATGTGTTACCAGGAAAATATATGAACTTACTCATCTTTGTATTTAGCAGAAGAAATAATTTTATATTTTTGTAAAAAAGCAGCGTACCAATAATAAGTAGTTGATTAAACAAAGTCAGTGGAAACAATGAATTTTAAGGGGCCTTCCCAGGTTCATTTGATTTACCTTGTTCCAGCACAGATATGGCTATAATAACACTACAGTACATTCGTTCAATACAAAAAATGTACCATTCCATTGGTTTTTATTTACATTGTTACCATGGAATTTACATTAAGCAAAATCATGGTCCGTATTGTGACAAGCCTAACTCCCTAGCCACCCAACCAAATAACTTAATTGTATCTCCCTGACCACAATAGTCGGGAGATACAGTTTAGTTCCAGGGCCGCCGCCGCCGCAGAGATTTTATGTTCCGGGCTCTGGAAGCCACAATTATTACTGGAATGTTTTCAAATTTTACACAGGCAAAGATATATATGACAATGCTCAAGACTGATATTCGTCAATTTCAGACGTCCAGTTGGCTGCCAGCGGCCATTTTGTCTGAAATTTCTTATGTTCTGGGCTCTGGAAGCCACAATTATTACAGGAATGTTTTCAAATTTTACACAAGGGAAGATATATGACAATGCTCAAGACTGATTTTCGTCAATTTCGGACGTCCAATATGGCTGCCGGCGGCCATTTGTTCGAAACTTGGGGATCGGGGAGATACACGACCAGTGTTGGGGAGTAACGGAATACATGTACCGGCGTTACGTAATTAGGATACAAAATATGAGTAACTGTATTCCGTTACAGTTACAATTTTAATACATGGTATTTAGGATACAGTTACATTTTAAAAATCAATGGATTACTTTCCGTTATTTTAAACTAGAATTATTTCCCAAATCAAATCCGAAGAAATTAGTTCTTTCCCACGCATTTTTCCAGCTGGTCCCAGAATTGTAGCACTCTGATCACGCGCTGCAATGCCACCTTTTACTGGATGCGACCGTAGCATGCGGCCTGAGATTCGTGTCAGCATTCATCCAACCATTCAGTACTCTAATGTCGGAGGCGTCGGAGCCAGAACCAGCAGGTCAGAGCCTGATCAGAAACGCATTTTTAAGCTGGAAGTTCAACCACCACTTCACTTTGAAGAAGGAAAACGCAACATAACCGTGCAGTGCAACCTCTGCTTGCCTGCAACGAATATGCTTTCAGCCTCGAGGGACTCCACCTCCAATCTGAGTAAGCATCTAAAAGTAAGTTATTTATTGGACTCGCCAGGAGTAGTCTCTGCCATTGTATCTGTTATCCTAACCTTACTTTTTTTATATTGGTATGTATGAAGGTAGCCTGCTTATGTCGACGTGCAACTTGAAAATATCGATATGGCTAAACATGGGCTTTGGTAGCCCATTTGACATTCTAGCTAAGCTACTCAGCGCACGTTAGCCTGCAATTAGTTTTGGAACGAAGCTTCCTGCCAACTTCGGGTATTTGGGAATAGCGCTACTCTTAAAGGTTTTGTAATGTCTTTAAGTGCACAATATGATTGTTAGTTGCATGCGTGTATGCTCTTGCTGGCATTTAGGGCCTAGTCTACAGCTTACTTGTGCCACTTGGCTAGCAAAATGGATTCAGTGTATTGCAGGGGTGTCCACTTATCTGCAAAGGGCTGCTGCGGGTGCAGTTTTTCATTTTAGTCTCGAGCTACAACACCTGAATCATCAAATTAATTAACTAATCATGCGGTTCAATAAAGACCTTAATTAGTAAAAATCAGGTGCTGCACTATTAAGCTGCTTTTCCACCGGACGTGAAACGAATTTTTTTTTATGTAAAATTACATTCAAAGTCAATGCAAAGCCTTGAACACAGACATAGTGTGTATTTGCGTCTTTGATTTTACTTTGAATGTAAGGTCTTTATTGAACCGCATGATTAGTTAATTAATTGCTCCCACAGCGACCCTTTGCGGATAAGATTGGACACCGCTGGTGTATTGTCTAATTTAATGCCAGCACTGAACGATGAACGGACCGAAGGGGGTCTTTTCGTGCGATATTTTAACAGATTTTTTTTCAACTGCACTTGTAACTAACCATCATCATTTTCAAGATATCATGATTTTGTGATCAGGCCTAGCTAACTGGTTTTCATGGGCAGTTAGTGCTGCTCTGAAAACTGTTTTTATGATGACTTGTTTGCACACTATGCAGTGTTCTTGCATGCACCTAATGAATGTGTGTAGGCTAATTATTATTTTCAGCATGAAACTATTTCAGTCTCTTTAATGTGTATTTGTTCTGTTTTTCTTTTAGAGGAAGCATCCCCATGCCATGCACCAGTTAACGGAGAGATCAGGCGATGGTGATGATCGAAGTGCCTCGCCGATCACACCACCTCCTCTGAAACAAACAACACTCAGCAGCACCTCAGCTATCACTCAAAGGAAAGTAAACGCCTTGGTTTTTGAGTTCATAATTGGAGATTTGCAGCCCTTCTCATTAGTGGAGAATGGCTTATTCCGCAAGATGATTGAAGGAATCAGTGGGGGTAAGACACCCATGTGCAGGAAAACATTGATGCTTCACATTGAAAAGGGATTTCAAAATATGAAAGCGGCGGTAGTTGAAATTCTCCAGAGTGTTGAAATGGTGTGCACCACAGCTGACATTTGGACAGCGCACCACCGGAGTTTCATTGGAATAACTTGTCACTGGATCGAACCGGAGACATTAAATCGAAAGTCTGCTGCACTGGCATGTGAGAGAATCAAAGGCAGCCACACGTACGATGGGATTGCTTCCAGAATTAGTCAAATTCATGGGGACTATTGTATCCAAGGAAAAGTCAGTGCTACTGTTACCGACAATGGAAGCAACTTCGTTAAAGCATTTAAAGAATATGGAGAGACAGAATTGGAAGACGATGTGGCTAGTACAGATGAGGTGCAGTTTGTGAATGTCTCGGCCCTACTTGAGCAAGAGCAGGAGGATATTGACTTTCTTTTGCCACCTCATCATCGATGTGCAGCACACACTTTGAATCTTATTGCCACAACTGATCTCGAGAAGATTGCCTCAGAGGGTGTTTCCCGCAAACTGTACAGGAGCGCAATGTCAAAATGTGCCGCAATCTGGAATAAAGCTCATCGTTCATCAGGTGCTGCTGATGCCATTGAAGAAATTGCAAAGATGAGATGTGTGGTACCTTCAGTGACTAGGTGGAGCTCTGAGTACCATGCAATCGAGAAGTTGACGAGTCTCACTGATAGCCAGCTCAATGAAATTTGTGACCATCTCAAGGTTGCCAAGTTGCATCTTCAGGAGATGATGTTTCTTAAAGAGTACATAGCCATTCTGAAACCTTTGGCCTACTCAATCAACCTGCTCCAGGGCGAAAACAACTGTTATTTTGGATACGTAGTCCCCACCATTCTCAGCTTGAAAGCCAAGTTAGCTGAGAAGTTGACACAGACGCAGTTCTCAACCCACATCATCTCTGCTCTGATCAAAGCCATTGACACTCGGTTTGGTGAGGTGTTGGCCTCCCATGAGGCAAAGATGGCTGCTTCCACCATCCCGAAGTTTCAACTGTGGTGGCTTGTTGAAGAAGAGAGGGAAGCCATGAGAAGAGCAATAGTCCAAGAGGCTCGTCGTCTTCACACTGAGCCTTCTGGTAATGCCAGCACCACTGGGCATGCAGCAATGAGAAGTGATTTAGAGGAGGAGGATGACAATTTCTTCACTTTTCAGACAGCATAGATGACAACTTCAACAGCAGAGGATGAGGTGCAAAGGTAGGCATGGGACTTGATCAGATGCCATTGTTAATTCTTATCAATCCAATTCCTTATCAATTCTCTTAATTCTGTGACAGTAGGAAATTTGATGATACACATGATTCCAGAGTCAGATTACTCCTCCACTGCTTCCAACCACATGTTGGCCTTTTATGTTAATGCAGTGTCCATCACAGTGTATTGTTAGTGTAAGCCATGTGGAAATACTGTATAGCATTTCAGTTTCCCTCCTGTTAATTTGAATACAAAGCTATTTCCCCATGGTCTGAAAAACATGTTGACATTGATAAGAAAATTTTGATAACAGTAGGTTAACTATCAATACTTTTGATCCTGGTTCCTAATCAGTTTCCTACTTTCATTTCCAAACCCCATGCAAAGGTATCTCCAAGATCCAGACAAGACCTTGGCTTCATTGAAGATGTATCCGATGATCAGAGCCCTTTTCCTGAAGTACAACACCACACTGCCATTGAGCGCTCCTGTCGAGCATCTCTTTAGCCAGGGAGGACTTATTTTCACTCCACATCGTAACCAAATGACAGATAAGCACTTTGAACAGGCTCTCTTGCTTCGATACAACCACCTTTATTGGACTGTTGACTAGTAAAGTAGGTGGATTAGTATATAGGTAGGTGGGTCTGTATTGTTCATTAGGTACATGTTTACAATTACACTCGTAATGTTACTCTTTTGCAACCTCATGTGTAACATTAAAATGAAACCTACCTTATCTAGTACAGAGGTTTACAAATGGTTTCTATTACACCCTAGGTTCTTGCCTTGGTTGTTACATTACCAAGAAGTTGGGTTTCACTTAAACATTGTTTGAGTAAATTGATGGTAGTATGGTGGCATAGTGTTTAAAAGAAAAGAGTATATTATTTTGTCATCACCACAATCCTCTTAAGTTTTGTTTTTATTGTGAATGATCAACACATTCTTAACAGAAGAATATGTGAATATTGATTATTTCTTTTCTAACATTCAGCAATGTCTTTCTTTTTGTAACCTCATTTGTAACATTAATGTGAAACCTACCATACCTACTACAGAGGTATACAAATGATTTCTATTACACCCTAGGTTCTTGCCTTGGTCATTATATTACCAATAAGTTGGGTTTCACTACATTGTCTGATGTGAGTTAAGTGATGGTGGTATAATACATTTAATTTTGCCATCACCACAATCCTTAAATTTTGTTTTATATTGAATGATCAACACATTCTTTACAGAATACTTAAATATTGCTTTTTTATTTCTTTCCTAACATGTAGCAACAACTTGCATACCAAATGCAAATGATTTGTATTTCACCTTATGTTCTATCCATAAAACTTTGAAACTTTAGATACCTTCTTGCCTTTGTGATTGCATTACCAAGAAATAATGTTGGGTTTTACTTAAGCCTTGTTTGTGTAAAATGATGCTATGGTGGCATTGTGTATACAAAGAATTATGTTGCTTTTGGTGATGACAAAATTAAATATGTTTCTGTTTTGTAATGAACAACACATTCTTAATAAAATACAGAACAGAAAATTGAGACTTTTTGTCTTTTTTATGCTTTTATTTAGCACTATTGATTTACTACTCTATAGTACAGCACGTTATTATGTTGCACATTCCGAGAGTCTCAGGTCTAATCCATTCAGCCAATTGAAATGGTACACACCAGAGCAATTTTGTTTAGTAAGCAGGGTGTAAATTCATACATTTATAAAATTGAAAAAAATGTGGAAGTAATCCAAGTATTCGGATTACAATACTCAGATTGAGTGATGTAACGGAATACATTACAGATTACATTTTAGGGCATGTATTCTGTAATCTGTAGTGGAATACATTTTAAAAGTAACCTTCCCAACACTGTACACGACTCGGTATTTGGGGCGACCAAGTTATTTAGTTCATTTTTCTCTTTTAGATATGTGTCATATCTATGCAATCGTGAGGATTTTTTAATTGTGTATGTTTTTTTTTTCTAGTGGTTTTTCTTAAAAAGAAAATCCTCAAATGGGTCAGTTGGATGATACATACACTCCCATGAAATTGATACCTTTGCCCCTCTCAGAAAAAGCCAACGTGGTTGCATGCAGAAATAACCAACAAGCCGACAGTCAAAATTTGAGGCAATTTGGTTGAAAAATAAAAGTTATCAGCACCACAAGTGTTGAAAGTCACAAGATTTCCCATTTAATGAGCTGACTTATAAAATTATTTGAGGTGGGAGAGCTTTAAAAAAGTCATTTTTTCACAAAATTGATGAAAATAATGACAAAATGTTTTGAAAAATTTCCAACATGTAAAATTTCAGTTTGAGTCAGTATTTTAAAGCAGGCTCTTCACTCCAGCAATATAATCATTTAGGCTGTACGTACAATATGTGATTCACTCTATTATATAATTAACCTCTCTGTTTTATGAAACTCTTTTATAACAAGACCACAATGGAAAAATGATCAGTTACATTTTCACGTTGTGGAGAAATGATAAATTAAAAATTCAGAAAGATCTTAGAAACAAAGCACTGAAAAAATATGCAAAAAAAACTATTATATATATATATATATATATACACTGCCCTCCATAATTATTGGCACCCCTGGTTAAGATGTGTTCTTTAGCTTCTAATAAATTCAGTTTTTTTCTCAATAATATAGGACCACAATGAAAAAAAGAGGAAAATCCAACCTTTAATTCAAGTGCATTTATTCAGTGGGAAAAAAATCCCACATTAAGAAATAATTCTTTTACATCAAAGCATGTGTGCCACAATTATTAGCACCCCTGAGGTTAATACTTTGTCCAACCCCCTTTTGCCAACAAAACAGCACCTAATCTTCTATAATGTTTCACAAGATGGGAGAATACAGAAAGAGGGATCTTTGACCATTCCTCTTTGCACAATCTCTCTAAATCATCCAGCGACCTGGGTTCTCTCCTCTGCACTCTCCTTCAGCTCACTCCACAGGTTTTCAATGGGGTTGAGGTCTGGGGACTGAGATGGCCATGGGAGGAGTAGATTTGGCCACACGTTTAGGGTCATTATCTTGCTGAAAGACCCAGTGACGACCCATCTTCAGCTTTCGGGCAGAGGCCACCAGATTTTGATTTAAAATGTCCTGGTATTTCAAAGCTTTCATGATGCCATGCACCCTAACAAGGTTCCCAGGGCCTCTGGAAGAGAAACAGGCCCACAGCATCACCAATCCTCCCGCATACTTCAGAGTGGGCATGAGGTGCTTTTCTACATACTCATCTTTTGTGTTCCGCCAGACCCACTTAGAGTGTTTGTCGCCAAAAAGCTCTATCTCGGTCTCATCTGACCAAAGCACACGGTCCCAGTTGAAGTCCCAGTATGGCTTAGCGAACTCCAGACGTTTGCGTTTATTATTGTGAGTGAGAAAAGGCTTTTTCCGTGTATGCCTCCTAAACAGCTTGTTGGCATGTAGATAGCGCCTGATGGTTGTTTTGGAGACTTTGTGACCCCAAGATGCTACCATTTGTTGCAATTCTTTAACAGTGAGCTTTGGAGAACTATTTATTTCTCTTACCATCCTCCTCACTGTGCGTGGTGGCAAAATAACCTTGCGTCCTCGTCCAGGCTTGTTTCCCACTGTTCCAGTTGTTTTAAACTTCTTAATGATTCCTCTGACAGTAGATATGGGCAGGTGCAGGCGAGTGGCTATTTTCTTGTAGCCATTGCCTGACTTGTGAAGGTCGACACACATCTGCCTTACTTGAATGGTGTGTTCCTTTGTCTTTCCCATGTTGAAGAGTGGATAAGAGAAATGGCCTCTGTGTCACGTCATATTTGTACCCCAGGGAAACAGGAAGTGATGAATTACAAATTAAATGTTCCTAGAAACTCTGATCAACTTTGTAAACTACTGTAGAAATGACAGAAATACTTCAATTACATTTATTTCCTAGGAATTGTTAGGGGTGCCAATAATTGTGGAACAGGTGATTTTATGAAAAATAATTATTTCTTAGTCAGGGATTTTTTTTTCTCTTCATCCCTCTTTACTATTTTCATTGAACCACTCGCAGCAGCAATACGACAAAACAATAGAATTGAAGGAATTCTGGATGCCAGTGTACATCACAAAATTAGTTTCTATGCAGACGATCTGCTACTATACCTACAAAACCCCTCAGAATCACTACAGGAAACTTTCAATATCATTAACAAATTCTCTACAATCTCACACTGTACAATAAACTTGAATAAATCTGTTGTATTACCACTATCTGAGAATGCTTGGGATGCTGCAGCCCCGAAACTTCCCCTCCCACTCCACACGGGCAATATACAATATTTAGGCATTACCATCTCCTCCAGACTGTCAGAGTTATTCAATCTTAATTATTCCCCATTGCTCAAAAAAATAGAAGACGACCTCAAACGCTGGTCTCAACTCCCACTCAATCTCATGGGACAAATCGCTACAGTTAAAATTAAAACCTTGCCCCAGATTAATTACCTATTCTCAATGATTCCCGCCACCCCCACTGAAAAATTGTTCAAAACAATCGATTCATTAATGTCTAACTTCTATTGGAATAATAAAAAACCCAGAATTTCTCTTTCAACTCTTCAAAATACAAAATGGCGGCTTAGAGGCACCAAACTTCCTAAACTACTTCCTGGCTAATCAACTGCAATATCTATTCCAATGGACATAAATGCACAACCGTAACAACTCCTGGCTAGAATTGGAACAAAATCGATGTAAAACAACCTCAATTGCAGATCTCCCCTTCCTAACACAGTCAAGAAAGAAACTAAATTACGGTAATAATGCAACAATTCACACAACTCTGACAGCCTGGTGGAAAACCAACAAAATCACTAAATCACCACTTGCACCATGTAGATACAGCCCAATCTGGCACAACCCAGACTTCCAGCTGAACAACACTCCAATTTACTTTCCCTCTTGGCAACAACAAGTAATCACTCATCTTCATCACCCCTTCCAAAATAACCAATTTCTATCTTTCAACGCCCTGATCCAGAAGTATGGGTTTGGCAAAGACCAGTTCCTCCTTTATCAACAATTAAAATCTGTCATCAAGTCCAAAATCAGTATGACCAACAATACACTACAACCGCCTAAACTTGGTGAAGAAATCATGAAAATCCCAGACTCAAAAAAAAAATCATCTCTAAACTTTATAAACTCATCTCCATCTCTGTTACCTCCATATCACTCCCAGTCATCAAATGGGAAAATGACTTTGACCTCCCTCCCAACCCTGACTTCTGGATACAAATCAATAAGAACATCTTCTCCATGACCTCTAACCCAAATTTGCAACTTCACAATATAAAAGCATCCACAGATTCCACCTCACCCAAAGTAAAATGTTTAAAATGGGACTGGCTGATACAGACACCTGCTCACAATGCACTCTGGGTAGTGTGGACAATTATCTGCATGCCACTTGGGTCTGCCTACCAGTTCACTCCTTTTGGACAGCAGTCACTGAGAAACTCATCACTGTTTTGGGCTGCAGAATCCAAATGTCCCCATCACTCTGCCTGCTAGGAGATACCACATGCACTGTAGCCCTGCCACCAAAATACAAAAACTCACGACTCATTTCTCTGACTATCGCCAAGAAAATAATCTTCCAAAACTGGAAATCTAAAAGCTCTATTCATATCACCCACTGGCTCAACTCGCTTACAGAATACATTTTAATAGAGCAAATAACCGCTCACAAAAATAATGACATATCAGTCTTTAATGATACTTGGCACCCATATATAACCCATCTCAACATAAAACTGGACGCAATATTTGATCAAACCCACGCACAGGACCGCAGCTCCTCAGAAAGATAACTATCCTCTATGTTTGACAAATTAACCCATTCACACACTCAGGCTTATTTACATATCTACTGATTGGATTTTTTTTTCTCCCCCCCTCTTTCTTACCATAAAGACGCAAAACAAATGTTGTTTACTTACCTACCTGTTTATTTTGAGTATTTATGTTTTTTTTTAATCACTTATCATTGTCAACCTACGCATATCCATATACATTATCTCACTGCCACCTTATTCCACTTCCCTTACCCCAAGCATCTCACACCACTACTCCCAGTTCTTCCCAATAGTTTGTAATTGTTTCAGCCATTTCTTCCCCATGTCTGTTTTTTTCCCCCACTTAAATTTATGTCCTGTGTACATCTATGGATGTCCGTCTATGTCCCCTCTGTGTTTACATCTATGTCTGCCCCCCATTTGATTGTAATATTAGCCTATTACCCCCCCTTCTTTTTTTTCTTTTCTTTCTGTCTTTTAATTGGTTTTGCTTTGTTTCTGCCCTCCCTCAGAGAGGCTACATCACAATATTATCATTGTTATTTTTAATTAAAAATAAAGTTGTCCTCCAAAGAGGGGGGGGTGGGTGGTGGTGGAGGGCTATAAAAAAAAAAAAAGAAATACTTCAATTACATTTATTTCCTATAAATTGTTAGGGGTGCCAATAATTGTGGAACAGGTGATTTTATGAAAAAAAAATTATTTCTTTGTCAGGGATTTTTTTTTTCCCCTTAAAATTCACTTGAGTTGAAGGTTACATTTTTCTACAATTTTCAGTGTGAGAGTATGCTTCTGCAATAAGCAGAATAATAATTCTGCAATTATTTATTTTAAGGCTTTTAACACATCTTTACCAGGGGGTATCAATAATTATGGAGGGTGCTGTATATATATTTTGATACAATTTTTATAAATATTACAATAATATATAAATATACAAAAATGCAACATTTGGACTCTGATCATTTTTCCTTTGTGGTCTTCAGTTAATTATTTTGAAATGGATTATCTTCATTTTGTGGCAAATGTTTACAAACCTGACTGCGGAACTCAGATCCTGCGTTTTGGTTTTATTGTCTTGATTCAGCTTGGTTACTAAAAGCAGAATTTTCATGTACACCAGTTCAGAGGGAATCATTTTTCGGCCAGCTGCCTGGAAGAGGTGCTAGCCCATATCTACACAAGTACCATGGGCCACTTGTTCACAATATTGACATTAGTTAACTGTTCACCCACGCAATGATGTTTGTACCTGTCATAGTTCTGTGTTTTATGTCATGCTTTATGTTCATGGTTATGTCTTTTCTCTTTTTGGTTTTTGTTTTTTCCAGTTTTCAGTTCCTGCCAGTTTAAGTTTCATTGCACTTGTCTCCCCTGTCTTGTGATCTAATTGGTTCAGTCCGTCTCCCCAGTCTGTGTGCTTACCTGCTTCGGGTGATTTCAATGGTTTCTGGTGTTTCATATTATTACTTCAATTCTCATTTACTTCCTTCGCCGTGTTTTCTAGATTACTAATAATACTAACATTTATATTTTGTATCATAGTCTACTAATACAACTAATCCATGTATATATTACTAACTTACTAATGAGCACTTTGGTTAATTTTTAAAGCTGCGCCTCTACTAATTATTACTAATCCAATCTCAGCAATCGCCCTGTTCTAGCCTCCGCCCCTTGCTTTGCTTTCCCTGCCTCTCCCTACGTTTCTGCGAGATCTCTCGCACATGCTTAACAGCTTTCCTGCACTCATTTTCTGTGCACTTAGAACTCCTTGACCGGAGCCGTTTATCTGTCACAGGTTGTCTGCGTGAATCCCGTCCATGTTTTGGCTTTTGCCAATTGTTTTGGTTTTGGATTTCCCCATGTGTACCTTCCTCTGTAATTAGTTCTTATCCAGTTCACCTGTTCCTGCATAGCATGTGACTTCCCTTGTGTCAATTCAGAGTCCTCACTGCTGTTCAGCCCTTGTCAGAATGTTGATCAATATTCCTTTTGCAGAGCCTCTTGTATGCCAATTGATTATTGTTTCTTCACGACTGTTTCGTACGACCTCGATTTTGCCAAAGCCCATCTGTTCTTGTTTTTGTCTTTTTGGATTTTGACCTTTTTCTGTACGACCACGTCCACTGTTTTGGATGCCCCGGGTATGACCCTCTGCTTTGTATTTCGACTACGATTTTGGGCTGCTGTCTATGTACCGTCGCACTTCTGCTTTACTGGTTTTGACCCGGCCTGTCTCGTCGACTTTGTTTTTTGGATTTCGTTTTTGGCTTGGCAATTCTTGTGTCTTCTGGTCCTGACCCGGCAATCAAAGGCATACGATTTTTGGATTCCCTGCTCTTGCGAGTGGTTCCTGAACGCACCGCCACAGTACCTGCCTTGTGCCTTATGTTGTTGAAACTGATGTATAAAGCATACTTTTTTGTGGTAAAAACTGTAGCCGGGTTCCTCCTGAGATTTCTTCCCACTGGGGAGTTTTTTCTCACCACTGTTTGAGGATTTTTCTTCCTACTGGGAGTTTTTTGCCTCATTTGCCATAGTGGGGAATAGGCTGGGCACTGCCCTTTCATTTATTTAATCTCTCACTGTAAAGCATCTTAGACAGTCTGTGAAAAACCCAATACAAATAAATTGAATTGAAAATTTTATTAAATGATGGTATCACACCTTTTGTCCAGACAGTGAATTTTTTTTGTTAATTTTGTCTCTTAATAATTAGGTGGTAAAATTTTTAAGGAGCAAATTATATGACAAGAGCCAAGGACACAGCTTATCTGCATATGTCAATTGACTCCTTTAAAGGACTTTGGCAGCAGCTGCAGGGCAGTTTCACAGTGCAGCGATCCATCTTGGAGATGTACAGCAGGGGTTCAATGCTGCTGCTGAGGTCCATGAGGGAGAAGACAACCACGGCGATGTAACACTTGAAGTGCACTCTGTTGTAGTATTTTGCGAAGGGAAAAAGAGCCACTGGAGGGAGGTAGGTAAAGACTATGATGGCCAGGGTAAAGACCACAATTCTGAGGGCTTTCTTCTTCACGGGATGCATCGTCTCTTTGCCAACGACCGACTTCCTCAGAGTCCAGATGATGGAGAGGTTGCAGAAGACCATGATGGTGAAGACACTCAGGATCAGCCCAGTGAAGATTTTTACTGCACTATCCACCCCCAAAATGGACTTAGTGAGTGCACTGGCTATCATGAATCCCCAAACCAGTATGGAGACGGCCACCCTGATCTTATTGTCCCTGATGCTGGAGAACACTATAGGGTGGACCACGGCCATGTAGCGGTCCAGGCAAATGCAGGTGAGGAAGAGTGGGGTGGTGTCCTTCATCCCGTAGGCAAAGTTCTGGAAATACAATATATGGCTGTTGTTCAACAATAAGCGATTCACCATGTCAATGGGCATCACCAGACAGTAGAAGGCATCGACAATGGCCAGGTTGAAGATGAAGATATCTGAGGTGGAGGAGTCACTCTTCTTTCTGGCCAACTGCCACACCACCATAATATTTAAGGGAAAGCCCACCACCAGGTTAAAGACCTTCACCATGTAGTAGAACACGTATGCGTATGGTGACGCTTCACACATTTCAAACTCATACCAGAGCAGGGGACTGGATCCTGGAGTCGAGTGGTTGACCAGCACACTGGAGTTGAACACAAAGCTGCTCATTGTGTTTTTGGGTTTCACTGACCCAAAAGAATTGAGAGGTAATGGTTTTCCCTTCTGGTTTCTGTGGAAAGAGAGGTAAAAATCAGAGATATGGTCAGGCCTAATGCTGTAGTACACCCGTCTTCAACATTGTTCCTGGGGACCCAAGGTGTATGCTGGTTATTGTTCCAACCACAATTGTAATCGCAGGATTTTAACAAGCTGTTAATGTCTTAATTAGGTTTTTTTCATGTTTAGAGTTGTTAATTACTCTCTTTAGGCAGATGTTACATAGAAACATCCATACATGCTATGAAGAAAATTGTGTCTATTTCTTTACTGCAAGAAATTTCAAGTAATATAACATTTTAAACAGATCAAATTAGGCCGCAAGCTGAGGACTGAAAATGTGCCAAAAAAAAACAAGTTTTGTTCCCACCTCAGGGGGGCTAAAATTTGTATGTGCTTTTAAGTGGTCAATAATGTGTCTAAACTTGCTCTAAGGCAGAGGTGGGCAGTGAGGGCCGTATCTGTCCCTGGTTTTCAAACCAACTTCTGGCCTTCAATTAGTTGATTATCTAAATTAGCCAAACTATTTATGAAATCTGACATTTCAGGCGCATTTCTTTAAATTATCATGCATGACCACCAAAGACTGTTCTTGTCTCCCTACATAAAACATTTTTCTTTAATCGAATCATTGCGCAAATCTATGTTTGTGCATGCAATCAATTAACTCAATTAGTCAGGGTAATTGATAGAAATAAAAACCTGCATACACACCGGCCCTCCAGGACCGGGATTGCCCACCCCTGCTCTAAGGCTAAAGTTTGAAATCCTGCCAGTTTTTTTAAAAGCTCTATTTAAAGTACTTCACTTAAATCACTTAATGTTCTGCATTGGGACTGCATTATGAGCAAGGAGAGCACAGTATCAACTAGGAAGCTTTGAATCAAATGGTTTCTTCCCTATGACTACCTCTGATTTATGTAATGGAAAATAATTAATCTCGCAATGATATGCAAATAATATAATAATATACCCTTCAATGAACTAATAATGAAAGGAGGCCTCGTCTCCAGCCCTCAGCCCATTGTGCAGCCACCTCATCCAATAATCACCTGCACCTGGGGCTCATCAGCTATTAGCAGGGGCAGTGTGTATTTAAGACTGAGCTTAGAGCAGTCTCCTTGCAAAATATTGACTACACATGTCTGTGCAGTGGTTTTAATTCTTGTAAGATATATAGTTTCCGCTTGCCACGTGTGGATCCCTCTGTTTTAACTTTTATTTCGTATTGCTTATTTCCTTTCTGTTCTTTGATTTAAAGGAACCTCTGTTCCTGTTTGTTTTGTGTTTCTTTTTCTTTGGTGCCTCTTGAGTTGCAGAGGCTAATTCAACATCACCAAACTCCATCCTTGCCCTTGATTCCAGCCCTTATTTTTCTGTCCTCTGTGCAAACCTTCTCAGTAAAGGGAGAAGTACTATCTTTTGTGACATGTTTAAAGTGCATAAAGCACTTTAAAGGTGGTTGTTTTGATGCCATCACGTGTTCCATCTTGTCTCTGTGATACTTTATAGATACAGGCCTACACTTCAAAAATTAAATGAGAAAAACTTTGCAGAATTGTAAAAAAAAGAACCACAACATTTTTTGTAAAATCTAAAAGGACTTTCATACATGAAGACCCATTTTGTTTTGCTGAACATTCCCCCATATCTGTACCTGGCAAACCCCACTTCCCCCGACCATTGTTTTCATTTTAATGTCCCTCCAAAACCCCATGTAGGTCATTCGTTGGCTTTCCCTTCTATTTCTGTTTCTGTGTCCAATCAATGTGAACTTTACTGTGAAGAACAGCTTACTTCACTCTGGTATAAATTGGAAAGTACCCATTCTCGGGGGCGGTGTTGCCAGATTTCACACCCAATCGGGCTGTTTTCGCTTGGATTGTGCGGGCAAACACAACCTTGGGCGGGTGGACACATTTTGGGCTGGTTGGGATGAACTGGGCGGTTTTATCTAACATCTATAATTTCCATTTGTGCAGCACAAACTGTCTCCACAAAGAAATATCATTGTCTGTGTATTTATTAAAACATTTATTGTTCCCCACCGCGCGTTCGCTAAAGCACGGGCCATAGTGTTCAACTCCGCCTGTCCGCCCATATGGTGATGATTCTTTGAGAGCCGCCTAATGATTTTCTTCTATTTTGATGATGCAGGTATTTTTCAAGGATACGCCGTATTACCCAGTCAATTTTGGTGTCCGCTCTCATTCATCTGCCTGTTTGTCCTCAGTGAGCCTCCTCGTGAAATCTTGTCACAGATATTTCAAGAACCCTACACGGATTTTTCTTTTTTTGGTGGCGCAGATATCTTTCTAAATGACACGCCCAGCACCAGTCAATTGAGGTGTGTCTGTCCGCTGGTCCATCTGTCTGTTTGTCCTCTTGACAGTCTAGTAGATCTTATTTCCTCTAAATTATTGTACTATTCATCAAATTTTTAGAAGGAAAATTCTTGATATTAGCTTTTTATTAAGTTAGATCTAAGGGTCATCATTTAAATTAATTGTCACATGCAGTTACAGTTGCAAAAGTTGTTGGAGTAGCTGTTCCTGCTGCCATGATGGGTGCTGGGCAGGGACATTTGTATTCAGCTCCGCCAGTCTTGTCTGTCCCTGCATCTGTCCTTGATGGTGTTAGTGCAGTCTTCAAGAACCCGTGGACCCATTCTACTTTTATATTTACTCTCACCAAAATGTACCTGAGGGGTCCTCACAATACCAGTCGATTCTTGGTGACCTTGAGGATCATTTCTTTATGTTATATATACCACATCGATTTTTGCCTTTGTAAACATTGTTTTCATATGTTCTTGAATGTGGGTAGAATACTGTTATACAACATAGACAAGGTAAAAACAGTTTTTGATTCTATGTCACCTTTAAGAGGACTTTTAAATGGGTCATAGGTCGTCCCAGAGACAGGCAAACCAAAACACTGCCTACTTGTCTTGAGACCTGCAACTAAATTACTCATGTTTTACAGTCTAATATTAGTTATACATATTTCTCATTCATATAACACATATAGCGGTGCTACTATAATCAAACGTACTAAAATGAAGCAAGCATGCATAACTATATGATTTCTGCTGAATGATGGTGAATAATGCTGATGACTGAACAGATATTGACTGAATCAACTGAACAGATGTTCATCAAAGCTACAGAAATCAACAGCTTATGTGGGCGTAAACTGCTTGTGTGTGTAAAAGTATGCAGGTGTGTGTGCGCATGTCACTAATGCTACACAATATGGTTATTGTTTATGATAATTGATTTACAGGTGAATATGATGAGTAATCCTGAAATATGATCTTCAACACCACATAATTGTATGAACAAGAGATATTGTAAATTTTCATAAGGATAGAATTTTTGGTCAAAGATCTTACTTGCAGCGGGGACACAATAAAGTACGCTATAATTATTTGTAGATCTTTAAATCACTGGATTGACAACTACATACTGACATACATACTGACAATAACTGCTAAAGCAAATGTGTTTTTCGCTTTTGTATACACAGTGCACATATTTCAATTCAAGATTTCTGTGGCCCTGAACATCGCTGCAAATCATTAAAAAATGGGCTTAATAGGAGATTGTCAGCCGCTGCTCTAAGATGGAGCATAGTGCCAAAAGATGTTTTTGCGTCCTTTTCTTAGCCCGCCACAGTTTAAATTAATTGTCCACCCACCTCACAGGTGTCTGGTTATAAATGTTAATCCACTGTACAAACATTAGAAAGCTCGAACCCAACTTTGGGAGCAAATATCTCGAAAAACCAAAAAAGTGCCAGACTACATACCTCAAAATTTTTCTCACCTTTAATGTCTGAAAAGGAAGCAGGTAAGATGAACTTGGCACTGATCTGGTTTAAAAATTAAAATAAATAAGCCCTCGAATTTGGACAAATATTTTTCCCATCGCATATACAGAGAATCTTCTGTCATTGCACGTATAACCAACATGACCACTAGGTGGCACTTTCACATTTAAAAAATTTGGGTATCCCAGTATCAGATACAATCATAACTTGTTTGGCACATTGAAGCAGTTATCCACAATATTCCTTCAAAAATGGGTATTTTTCCTCAAAAATGCTCAATTTAGTACCTGACTTGTCCACTTCTAGGTGGCGCTGTAGCCATATCAATAAAAACTGGGATTTTCCATTACACATACTGTATATGGGCACCATTCTGCCAAATTTCATGCAATTCTGAGATGTCAACTCCACTAAGTATCTCAAAAGTGCTATTCTCTCAGAATATGGCTCTTAACTTGAGCTAAGCTGGGCATTTTTTTCAGTCAGTATCAAAACACTGCATCCATACATTATGCATATTCAAGATTGTTTCTGTTTAGACTAGACAATTAATCTAAGAGTTTAAGAACTTGAGCGGAAGTTTGATTTGTGGAATGTTCCTCATTAAGGAGCCTCAAACGATGGGGCTGATCTGATCCAGTATGGGTATCGGATTCCCATACCAGCCTAATTCAAGGATCGGAAATTTCGATCCAACTCAGGAGATTAACCATGAGCCATGTCTGTGCTAAGTTGTCTGCTGAAATGCCTCCACAAGCATTCTCAGTCAAGTTGCTCTGCTAACTGGCTGCGAAATGTGGAATGGATTTCCTGAACGGAGGCGTGTCTCAATGAGACGTGGAGTAATGAGACACGGCTCCGTTCAGGAAATCCATTCCACAGTTTGGAGCCAGCTAGCAGGTGAGCATTGAGCAGCACTGTGGCTAACCCACTTTTCATCACAACATGTCCGCTGTGTGGAAATATTTTACATTAGAAACACCGCAAAGCAAGACAGAAACATTGCATGTTTGCAAAGTCACAGGACCGAGAGTATGGAAGTCTGTCACACCTACAATACAACAAACTTAATCAAACATTTGAAAAAGCACCATTAAAGAGCACAAGGATTTTTTAGCCAGGGGGCAAAAAGACGAAAGGAGCCGGCAGGAATCACTTCTGAAGTCATTCCAAAAACAAGGTAAACTTCCACCAGACAATGTGAAAGCTAAAGGGATTACCGAGAAGTTGCTCAACTTCATCGTACTGGCGACCAACCATTATCTGTTGTAGAAAAACGGCGATTGCAGCTCTGATTGAACACTTGCGCCAAGATATAGTTTACCATCCAGAGATATTTATCAGAGACTGCAATTACCTGATTTATATAACCAAGTGTCAACCAAGATAGCTGAGAATTTAAAAGGAGTTCCAGCCCTGAGCTTCACTACAGATATTTGGACTTCAGATGTCTGCCCAATGTCACTGATAAGCCTCACTGTGCACTGGGTTGACCTTGCAGAGACACAGCTCTCTAGTGCGGTGCTTCAGGTAAAAGTGCAGGGGCTCACACAACTGAGCTTACAATCGCAGCATCCATTAACAAGATGTTAAACACTGGGAGATCCCCTGGAAAAAGTGCATGTCATTCTCTACGGACAACGCAAGTAACATGAAGGTCATGGCGGAAGGCATGGCAGTTCCTAGTCTGGGCTGTTTTGCTCACACGCTGCAGCTCGTTGTGCACGAGGCTAATGTCACAACACAGCGTTAGTGATGCATTAGCAAACAGCAGGAAGATCGTAGCACACTTCAAGCATTCACAACTCGCACAGTCTCCCTTGGAAGACCTGCAGCATGAAATGCAAGGCGCGGGAACCACGACCACACCAACTCGTCTTGTTCAAGATGTTTAAACAGGATGGAATAGCTCCTTCTATATGATCAAGAGCCTTCTGAAAGAGAAGCCAATTTCAGCGTATGCAAGCTGCTGACCACAACTTGTCGGGCAGCATCAGAGCCAACGAGGGGCTTGCCGGAAAAAACTGTGACGGTGCCGGAACCCTTTGAGGAGTTAACAAGGAAAGTCAGCTCAGCGAACTCCCCTACAGTCGACGTAATCCCAGCCATCACCGTTTTAAAATGCCTGCTCGCCGAGAACAGTACTGACAGCGGCATCAAAACATTGAAAAAGCACGCCTCTGTTGCCGTGCGCAGGGGATTCAGCAGCATCGAAAAGTGAACTTTACTACGCTTGTTGCCACTTTAGTGGACGCCGATACAAGGGACAGGTGAAGGATATTTATATTTATTTATTAATTTTGGCTAAGTTTAAACTGAAAATTAAATCCTTCTAAACCAGAACCATATGTTGATTGATTCCTAGCTTAAAGTGGATATTTGTTAATGTAGCCTACAATGAATTGATACGCGGAGGGGTGTGTGTGTGTGTGTGTGTGTGTGCGTGTGTAAAGGCATAATCTTGCAGCAGCAACAAATAAGTTGTACTCAACCTATTTCATTTTTGTGTCAGATTCTTTGCTCGTGGAGAAACTGCCAGGAGGGCGAAGGCTCTCCTGACACAAGAGCTTGAGAAGATGGAGCGAGCACTGCTCAGGGCGTCAGCTGATGAAGCAGGGGCAGCGGAGGCAGAGCCAGCAGAAAAGGTCGCTGCATGGAAGCTGGTCCAAGCACTGGTTGTCCTCCTGCCACAGAGCAGCTTCAGCAGTCTGTAGGACAGCATTCTGGAGGAGCATGATGAACCTGCAGGAGGTACCCAGGCTGTGGTTATCCAAATGCTAATGTATTTGAAAGAACCAACGATATGTGAGAAAGACAGTCCTTTCCAGTACTGGGCAAACAACTATGCTCACTTTCCTCTCCTTGCTGCTGTTGCAGTAAAGTCCCTGAGTGCCCCTTCAACCAGTGCGGAAAGCAAAAGACTGTTTAGCATGGCATCCAATATCGTGGATGAAAAGAGGAATCGTCTGACAGCAGAGACAGCAGAAATGCTCATATCCCTCAAAAAGAACCTGCCAATGTTTAAGTGATTTGTTGAACACTAGATCACTCCCCCAGTCTTGACGCTTTTGAGAGTCATTTATTTTATTGTTTCTTTTGAAGAATAGTTACACAGACTCTGGCTTGCTTAATCCAGGTCACCTTCAATGCCAAACCCCTACTGTACTTGATTTGTGCTATACCAGACACACACTGTTTTATTGACAGTGTGTGTTAGATGTTTACACTTTTCTTTTATTTCAAATATGTGACATTTGAAAACCTTGATTTGTTGCTGCTACATAAGCAAGAATGTACTTAATTTATGCTGATCAGATGCACATTGTTTTATTGATAGTGTGACGTTAATTTTATTAGTAATTCTTTATTTCAAATATTTGACATTTAGGAAACATTGACTTGTTGATGCTACATGAGCAAGTGTACTTAATTTGTGCTGATCAGATGAAGCAGCCCTTTGTATTTTATTTGGAGAGGGGGGGTAGTGTTAGATAAGTGTACCCTTTATTTCATATTTGACACTTCTAAAAAAAACTTTTACTGATAGTGTGAATGTTACACATATTGCACTTTTCTTTTATTTAAAAAATTTTGATATTGAAAACCTTGGATTTGTTAAGCGTTATGAGAGAGTATACTTAACAGGGGCAGATCCAGGATTGCTGAAAGGGGGGGTGTAGCAAGGAGGGGTCTGGGGACCCTTCCCCCGAAAAATTTGAAAAATTAATGTGCTGAAAACACGTTTTCCTGGTATCTTGGGAGAAAAATCTGACCTATCAGTTCAATGATTTTCCTCCCAAGGTTCCCAAATTAAGCCAAAAAAACTTTCAAAAGCGCTTATTATACGTATGCCATCAACTATTGTAACTTTGATTAATACTAAGACTTTCACTCTTTAAAATAAAGTTCAGACCTTAACCTTTCACTGCTGTTGTGCTACGCAAGGTAGTTTATTAGATGCAAAGGTTTTGATGTTTCAGAAATGTTGACAAAATGCCACTAGCAGTGAAAGGATTTGACCATATTTCCCACAAAACATTGATATTATTAGTTTTTGAGTTTATATAACACCAAAATAGCCTTAAACACAGCCAGACACTAGGGGAAGTGTCTAACATGCAAAGCCAGTGGCTATATGGGCCAGGCTCACTTAAATGTGCTACCATCCCCCCCCAAATGTGTCCACAGGCTAGCAAATTTTATTTGCTTAGATCATTCCAGAACCACCATGAATGGATAGAGCTCACTGGAAGAGCAACTTGTTCACCTGCACACTGCTGGCATTCAAGTATAAATATTTCTGTCTTTTTGCCCTTAAAGTTGGAAAAGTGGCCAAAAATGGCACTTTTTTGATGTCCATGTAAAAAGTGAAATAGTTCACTTTTTGTTTTTTTTATATTTAAGTGTGTTCTATTTTATTTATTTTTTTTTTCTGTGCATAATAGACATGTGTAGGCTATGTCTGACAGTCGGCATACGTCCCTATCGTCGTTTTGTGTATTGCGGTGACATTTAATAAATTGTCCACAAGGTACTGGTTTCTGACTTAGATTTTACATTTAGCACTCTAGAAAAAAAAAAAAAAGTTCCCTACACCCTAATAATGCTTCAGGATGAAGCAAATATATGGTGCATTAGGGCAAAAAAAAAAACTGCAACCTACAGGGATTGAGTGGGATTTTAAAAAAAAAAAATGACCTTTAAAGAAAAGTTTTGACTTAGATGTATTTTTCTTTAAAAAACTGTAAAAGATATAGCCAGATGCAATTCAGGTATTGTTGTTGGCCTAAATCAAAGTGGAAATCACTGTTTAGATCAATTATTTATTGAATAACGACATAGCTACAGCGCGCAAAGCATTTTGGTCGGTTTCTGACTTAGGGTTTCTGCCTTAGATTTCTAAGTCAGAAACCCGGGCATCTCAGGCAGAAACCGGGCGTATTCGGCCAAATGTGGCCCCAGTCGTTACACAGGTGGTCAGGGACATGATATTCCATGTTGGTTTGACATGTTAATATGTATTTTAGCTGACGGATTTAGTCATATCCTCAATTTAAATATAGGGTAACAGAATGAACAACTAATGACTTCTAATCATGAACAGCCAGTATTTTATTTCACAGTAGAACATAGATAATATATAGCAAATGTTGAAATTGATAAATTCTTAAGGAATTTTTATCCACAAATGAGCTCATTTGTGCATAAAATGTAAAATGTCTGTTTCAACTTTTTGGAAATGTTATTTTATACTTTTATAAATACCAAATTGGCTCATGTGATCTAAAAGTCATTGATTTCAGATTTATTCTATGACTTGATACTTTGTCCTGCAATCTATATTTCGGAATTGGGGGTATAAAGATGGCGTTGGTCGGGCGCATTACTCGGGTGAGCTCGGCCCATATGTACCCGAGATTTTAGCAGAGGCTAATATTGAGATCACCAAATCCCCCTCCCCCAAGTCCCTAAACCAGGTTTAGTAAGAGATAAATACCACCTCAACAGCTTGTAAAAAGTTACTAAGTAATGTTGTGATTGCTCTTAAAATGGTTCTGCAAGATGAGGCTTTTAATGTTCCAAAAACACTCCAAGTGTTGTGAGAGTAGGAAGTGTTGTCATACACATAATCCGAGTCACCATGAAGTTGAATTTCTGCACGGGAGTGAATTTACTAATCTGGAGGCAGTGGTTGGGTGGGTAATGTCCAAAACAAAGTATCTTATTTGTATTAAAGATTCTATTTATCCTAAAGATGTCCTGATATAAATTTAATACAGTGATGCTGTCCTAAATTAAAACATAACATTGTCAACAAATAAACTATTTTTTTCAGAAATATTATTATTATTATTATATTTACATGAAAGAATGTGAAAAAGAAATGTGACTTTAGGGCCATTTAGAATTTTTTCAATAAGACCATTGAACTATTTGGATTGACTAATACAGAACCTTTTTAAAATAATGTTACATATCTTACTTATAGACTCTAAAGGGCATAGAGTAGTCAATAGGCTTCAGAACCGCAGTATCGCTGGTTGGGCGTAAGTTTAATGACGGGTGATTCTGTACATCAAGACGGGTTTTTGAAATGGAAAAAATTTAGAAAAAGTCTTCCCGGGTATTCCAGGACAAATTTTATTGGCAGCGGCTATATCTACGGCACCGTAAACGGTGATTCAGGGCTATATTTACGGAAAGCATGCGCGGAGGCGCGTCTCCGGGCAAATCCAAGATGACGGACTCGCGTTTGACAGTTGTAGGGAGCAATTTTGATGATTTTGCCACTGAAATTCAGTCAAGAAAATTTCGAGTTTAATTTCTTGTGCTGCTATACGTGGAGATCCATGTTACTGAGGGATGATACACCGGGTTGCTAGGGCACGCGCAGCATGCATTCGCGATATTAATATTCTAAAGCCCTTTCTCAATAATAAAATCCCCAAAACATATTACCAACTGTTAATGGGTACCGAACAACAGTCATAGCTATGTAAAGCGTCTGAGATTGTATTAAAAAACAAAGGCAGTTGTTGATTCATCACTGTGAGACCGCAGAGATAAGCGTGCTGAGCTTGGAAGCTGCCAACATAAGTGAAGAATCGTCAATGCACACGCACGCCGTAAAATATAGCCCTAATCACTATGGCACGGCGCCAGAGATGTGGCCACTTCCAATTTTATTTGGCAATCGTCAAACAAATCTAATCAATATACATCAAATAGTAGGCTACAGAACAATTGGTCCATCAGTGGGGTCCTTAGTAAGCTCATAAAATTTTAACCCAACACATACTTTATAGCCTATTAATTTAACGTCAGTCTTATCATTTATGTCCCTGCAAATGAAAAACTGCTTGCTGCAGACCATCCTGGCCAAACAGCAGGTCATTTTTTTGTATTGAGAGGCTGACTTTTATTATCTAAGCTATTCCGCCTTTCCATTGCTTTCTGACATTTTATCTGTAGTCGTTTGAAAACGCTTACCCTCATCAAGAACAGGGACAAGTAAAGGCCATTGGCCTAGAATAAATTTCATAAGCAAGCCTGCTCTTCTTTAACTCTTAGGTAGAAACAACAAATCAAATAAATTGCACATGCTTAAGTCCATGAATCGTTTTTTATTTGCAAGAAAAGAGTTTCTCGGTCATTCCTATCGCATAAAGCAAATATATACAATTGGATCCAAATAAATTTGCCATGATGCAAGACAACCGGAATTGTGAAGTATAGTATATGAGCCGTGAGGACTATCACCTCACTTAAGATTATGAAATAGTTGATTGCTCGTGAAAAACAGAGGACTGCAGTACTCCTGAGCTGCACATTTTAAATCTGGGGTCATGCCTGAATAGTCTTTTTGCCAAGGAAGTTCCGAACCCTAAAAAAAATGATCCAGAAATAATTACGCAGAAGCCATGACACAAGGATTCGAATTTGAATGATTCGAAAGGTGTCTCATTGCTTCCTAATTTACCTCCCTTAGCATTGGGTACACAGAACCATCCTTTCTGAGAAAACAGGAGATAACGCTATCTCACAATTTTTAACTACTTAAGATCTTATCTTTAAAAAAAAGGCGGCACGGTGGCACAGTGGTTGGCACTGCTGCCTCACAGCAAAAAGGTTGTGGGTTCGATTCGCCTGGGGCCTTTCTGTGTGGAGTTTGCATGTTCTCCCATTATATTCTCTGGTACTCCAGTTTCCCTTACCCACAAAAAACATGCATCATAGGAACACTCCTACCAGTGCCCCTGACCAAGATCTGGCTTTAGAACTGGAGTTAGTCCCTAGGTGCCGCTTGTGGCTGCCTACTGCTCCTAACTATAGGATAGGTCAAATGCAGAGGACAAATTACCATACGGGGTTCAATAAAGTGTATCTTATCTTGCATAAAGAAACGTATATGATGGGCAGGGGGCTGATGATTACGTTGCCTAATGTAAGTACATTCGGATTCTCATTCGGTTGTCTTCCTAAGTCGTTTGGAATTCCCCTTTACACCTTTCCTTTATCTTATGACGTTTTCCACAAAGGTTAAAGAGAAGTGGTTAGGTTTTAGTGGATAGGACGTAATTTTTTGACTATTCGGACGCAGCCCAGGTTTAATTAAAGAATAATGCTACGCTTTAGTTTTTTCGCTTTCGTAAAAAAGGGGGTTACTTCAGCGCCCTTGAATCTCGTCAGCTTTACTGTTTAGTCTGTGCTGATCTGCATATGTATTATTTCAGGTATAGGAGAAGCTACCTCTTTATGTGGGATTCTATTCTGATTAAGAACATGTAGTCAATTTGAAACTTGCAGTTGGATATATTTGCTTTCAGGATGGTTTCTTTCCTGTTAACAGGATTTCCTGTTTATCTGATTCTCCTTTCAGGGCGGCGTTAGATTCAACAAGTTAATATCCATCTCTTTTATTGACACATCAGTCCTGGCAATTTCTATATGGTTTTCCTTTTTCAGCCCATGCACCGCACCTCGCCACGGCATTTGGTGAACTCTTCATTAATGGCTGTATCAGCGAAAGTACGTGACACCTGTTTTTTGAAGAATTTTTGTCAATGAACTTGTTGCGTAAAAAAAATAGACAGCTGTCTGACTGGAAAATGTAAACGACGTAAAACCATCGCATTCGCTAGGTCCTCAAAATTACCTTTTATTCGCTGAAGAATTTCCTGAAATGCCACCGCTAAATGCCGGTGTATTAGACCTAATTACAATTAAATTATTTTGCTGTACCGAATGTAGCCCATTATTTTGTCGCTTAGATCGCATAGAGAAGCCGTCTTCAATTGCCACTTGATTATTCTGGAATTGAAAACGGTTAATAAAGGAAAACCATCTTGCATTAGCCAGGACTAATTGTTGTCAATAAGCGATGGATATTAGCCTCTAATTCTGGACTAATGCCACCCTCATGCCCTTTTCTGACCTTTTATACTACATCAAGTTGGCTTTTGGGACATACTTACATTCAACATATTTCGTCCCATGAATAATAAAAGGTCGCAAGTGACATTCCTGTTGAAAAACTCTGTTTCTGCACCATCGGCTATTTCATACAGCGCCGGACTCCCTGTCCGCAAGTAAAGTTCTTTTTACGCGGACATGCACGCGGACAGTCATCCTCCTTTTTTCTTTTTATATTTATACTCCTCATCATTCAGGACTTCATTCACTTGAGAATGACGCAAAGCAGCGTTGAAACATCGTGGTGCTTTTACTACAAAGTTTTTACAAGCTTTTAAACTTTTAAAAATATTTTTATACTTTTTGAAGCTTTTTTAAACTTTTTTATTTTTATTTTTTTTCACTTTTTTAAACAAGTCTTTTAAAGGTGGGGTTTTTATTTTCGCAAAGGATTTATTATTAAGTGAGTGAAGTTGTTTTATTTTAAATCAAAATCACGCATTGCATCCATACTAGCTCCGGTATATTCAAGATTGTGCCACTTATGATTATCCAGGATATACAATATTTAATCACTCAGAGACCTGAACAGCAAAAAGGGTAAAATAGCCACACAGCTCGGATCAAAAGAGTGCGCCTGGGTTTAACTAACCACTTCATATTATTTATGCCCCGCAGATGTGGACTGATATTGACATGAATTAAATAGCCATCGCGTGCCTGACGACAGAGAGAGAGCACCAACAGTGATAAGGTTGAATTTGGACTGTGAAACATGCTACATTTATATCAGTGTACTGCAATCCTGTAAGAAGTCCCCTCTCAACTTTTAACTGCAGATATTGGTGGTGGATAAAATTTTGAAGTCCCCCTGAAAAAAGGTTTTAAATTTGAAGACTCAAAACCAAACTGGGCCATTCTTTGAGAAGTGAACCAAAATGTCTAATATGGATAAATACTCAAAGAAACATTTCAAAAATGACGAAGCAGACAATGATTCATGCAGCTTCATACCCCAAAACTATGAACATTCTGATTTTTCACCTTCACAGAGTTTTAGAAGTCAAATAGAGTTATGAAAACCTGTTTTATGTAGCCCACATCGTGACTACGGTTACTGACCCCGACTTAAGAAGCAGTTAATGTAACAAAAACAATTTTTACTTGATAGACGGATAAGTAGTACCCTAAATAAGGTCCATTATTCCACTAACCTCTGGGTCGCTTATAATTGGAGGAGATTTTTTCTTCAATTTGTTACATTTTTGGCCTTCCAAGCGCTACTAAGAACGGCCCAATGACTGATCAAGCAGTGTCATTCGACAATATAAATACCAGAAGCAGGGTGTTGGTATTGAGAGAAGAAACGAAAGCAAGTACTTTGCTAGATAAGTCTCAAAAGCATAACTGGGGTACTAACCAATAGGGGATAAAATTGCTGGAGCCCAAATTTCTTGTGCTTAATTCTCAGAAACAGGAAATTAATTTGGCAAGGGAATGACATCAACATGGAAGCGCAAAAAACACATTTGAGAAATTGTTGCTGATAACCAGCAAATTACAGCTGAAGAAATCACTAAAGTATTAAATCAATTAATGTCTCAACCAGTTTCAACAAAAACCATTTACCAGGGTAAGCCAAGACACCATAAAGGTTGTGTCCTTCTGCCGGGCGTAATTCGGTCGATTCCGGCTCGGGTCATTTGCCGCATGTCTTCCCCCATTCTTCTCCCCAACTTTCCTGTCTGTCTCCACTGTATAACTGTCTAATAAAGGGAAAAAAATCCCCAAAAAAATAATCTTAAAAAAAAAAAAAAAAAATCGTTTACCACTTGTTTTGATTTGTTTATTTGGTAAATAAATGTAAAACATACATACATAAAACATGTAAATATGATTGACATTTAAAACCAGGATAACACATGAAAGCTGAAGCTTATTTCCAATGTGGTCCCACAGTCAACGACAATAATGAATATAAGTAAAGAGGTGTAAACAAATCCAGATTCAATAACATAATAAATAAAAATGAGGTAAGCACAGAACGCAGTAAGCACGTATAAATAAATAACAAATACTAAAACTAAATACTGAATTAAATATGCAAATATAGACATATAATGGCTATAGATAAAAAAAGAATACAATACTATTATACAAGCATATACAGCAAGTAATAATAATAATAATAATAATCTTAAACAAATAATACCAAAACAACTATTAACAAACAAATAAAATTGGCTCAACCTAAAAACCCAATACCGTAAAACATGAAGGACTGTGCTTCCTGGTAGACCACATTAGTTGACTAAAAGATGATATTTTACATCTGATTTAAAGCTGGCTAGGCTTCCCATGATTTAATAGCATTTGCAATGAGTTGAACTCTGTTATGGCTGTATAACAGAAGGATAATTTTCTGAAAGATTTTGGCATTATCGATACAAAGTTGGTCGGTTTTGATGAGATAAACCCCAGTGCTTCCTTGTTCCCCAGAGCGTAACGAACAGCTAAACTCAAACCAAAGTACAGGATCCTTCTGAATTCAGAGAGTGAGGTTAGTATATGATAGGTGATGGACACTTTTCCTCTTGGTTGACCTTGAACATGTTAGAGAAGAATTGCTCAAGTACTTTACATTTAATTTCAATTTTCACTCTTTTTAATCAATGCATAAGTGGTTATACTGCTAATTATCATCTCTATCCCCATTACAGTCAAAACCAAAGATAATATATTTGCTTCAAAATAAAGATAACTTTGCTTTTGTTTCATGAACTTATTTTCACAAAATTTATGTAGAGAGTACATGCAACGTGAACAGACAATCACAGCATATCTCATGTGCTTACATTATGTCACTCAGGGAAGGCTTCGCAGCAGATGCAGAGCAAGCTTTTCAGCCATGGCAGCTGCTTAATCAGGGAGATGTAGAGGTAGGGTGCAGTGATGGTACTGAGGTACATAATGGAGGTCATAATCAATCCAAGGTCACAGTATTCTGGGAAATTACGTTTATACACAAAGGGATAGATAACAACTACAGGCAGGTAATGAAACACTATGATGGGCTAGACAGATTTGCACGGTTCTGAAGGCTTTTTCAAGGGGTGCATCTTCTTGCCCAAGACCGACTTCCTCAGACTCCACACACAGAAACGTTGCAGGAAACCATGATGGCTAAGGCAGCTGGTAGGACTTCAGCCTAATGTAGATAAAAAGAAGGCGTAGGGATCAACCAAAATGACCTGATGACAGCAAAGGCTATCATGAGCCCCCAAACAAGTATGGAAATGGCCACTCTGATCTTGTTATCCTTGATGCTGGTGAACACAATGGGGTGGACCACGGCCAAGTAGCGGTCCAGGCAAATGCAAGTGAGTAAGAATGGGGAGGTGTTTTTGATCCCAGTGACAAACAAACTTACTTTTAGTGAAATATACCATTTGAGCCAATAGAAGCCATACAAGCAGATGGGGATCATCATACAGATCAATGCATCGATGATGGCCAAAGGAAGATAAAGATATTGGAGGTGGAAGAGTCACTCTTCTCTCTGCACCAGCCACATCACCATGATGTTGGCAGGGTAGCCCACTATGAGGTTCATGCTTTTTTCAATAAACAGAAACCAAAACCCAAGAAGTGAATATAAGCACACTTGAAATATGTATGAGAGTTGGAGACTGGATCCTGAAGAGGAGTGGTTGAAGGGTAGGCTAGAATTGATGACAGAGCTGTTCATTTTGGTTTTATTTTATCTTGCAGGTTTGAGGGGTTGGATGATCCCAGAAAAGAGAGTGAATGTAAGTTATACTGCTTCAACTGAACCATCAACAGTTCTGGACGCAGGCTAATTTATGTTCTGGCTGATTCCAGCATTATTTTACATTATTTCTCTTCTCCAAAGTAGTCCTCTCATCATAACACACATGAACTGCATAAGAGAGATAGAGAAAGACTTATACTGGCCTATTTTTCACAAAGTTAAGCTTCTCTTTCTTTGAGAAGAAATTATTCTGTCAAGGAGCCTCACACAATTTAGTTGGACTGTTCCACTGGAAGGATAGTTTTTGTTTTCTGGGAAGATTTCCCTCCATCCAGGGAAAACTACTTCCTCTCCTCTGAGACACCAGCTTTACTTTTGAAACCGTACTGAGCCCCTGGAGATTACATTAGCGTTCCAGAAGACAAGGTTTGCCCTTGGCTCCATTCAATTGTCTGCAAAGTGTCTCACCAAGCACAGCTTACAAAATAAAGAGTTTTTATAAGATTGATAAATTATAACTTACCTGAGAAACTGCAATAGCTCGACATAATTCCTCAAGGTCAGACAGCCCATGTTCCCCATCCCTTGACTGTACTTCAGTCCAGGAGGGTTATGTTTTATTCAATATAGTTCCAGTCTGTTAGTAAATAAAATCTAAGTGGTATTTAAGTTAGTGCAGACATTGTCACAAATCCATTGATAGAACAACAGCATTTGCAGTGACTGTACACACTCCTGTCACCACAGGATTATATTTAAGGATGGGTGTGTGCAAGAGGACTCGCATATAGGGGGGTTGGGTTTGCAGAGTGAGTTTGTGATGTAACAAACAGATCTGCAGAAACAGAGGAGGGGCTAAAAGGAGGGGTAGATGAGTACCCCCCTATCCCTGTTCTAATATATTATTTTGTCGCGATGCAATCCAAGAGGCGATCCCAGACAAGCAAGTGACGTGAATGCAGTCGCCTCTCCCTACTGGAGCACAGGTGAGATTGTAACCTTGGTGGGGTCTTACACATGAAACCATATTCATCAAAGCAGACTCACAATTATTTTCTTTTCATCCTCACACAAAGAAAAGAAATTGAGCAATGAGATACACTCAAATCTATTTCCGCAGATAATAATCGTGCATCTTATGATGGTTTGACTTTCATATCTGTAAGCTAGGGCAATAAGAAAGTTGCAGCTACAAGTGCTTTTCTCTGCTTTCGCCACATAGACTTCACTAAAGCTGGGCATCTGTTCCAGGAGATCTAGTGTCCTGAAGGTTTTTCATGTCAATCCTTAGAGAGGAGAACACAATCAAAGGTGAGAGATCTCACAGAGCTGCTGATGAGTAGAGTCAGGTGTATTGGGGTTGAATTGAGAACTTACAGGATGGTAAATCTCCAACCCTGATCTAAAGCAACACACACAATTAAGCAGTTTACTGCAGGGAGCAGAAATCAAGCATAACACAGGGCTTTCACTGTTGCTGAAAATTACAGCAGTTTGGAGTTACAAAACCAAGCTAAGCCTCTTGTCTTCCATGTCAATCAATCTATTTTCAGTTTTTGTCCAAAAAATTATTCCTAGAATAGCGTCAGCATATGCAAGTTTACTGATAATCCACAATCGGGTAAGTAATGACTTCATCACTGCCTGGATATGTGATTAGTTCAGGGCTCTCATGGAAAAAAACCAGCACCAAAACACAACATATGCTGGTATGCTGGGGGCTGCTGCACAAAAGCAGAATTCAGAAATCGAGGATGATTGAGAAAGCGAGGCTTGACCTATTCTACTCAGTGCATCCTGGCTTAAGCCGTTGCACATTTGCCAAGCCTGGCTGCTGAGGAGCGGCTATGTCAAGCCAGGTGTAACAAATTCGGGTAAGTGCGCATTCACGGCTTTCTTCACTTGACCGCTTGGTCGATCACAGATTTACTGATGCAGAAAGGGATAGAAGGGGGGCCGCTGCATCAAGGAGCATGAACTTATAATGCAAAGCTACGAAAGTTAAACGATCATATGTAAAAAAAAAAAAAAAGGCAGTACAGCCAAGTATAATCATACAAAGAGCAAAAAAGCCTGCATTTTGGGGATTTGGCATTAAAGGGCACCCCTGGGCTTATAAGCCGGTGCCTGTCAGGTCCTTTTATGGAACCCATGGGTTCACATAAATCTGGGTTCATGATAATTTTAAGCCAAGATGCTATTATCATGGTGATTTCTTCCATTCTCTAAAACTATCACCAAACTAAGATCTGGCAATAATGCTAAAACCCGGAGGCATATATTGAGTAACGCCGGCCTACACCTACGAGTCCGAGGTGTAATCGCCCCAAGGTCCACGCATGTTTTCACTAAATTATAAATTCTAATTCTAATTTGGAGTCAGATATTTAATGAATATAACTAAATTTGGTATTCTAAATTTGCTATGGTGTCAGATAAATTGTTACCGTTGTGCTTTTGTGCCGCGTTCTTCAAACGGAGAAAATTGATTCAATTTATTGTGATTCGCACCAGCCAAAAGATCGCGCTTGTTAACACCAGCCCAAAGAACACATTGAGCCTTCGCCCCCTGCAATTTCCGTCCTTGGTATTGTTTTGTGGGGTTTTACAGGATCTAGAGGGGGAACTTCCACTTACTGTCACTCCCACAGAAACTGTCCCCTTCATACAAGGTATATTATTCCTGTACTGCACATGGAACTCAACCAACCATTTATATGGTGTTATGTGGACTTTCTGACTTTGGTTTGCTTTGCAGTGTCTGGCAACACTCATTCTTCTGGAGCCATCAGAAGATGATCCAGTGAGTATTATTCATTAAAATCATAGGCTTGGCATGTCCTGTCAACACTAGGTCAATACAAGTTCTGTTGTGTTTGGCAGGAGGAAGGTACTTCTGCAGCAGCAGACAAGGAAACTGTGTTGCTGGACTCCAGAATGCTTGAGGTATCGTGTCAATCTTGTGGAAATACTCATTTTGTCCATAATTGCTATAAGGTCAGTGATGTGATGGTCATAGAAAATATATTTGTTACAGGACCCAGATGCTGTGCGACCTCCTGGCCAGCCTGGCAACATAGTGAGTATTGCCTATAGGAAAACCACATTACACACATTTCCTGCAGTGCTTATTGATAGGTGTTTTACAAAGTTCTCAAACTCAAGACACCTCTACACGCAATGCCTCAAGACAAATAGAGCCAACAGATGTGAAAATGAACATGCTAAAGAAACTGCAGGACACAGGACACAGAAAACTGGACCCAGAAATCTTCAAACTCTAAAGAGAAGTGATTTAAATGCGCACTGTAAGCATGACTGTAACACAATGTATTCATTATTGTTTTTCTCTCTTCCAAGCTCCAAGCTGACAAATGATGACCACAGAATAAAAGGTCAAAAACCATTGCTGGTACTTCTTCTAGCATCTGTCACATTCACTGGGCCAGACGAGGTCGGCTGGAAGTTAGTCCTGCCTTTGGGCTTTTGGTCAGTGAGTGATATGGGCTGTGTATGAAAATGCATGTCTCATAAACTGGAGTTTTACAAACCCAGCTATATCATTTGACAGCTAAGATGGGCTATGCCAATCTTTCCAACGCGCACAGAGTAATATTAGTACTAAAGCTTGTTAAGATTGCAAATGCTTGAGTATTAAAGTAATACAGCACTATTTTGTTCACTTGTGTGAGGAGATTACCTCTTGTTACCCGGCGGTGTTCGTTAAGGGTGGAAGACAATTGAAATAAAGACTTGACCAGAAACGGGAACCAAACGCGCTCGAAGCCCGCTATTGAAAAAGGGGGCTCGGTAGGTGCTCAACAGCAAAGACAGTCAATAGACAAACGCACCTTACCAGAAAAATTCCCAGCATGGGACTAGGCTAGTAAAAAGCAAGCTGGAGCACACAGAGCTCAGGACAGTATTCACTTTAATGGAACAGGGAGAGACTGACGTTTCGACGTCTCACGACGTCTTCCTCAGAGTCAAATGAAGTATACAAAGTACGCACCCTGCGGTATAAATACCCTCCCATTCATTACCCATGATACAATTGAAGTGTGCATAAATACAAAATGACAGAGTGATAGAGAAAGTATTATATCAATATGGGGAACAATAAACAGGAAACCACATTACATAATTAATGTCTGTACATACATGTACATTACAAAAAACATGACAGGTTAAGGCAATCATTTAGACCATTAGGCTCAACGCTGTTCAAGGTATAGATCCAAAAGGCCTCTCTGCGGAGCAATTTCTGGGTTGTGTCTCCGCCTCTGGAAGGTATTTGGAGTTTTTCAATACCCCAAAATTTTAATGAGGAGACCGACCCGTGATTTGTTTCGGCATAGTGACGCGCGATAGCATAGTCCAGATTCTTTGTGCGTATAGCTGTCTTGTGTTCAGCTATACGCAGCTTTAAGGCCCTCTTGGTCTGGCCGATGTAAATCTTGGAACAAATACACTTCAACATATATATGACATGGCTGGTACTGCAATTAATAAACTCATTTATTTTGAACTCCTGCCCAGAACGCGGGTGACGGAATGTCTTGGTGTCAGTGGAATTAGCGCAGCGCATACAAATGTCCACACCGATAAAAATCCTCTAGGGGCGTAGGAAGCCAAGTCAATCCTGTTCGAGGGCTTACGTCACTATGAACCACTTTATCTTTGAGGCTACTAGACCTTCTGTAACATACGAGAGGAGGTTCGGATGTGAAAGTTCTCAACTGAGGGTCACTCTGTAAAATGGGCCAATGTTTAAGAACAATGTTTTTTATTTTACCAGCGACTGGACTATATTCAATGGAAAAACATATAGGGGAAGAAACAGGCCTCTCCTTTTTTTGGAGAGGAGGTGCGGTCTTTCAGTTTGGCGTGCCTTGCAATGGCAGCGTCAACAACATCAACGCCATAACCTCTCTGAAGAAATCTATCCGCATATCACAGACATTATCTTCAAAATCTGCGTCAGTGCTACAGTTACGCCTTAAACGCAGAAACTGGCCAATGGGTATGTTGCGTTTTAGCTGTCTAGAGTGGTTACTGTTTGCTTGCAATAAGGTGTTTCTACTCAGAGGTTTTCGGAAAATAGTCATTTCCAATTTCCACTTGCACCTTTAAAAATAGTGAGGTCCAAAAAGTTTATGGACGTCTCACTATGTTCTTCAGTAAACGTGAGATGACGATCGACTGAGTTCCCAGAGGAAACGAAAATCAGAAAAGAGCTCTCAGAAATGTTTCATTTATTTCTCCTAGACAACTATGAGATCTGTGTGAAACCCAAGTGAGACTATAACTTATTTCTCCTGTTTCTCATTTTTTTCTCCAGAGCAAAAAGACAGACAAAAGCTCAAATTAGCCTCCTTTGACGTTTCAAAAGAGGTCTCATCAAGCTCTAAAATCAGTCTCAGATTTTAGAGCTCAAATTAGCCTCCTTTAACGTTTCAAAAGAGATCTCATCAAGCTCCAAAATCCGTCTCAGATTTTCTCCGCTTTAGCATCTCATTTTGATCTCAGGCAGAGAGATCAGAGAGCTCCGCCACTGATCTCACTGTATTCTCATCCTAGCCTTTATAAGTCTTTGTTAATTACTCAGTTCATGCATCTCATGGTGATCTCAGACAGAGCAAATAAAGAGCTCTCTGCAAGCACTCAGTGAATTCTCATCCAGACATTAATGTTTTGTTTTTTTTAAACTGCACTCATGAATATCTGGTGGTAAATAAATCTATAGAGGGAGCTGCATGACTAAGATATTCCCTCAAACCATTGCTAAGAAAATGTGAACACATATGCAGAGACTTCTTATTTTAATTGATATTACATGCTTGTCTACAACAAAAAAAACAAACAACGAGGACATCTGAAACAGAAGGGTTACATAACACTGACAAGCAAATATCACAGTATTTTTTTGACTGATATCTCATCAACATTTTGGGGGTGACTTCAATAATACATCCACATGGAAATTTTCTCATAAGTAATGAGATGTTGCAATTGCGATATTATTCCTTCAAAAAAAATTGTAAATCATAACTTTGCATTCAAATGATTCATTTTCGTGTTCAGCCCTATATGTGGTTGGCAGGTAAACATCTAGAAAGGAGCCTATTGTTTCAAATATAGTGCCCAAGCATTCGGAAAAATCTAATAAAGGGTTTTTCTTACAACATTGGTAAAAGTGTACTTGATTATTGTTTTGGTTATTACTGTTGGTTATTACTGTGTGTGTTTATATATTTTTTGTGTATATATAATGTATGCATAAAAAATTTTATATATATACACACACACACACACACACACACACACACACACACACACACACACACACACACACACACACACACACACACACACACACACAAGTAATATGTATACTATATTATTATAGGGGTGGCATGGCTCAGGAGGTAGAGCGGGCGGCCTAGAAATCAGAAGGCTCCTGGTTCGATCCCCAGCTCCTCCAGAGAACGTGTCAAAGTGTCCTTGAGCAAGACACTGAACCCCTCACTGCTCCTGATGTGTAGGTTGGCACCTTGCATGGCAGCCCCCGCCATCAGCGTGAATATAAGGCATAGTTGTAAAGCGCTTTGGGATCGTGTCATGTGACTAGAAAGCGCTATATAAATGCTGTCCATTTACCATTTTGTTCTGGCTCAACCTATTTCTCCTTGTGAATTTTAGGAGAAACATATGAGACAAAATAAAATCAAAAATGAAATTAAATTGAGCTTTAGCAAGGTATCTCCTTTAAGTCTCAAACATGACTCCTGTTGCTCAGTGTCCTGTCTCATCTATTTCTTCTAGTGAATTTTAGGAGAAACATATAAGACGAAGTAGAATCTTAAATGAAATTAAGATGAGGAAGAATTGAGAATCACAATTTTGTCTCCGGAGCTGTGGAAAAGCGAGCTTTGAGCAGTAAAATTTTCCTTTGGGTTGACATATACCAGAAAATCGTACAATTCAACTGCAGTACCATCCCATATGAGCAAAATGTCATCTATATATCTGCGCCACAAAGAAATCTTGGAAAGAAAGGGATTCAAGGAAGTGTTGATGAATTTTTCTTCCCAGTGACCCATGTATAAGTTCGCATAGTTTGGTGCGAACGCGGCTCCCATAGCAGTGCCCTGTGTCTGTAAATAAAAACATCCATTTTGCTGGAAGTAATTCATGGTAAGTGCCATCTCCGTCAAGGTGATAGTAAAATTAGAGGGGGGTAGTATCCCTTCAGGACGCGCAGAAAGATAATGGGACATAGCCTCAAGACCACCTCGATGGGGAATATTTGTATAAAGACTCTGCACATCCAGAGACGCCAAAATGGTATTCTGATTTACATTGATCGTCTCCAAGATTCTCAGTACATCAGAAGTATCACCTAAATATGACGGTAAGGCAGGTACCAGTTTTTTATGAAAAGTCAAGGAACTTAGACAAAGGTTCAGTCAGACTGCCAATACCCGACACTATGGGGCGAGAGGGTGGGTCAACGAGGCGTTTATGAATTTTGGGCAGCCCATAAAACACTGGACAAATGGGATAATTTGTAATTAGGAAATCCCTTTCATTGGCCGTTATCCAGCCCGCAGACAAAGCATTTTCAACAACACTGTCGATTTCAGTTTTAGTGCGCTCAGTGGGGTTGGGCGCAGGGGGTGTAAAACTTAGTATCCAAGAGATGCGCTTTAATCCCCATATCGCACTGCTCAAATGACTGTACCACTACCGCTCCACCTTTATCTGCGCGCCATGAAAAACCAAAGTGGGGTCTGTTTGTAGCTCTTTAAGGGCTTGACGTTCGTCTGGATTTAAATTGTCTTTAAAACGATTATGTTTCTTGGCTAAATGTGCCAGATCATTTTCTACTAACCGGCTAAACGTGGCAATGGTAGAATTAATGTTGCCACCAGGCATAAACACAGATTTCTTTTTGAATTGTGTGCATTCTCTACCATCATTAACAGAGTTTCTCAGGACAGTATTACCGTCCAGATAGTGGATTAACAGATGAAGAGAAGAAATGTTTCAATTGCAATTGTCTAAACAACTTGAAACAGTCCACTTTAGTTGAAAAAAGAAATCACAACGGTTAGCAGGTGCAAACGACAAGCCTTTACTAAGACAGATACAGCAGCACAGCTCAGAGGTCGGCCAGAAATGTTAATTACTTGTTGCTGTTGTTGCGTTGGGATCTCCTCGGCGGATCGGACGGCGGACTTATTCCTCTACTTTCCCCTCGACCCCCGGCGCGTCTTCTTTGAGGCCATCGCCGGCGTGGAGCTTGTATGCTTTAAGTTCTTTTTGGAAAGAGTTCAGGGAAGCAGTGACTTTTTCTGTGACAGAGGCAAACGTTTCCGCGTCCACCTTCTGTTTGATGGTGTTTGATGGTGGGATGGGTTGGGATGGATGATCCAGAGTTTTTACAACGCTGGGAACAGATTTTAAACAAATGTTCGCTTTTAATTATTGAAAAAACAAAGAAAGCCAATAAGACAACCAGCAACAGCGCAAAGGACCTGGAAAACACCATCAAACAGAAGGTGGACGCGGAAACGTTTGCCTCTGTCACAGAAAAAGTCACTGCTTCCCTGAACTCTTTCCAAAAAGAACTTAAAGCATACAAGCTTAAAAAAATATGAAAGGGACACTCTGGACTACTCCAATGGCACCGCGTATGACTGGCAAGGCAGCCGCCTTAAACCTTTCTTCCAGATCCCGCCAACCTGGTCAAAAAGGAACAAGGATCCTCCACTCTCCACGGCCAGCGAAGAGACTCATCCGACGTGAGTGAGGCTGAGGGCCGCCAGTCCCAGCCCAACCAGTCGGCTTTTTACCCCCCTGCTCCACGCGGCGATGGCCTCAAAGAAGACGCGCCGGGGTCGAGGGGAAAGCAGAGGAATAAGTCCGCCGTCCGATCCGCCGAGATCCCAACGCAACAACAGCAACAAGTAATTAACATTTCTGGCCGGCCTCTGAGCTGTGCTGCTGTATCTGTCCTTAGTAAAGGCTTGTCGTTTGCACCTGCTAACCGTTGTGATTTCTTTACAACTAAAGTGGACTGTTTCAAGTTGTTTAGACAATTGCAATTGAAACATTTCTTCTCTTCATCTGTTAATCCACTATCTGACGGTAATACTGTCCTGAGAAATTCTGTTAATGATGGTAGAGAATGCACACAATTCAAAAAGAAATCTGTGTTTATGCCTGGTGGCAACATTAATTCTACCATTGCCACGTTTAGCCGGTTAGTAGAAAATGATCTGGCACATTTAGCCAAGAAACGCAATCGTTTTAAAGACAATTTACATCCAGACGAACGTCAAGCCCTTAAAGAGCTACAAACAGACCCCACTTTGGTTATCCGCAGCGCAGATAAAGGTGGAGTGGTAGTGGTACAGTCATTTGAGCAGTACGATATGGGGATTAAAGCGCATCTCTTGGATACTAAGTTTTACACCCCCCTGCGCTCCAACCCCACTGAACGTATTAAAACTGAAATCGACAGTGTTGTTGAAAATGCTTTGTCTGCGGGCTGGATAACGGCCAATGAAAGGGATTTCCCAATTACAAAGTATCCCATTTGTCCGGTGTTTTATGGGCTGCCCAAAATTCATAAACGCCTCGTTGACCCACCTCTGCGCCCTATAGTGTCGGGTATTGGCAGTCTGACTGAACCTTTGTCTAAGTTCCTTGACTTTTTCATAAAAAAACTGGTACCTGCCTTACCGTCATATTTAGGTGATACTTCTGATGTACTGAGAATCTTGGAGACGATCAATGTAAATCAGAATACCATTTTGGCGTCTCTGGATGTGCAGAGTCTTTATACAAATATTCCCCATCGAGGTGGTCTTGAGGCTATGTCCCATTATCTTTCTGCGCGTCCTGAAGGGATACTACCCCCCTCTAATTTTATTATCACCTTGACGGAGATGGCGCTAACCATGAATTACTTCCAGTATAATTGATGTTTTTTTTTTACAGACACAGGGCACTGCTATGGGAGCCGCGTTCGCACCAAACTATGCAAACTTATACATGGGTCACTGGGAAGAAAAATTCATCAACACTTCCTTGAATCCCTTTCTTTCCAAGATTTCTTTGTGGTGCAGATATATAGATGACATTTTGCTCATATGGGATGGTACTGCAGTTGAATTGTATGATTTTCTGGTATATGTCAACTCGGTCGATAGTCATCTCACTTTTACTGAAGAACATAGTGAGACGTCCATAAACTTTTTGGACCTCACTATTTTTAAAGGTGCTAGTGGAAAATTGGAAATGACTATTTTCCGAAAACCTCTGAGTAGAAACACCTTATTGCAAGCAAACAGTAACCACTCTAGACAGCTAAAACGCAACATACCCATTGGCCAGTTTCTGCGTTTAAGGCGTAACTGTAGCACTGACGCAGATTTTGAAGATAAAGTCTGTGATATGCGGGATAGATTTCTTCAGAGAGGTTATGGCATTGATGTTGTTGACGCTGCCATTGCTTGGGCACGCCAAACTGAAAGACCGCACCTCCTCTCCAAAAAGGAGAGGCCTGTTTCTTCCCCTATATGTTTTTCCATTGAATATAGTCCAGTCGCTGGTAAAATAAAAAACATTGTTCTTAAACATTGGCCCATTTTACAGAGTGACCCTCAGTTGAGAACTTTCACATCCGAACCTCCTCTCGTATGTTACAGAAGGTCTAGTAGCCTCAAAGATAAAGTGGTTCATAGTGACGTACGCCCTCGAACAGGATTGACTTGGCTTCCTACGCCCCCTAGAGGATTTTATCGGTGTGGACATTGTGTACACTGCGCTAATTCCACTGACACCAAGACCTTCCGTCACCCGTGTTCTGGGCAGGAGTTCAAAATAAATGAGTTTATTAATTGCAGTACCAGCCATGTCATATATATGTTGAAGTGTATTTGTTCCAAGATTTACATCGGCCAGACCAAGAGGGTCTTAAAGCTGCGTATAGCTGAACATAAGACAGCTATACGCACAAAGAATCTGGACTATGCTATCGCGCGTCACTATGCCGAAACAAATCACGGGTCGGTCTCTTCATTAAAATTTTGGGGTATTGAAAAAATCCAAATACCTTCCAGAGGCGGAGACACAACCCAGAAATTGCTCCGCAGAGAGGCCTTTTGGATCTATACCTTGAACAGCGTTGAGCCTAATGGTCTAAATGATTGCCTTAACCTGTCATGTTTTTTGTAATGTACATGTATGTACAGACATTAATTATGTAATGTGGTTTCCTGTTTATTGTTCCCCATATTGATATAATACTTTCTCTATCACTCTGTCATTTTGCATTTATGCGCACTTCAATTGTATCATGGGTAATGAATGGGAGGGTATTTATACCGCAGGGTGTGTACGTTGTATACTTCATCTGACTCTGAGGAAGACGTCGTGAGAGACGCCGAAACGTCCAGTCTCTCCTGTTCCATTAAAGTGAATTCTGTCCTGAGCTCTGTGTGCTCCAGCTTGCTTTTTACTAGTCTAGTCCCATGCTGGGAATTTTTCTGGTAAGGTGCGTTTCTCTAAAGACTTGACCAGATTGTGATTGAAATATAGTAAATTTATGACAGACAAAGAGTTAATTACAAACCGCAAGAGAGGAATGTTCTCAGCCACAGTTTGGAGAGCGCTCTGCCTGGGCATCAGTTCTTATAATCCACAGTCCTTTAGCTGTACATCAATTGGCTGTACATCTGTCTATAACCGCAGTCTAATCAGCTCCCGCCTTTCTTCATAGTATTGTCCAGTCTACTTTAGACAGGTCACAGAAAGGCGGTTACGGGATACCTGATGCCACTTTAGACTGCGCTTAGGGCGTTTTCTTTTGGTTGGATTTCTGCATTCCTGAGCCACTATCTCCCCTGCATAGTTCTTCACACACAATGTCGCACGCTCTGGGCAAATAGGTTTATAAGCTTTGGGGTATTGACATAAAAGATGTTGTTAGCAGTAAAAGATAATAATAATACAAAAGATGTTTTGATAACAATACTGATGATAATAAGATGATAAGAATGCAAAAGATGTTTTGTATTATTCCACAACTCCCTCCTTTGGCCCTATTTTATGGGGGCAACACTAAGTGCTGAAGCGATTACATTCTCACCCTTTTGTGCTGTGAGCACCTACGTTACATATTGCCAGCAATGGGGTGATTGCATTAGCATCCTAGCGCAGTGAAGCAAAACCTGACCTCCAGGCTCTACTTGACCACTGGGACCCCTCCTTGGGTGCCCCCCTTCACCCCTTGACAACTCAGAGATCCACATGACCATGGCTTGGCCATGACGCCAGTGGAGGTCGGCTTGGCTAGTTGCCGGCCAGCATCCGCTCCAAGCGAAACCCTATAGTCCTACAGCAAATCTGCATATTCCGGCATTTTGATTTTACTTCATATGTGCAAGTGCACTCATCAGCCACTATCACGGAATATGGATCTAGCACATGAGCACATGAGCACACTGCAGTGTCATGAATTTAGTAGGCTAATAGCCTTCATCCACTCAAATCTCATTCACACTCCTCCTCAGACAACCCCAGAATCTCCCAGCAGTAGGCTCGCTGAAATTCAGGATCAGTCAGAAGTTGTTTTCTGAGATTAGGCAGGTCTGGGCGATACTTCTCCGCCCACTTCCAGCAAGCCCAACCTGCTCCTCCGCCTTGTCCATGTTTGCAGTATGGATTTCCAATGGGGCAGTTGGGCGTGTAGGGTTCTGGAGGACACACCCACTCGTCACTTCCTGTCACATCTCCAGTCACCTGTTGGTACAGTAACATAATCGCCTCGTCCGGGCGAGGTTAGGGGCAAGTCCCCCGCCTCCAGGCCTATGGGGTCATCTCAGTACTCTTCCAACTCAATATCTTCATACCCCCTCCATTTGGAGGGGTCAGTACCACAGTTGATTACGTTACATAAATCAAATTGAAATGTGTTCTCACTGTCCGGGTCCACCTTTAAAATTACCTTGGCTCCGCAGGGGTCTGAGTTCACTGTAGCAGCGTCTGTTACCAGTACCAAGGCCAAGATTACTATAGTACTTGCTATTTTCACGTTACTTTTGGGACGTGCAATTAAATTTGTCTTGTCCGTGTATTCCGGTGATGTATGTGTTAGGACCCAACAATGTATATACTGCAAGACCAGGCTGGAGAATGCTCCTCCTGCTATTAGTCCTCCTACTACTGCCGCTACCATCAACATGTCTTCCGTGAATTCTTGGTGTGGCGTAGGTGTCGTATGGGCATCTTTCTGAGTGCATTCAGCGTATAGCAAAGCGCCTCCAAGAAGTAAAGAAAATCCTACCAGGAGAGCGAATCCCTCCTTCCCTATTCCTAGCCACATTTCATTACGTTTCCTCACCCTCCTTCGATTCTCCATCTCCAACTTCCTCGTTGATGTCCTGCAATGACAACAGGTTAGTTCTTACCTGCTCCAGTGACTGCTCTGGCGGTCTAGCTTTTGCACAGTGTGCAAAATGATACCAGCTCTTATCTCCCTCCTTTTCGATCCGCACTGCACGGTCGGAAACCTCAGTGATCTTGAACAGGCCCGTCCAGATCGGTTCGTCCCAGCGTGGACGGCCTGGTGCCTTTAACCAGACCCAGTTGCCTGTGGTCTGGCGAGAGAACCTTAGTCATGTTGCCCAAAACCCGCATATAATCTGACAGATCTGTTTGCAGCAAGGCTGCGGTGGGGACCACGTTAGGGTCTCCCGAAGGCCCAGGCATGGGCCTTCCAGTGAGTAGTTCATGTGGTGAAAGAAACATGTCCTTCGCTGTTTGCTGGCGCATAGAGTATAGTGCCATTGGGAGGCCCTCAACCCAGGTCAAATTAGTGGAGTACATGGCTTTTGCCAGTTTTGCTTTCAGTGTTCCATTAGTTCTCTCCACTAATCCTGCTGATTGTTTCAGTCTTATTCCCAATTTTGCTCCCAGGTGGGTCAACACTTCATTCCTAAATTCTGACCCATTGTCACTATACAATGTCTTTGGATAGTAATTTCTCTTCTCAGGATTTTTTCTACTGCGATTGCATCTATAGCTTCTACGATTTAGAAAAAGGTCATATCAATACTAACGCATACCTCTTCCCCTCACACAGTGTTAGATGTACGTGTGGAATGGCCCAAGGGGTGTAGGGATTGCCCCCTTCTGTACTACTACCCATCTTTGTCATGTTGGACATTTCTTAGAAAATTTTTTTTTTTTAGTAAATAAAAGATAGTAACTTTGCTCTGTTGCTCTATTAACCCCTCAGTCCCTCCTCTTGGTACATGGCACTGCCCATGCACCTAATCTGCAGCAATATGGAAGAGGGATTTTGGTAATATAGGTTTACCATTGGGTTCTACCCACCCGCCATCAGTGTATTGTGTTCCATGTGATGTCCATTGATATTTTTCTTGTGGGGGAGCAGCATCATGCTCTGCTCACAGCAGGTCACATGAAATTCAGTCTTCTGATTGGTGTAATAGCCCCACAAGAGTGTTTGGCTGTTAATCTTGCTTCTCTGTCTGCAAAGGCGTCAGCCAAACTGATTGGGTCAACATGTTTGGTGTGCAGAAGGTTACACTCAACACAGTTTCATGAGTACCGACAGCATATCCAACACATGGGTTGCCTTTATCGACTCTTGACGCCAAACCATCAACAAAATATTCAATCTCAGGATTTGATACAGGGGTGTCCTTGAGTCCAGGACATGCAGTATTATTAGATAAGACTTCTTTGAAACAATGGGAACAAAATGCTTTTTTTTTTAAAGAAACATGATCAACAGTTTATTGCAATATAATTCTGCAGAATGAGAGAGCAAACAGGGACTCTGTGTACACAGCAGTCAGAGGTTGGTCGCTGCTGAATAATATTCACAAGCAATTCGTATACCCTTCTAGTCAGGCATCCTTCAAGCAATCAATCACAAAATTACACAAACATTATATTCTTTGAAGATTTCTGCTCTAGGGATGCGCTTGGAGGAGTCACATCTTGTGCTTAGGGGCTCAGTTTCAAGGCCTGGTACAGATAGAAACAATTCTGTTATCTTGCTAAGTTGGGACATTTCCCAGACATGAGTCCATAACTCCTATCCTGGTGCATGTACCCCTCCTATCAGTACTTTCCCACAGACAGTTTTCTCAGAGCCTGAAGCGGAGAACAAAATAAGCATTGGCATTTCTAACAAGTATATATTATTTTGTTTTTAAGCAGTAAAACTATTATGTAATAAAATCTAAGTGCACTTAACACTAGTTAGAGGAATTATAACAGTAACAACAAAAATTCCTTCAGCAATATTAGTCAAGTCAGGTCTATTTATAGAGAACATTTAAAACAACAAAGTTGAATCAAAGGAGTGTACAATGATATTTGGCAGATAATAAAATGGGGAAACTAAAACATCTATAAAAATCAAAAAATCTGTAAAACTAAATCAAGCAAAAGAGTTGATGGAATTCACTTAGACCCTTTCTTTACCTGCCAAATAAATCCCAATTCAAGAACTTTGTCTTGTGTATTTTCACTTGGTCTGAATGTGTTTTACAAAATCATCAATTTCATTGGAATTGTTTGCAATACACTGCCTTGTCGATCACAGTGCGTCTGCCACCTTGATAAATTAATATTATTCAAAAATTCATAATTACTAAATTTGCCCGTCCTTGCTACTGAGCTCCTGTCAATTTTGCATTAATATATATATATATTTTTTTTTGCAGTATATTCATGAATTGGTATTCCTCTGTATTCTGGGTCATAAATGGTGCAGTAACAATAATATCTTTTCAAAGTGTGTTTTCCAATTAATTATGTTTCAGCAATCCACCTCAGTCTAGGGTACTAGGAGATGCACAGTCAGGGCTTGTTAGCCCCAGCCATTGAATTCCCCACGTCATCAGCAGAACCTGGTGGAGTTGCTTTAGACTGTGTTACAATATGCTTTTTTTTTTTTTTTAATTATTCACAAAAAAAATGAGTATGTATTGAACATTCAACTGTACTAGTTTTTCTGTTGGGCTCCCAGCACATAAAGGTCAACTCAGTCAGTACCTTTTATTTGACTGTCCTCTTAATCAAAAATAAATTTAGAAACGGGAAGCTAAGTAATATGTGATCACGTTATGAGTGGACTTTTTCAATTATATGGTGGTCCACCTTTTGAATTTAGTCGTGTGTTAATACTCCGAATTGGATTTCCCCAAATCTATTTTAGAAGGTAAACTTAGGCTCAAAACCCACAGTTAAATCCCCAGCTGGCCAGCTCATCACTTTCACGCAAGGTTAATTTTCATCTCTTCTTTTCAGCAGCGTGCACTGTGTGAAAAAGTTTCAACAGAATGAGTTTAGATGCATACAACAATGAACAAAAACTTCATCAACATAATTTGCCATTGTTCCATTCGCTTGGATCCTTTCCTGGAAAAATTAAATAAACAGATTAAGGTTATCATGCCCCTCTTAGTTTTTTTTTCCATGTAGAATCACTGGTTGATAGTTCCAGTTTGAAATGGAGAAAAGATCTTTCATTAATTCATTTGCATTTCTTCGGTCAGGAAAGCTACCAGTCACATTTGCTCAATCACAATGCATCATTCTCTGTTCTCTGACTTCTGCATGTTCACCTTTCACTTATCTGTGCTCCCTAATCTGCTTCGGTCAATTAGGCTCCATTCACTCCATTGTTGTGACTCTGCATTCCTCCATCTAAAAACCCATCCAGTCTCTAATCCCACAATAGTTCACTTGATTTTTTATTTTATTTTTATAAATCTAATATGTACCATTAAATTTCATATTATATTTTATATTCTGAGGTACTTTTCTGATCTTTTTTCAAATATCAATTGAAAATTTTCAATACTTGAGAAATCTCTGTATCAATAAAATTTGGCACACAGTCTCTTACTGTATACAGTGTTAAACAGTACTTTGGCAAATTTTAAACAGTGTTATTCTTGTTTGTACTTTTCCTTCATTTTCTTTTCAGAGATATGCTTCTAGCACACCAATCTCACACAGTCTAATTATTTACAGAAAACTGCTTAGATTTTCTAGTTCTTTACAATTTTACAAATATTGAACAAATTCAAATGGTGTAATTACTTCACGCTAACAGCGCATATTAATTGTGGTTTTCTCAGCAATGAATCACTACCGCCAAATATTGGATTATTTAAATATTGGACTTTGTCCTGCACCTCAAAGCAATTCAGTTAGCTACATTAAAAACACTGGTCCACGTTCATGTAATTGACGTTCAATTATTACTTCCTCTAAACTTCCCTCTGTTTATAGTTTCTGATCATTCAAGAAGGGCATACGCTTATTTAATCAAGAAATAGGAACTTTTATTTGATTTCACAAGGAATAATTATTCTGCTCACTTCTACAACTTTGTCCTTTCACAACTCCACAGCCATTAAAATGGCTAAACTCCTGCTTTAACAGACTCCACTTAAACCAACTTCACTTACTCGGATCAACTAATTTCACTTACTCTGACCAACTTCACTTTTTACCAATCCTGCAATTACTCTAAGAATTCCATAAAATACTGTAAATATAGGCTAATCAACGGGGCGCCTTAAATTAATCTTGAATAAATGCTAATTTTATTGTGGACATCTATATGAGCACTTCATGGTATGGAATGACAACTACATTCAATCTAACAAAGACAGAACTAACAAATATGCCAGCAATGCAGTTGTTTACAGACACTCACAGAGTTCGGTTCATTCACATTGACTTCCACACACACACACAATCTGAGCTCAGCATACACACACATACACCTCAGCACTTAAAGCACCTGCCAACAGCACTCGAAAACATTCCTTGCTCCATTCCCAATTCACTCACTGCCACCACCAGCGTGGATTTACAACAAATTGTACATTTTCTAAGAACGCATTCCAGAAGACAAGGCCCTTCAATTTGGGTATTTTAAGGTGTATGATATTTATAATATATTTATATATCTAAGTCTTGGCGACCCCAAGGACAACATCGGTCTCCTGAGGCAGTCTCAAACAAGGGAAGCATATGGTTGGGGGCCTGTCCTAGCCCTAAGTCAATTCAGTCGTCACATTCGTCCTCTTCGTCATATTGTGTCTGTCTGCACTTCCGCTTGCGCATTTCTGTAGAGTCATAAATCTCGGTCAGGGCTTTTGAGTCTACTCCTTCTTCGTTACCTAGCGTGGTAGATAATTTCAGGTCCCGTCCAGTTACCGTTACTGTTCCCCACTCTTGCATTTCCCTTTGGCGGGGGTCCTGCTACCTAACGGTGGAGGTGTGGCGTGCGATTGGCAAGTCTTTATAAACCGGATCTATTCTTTATTTATTTTCTTAACTTCCAACAACATTTTAACGTCACAGCAATCTGGTTTCAGGCCTGGACATAGCACCATTACAGCAGCTTCATTGGTTATAAATGATTTAGAAACAGCTTTGGATAGTAAACAAAAATGTGCGGCCCTATTTATTGATTTAGCAAAAGCGTTTGACATAGTAGACCATAATATCTTATTAAATAAGTTGTCCTCCATTGGTCTTGGTTACAGAGCATGCTCATGGTTCCAGGATTACCTCTCAAATAGAACACAAGCTATTATTTCTGGGGATGTGCAGTCTCAATTTTAAAGGTGACAAAAGGTGTACCCCAAGGTTCCATTCTTGGTCCAATTTTATTCACAATATAAAAATGACATTGCTCGTAATGTAACGAATTGCAAGGTTCATTTTATGCTGACGACACAGTGCTTTTATTCCTCTGCTCCAACATGCTTACAGGCCCTCACATATTTACAATCTGCTTTTAACGTTATACAGCATGCTCTAGCTGATCTTAAACTGGTTTTAAATACTGATCAAACAAAGTTCATGATATTTTCAGCACAGAATGCAATTATGTCAGGTGACTCCATTTTCTCAGTGACTGGTGCTCAAATTGAGCAGGTTCAGTCTTACAAATATCTGGGTATCTGGTTGATCATGACTTTTCTTTTAAGACGCTTTGTGTCCAATCTGTCCAAGAAACTTAGAATAAAAATCGGGTTTCTTAACAGAAACAGGTCCTGTTTTTCTTTGGACAATAGGAAGAGGATTGTAGAGGCAAATAATATTACCCATACTTGATTACGGAGATGTCCTTTTACAGGCATGCCTCTATTAGTACGTTAAGATCCTTGGATGCAATCTATCATGGCGCATTATGCTTCATCACAGGTGATGGTTTCCAACCCATCACTGTGCTTTTATATAATTCTGTGGGGTGGTTTTCCTTCATTTTAGAAGGAAGCCTCATGGTATTTTTATTTATTTATAAAGCCTTGCTAGGCAAACTTCCTCATATCTTACTAAGCTCTTATCCATCAAAATCAGAAATCAGCATACCAGATCACAAGAGTGGTTTTTGTTAGAGGCTCCCAGGACTAGAACAAATTTGGGAGGTACCTCTTTAGTGCATTCGCTCCTTGTATGTGGAATAATTTCCAGGATACCTTGAAGCTAGACTGCCTTATCCCCTTCGTGTCTTTCAAGAAATTAGTGTTGGATATATTGCTTCTGGAGGCCAGATGTATTTGCTTTTAGTTTATGGTAGGATTTGCTCATTTATTTTTCTCTGTCCTATGTTCATATGTTTATTTATATGTGTGTGTGTGTGTGTGTGTGTGTGTGTATATATATATATATATATATATATATGAATGAACTAACCTGAGAAACTGCAATAGCTCAACATAACACTCCTCAAGGTCAGACAGCCCAGAAGGCCCCTGTATCCTGATCACTTGTGTCCAGGAGGGTTTTGTTATTAATATTCAATATAGTTCCAGTTCATGTAAATATAGAAATTTTAGTGGTAAGTAAGCTGTGCAGATGATAGCCATTCACAAATCCATTGAGGGAACAACAGCATTTGCAGTGACTGTACAATACCCTGTCACCACAGGATTATATTTAAGGATGGGTGGGTGTGCAAGAGGACTCACATATAGGGGGGTTGGGTTTGCAGAGTGAGTTTGTGATGTGATAAACAGATCTGCAGTAAAACAGAGGAGGGGCTAAAAGGAGGGGTAGATGAGTCCCCCCTATCCCTGTTCTAGCAATATATTATTTTTCAGTGTTACAATCCAAGAAGCGCATCCCAGACAAACAAGTGACACAATGCAGTCAGCCTACTGGAGCGCAGTAGTTTATTTCTTGCCATTAGTTGGGTTTCCATCCAAATATATTGCAAATATTAATCGAATTTTCAGGAATTCGGCAAAACAAAATGCAAATTTATGTACGCTTCCATCCACTACTGTTTTGCGAATATTTGGAGTTGGTTCATCTAGATAAGCAATTGGTGGCACCAATTCTCCAGCCGTGTGACAGATTATCACTGCAGAAGAAGAGAGCTCAACATATCATCTGTACAGTGGAGCAGAAGTCACGTGATTATGAGCGTCTCAGTTTATTCGCTACATCTGTTTCCAGTCACTTATCTGCATTTCCTTTGTAAAACCCACGCAGCTCGACCAAGGAAGGAAGAGCCCGGGTTGAAGGTTTATGCGTGTGGATTCCTAGTATTAGCACGCGCGACGTCCTGGCTGGTGCGAATCACAATAAAATGGATATATTTTCTCCGTTCGAACAACGGGGCACAAAAGCACAACGGTTACAATTAATCTGACTCCATAATAAATTTAGAATACCAAATTTAGTTATACCCTCGTTAAATATCTGACTCCAAATTAGAATTAGAATTTATAGTTTAGGGACACATGCGTGAATCTCGGGCAGCTACGCCAGACTCATCCGTGAAAACCAGTTACTCAACCGACGCCCCCGGTAAATAGCGCGGTTGCGGATCTTAGTTCGGTGAGAGTTCTAGAGGATGGAAGAAATTACCATGATAGCAGCATCTTTGGCATAAACATATCATGAACCCAGATTTATGTGCACCACAGGGCCCCTTAAGGGGATCGGCCAGGCACCGGCTTATAAACTCAAGAAAGCCCTTAAGGTCAATCCCCAGGACCGATACTACATAAACCCTTTATATAAGTAGACCATAACTTGCAATCCAACTTAAAACCCATCACTACCTTTTAAACATCAGCTAGCTAGTCTGAATGTAAGGACTCGCCCTAAGTACCAGTCAGAACGTGGCTAGAAAGAATAAAAGGATTAGGAGTCACGGAGACCAAGCAAGCTCAAAGGAATAACAATATTTTATTCACCAGGTAGGCAAAAGCTTAAATCAAACAAATCAACGTTAAGCCAATTACAAGTTACGCATAATTTAGAAGAGGAGAATAAAGTCATACCTGGAGGAAAAGGATACACGCACTAATGTGCGCGGGAAGTTCGAAATACGATGTTACATCATTGAAAAGGCTACTCACGCACTTACGTACGCGGGGAGAGACGGCTACGATTCCCTCCTCGAATGGATTGATTGTCTTTGCTTTAAACCAAACCACGTCTTTGATCCAGGCGGCATGGCCATAAACACCTGGAAGGGGGGGTCGAATCCGGTTTTTGGGTTTCCACCATTTGGAGGATGTAATAAAACACTTCCGCAGAGAGAGGAGAATAGGGTGATTACCAGAGAGTATTCTGACCAAATTCTCAGGAGTTTCCAAAACGGAATGAACCATAATTTCAATGGGAATGAAACATACTCCTTTCAACTCCTTGGATTCCCCCGAGAATAACAAGACCAAACATGATATGAATATGTACTAATATGATGCAGTTGTCATGAAAAAGTCCTAAGATGAATTATTATATAGGTAAATTGGGTTATAAGTTTAAGTGATTTCTTAGAAGAAGATTTAACATATGAGCACATTATGCACTTCCCAGAGGTTTAGATTATTTGAAACAGATTAATATAACTGGGCTTTAACTTAAGACTTAGGCCAGTAATATGACTCGCACAGGGGCATTGTGTCAGCCAGAGCCCTGCAACAACCCCCCCGTGGTGAGACCATTGCCACCTCCTGGAAATCCACAAAAAAGTTTTACTGCTATCTGGCATGGCTCTGGACTGAGCTTATCAGCCATTTGTCGCATACAGTCGCTGGGCTCCCCCACGCATCAGCGTTTGCAGATCTTACAGAGGAGCCGCTCAGAACCCAAAGGCACAGATGAATTTTACTAGTTCAGAAATGAAACAGTCTTTTGCAAAATGAAATATGCAATGTCTACAAGGCTGAAGTTGGCTTCCGACTGGAATTTTCCGGTCCACCTTAAAAAAGGCTTAATGACCATATATACGGTGTTCGAACAAACTCAAGCAAATTCGTGAACTGAAAACTTTACGTATCAGGGAACTTGTGAGATGGAAAGGAATCATTGATGGTCTTTACTGGATTTACAATCTGCGATTCTGATTGTTTGAACTGCAGCATTTTTTCAAAGCCGATTGCATTTTTATTTTTCTGATACAGGCCTCATAACAGCAGATCGAGATTTCAAAAAAACTGCTATACTTAGACTCATCAAACCTGATAAATATTCACAATGAGATCCTAAAATGCTTATAAACCACGCCTCAGATGTGCGAAATGTTATCCTGAGATGTGAAACCAAAGACAAGGTCGATTTAACCCTTTTTCCCCATAAAGACCTAATAAGACCAGACCCATTTAAAAAAGCTACTACAAAAGACTCAAAGTAGAACTGCACCGTCCCAGAAATGCCATCTCCTCTTTAGAAAATCGCTATATTTTTGGCAATCTCGGCCTGCTCTCTGGGGAAAACGCTCCCTGTGTCGGAACAATTGCTCCGGTGTGAATACACCCAAAAACACAGTTTCAGATCTGAGAAACCTTGTTCTGATTTGTGGAAACATAGAAAAGGTCAATTTAAATATTTTTTTCTTTCCCTTGGAATCACCAAAGCCTAATTTTTTTTTTTTTTTTTTTAAGTACAAAATGCAGACTTGTCAAACCAGGGAAAGATTATCCCAGAGTGTAATGAGTGATGATGAAATAGTTTCAGATTTGTTCAATCTTTTTCTGATTTGTGAAACCTAGGCCAATTTTAGTGTTTTGTTTCCTATACATACCACTGAAGAGAAGATCTTGTGAAAAAAATTACAACATGTAGACGCAAACCTGGACTAAATTATTCTGCAGAACGTAAATATTGTGTAAGACAGTTTCAGATTTGTTAAACCTTTTTCAGATTTGTGAAAATGGAGAAAATGCCAATTGCAGTGTTTTTTTCTCCTATACGGACCACCCAAGACCAGATCATAAAAAAATACAAAATGCAGAGTCATCAAACCAAGACTCAATTACCCCAGAGAGTGAGAAGATTGTTGAGGAGATGTTTCAGATTTGTGAAAACAGAAAAGGCCAATTTTTGTGTTTTTTCCGATACAGACCACCTAAGACCAGATCGTGTTAAAAAATTACAACATTTAGACTCCTCAAACAAGGAATAAATTATTCAAAAAGAGTGCACAGATTTTTTTTGAAATAGTATTCTATTTGTGAAACATTTTTATGATTTGTGAAAATGGAGTAAAGGCCAATTTTGTGTTTTTTTCTTTACAGACCACTTTAAGACCAGATCATTAAAAAAAAAATTACAATATGCAGACTCATCAAACCAGGACTCGATTACCCCAGAGTGCGCACAGATTGTTTTACAATGGGGCATCGGATGAGCAGAGTTTGAATACTTCTATTCCTCATTGCGCATGTTTGTCTCGGATGTCAACTTTTAAGCTGAGTTGACCTTTGTATTTGTATAATGTCTCCTTGATTGAAATGTTTAGGTGGGGAACAAAAACATTATTGCAACTGAACAGCATGGAATCCAGTAACGGCTTTATTTTCTTCAAAAAAAATAGTTATAGATATGTGTCTGATCCAATTAGAAATCAATGTTTTAAAGGACCAGTATGTGAAATCTAGAGCCATCTAGTGGTGAGATTATAGATTGCAACCAAGTGATCATTCCTTTTTTCAGAGAACCTACGGTGGCCGCAAAACTTGCAGAAACGCGAAGGGCACGCTCTCGTATCAGTTTTATTTATTTACTTTTTTCCCGTTCTGGGCTACTGTAGAAACATGGCGGTGCAAAATGGCGAGCTCCATGGAAGAGGACCCGCTCTCTCTGTTGATATAAAGGGCTCATTCAGGAGAAAAGAAAACACAATGATTCTTCTTTTCAGGAAATAATTCACTGATGAAAATGTACTTTTGAATATTATATTCCATTCCTTCTAATTTGTCAGCCAGATTGTCCATCTAAATCTTACACACTGGTCCTTTAAAGAAATAAAAAATTGACATGCGTAGGATCCTATTACAATGTTTTTTCTCAAAAACAGGCACTTCTTCAACACGAATTTCCTTGTAAACTAGTTTCCTGACTTGGGAGCGGTCATAATAAGACATTTGGTATCAAGGTTCCCGGCATTTCCTGGCATTGAATTATCCTACGAGTTATCAAGTGCCCCGTCCTAAATCATGCTGCAAGAGAAAATAAACCTGGCCTGACAGAACAAGAAAGGTCAATATTACCGTATCGTTCTGACATAATTCATGCCTGGCTCGAAACCAGCAAGGGGTTGGTGCTTGCTCTGGCACCAGTTTAGAAAGCCAGGAGCTGGTGCGTAAGCTCTGGAAAAGCAAAGAATGGCGGGCCTCTTGAGCTATTCACCGTATTAGGTCAACAGATGGTGCTTTACAGATGGACCCGGAAAAAAATTAAATATTTTGCTGATTTTTTTATGTTCTTGCCGGCGTTTCTGCTTATCTGTGAACAGGATCTCTCAAAAACGGCCACATAGATTTTGACCAAACTTGGCACAATCTTAGAGTAGCACAAGGGGAACAAGTGTTTAAATTTTGGCACATATAGGCCAAAGTACAAATCCAGCTATGCTGGCAGAGATTTGAAGTCCTTTTCACTGGGTCGGATTTCCAATCGGGCGTGCTTTTGGGTTTGCTGCCACCTGAATGCAACAACACCCTACACCAGCCAACGAAAATAACTAATGCACAGAGTTGCCTTGGCATGACGGAGGTGCTGTGCTCTCTGAGTGCTCTTGTTTGGAATGATATTTGCAAAAAAGTTCATTCTGAGAGTGTGGAAATTGGATTTGGTACCCACATATATATTATGGTCAAGAGAAATGGCAAATACGTCACATCTGGAGAGGCTAAGGTTTTATAATGAAGATAGAGGAGAGTTATTTCAAAAGATCTGGGACCCAGTACTGAATTTTTTTCAAAGTACAAATTGACATGCTGTGTTCAATATTACATACCTTGCTATGTTTTCTCTTTTTTTGGTACATATATATTCTTTAACATTTGAAGGAAAGCTGATATATTTGATTTGTGGCTGTGGTTGTTTACTTTGTTGTATATGTTGCTTTTTATTTTACTTTATTATTATCATCATTTTTATTTATTTATTTTTTCCCTGTTTTTTTATGTTCTTTGTGACTGACTAGAGAGACTAGAATATGAGATGGAGGTTATGATGTAAAGATCCTGTGTGATTATTGCAATAAAAAAGGGAAAAGTAAAGAACTGGTGCTAAGTCAGGCTCTGGCTCCGAGACCTGGAACCAGCTCGGTGGGGGGTGGGGGGGTTAGTCCAATTTTGGAGAAGATAAGTCGGTGAAGTGGCCACTTCACTTGAGCTGAAGGTGGACAATAGCATCCGACCACAATAATATTTGCGGCATTTTGGAGGGATACTTTAATTCAAGCAACCGTCAATACACACACAAAAAAATAGCCGGATCTAGCCTTTTCCCTGAAACGTCTTACACTTCCGAGACTACCACACTTTCGGTGAGCAGCTTGCTAGTGCTCTGGTCTATTGCATGCAGAGTATAACATTGAATGACAGCAATCTTATCATCTACGTCAGCGCTTATCAAACCTCTCCTGGAGTACCACTTGTGCATGTCTTAGAGCACTGCCTGCTCCAGCTCAAGTGAGTCAGATGATCAGCTCGTTACCCGTGAAGATGCTTGATAATGAGGGAATCATTAGAATCATCCGTGCTAGCGGGGAGAGATCTAAAATAAGTGGGAGAGGTGGTACTCCAGGGGAGGTTTGAGAGGCACTGATCAACATCTGTGATTGTTGACAGCAACGCCTAAAATTATACTGGAAATTCTATCAATCACCTGAATATCGCCGAGGAAAGCCCTTCTCGAAACTTTGAGAAAATGACCGTTCCCCAGCCGAAAGCTTCTTAATACAGCTTCTACACTCAATATCATCAGGCCAAGTATTCTAATCCACGCACTCAACTTTCCGCAGCTCTGCGAGACCGGAAGAGAGTCAGCCACTGAACTATGCCATAAAGTATCAGAAATGGGGCATGACAGGAACATCAGGGCGTTTTTTTTTAAATTGTATTGACGATCGCTCAAATTGCTGAAAGTTCAAAGCAATTTGGTTCACCAATAGAATGAACACAGGTGCATTTCATTTTGGATTTAGTATAAATTGCTACCCCTCGTCCTTTTCTGGCATGGTCTGATCAAAGACATTGCATCATTCAATAATAATCATGGCATCAGTAACTGATTTTTTTTTGGATATTTGTCACCCTTAAATGTTTGACAGCTTCACACTAATTTTAATTAGACAAAGATAACCCGAGTAAATACAAAATGTAATTTTAAAGGGGACCTATTATGCTGATCCTTCTTTTACTATATATTAGTAATGTTATAATGTTGGATGTCCAAAATAAACCTCTGAAAAGTTTCTAAACATAAGGCACAGGGGTTTTGCCGTAATCCAAGAACACGATTTAGTGAACGTGATTTCCTCTCTGAACAGCTCGTCCCGAGATCTTCAAGAGATCTGGGCAAAACCTGACGTCAGGTTGTGCCGTCCAATTAATACAGACCTAGCCAGAGCCAATCACGGCGCTGGACCTGCCCACACCGGAAACTACTCTAGCAGGCACAATCAACCGCGAACATACTATGCTTTAGTAGCGTCTAAGCTTTTGGAAATACAAAAGAAGAACCACAGATTATTTGAAGTGCAGTTTTGTCAGTATCTCTCCCAAAGCTGCTTGTCCGTTTATTTTTGGACGCGAAGAAAAGGACCTATTTCTCTTCCAAAAGACGATGCCAACTGAAATCAGTGGGTATTTTTTTTGTTTGCTGGCGGCGAACAGCCACGGCCGAAGGGAATGTTAGCTGATTGTGCTCAGCATTTCACCAAAGACAGCTTTGTTAATAAAGGATAATTCGACACAGGGTATGCGTTTCAGCTGCTTCTCAAACCTGAGGCAGTTGCATCGATCAAGCGCTCGGAGCCACAAGCTGTAAGTAACGATATAACGGCAAATAATGTAGGTGGAGCTAACGTGTTATGGGTGGCTAGCAGGACCGCTAACGATAGTTAGCACCAACAACTGGCCTCAAATGCAGGCTTTGTAAAATATCTGAAGATAAAGCCTGTATCGGTCGCGACTGTCCGTGACTCAAAGAAGTGGAAGCTCTAAGTTGCTTTTACGGCATAAGCCTACCTAACTTGACAGCCTGTTGAATGTGGCTGTAGCACTGCGGCTAACGTAGTTGAGTAACTGTTGCTCATGTTTGTGTCCTAAAAATGCAGGAGTAATATCAGGGGAAATTCAACAGAAGGTATGTGAACATAAACCTCATTTGAAGCTAACTTTTTATATTTGTTTGTAATTTGGATGCTTGGTACAACTGTCCACGGTAACGGAACATGCTGTGTGTAAAACCTTTATTGCAGAGGTTTATTTCTGTGGTTGTTATGAATGCTCGGTTACCAGCTACTGCATGTTAGTTTGTGTACCGTGCTACTTAAAAATGCTCCTGGTTAACTTATATGTAGTAATTCTGATCGGTATGCTTCTGTTACTTCGGTAAGCATCAGTGTGGCAGTTTCATCATAACGTTGCCCGATTGTAGCCACTACAGTTGAAGCTAACCAGAGAGGTGCTGTATGTGTTTGCAAAGTTGGGCTGAAAAGGCTGCTGTTAGACCAAACGTAGGTTTTGCAGAGCTTGGGATATATGTTTGGGTTTGTTTACGGCTGCTTGTGATCGCTTCACTTATCCATGACCGGGATCAGCCGGATACTTCACCAATATCTGGGCGAGCTCTCTGATGCTACCGTGAAAGCAATCGCGAAACACACAATCTCTAACGTGTCTGGTATAAAAAAAACAATTTCTCTGCACTGCCGTGGCATAATTTCATCCCCCTTTAGAAATTGTTCTGGCTAATAAAAAGCCGAAAAAGGCGGAGATTGCGCCAGATGTGGGCGCCGTTTGGTTCCAGTGGCGGGCGCCATGGGTTCTTGGCACGCCAGGAGGCGTGCCCTGGGGGGAGGGTCCTGTGATGGTCCTGCCCTGCAGTCCCTCCCCCCTCCTGCTGTCTGCACCTCCACTTCAACGAGCCACATCTGTTGCTCGCGGAGGTGCAGGTTAAAGTATTTAGCTACATTCTGTGTCCAGGAGCCCTGTCTGATTTTTCCGCAGCTGCTCCTCTCGTGTGTAGTTTTATCTTTAAATCAAAGATTTTTCTTTACATTTTTACTCAGCCTGTGCGTGTGGGTCCCCTTCACCGTTTTTTGGGTACATGGTCCCAGTGCCCGCCCGGCCGTGGCCACTCTCTGCGGGCGGGGCAAAACCATGACAGTGGCATGACCTTAAACAGGCCGTTCAGGCTCGATAAACCTCCAACGTGGCTGAATTAAAATCAATCCTGCAAAGAAGAGTGGGCCAAAGTTCCTCCACAGCGATGTAAAAAGACTCATTACCAGTTATCGCAAACGTTTGATTGCAGTTGATGTCGCAGAGGGTGGCACAACCAGTTATTAGGTTTAGGGGGCAATTACTTTTTCATATAGGGCCAGGTGAGTTTGGATAGCTTTCTCCCCTCAGTAAATGAAATCATTTAAAAACTGCATTTTGTATTTACTCGGGTTTTCTTTGTCTAATATTAACATTCTGAAACATTCAAGTGAGAAAAATATGCAAAAAAAAAAAAAAAAATCAGGAAGGGGCAAACACTTTTTCACAGCAGTGTATATTACCTGATTGGAGTAACAGAAAGACAAACCAGTCTCTCCTTGCTTGAGTCTTAATGGAGCTGCCACCGCTGGTGAACTCCACGTAAGGAGAAAGGCTCCCACTTCCCCATGGCCAAAGACACCGAAACCCTCCCGGTGCATCCCTCGGGGAGAACATGACCAGGATGAGGAGCCCATCTTGAGCAGTAGTGTCATCCTGTCAAGATCTCTATCCCCGAATCCAAGGGGTCGCAGAGCGTCTTGACAGCAGGCCATAGGCAAGGCATAGATGCGCTTTGCTGAACCTCAGCGTTCAAAGACATGTCAGCCACAGGTATCTGCAGCGCCAGGTAACCGAGAAGGTATATCAATAGGTAAGAGATCTGCATTTTAAGGCATTTTCTTTTTTAAAAATAAATGCCCCCAGGAATGAGAAAAATGTGCTTTCAGGAGAGGGATTAGCCAACTTCAGAACAGACGAGAAAAAAAAGCACACACACACACACACACACACACACACACCATCTAATACACTTTCAAGTCTAACGCAGCCTCAAACAAAATGAGGACCTGATATCTAAACACATACAGAGTCAGTGTTTCTGACTTCTCACTCATTCTGTTGTCGTCACCGAAAGCTGAAAGCTCCGCAGTAATGTCTATGGGTTCACATCTATACGAATGAAGTCATATTAAATGATAGGCAGCTGGAAAAAATGGGCAAAAACCCACTGTCAAAGAGAAAAAAACAGACTTCAGTAAGAATAAAATAAAGCGTTCACACGGACCATTTACTTTTTTCACCGGTGATGAATTTGCATACAAAGTCAATGCAAACAAGCAATTGAGTGAACATTGGCTCAGGTGGAAAACCGCTTGGGCAATGAACAACAGCAACAGAGCAAAAATTTGCTCCTCGCCCGAGATCCCAACTCGAAAACATCCCAAGTCGAGCGACTTTTCGCTGGCTCCAGTCGTTTGCCGCTCAGCGCTGAAGGAGGTTCAGGTAGCAACAGCAGAGAGAAAGATGGCAGTGGATGCGGACAAGCTGATTGTTCTTGTATCTTCCCACAGAATCCTGTTGGATCACACAATCAATACTGGCGCGAAGGAAGAGCTAAATCCTTTTCCAGGCGAGATGAAATTCGCCTGGCTCGCCCAATGACGTCATCAAAGCGGAAAAGTGAATCTGTTAAATTATGCCAGCTTGACGATCGATTGCTGCCGAGTGATACAGCGATAGTGGAGGGGCAAAGCGAGCAACAGTGAAAAAATAAATGATCCGGTGTGAAGGCAGCTTTAAGATCTATTTTATGCTTTGAACAGAAGTTTGTGCCATCAACTGGTAGGAATGGTTTCTCTCTGCTCTGCTATTCAACAAGCCATGGTAATGTTATATGTGAACATTTTCCAAAACAGCAGTTTGTTCAATATAGTGAAAAGACATTCAAATTATGTAAAGGACTGCAGTGGAACATCTTAATTTCAACAGAAACAGCTTGCAATAAATATATGATAACCTGTAGGGAGTGAATTGGACCCCTCGCTCCCTTCCAAGTCTGCTGTAGTTTCAGTCGGGATCTTGCCACTCGTCATCTACAATGAAATACAACAACAACCTTCTGTAAAACATGCAGAGACAATATTATTACAATTATAGTCATGATAAGAAGGGAAATGTACAAGCGTTTATTAATCAACACGGATCTTATACAATCTTGTTCTTGTGTATGCTTGTACAATCGGTCAAGAGGATTCACTTACCAGAGCACGCAACGGCCACTGAAATTCTCCATAATCATAGGTTATTTCATTCTCTGCTTGGATGTTTTCAAATACAAACAAGCAAAGATGAGGTTCACCCTCGACTGTCAGCTTTTTCATCTTGCAATTTGGGGATTTGTGGGCATCATTCACCAGCTGGCCCAGGGAGCCGTCTTCGTGGGATGCATCTATGCTAAAATTGAAGTCGGAAACATGCATGGATAAGTTTTTCTTCACAAACACAATGCTCTGGGGAATATATTTTATGGGCCTTTACTTACCACCAGGTTTTACTGTTCCATTCAAAATCAAACAAAAAAACACTTTGCTTTTCTGTGTACATCTTCTGTTCATATTCTGGGATCAACTCCCCACGGTACTCAACAACGAAGGATCCCTTCTCAATCGGGGTGCAGGTAAACACACCACGTCCTAATTCAACAAAGTTTACAAATTAGAGTCAAGTAACAAATTGCATTTGATCAGATACTGGAAAAACACAAATACAAAAAAATCAAAGATAAAAAAAATTTACAGTAGGAAAAGGATATGAGTGGCAAAGTTACACAGTAACAGACTGAGGCAGCTAATTATTGATCTACAATCAAAATGTATCAATTTACTGTAAAGCAGCTTTCAGAACAAGAAAAGACAATACTTATGTCATTTCACAATATAACGGTATCCAAAATCCCAGGTGATGTCTAATACAATATCGATATATCGTTCAACCCTTGTGTTAATGTCCAAATATTTATGGACCTGACTGTATGTCTACCGTTACAACTAAGGTGAACGGGAGACGGTCCACTGAAGCGAGTAGTATATTTTGTGATGGTTGATAAAGTAGGCAAAATGATCAGACATTTTTGATATGTAACGGTGACTGGACACCGAATGCAATATTGTAGTTATC